>CM070597.1:83342903-83942903 GCA_036346395.1 Hsuehochloa calcarea | reverse complement strand
AAACTAAACTTTCTTGGATGTACACCCATCGCCCTGCAGAAGTTCTTATATTGTACTATTATTATGTTAGAATTATTCAAGAAAGAAATCGCATTACAAAAGCTTTAATATACGGATTCCACATCTTCAAACCACATTTGACTGTAAGGTTGATAATATGACAAGTGCATCGTTGATGTAGTAAGAAGGAATCAGCGTATGTACTCAACACTGGAGTAAAGATATCCATGGCCCTAGAGTTCGAAGCGGCATTATCTAAAGTAATTAAAAATATTTTGTATGTAAGACCAAAGTCTTCCATGATTTTGATAATACAGTCTGCAATATTTTCGCCCATGTGTGCTACATCAATTAATTTCAAACATATAATTATTTTCTTCATTACCCAATCGTCATTAACATAATAGGCAACTACACTAAGATAATCCTCTCTAGCCCGACCACTCCATATGTCCGAGGTCAGGGCCACCGAAAATGTGAATGTACTAAATTGTTCTTTTATTTTATTACATCGTTCATTATAGTATTTTACTAGATCCCTATTTGTTGTCTGTCTAGAAACATAAGAAAATCTAGGATTATGCGCAGCTATAATGTAATTTTGGAACTCCGCCTTGCCCTTCCGGTTGACTTGAGGCAACCGCAGCCACATCTATGGATGCAATTTTCTCCGGTGAAAGTTCGTAATCACCAAGAGCAAAGCTGGCGTAAATGTCCATAACGAAAACTGCAAAATCGAAACTAACACTATTATTACTTTCATCTTAGCTTAACAAGCACTAACAATAAAAGTATGTAAAAAATAGTATTGTACCTCTTCTGCTGACTTGCTGCCGAAAATTGAATTTTTTAAAATTTAGTACAATTTTTTTGAATTTTGCCAAATTAGCTCTACAAGAATTTGAATTTGCACAACATAATTTCAAAGAGAGAATGAGGAATGGAGGGGTGCTAAATGAGGGGAGTATGGTGGCCATTTATAGGAAACATTTTGATATTTTTTGAATTGTTTTGCTATTTTTAAAAGGCCAAAAGGAAAAAAAAACGACCATATTTTAGTCGGCTGTCTGGCAGCTCGGCACTCTGCCCCGCCTGCCTAGCTGCCCCTGCGGCCCCACCTCCTCTTTTCCCCCACCCAACTCTTTGTCTCTCTCAGTCTCTCATCGCCGGTTCACCTCCCTCTTGTTCTGTTCTTCGGTTTCTTCCTCCCCAATCTTTGTCTCTCCCAAGCTCCTCCTCCCCAATCACGCCTGAAGAATCCAAGCTCATTTTAGTGTTTTGGTAATTAAAGATAACCATATGTCTTGATCTAACTTGTTTTGTCAAGTGATTCAAAGATGATAGAGCACTAAAGGATCTCATCAAGCTCAAGGCAAAGGTATCTAGTTGAATATGACCTTTTCATAGTTTTACCGGTCTAGGTGTATGAAAGATAAAAGACCAGATTGCTAGTGTAGGTAGTCGTACTATGAAGAGGGATCAATGGCTAGTAGCTTAATAGCAAATGATGCCACAATGTTCAAACTCACTTGGTTTAATCGTGGCTTTCTTTGTGATAGTTTGGCCACATTTTATATGTGCTTTTATTGCTTGGCCTAACTAACCGTAGTTGAAGGGTCAGACTGACCGGAACCCTAGATCAACTATGTGGTTAGCTTTTCCAGAGAGCTCCCTATTTGCATTTACAATGGCCGGACTGATCGCTGGTGTAAGTCCAGACTAACCGGATCCCCAGTCAGGGTTGCGTGGTCAGATTTTTACAGAGACTTTCTTTTAGCTTCACCTTTTCTTTAATTTACCATCTAGACTGACCGCTGTTGGAGGACCGGACTGACCGGACCTCTGGGTTGATTAACCCGATTAGATTTTTCCAGAGAATAGTGTTTTTGTGACTTGCTACTAATTTTCTCAATGCCGGACTAACCACAAGTGTTTACCCGGACTGACCGGACCCCCGGTTATACTGAGCGGCCAGCTTTTTCAGTAGCTTATTTTTCTCTGAATTGGATTTCCTTGAACCCAGTCGGAATGGATCTTGAGTGGGTGGACCGACCAGACCTGGCATAACGGATAGATTTTGTAGCATTAAATGCATCAAAGTTTACTGTTATACTATAGTCCGGACTGATCGGCCCTATACCTGCGGACTGACCGGACTTGTTGATTTTTGCACAGTTCCGTACTCCAACAGCTAGTAAAGTGGCGGAGGCTATAAATACCTCACCCACTGCAGCAATGAAGTATTTAAGAACCTCATTGGATACTCTTGAGCCCTTTGCTAGTTCTTCCACTCTTTAAGAGCATTAAAACTATCTTGCAAAGGTTGTTGAGGTTTTTCTAAGTTCAATTGAGTTGAGTTTGATCTTTGCAGCACTTGAGCATCTTCAAGCAAAGAATCATTGGTTTATTACCCTTGGAGATTGTCGTCTCCTAGACGGTTTGTGAGAAGGTGTTTCGGTGATCTTCTTAAGAAGCTTGTGAGAAGACCCGGGTATTTATGAAGGTTGGAGCTCGCCTTTCCAGAGTGGAGAAGAGCTAACTCTAGTGATCGAGGGATGTGCTCGAGTAGAGCCGGTTTGATTTTTTCAAGCTTCTTCAACGTAGATTAGTGGAGACCGGCAAGTCTCCGAGACCACAGGAAAACATCGATTGTATCCATAGTGTGATTTATTCTCTTGCTCTTCTATTTGTGCACTTACTAATATAAGCAATTGTGCACTTACTAATATAAGCAATTGTTTACCTTGTTTAGATTGTTGTAGCTTAATCTTGAGTAAGTAGTACACTTAGAAAGCCTTAGATTATTTAAGATTTTATTTGTGAAAATGTATTTCATAGCATTAATTTGATAAAATATGTTTTTAGCCAAAAGATTTAAAAACCGCATATTCACCCCCCTCTAGTTGGTTATCCTTGATCCTACAACGCCTCCTCAAAACGGCGGGGAAAGAGCGGCGGGAGAAGAGGCTAGCGGCCGAACGCATGGAATGACGAGCTCGCGACGAAGTCGCAGGGAACACCGGCGAGGAAGAAGCATTTTGGGTCAATGTGTGGACTTTGAGTTTGGACTGAATTTGTTGGTCATGGACTATCATTTTGCTGTTCGATTGTTTCGTCAGAGCTCCTGTTAGTGGCTGCTAGTGCTTATTGATGGACATGAGTTTTTTTAACTTGCATGCATGCTAGTCCGGCCATGGTGTCGTTTATTGATGTATTGTCCTCTGCCTGCACCCACCCGCCTCCACGCCGGTCGAGCCGCCGACCTCCACGCTGGTACCGCCCGTCCCGACATTCTCCCTCCACGCTGGCACCGCTCCCTCCCCGGCTCCCCGCCTTCTCCTCTCCTCCCGCGCTGCCGGGCTCCCAGCTCTGGGCCTCTACTGGTCTACCCTCTGGCTTTCCCTCGCACACGGGCCACTCGAGCCGTGCCGGCCCACCGTGCCAGGGTAGTGGCCCAAGTACGACACGGGCCGTCGTGCTGGGCCAGCACGACCCATGAACAATGCGGGCCGTACCGGGACTACAGTGATATGCCTTGGGCCGGCTTGGCAGGCACAACCTGTTTGGCCAACTTGAAATTACCTGGTGTCATTTGGAGGTTATTTTTTTTAGTTCAAGCGCCAAACAGATTTACCCCTTCCATAATAAACTCAAAAAGCTGATATGAAGGTGTTTTATCTTTGAGGGGTGCTTCAACTGTGGCTTAACAAGTAAATGGGCTTCACAAGTAAACGGCTGTAAAGCTAGCCTGTTTTGGGGGTTTCTGGCTTTTCCAAAGCCAAACCCGGCCTAAAGCTCCCCAAATAGGGCCTAGATTATGGTCTGATTAGGGTTAGCATTTTCCTTTAGAATGGCAAGTGAAAATATGGAAACTCTAAGATTCCTCCTGATCTGGAAGGAACCGGTAGTAGTGTGAAGTGGTGGTAGTACTAGTGGTGGACAAAATGATACTGCTACTCTTCTAGCCCCTCTACTCGTCGTATTGACGTATTGTTGGTTTTGGAAAATCGGTATCGCCGTATCTGTATCAACGTACCGGTATACCATATCGGGGTAACGCAGGAGCCGTGTGATCAACGATTACAAAAAGGGAGAAATGGTAATGCCGAAATGATACGGAAAAAGTAACATGCACCAGTACTGCATCAAAGTAATCAAAGACCAATGACCTGAACTCCTGGCCATTGCTAAAGGACCATATTAACATCTGTAGTATTTACACAAGAAATTGGCACGCCAATTTTCTAGATATATACTATCCAATTACAATTTCTTATATTACAATTAACAGAAAAGATATATTACACACCTTGAACAAAGTTGTTATCACAAGAAATACACTATACCTTGTGGAATATTTACAACCTACGGATGCTGAAATGCTAAATCTTGAAGATCACAAGCACAAGAACCAAATCAGTCTTTGTTGCGAGAGGACCGTTCTTTCTTCTGACCACCAAGAATGCGGGAAATTTGCAGTCCTCTACTGAACGCTTGGTTAAATAGCATCCGCGTCTGGAACTCAGAAACAAAGGGAAACCATGCCAAAATAGTAATTGGTGTAAATAGAAGCACCCCCATAATGACCTCATATGCCCGTGCAAGGGCACGAACAGATCCCCATAGCCCTGCTCGCCGAGCAACAGGTTTGCAAGCTTGTGCAATCTGAAAGTGATAAAGCAACTGTAAGAAATCAACTGAAGCAATAAATAAGATAGCAGAAACATACTACTATAATAAATAAGCAAATGAAGCAGAGACGAGCAAGAGAAAGGCAAACCAGTAGTATTCCCCACCCGGTGGGCAAGAATGCCAGGAAGCACACAAATATATCTCGTAAGGTCATGTGAAGGATTACTATCAACACAATCAAAAGAGCAGTGAATGAAACGAATATCATAAACTTTATCAGACGGAAGAATAGTTGAAAATCCGCACTAAATCTCCGCCTTCCGACAGACACGGTCTGAAAAGAGTAGAAGCAAATTAGGGGAGGGATATAGGGAACAAAAAATTAGAAATATGATAGTATTAAAAGTAAATGGTGCTGTCATGGTAACAAAATTGTATTGTGTGAACGATGTTTTCTTGACAAATCAAACATCTCTCACCTTCATAACAAGCAACACCACCAAAATTACAAGCCATGAAATTAAATATACCTGGAAGGAACAAAATGAAAAGAATTAAAAGACCCACCCAACCACTTGCACAATCAAAATACAATTTTCAACAGAACAAGGAGACAAGAAATCAACATGAAAAGCATACCAAGATACTTTTGTTGCCTGTGATATTTAAGTGGTAAACAAGGCCATACTGGTATATGAAAAACCGCAGGGCCAAAATGATCTCAACAAAGAGTCCAATTGTTCCTGAATACTTCAAATGCTCTTGCTCCACCTCCCACCAGGATTCCCAGCTCTTTTCTGGTGACACACCGATCCCACCTCGATTGCTAATCCACTTATTC
This sequence comes from Hsuehochloa calcarea, assembly GCA_036346395.1. Lineage (NCBI taxonomy): Eukaryota > Viridiplantae > Streptophyta > Magnoliopsida > Poales > Poaceae > Hsuehochloa > Hsuehochloa calcarea. The sequence continues at coordinate 83,937,430 of CM070597.1, read as the reverse complement.
CAATCAGACCAATCATCCACAATTTTCGCCCACTCAAATCCCGAGGGGTTGAATAGAAAGGGTGCAAATAGCCATGTCAACACTAGGAACCACATAGAGAACGTAACAAAAATATAGACAATGGTTGAGCGGTAAGATTGACCAAATAGTTGGTAAATGATGAGCAGAATCATCAACTCGATGCCTTTAACAAAGTGGCTGCGAGAATAAAGCCTGTAGTTTTCTGCAAACTTAGCATGAAAGACGACAAAGCTCCTACCAGTAGCCCTGTACTGAGCACCTCCATGAAGCAACATTCGTCCATAGTAGTGAGTCTTAGTGCCAAGTGAAAATGTAAAGAACACAGCTGCCAATTGCAAGTTCATCATGATAAGTTCACTTAGTGCCTTGCCAAATCCTTTTTCAAGGCCAATTTCCATCATCATGGGCAAGGCCATCAGAAAACCAAGCTGAACAAGAGATTGCGAGGCAAGAGCAACCTGAAGGGGATGATTATGTATGAATCTCCGCTGTGTTGAAAGCCCTTCTTCAAGTCCACTGAGAGCAAGATAAAGGCGTCCATACAGAAATACATAAACTATGACAACTGTCAGCTGAGAAAGAGTAAAAGGGGTTAAAAATAATCATAGTTCGTATGCACTCCGCCCAATTGCAAACATAAGTCATTTTAGCTTTGGGCACAGGAATTAAGGCCTAATTTATTGATGAGAATATCTACGTCAATCAACAGGGGTATAAATGAGACAAATGCGCCCAAAAGTTGTAGAACAACCTATATTTAGAGAGAAGTTCATACGACCAAAACGACTTATGTTTGCAATCGGAGAGACCGAGGGAGTAACTTTTATGGATTGGAATCAACATAAATTGATCATACCAGTGTACTGAAATAAAACCCCACAGTGGTGAAATAGCATGAAAGCATCCTGAAGAAATCGAACCGGTGCCCAAGCCGGTAGATATCACGGCTAAGAGTCTGTTCACCATTTCCATTTGCCACCTTAGCCTCAAACTTAGAGATCTGATTTAGTCCAACATCTCTTCCCTTACCAACTTGCACATATTCATGATGTGTTACATTGCCTCCACGGAGAGTTGAGTTATAGCCTGAAATATCGAAGACGAGGAAAATTACTATATGTTACTGATATCTATCTTATAATATTATATCTCTTGCAAAACGATTTCTTCAGCTCCCGACTATCCTGTTGCTTCTGGGAAGAAATCAGCACACACTCCATTGGCATTGAAGCAATGAAAATATAATATTACTCCCTAAATAGTAAATACCATGGATAACTTGATCTTAGGAACATCATTGATCACTACATTAAATCTTGAGGAAACAAACCTGCGAAAATATCTTCACTTAAGTTGATACTCGTTGATGCCTTACTGACACCACCCCTTGTTAGATGGAAAAGCCTATCAAATACATCGGGATGGCCATAGTGGAATCGAACCCTAGTATAAAGCGAGTAATAACTTTAGATGCAGTTCAAAAAAGGAGAATTCGTTCTTTGAAGTTTATATTATGAAACTTGATAGATCATATGTACAAATGAAGAGAAATTACACGATATATGAAACAATTATGTGAATCACGTATTCCTCATGATTTTCAACTGAATCACTCAAGGAGCTTCTAAAAGATGTAATTGTGAATCATGTTATTGCAAGGCATAGCCTTGAAGCCTGTTGTCTTGTTATTGTTCAATATATATATATATATATATATATATATATATATATATATATATATATATATATATATATATATATATATATATTGATATACCACCTAAAGGAACTTGGCATACTCTTTATCACTTTTGGTATACTCATACTAATTATAAGATACTCCAATACTAACCACATGAAAAATTGCAAGAGAGTCCATAGTTTTAGTATATTTTGTAAATACCTTCAGATTCGATATAAAATGAGTATGTCTAAAAATTTGAACATACCACCCTAAAATGTATAAATACCACATAAGTGGTGTTATATACTAAGATACTACACATACATACTCTCGGGGCAAGATACTCCTACGCTAGAGATACTTAATAGGAGTAACTACACCTAGTAGCAAATTCCTATTTATATATATATATATAAAGCAAAAGAGGCCTGATAAACTATGAGAAATCTAAATTAATGAAGTTACAAATGAAGCCTTTATTACTTCAAATTCGATGAAGCCTGTTATCTTGTTATTGTTGTCCTAGCATTTGTAAGTTAATTATTATCCTACAAACATCTCTTAAATGACAGAGACTGCAACCTTTCTACCACTCAACTGATGGACTATTTAACAACCTAAGCTAGAATACTGTTTCAGCTGTGGCAGTTTTGCCTTTAGTTTACTTCTGTATAGAAAAGTTCAAATACATATGTGCTCTTTTATTGTTGGTTTTTGTTTTGCATTGGTACGTTTTCACTTTGAAGATTGAATTCAAACACTAATACAATAAAATTTCAGTGGTTCCATTTCTTTTATGGTCTGAACTGATGCATTCCCATATTATAGGTTATTACTGGTTGTCGCTTTTCATATATCGTGCTTAGTTACCTACATATCAATGTTTTTTCTTTCCAACTTATGGCTTAAGTTTCTGCATTGTACAATCATGTTATTGCATTTAAATGATAACTAGAACAGATCCTCTATTCCAAGCTTACATGTGTTACGAATATTGTGTGTATTAAAGAGGTCCAATAGGCAATATATATAAGGTACAAAGGGGACACGGAACCAAACCCTAGTACAATAAGAAATACCATAAATACCCTTAACACCCCTCCTCCCCTCAAATGTAAGGCATATGCAATAGCGCTGCATTTGAAAAGGGTAGATACTACAAAAGGAAAAAAAATCCAAATTCTGAGTCTTCATAATGTCGTCGTAGCATACTGCTCTTGGAAAATATGTCGAGTATCAAAAGATCTTCTCCCATCCGGTGTCGTGCGACAGCCCATAAAGCACAAGGTGCGGGAGCAAAGTCGATCGTGGCAACACGACGAAGATGATGATAACACCGACAAATATAGAGAAAGCTGTCAAATCAAGCCGAAGAGGAATAGATAGAAACATGGCGGTGCAGATCGTAGCCCAAGACAACAGTGGCGCAGTGCACAAGAAGCGCAACAGATGCACAATGCAAAAGAAGCGCGACGCCATGCACAAGAAGCACGATGGAGGCGCAGTGTGGAAGAAGCGCGACGCAATGCACAAGAAGTACAACGAAGACGCAGTGCGGAAGAAGCGCGGCGGCCTTAAAAGCTTGGGGCGGCGGATCTGCAGCGGCTTGAAGAAAAGAGCAGTGGCTGCTGCCATGCAAAGAAATTCCTATACTTGTATGACTGACAATAAATTTGTGGACTCGCATGGCTTAGACGAACTCAAAGATAGAGTGGTACGGACTTGGAAGAACGCAACAGAAGAAAAAGACACAAAGAAAGAAAAGACTTGAGCTAACTAGCGGCAGATAGCACCAGTAGTCGTAACCAGGGATCGAAAAACCAGATCCGGACGGAATCCGGCCGATACGCGTGAATCAATTTGCCATTCTGAAAAACCAAAAAATACTGGGTCAAATTTTAAAATTCAAATTTTGAATTGAAGTTTTCCCGGAACCGGTAACCGGTTCGGTTACCAAGAAAACCGGTTGAAATACTGGAAAAAACAATAAAATAGAGAAAAATTGTAATTAGCAATTTGAAATTTGGAATAATGCAATTTTAAAAGTCCTAAATATACTAAAAACTAATGTTTTAATACATAATCTAGCATAACAATGCCTAAACCAACTGAGGAAGAAAATTATAGAGTCAAAAATTCAAATTTAAATTCAAATACCCCGGGTGTTTTTTTTAACCGGAACCGGCCGGGAAAACTTTTTTTACCTATGGTCGTAACAGCATGCAGTTGGATGACCAGGCACACACAAGCCATCCCCATCACCATCCCAATCGAGCATCAAAAACTCTGATCATCTCTTCTCAGCCCTCCTGCCCAAGCAGAAACAAAAATCGATACCAACAGTAGCACACTCCAATGCCAAACACAGTCGAGCTATCTCAGCTATCTCCAGATAGCATCCCGATAGCATCCCAATAGTCGAGCACTAGTTCCAAGTCTGCATCCACCCACAGCGACATCCTCCTCCCCGACCAAAAAACGCAAACCATGCGCAGAGAGCGCGTGAGGGAGGCGCAAAGAGGAAGACCGGAATCCAAGCGGGACTAGCTCGGGCGGAGAAGTCCACCACCAGGTACCCTTGATGTCGTTGTCCACCACCAGGTACCCGCGGTCGCGCAGCATCTGCGTCACTTGCCGCCGGATGTCCGACCTCCCGGGCGTCGAGCGCCAGGCCAACGTCATCTTTGCTGGATCCGGGTGAGTAGCGCCGAATCCAACCGGGCGGCACCAGAGCAAAGGTGGCGTGGGCGGCAAGAAGAGCGCCCGAGAGGATGGCAGAGCACCACAGCCGGTAGACGACGTCGCCGAGCACGTCGCGGGGGAGGACGGACCAAGAGACCACGATGCGCAAGGGCACAGGCCACAACTCGGCCCGATGGCTTGGATCCAAGGCCGGCAGCGGCGGATTCAGTGGGGGAGCTCGAGGATGGCTCGGATCCAAGAAGATCGGATCTGGAGGTGACGACGGCCGTAAGACGGCGGCACGGAGGTAGAAAGCGCCAGTGACCCGAGGCAAAGACGGAAGATCCGGCCATGGGCGCCGACGAAAACCGCCTCGTGAGCGGAGGTTCTCCCGGGCAATGGACGGCGAAGACGAGTGGCGGCTAGGAGGCGGCAGCTACAGTAAAATAAAACCCTAACCCCAACCTTTGCCCTGATACCATGTTATGAATATTGTGTGTGATTGAAGAGTCCCAATGAGCAATATATATAGGGTACAAAGGGGACACAAGACCAAACCCTAATACAATAGGAAATACCATAAATACCCTTAACAACATGGAGCTTGTTATCCTTACAATGGTCACATTGTTTTCTTCTCGGTCATGCTTTGTTATTTGCATTCACAGATTGGGAGAAAATGAAACAATATGAAGTAGCCAGCCTAATATGCTCAGCACATGACATGGCATGGTTCCCCACATAATTTCAAAGTTGAAGGGGAAAACACAAAGTGGTTGCTTAGCTGTTTTTCTTGTGAGATTGGTAACATTGTCTGAAATAAACATTGTCGAAGGTTTTTGCTATTCATTCAAATGTATAACAAGCATTTGTGATAGTGAAATAGTCGAATAGGAGAAGCTCACTTCAGAGGGTTTGCAAGCAGCCGTTGCCCAATAGTCACAAAACTATGCTCCTGATTTGACATAAACCATGCAAGGGAAGAGACACTGCATTATTGAAGAAAAGAGAGGTATAAGATTGCACAAAGAACAAAATCTGAAATCTCAATTGTGCAACACACTAGTAATCAACCTGCCAGTAAAAATGTGCTCCCTAACTCCAAGTATAGATGGACGCCGGACTCCATGATCAGTAAGGAACTCTTCAAGCAAATTTCTCATTTTAAGTGCTTCTTCCATATAGTTATCCTACAAAATTAAAAGCATGAGCACAAGTAAATATGAGTTTGAATGAAAGCATAAGCACAAGTTAATATGAGTTTGAATGAAAGCATAAGCACAAGTTAATATGAGTTTGAATGAAAGCATAAGCACAACTTCTTCGCAAAAAAAGGCACAAGTATGATGGGACATACCTGGTTCATATCTATGGTTTGCAGGCCTTCACCACGGGTGAAAATTATTGCATGATTTTGATTTTCGGGCTTCCCTTCTCCCAACATTGCAGGGCCTGGAAGTTTTATCCGGTAGACAACCTTGGAAACATAAAGATGTGTTAACATGACCAATGTTTTAGGCTTACAGTAAGATCAAGGAACATATGTTTTATGGAAATAGTTGAGACCGACATTTCACACTTGAAACATTTATATCAACAAAAAAGGTAACCATCCAGAAATTCCGGCATTAATTGGGAAAAAGAGAAGTTTCGATAATAGAAATTGCACCGGAGGTTCCCGCACTTGTATAGTCGTGTCACTTGAACCCTTAAACATGAATTTCCTTACTGTGCCTCCATCAGTTAAGGATAGTAAAAAAATCACACGACACAATTAGAATTATTGACAAGTTTAGGGACTCCACTTTAGCATGCCACACCATTTTTATAACTAGCGGATGTATCTCAGTGGCATGATTAAACAAGTTTCTGTTAGATGTTAGATTTGTCTCTTGTATAGGGGGCTCTTCCCTTGTATATTTACCTACACATGTAACTTGTATATTTTGGTATTTGGCCCATTAGAATAGAATCAAGGGTTCATACCAATATGGTATCAGAGCCCATGGATCTCTTTATCGATCCCAAAACTGGAGCCTGACTAGCGCCGCCACCATCGCCTCTGTGCTCGGGCCGCCGCCGCCGCCCCTATTCTCCTCTGCTTTGAGCCCCAGGCCGCCGACGCCCGGATCCCGCACCTCCGCTCCGATCCCGCCGCCCCCGAGCTCCCAACACCCGAATCACAGTCTCCGAGCACCGCCGTCGATGCTCGGATCCCACCCTCAAACCCCCGACGCCCGGACCCAGTCGCCCCCGATGCCTAGATCCGTCGCCCCCAATGCCCGGACCACGCCCCTCAACTCCAGATCCAGCCGCTGACTCGGGTCACCCCTCTGCTCCCCGAGCTCCGGTAGCCCCCGAGCCGCCCGGATCCCGCCCCTTTGCTTTGATGGCTACCACCGACGATTCCTTCGTCATCCTGCCCCCTTGTTCAATTCGACGGGACGAACTTTCCAACAGTGGGTTGTTCACCTAAGGATTCACCTCAACAGCCAGCGCCTCTGGGGTCACCTCACCGATGAGCAACCCTATCCACCCCGCCCTATGCCGCCTGTTCTACCTACTCTTCCTGCTGGTGCGGATTAGGCTGCTCAGGATGGTACTGTTAGAGATATATGTATAGTGTGTTATTCCCCATTGTTATGAGGGGTTATTTGCATATTCACCTCCTATACTTTGTATATATATACTGGCCCTCTGACCTCCTAGAAATACAAGTTCCTACTCCTAACATGGTATCAGAGCAAATTAGGTTTACCTCTCCCGGACGCGCAACTCGTCCTCCCCTACCCTACCCTAGCCGCCACCGCCGGCTTCCCTCCCCCCTTTCACCACCATCAGAGGCCGCCGGTCACGCCTTCCACCGCTGGCCGCGTCCTCCGCTGCCGGCCTCGTCCTCTGGCGGAGGATCTTGAGCTCGGCTTGCCGCGCTGCCGCCGACGCTCAGGCTGCCCTCATCACCGTCGCCATTGCCATCGCCGGCCACTCCACCTGCTCCGTCGGCCGCCTGCTGTTAACTCCTCTGTGCACACGCCGCCGTGAGGCTGCCGCCGCCTCGGCCGCCATCGCTCTCGGCGCCGCCGATCCGGCACATGCCGCCTCCGCCGCCGCTTCTACGGCCGCCGGGAACCCTAGCCCTCCTTCCGTGCGTGCCCGTGTGGGCTTTTGTTGCGCAGGCCGGGCGTTTTTGAGCCGGGCTGAAAGCTGAAAAAACGTCGTTCTAACCGCCACGCCGTCTAGCGCCGCCTGTTAGACTTCGTTGCCTTGGTCGCCGCGCCGTCCAGCGCCACCTACCAATGGGCACTGTTTTCCTCCCTCACTGCCTGGTGATCTTCGATGGTGTTAATTACACCGACTTCGTGTCTCACATTCGCATCAACATGTGTGGTCTTCGTCTCTGGGGCGTCCTCTCTGGCGATGCCACCCGCCCGCCTTGCCCTACTCCTCCGACAGAGTCTACGCCTGTCGCGTTGCCCCGCATAAATGACAAGGATGTCGCTTGAGGTCGCCGCCTTTGCCGATGATGCGATCGCTCGCCTACCAAGAGGCTCGATTCCTACACGGACGACCGCCGCCTACACTCGGCTGACGACGACGACGCCTTTCGGCGTTCTTTGTCTTCATCACTGTCCAACCTCGCCTTCTTCGAGGTTGTGGGACTCTTCGGCTTTCGGATGTGGACTCACCTTCGCTTGCGCTACGAGCCCTCCGCGATGCCTCTACCTATCCGTGGTCCGCAAGGAGCACTCTCTTCAGTAGGGTGATGCTACTGTTGACGCTTTTTACGCTCAGAGCTCTGCTGTTCGTCGCCACCGACTCTCTCCGCGACCGCTTGGCCGCCGCTCCCGTCTGCGTCGCCTGCTCAGACGCGTCCGACCTAGAGTTTCAGCGTATCTACGATTTCCTTACTCGCCTTCGTCCTGAGTTCGAGCAGAGGCGTGCCCAGCTCCATGCACGCCACCCTCGTGTTACTCTCCTGGAGGCTCTTACCGAGATACGCGCAGAGGAGACTCGCCTGAATGGTGCTGGTCTGATGCCACTCCCCTCCGTGCTCACCGCTCGACCACCTGCTACACCGATCGCCGACGCTTCAAAGACACTACCTCATCCAATGGCTTCACAGGCGCGGTGGCTGGCCCTCCATCTGGCGGTGGCGGACTCACCGCCGTCCTCCATCCGGCGGTGGCTGACCATCGCTTCTACCGCGACAAGGTCGGCCAAATTGAGTCCCAGTGCTATAAGAAGCAACAGCATCTTTCACGCCGTTCTTTTACTAGCACTGGCATTGGTGCTTCAACATCGACGTTTGCATCGACTCGCTCGCTTTCTCATCGAGCAGAGATAGCCGACTTTGACGCCGCTTGTCGCTTCGTGTTCTCCTCGGCGTGTTCTGCGGGTTACGCTCTCGATTCTTCCGCACTACGAAACCACCTCTTACACAGTCAGGTACCTCCTCGTGGATTCTTGATTCTGGAGCATCTTTTCACATGACTTTTGATTCATCCACTGTCTTTCATTGCACCTCTTGATTCTCCTGTTAGTGTTCTTACTGCTGATGGTACCTCTTTTGTCTCTGGTCGAGGATCTATTAGCAACTCATCTTTTCACGTTACTTCTGTTGCTGATGTTCCACGCCTTACCATGCAGCTTCTTTCTGCTGGGCAGATTACTGACCTAGGTTGTCGGGTCATTCTCGACTCTAACTCTTGTTGTGTTCAGAACCGTCACACGAGCTCGTTGGTTCTGGCCCTCGGCGCCTTGACTCACAGCGTCTCTGGGAGCTTAACTGGCTTCACCTTCCTTCCGCTGCCACCGTCGCCGCCAGTCTCTTCGCTTCTGCCACTACATCTACCAGCTCTTTCCAGCAATGGCATCATCGTCTTGGTCATCTATGTGGATCTCGTCTGTCGTCTTTAGTTTGTCGTGGCCTTCTAGGGTCTGTCTCAGGAGACGTGTCTTTAAATTGTCAGGGTTGTAAGTTAGGTAAACAGATTCAACTTCCTTATCCTCGTAGTGAGTCAAGTGTCTCAGCGTCCTTTTGATCTTGTTCATTCAGATGTTTGGGGTCCGGCTCCCTTCGTTTCGAAAGGAGGTCATCGATATTATATCATATTTATAGACAATTTCTCTCGCCACACTTGGATATATTTCATGTCTTCTCGTAGTGATGTCCTGTCTATCTATAAACAATTTGCCACTATGGTTCGCACACAGTTCTCCACTCCTATTCGTGTCTTTCGTGCTGACTCTGCTGGCGAGTACCTCTCTCGTTACCTGCGCAATTTCCTTGCTGAGCAGGGCACTCTCGCTCAGTTCTCTTGTCCTAGTGCCCATGCTCAGAATGGTGTCGCTGAGCGCAAGCATCGTCACCTCCTTGAGTGCACTCATGATTGCCGCCTCTATTCCATCTCACTTTTGGGCCGAGGCTGTTTCCACTGCCACCTATCTCGTTAACATCTAGCCCTCTTCTGCTCTTCAGAGTGAGATCCTTGTTGAGCGTCTCTGTGGTCTTCTTCCTGACTATATGCTGTTACTCATCCTGAGTGGCAGCATGCCATGGCCGAGGAGATTGCTGCCCTCGAGCGTACTAGTACTTGGGATCTTGTTCCTTTTCCATCTTACTCTCGTCCCATCACGTGTAAGTGGAAGTATAAAATTAAGACTCGCTCTGATGGTTCTCTTGAGCGCTACAAGGAGTGTTTTGTTGCTCGTGGTTTCCAGCAAGAGCATGGTCGTGACTACGACGAGACTTTTGCTCCTGTGGCCCACATGACTACTGTCCGCACTCTTCTTTCCGTGGCGTCTGTTCGCCACTGGTCTGTTTCTCAGCTTGATATCAAGAGTGCCTTTCTTAATGGCGAGTTGCGTGAGGTCTACATGCATCCGTCACCTAGGTATTCTATTCCTGAGGGCATGGTTTGTCATCTTCGTCGCTCTCTCTATGGCCTTAAACAAGCCCCTCGTGCTTGGTTTGAGCGCTTCTCATCTGTGATCACTGCTGCTGGTTTTTCAGCTAGTGATCATGATCCTGCGCTCTTTGTCCACACTTTGTCTCGTGGTCGGACTCTTCTTCTTCTGTATGTTGATGATATAATCATTATCGGAGATGATTCTGAGTACATTGCCTTTGTCAAGGCTCGTCTTAGTGAGCAGTTCCTTATGTCGAATCTTGGTCCTCTTCGTTACTTTCTTGGGATTGAGGTTATTTCCACTCCAGATTGTTTCTTTATGTCCCAAGATTAGTATATTCAGGATTTTCTTTATCACGCCTCTCTCACTGATCAGCGTACTGTTGAGACTCCCATGGAGCTCAATGTTCACCTCCGACCCTCTGATGGCGAGCCTCTTTCTAATCCGACTGTCTATCGTCATCTTGTTGGGAGTCTTGTCTACCTTGCTGTTACTCGTCCGGATATCACTTATCCAGGCCACATTCTGAGTCAGTTCGTCTCTGCTCCCACTCAGGTCCACTACAGCCACCTTCTTCGAGTTCTGTGATACTTTCGTGGAACTATCTCTCGCCGCCTCTTCTTTCCACGCTCCAGCTCGTTACAGCTTCAGGCTTATTAGGATGCTACTTGGGCCAGTGATCCCTTTGATCGCCGGTCTATCTCTGCTTACTGTGTTTTTCTTGGTGGTTCTCTCATTGCCTGGAAGACGAAGAAACAGACTGCAGTGTCCCGTTCGAGTGCAGAGGCTGAGTTGTGAGCTATGGCTTTCTTGACAGCAGAGATTACTTGGCTACGGTGGTTACTTGAGGATTTTGGTGTTTCTGTCACCACACCGACTCCTCTCTTGTCGACAAAGACAAGTGTTATCGATGCCCGTGACCCTGTGAAGCATGAGCTCACCAAGCATATTGGTGTTGATGCTTCCTTCATGTGGTCTTGTGCGCATGATCAGGTGATTGCTCTTCAGTATGTGCCTTCCGAGCTTCAGATAGCGGATTTCTTCACAAAGGCCCAGACTCGGGCACAACATGGCTTCTACCTTTCCAAACTCAATGCTATTGATCCACCATGAGTTTGAGGGGGGTGTTAGAGATATATGTATAGTGTGTTATTCCCCATTGTTATGAAGGGTTATTTGCATATTCACCTCCTGTACTTTGTATATATATACTAGCCCTTTGGCCTCCTGGAAATACAAGTTGCTATTCCTAACAGCTACCACTACTGCTCGAGGAGGCCCTGGAGCTCTACCAGTCTGAGCTGCACGCCTATGAGAGATGGCAGGATGCCAAAGCTCATGCTACTGCCATCCTGGTGAGCAGCATGCCCGTGGCCATCTCCATGGATGTGGCGGAGCCGCCGCGACTCAACTAATGTTGGAGTGCCTCAGAGCTCACTACCAGTCGACGAGTGATGCTATGTACCTCTCCGTCGTGCATTAGGCGCACTCCCTTAAACAGCTCGATGCCACCGTGGACTTCTATCAGCAGATGTCTGAGGTGTGGCGCCACTCGACTCTCTAGGACGATGTGTCAGTAGGACCTGTCCCTGCTGTGTGTGGCTACGCGCTCACCAGGAGACTCACCGTCTCTACGACTTTCTGACACGTCTTTGGCTTGCGTTTGAGACCATTCGTGCTCAGCTCCTGATCTCCACCCACGCCCGACCTTGGTGGAGGCCCTCACGGGTGTTCGTGCTGAGACTCGTCTTCGTGGCGCGACTCAGATGCAAGTCGCCTTGTCCGCTTGTCTGCTCCTCTGACTCCCACTTGTACCGCTTGTTGCTCTCATCGTTGGTCTCCGCCGCACCTCTCGCTGCCGTGGCGCCATCGGTACCGGACTACTACAAGAGGAGGGACCAGGGTCGCAGGGGTGGACGTCCACCGAAGGGCTCTGGAGGTTCTTCTCACTTAGGAGCTGGCGACTCTCGTCAGGGCTCCTCCAGTGACGCCACGCAACAGCTCCTTTCCCTGCTCTAGCGCCTCAGTGTAGGCTTGTCCTCACACTCTTTGGGCTCTGCTCGTCTGGCTCTCGCTTCTCAACATTCCTTGCCTTCGCCACCTCCCTCTTCATGTATCTTCTGCGTGGATCTTGGACTCTGATGCTTCCTTTCACATAACACCAGATTCTTCCCACCTCACTTCTGTGAGCCCCACAGCTCTTCATTCCACTGTTCAGACAGCAAATAGGACCTCTCTTCCTGTTGCAGGACGAGGCACCATTACCACTTCTTCCTTTCATGTTCTTGCAGTCTCTCATGTTCCCAAATTTACTATGCAGCTTATGTCGACCAGTCAAATCACTGATCACGATTGTCGTGTTGTTCTTGAGTCTGACTCTTGTTGTGTCTAGGACCGTCGCACGAGGACTCTGCTTGGTACTGACCCTCAGCGTCATGATTCACAATGTCTTTGGGAGCGCGATTGTCCGCACCTTCCTTCCATTGTCTCCACCAACCAGTTAGCCACTACCACTGCATCTGTTCTTGTTGCGTCCTCTACTGCTTCTTTCGCTTAGTGCCACCATCGTTTGGGTCATCTCTATGGATCGCATATGTCGTCACTAGTAGGTCATGGTGTTCTTGGGTCTGTTTATGGTGACACATCTTTACATTATATGGGTTGCAAACTTGGCAAGCAGCTGCAACTCCCTTATCCCTCTAGTGATTCAGTTTCTGCTCGTCCTTCTGATCTTGTTCACTGATGTTTGGGGTCTAGCTCTCTTCACTTCGAAAAGGGGTCATCGATACTATGTGATCTTTATTGATGATTATTCTCATCATACTTGGATCTACTTCATGTCCTCTCGCAGTCAGACTCTCTCTATTTATCGGATGTTCACCACCATGGTTCACACTCAGTTTCGGATTCATGTGTTTTGTGTTGACTTTGCTTCCCTAGAACTCTTGTCCTGCTGTTCATGCTCAGAACGGTGTCTCTAAGCATAACCGTCATCACTTGCTTGAGACAACTTGTGCTCTCATGCTTGCCTCTTCTGTTCCACCTCACTTATGGGTAGAGGTTATCTCCACTACTGCTTGCAGTCTTCCACTACTCTTCAGGCTTCTACTCCTGTCGAGCGTCTCTACGGTCGGACGCCCGAGTACAGTCACCTTTGTTGTTTCAATTGTCTACTTTGTCATTCTTCCACCTTGTAAGCGCACCAAGATGACTGCTCAGTCAGTTGAGTGTATTTTTCTTCACTACAGTCTTGAGCATAAGGGTTATTGCTACTACAACCATGTTACTCGCCGGGTGAGGATCTCTCGGGATGTCACCTTCGACGAGTCCAACCTTACTACTCTCGTACCCCTACTGTCGGTTCAGATTCTCTTGTTGAGTCGATCTCCTTTCAGACTTTTCCTGAGCTTCAGCTTTCCACTTCTGTTTCGCTTCCACCTCCACCATCTTCGCTTCCCTCTCCCGAGGCTCCACCTATTCTCTCTCCGCCGGAGGTTCTTTCCAGCTCTTTTGTTGAGATCCCACCCTTTCCCTTGCACTACTTTCGCTCCTCAGCCTACTCCTTCTCCAGTTGAGCCTCCGTCTTTGCTAAGCCTTGTTCCCAACTCTTCTTCTCGGTCCTTGCTAGGTCCCGCTCCACCTTTTCCTCCCAGATACGATCTTCGTGATCGCCGTGACCGCTGCCTCCCGAGCGCCACGGCCGCATGATGCTTTCTCTTCTAAGCCTACAACCTCTCGTGAGGTCATTGCTCACCCTGAGTGGCAACTCGCGATGTCTGAGGAAATTGCTACTTTGGAACGTTCTAGTACTTGGAATCTTGTACCCTTACCTACACGTGTTACTCCTATCATGTGCAAGTGGGTGTACAATATCAAGACCCGATCGGATGGTTCTCTTGAGCGCTACAAGGCTCGTCTGGTGGCGCGTGGTTTTCAACATGAGAATGGTCATGAGTATGATGAGGCCTTCGCTCCTGTCGCCCACATGACTAGTGTTCGCACTCTCCTTCTTGGGGCCTCTGTTCGACAGTAGTCTATCTCTTAGCTGGATGTTAAGAATGTCTTTCTCAATGGCGAGCTGCGTGAGAAGGTCTACATGCGGCCGCCTCTGGGTATTATGTCCCTGATGATTTGGTCTGTCACCGTCATCGCTCTCTCTATGGGCTCAAGCAAGTCTCATGTCTGGTCTGACCGCTTCTCCGCCAGTGATCACGACTCTGCCCTCTTTGTGCACACCTCTCCTCGGGGTAGGACGCTACTCCTCTATGTGGATGATATTGTTAGAAAAACTCACGCATACACAAGGAAGAGGAACACACAGAGCCTTGCGGCACAACACAGCTAGTGCCTTTTCTCTTGTTTCTCTCATCTGCCAACTGATTACATGGACTCATATTTAAACACAAACACACGCACTAGCTGAGCAAGTTGCCATCTCACGTCACGCACGACGTGCATAACTGGCCGCATGCAAGAACCGGGCAACTAACTAGCCATGGCCTAAACTAATGCACCTACATGCATAACTAACTAGTGCACGATCCAACAAACTAGGTCCTTGACCAATGCATGCGTCCATGCAAAACTAGACCACCTCCTGCTGCAGAACGTGCACCACGACCTGGCCGCGAACTCATTCTTTGGCTAATCCAAACAAACATGCGTGCTCCCAACTCCCGGGCGGGCGATCCGCCATCGCACACTCCGGATCCCGCCACTATGCCATGCAAATTTCACACTAAACCGCTTGGACCAAGCCTATTACATGCAACACTCAATCATAAATAAACAAAGAATACATAAACAACAAGATTAGTTCCAACAATCACCCCTCTAATCTTGTTGTCGTTTTTTTTTTTTTTTTTTTTTTAGCACCTCCTCGTCGGTCTTCAAAGTAGCGCTGGCTCATCGTCGGCGTCCCGCCATAACGAGATGCGCCTCATTCTCCTTCTTCGACTCATGGCACTTCTTCTCCCAAGAATAGTGCCCATACTCTGGCGCTTATAGCAACGCACTTTTGCCTTGTCAAAGCGCTTCTTCTTCTTGCCGGCCGAGCCGCCTTTCCTTGTTCTTGACTCGACTCCCCATTAGCGCGCGCGGTGCAGCAGTGCTCAACTTCCTTCTCATCAACCATGTGGCGCCTCGAACGCCCTTAGCCGTCCAACACTTCTTCGACCGACATCACATCCAAGTCCTCGTGGTTCTCGAGGTGCAAACGATCGGCGAAACTTCGTGTCAAGACTCAAGCACCTTATCCACCACACAAGAGTCTTCAACCTCTCTCCCGGTCCGCGATCTTGGCGAGAGCGAGGTTACCTCATGGCAAAAGCATCAATTGACTCACCTCACGCATATGAAGGTTGTCAAATTCTTTCTTGGCGGTTTGAGCTTAGCCCTCGCCACGCGCTCAACTCCAACGTATATGGACTTGAGAGTCGCCCATGCCTCTTTCGCCGCCCTCTTGCCATTAAGAGCAAGAAGGGTCTCTCGCTAACACCATGGTAGATGGCCGCAAGTGCCTTCTTGTCTTGGCGCCTCGACGCCGCCTTCTTCAACAGATCCCACACTCCTTGCGCCCATGTACACTTGCATCTTCATTGACCATGCAAGATAGTTGCTACTAGTCAACAACGGCATCGAGCGTGACGCCTCCTCCTTCCCGACTTCAAGGCTAACGCCCGCCACATTACCATGCATATCGGCCGCCGCCACCTCTCTAGGCCACCGGCGATACGCCTCGACGACGACGGAGACACCGATCTTGCCATCCTCGCCATCACAACACCGGCTCGATACCAATTGTTAGAAAACTCACGATACACAAGGAAGAGGAACACACAGAGCCTTGCGGCACAACACGCCTAGTGCCTTTTCTCTGTTTCTCTCATCCGCCAACCGATTACATGGACTCATATTTAAACACAAACACACGCACTAGCTGAGCAAGTTGCCATCTCACGTCACGCACGACGTGCATAACTGGCCGCATGCAAGAACCGGGCAACTAACTAGCCATGGCCTAAACTAATGCACCTACATGCATAACTAACTAGTGCACGATCCAACAAACTAGGTCCTTGACCAATGCATGCGTCCATGCAAAACTAGACCACCTCCTGCTGCAGAACGTGCACCACGACCTGGCCGCGAACTCATTCTTTGGCTAATCCAAACAAACATGCGTGCTCCCAACTCCTGGCTGGCGATCCGCTCACTGCACACTCCGGATCCTGCCACTATGCCATGCAGCTCACACTAAACCAGTTTGGACCAAGCCTATTACATGCAACACTCAATCATAAATAAACAAAGAATACATAAACAACAAGATTAGTTCCAACAGATATGATCATTACCGGGGATGACTCTGTACATTGCTTTTGTGATGGAGTGTCTCAGTGAGCAGTTCTTGATGTCTGATTTGGATCCTCTTCGTTACTTTCCTTGGGATTAAGATCACTTCTACGCTTGAGGGCTACTACCTCTCCCAGGAAAAGTATATTCAGGATATCCTTGCTCGCTTTTGTCTAACTGATCAGCGCATGGTAGACACTTCTATGGAGTTTAGTGTTCACCTTCAGCCCACTCATGGGGAGCCTCTTGAGGATCCCACTCGCTACCGCCAACTTGTCGAGAACCTCATCCACCTTAGGATCACTCGACCTGACATTTATCACCCAGTTCACATTCTAAGTTCATTTATGCTCCCACTCAGCTCCACTACAGTCACATTCTTCATGTTCTGCGATATTTTCGCGGGACCATCAGTCATCGCTTTTTCTTTCCTTGCTCTAGCTCTTTGATGCGACTTGAGCTAGCGATCCTTCTGATCACCGGTCTCTTTCAGCTTGTTGTGTTTTCCTTGGTTCCTCTCTCATTGCCTGGAAGACCAAAAAGCAGACTACCGTTTCCTGTTCGAGTGCTGAGGCTGAGTTGCGAGCCAAGACGGCGTTGACAGCTGAGATCACTTGGCTTCGGTGGCTACTTGAGGATTTCGGTGTTTCAGCTTCTGCACCGACTCCTCTCTTATCAGACAGTACTGGTGCGATCAACATTGCTCGAGATCCAGTGAAGCATAACCTCACCAAGCATATTAGAGTAGATGTTTCGTACATGAGATCGCAGGTGCATGAC
This sequence comes from Hsuehochloa calcarea, assembly GCA_036346395.1. Lineage (NCBI taxonomy): Eukaryota > Viridiplantae > Streptophyta > Magnoliopsida > Poales > Poaceae > Hsuehochloa > Hsuehochloa calcarea. The sequence continues at coordinate 83,919,999 of CM070597.1, read as the reverse complement.
CAAGTTATTGCTCTTCAGTATGTGCCTTCGAAGCTTCAGTTAGCTGATTTCTTCACCAAGGTACAGACTCGAGCTCAGCACAGCTTCTACCTCTTCAAACTCGGTGTTTCTGATCCAACATGAGTTTGAGGGGGAGGGGGTGTTAGATGTTAGATTTGTCTCTTGTATAGGGTGCTCTTTGCATATTTACCTACACATGTAACTTATATATTTTGGCCTTTGGCACATTGGAATAGAATCAAGGGTTCATTCCAACAGTTTCAAGACCTAGTAGACTAAATTTCAAGTTTAACGACCAACATGACCCAACCAAGGCTAAGGAAGATTACTGTCGCTATCTGCAGAACCTAAAAGGATGCTGAGAAGACCTCATTTGTCGTTTTCCTACTGTCTATCATACCTCGTTAGTGGCTTTCCTAGCTTCCTTCTTTCTTCAAAGCTGAATAACACCATTTGTGTTTATTGGTATTTTGTATCACTTATTTAGTTGTTTTAGTTGCATACTAGTTTCAGAAATTTGTTGTGGGTGTGTTTGTTATGCTTTGCACCTTCTATTAGTAAATTTTTATTTTCTGTGCATAACATGATTTGCCAAAAACTACGTACCATTGCCTAATCAAATAGAAGTATCATTACCTGATCAAGATTTTGTACTGGATCTGCAGATTCAGAATCCTTAGTTAGAGCAACCTTTACCAAAGTAGAGTAATAAGCTGGCTCCATTTTCTTTTCTCCTACTCTATCTTCCACCTCATCAATATATGCTACACGAAGAGAAGGATACCTGCGAGAAATGTACCTCCAGCAATTAGTTCACAGGTAAACTCTTGACACAGAAGCAATGCCTATATTGTTAAATTATAAAGAAGGGTAAATATCAGGTGTACACTTCTGTGAATCAGGTGTACACTTCTGTGAACTTTGTTTGTATGCTTGATGCTTCAACATATTCTCCGAATATAGGTGGATAAAGGGGGAAAGGTGTGCTATGGTTCTGCAAAATTTCATCTTTTTTTTCGTGGACACGCAAGAAATTTGCGTGTCATTCCATTAAGAAAGGAGCAAAGTACAGCCCACTAGTCGAAAGTAGGCAACCCTGCTATCCACCCTAGAACAAAGAAAGAAAAAGACGCGACCACAGAACTAAAACAAGAACTGAGACTAAGACTAAAACTAAAATTTCATCATCAAACAAGATTGTGTTTGGAAGAAACAGAAGACAAAATTAAGTTTCCACAGTGATATACTGTTTCAGCACTATTCCTTTGAGCTGCTTCTCTTTTTTGTTTATCCCAAAAGCAATCAAGATTGATAATGAAATTTTGTAGGGTCATAGAATATCCCTTCCTCTATGTCCAATATTTTGAGAATTTTTGAAAACTTTCACACGAGTTACATGGATTGCTAGTTTACACTAGATACACCCCCAATATTTAAATCTATAAAGATAAGGAACATTGAATGGGTATTTCACTACAGCAACTAGAAAATGAGTATTTCACTAATTTATATCATCTATTGTATTCAGGTATATGCAATGAGCTCATTTACGTTCTCATTAGCTGTAATATGTCTTGGGCACTAGGAAGAGCAGCACGCTTGTCATTCCCATATTGCTGGCATGATACCACATAGGTGAACTTCATATCAGCCATTGCTTCACATTGAGCAAGCAAGGACCTCTGCTGTATCTTCCATTGTTCACCAGATACAAACTCAGCTGCTTTATACCCTTCCATGAGATCTGCAGAGTTGGAAAATATGAGAACAAATATGTGAAAGCAAGTAAGCAACAGATAAGAACCGTGCTACAATAAATAAAAAACCCCATGCTTGCACTAATAATGGTGCGCTGTTAATTGCATCATATTACCTTCATGCTTGGCCATATCTAAAAATGCTTCAAGAACCAAAGCTTTTCGGTAGTACATCATGCCTCTAACTGTTTCAGACCAATAAAATAATTTAAAATTAAGCATTATCAGGTACAAATTGAGAAGTTATAGAATTTATATGAAAAAGAGAGATACATGTAGCTGAATTCAACAAATAAATGTTAATCAGTACCTGTTCGAGCTAGTGTTTGACCTCTGTATGAAGCCCATAGACGAAGCTCCTCCATCAGTTCTTCATTCTCTTTAAGTTCTTCCTCCCAACCAACCCTTTCCTGAAAGTTCTTCCATTCATCTACATACATAAGCATAACAGGGCATAGTAAATGCCAGATGTTCCAGAAGATACTTCATTATTTCCGACAGAACAAGGACAACGAGCTGCTCCTCGACCTGGGTAAATTTTCTGTAGGTAGAATAGGGTGGAAACTCCATCTTCATTTTCCTCCTCAAGCTCTTTTATAGAAAAAAGAACAGGCTCATTCCAATACGGGGTCAATGCACTGCAGACAGACAAGAAACCGTGTCATGAATAACAAGTGTCCGACATGTGAAACAAGAGCACACGAAAAGAAGAAGAACAGTTAAAAAGTGCCAAGGAAATGAAGTTATAGTCATGTCAGATTGTGTGCTCTTATACTTCTATTTGAAACTTACAGAAGACTGATCACTAAAGTAGATCTATGTATTGACCACAGTTTGACAAAAATAGTGATGCATGCAGGGAATGGGCTTAGGAAGTAGCACAGGACTAGCTGGAGAAGAGTTCGAGACACAGTTGTCACCAGAACACTGAGCATACGAGGGACTGCGTGATATCAAAAGGAGCTTACAAAATTAATGTGTTAAGTTACATATAAGGACTTACGAAAATGAAAGCATGTTTCGGACTTTGGGAGCATCAGGCATATCCATAAACAAAGAGTTGGTGAAAAAGGTGAGACGCCTTTTGGCTTCTAGATTTGAAGGAACATCCATAGCAGATTCTTTCACAGTGAGCAGTAGTTCCAGCCTTTTTATCTGGAGGAAGAAGAATTATATTATTGACAAGCATTTAGAATGAGGCAGCTTGGTTAGGACATAATAAGGAGCAACAAAGTCTTCCAAAGGGTAGATCCATCACTACAAGCAAGCAAGAGGACTTTCAAATATGAATTTGCTATGGTTATCCATCAAGCAAAGAAAAAATATTTTCCCCAGATTGTCGATTGGCTAGATAGTTCCTTTTGTACATTTTGTATCTAATTTATTTTTAATCTATTTACACAGTAGGATACTCTCCTACTGTTTTCCCTTTAAAAAAACTTGGTCAGGAAATGGTGCTCAGTCTAGGAAATAGTGAAATGAAAAAAAACAACACAAGTTTTAAATACTGCTTAAAATAAAACCTTTTCTATCCAAGCATCTGTGACTTGTAGGGGAAACTTGATAGCTCCAGATGGTTGAAATAACTGATATTCTTGATCCCATGTCATCATGCCCTCAGGCCTTCGATATGAACCTCCATGACTCGACTCCAAAATACTGTCATGTTGTGAAAAAGCCAATGACAAACTACAAAAGTCAGGACGGTGTTCTAAAAAAAAGGTCAGGACGAAAGCAAGCATGTCATAACATCGTATTTATTTTTATATCTCATCTAAAAAAGAATTTATTTTTATATTTTTCCTTTCCTATACATCTGTGCGTGTATTTGGGGGTAACATAAAATGCATGGGATAAATCAATAAGCAATAGATTCATCAAGTACCCTGTAACAGAAGTCAAAGACTTTTAGAACAATGGCTCATAGCCAAACAGAAGTCTTGTTTGGCAAGAGTATTAAATATGATAGTAAAAAAATCATTATCATGTCAGTCATGTCTCGTAAAAGGGGGGCTAAATGTCACAAATTTTAGGGCACAAACATGCGTGTTAACAGCAACAACTGTCATAATTCTATTATCGACAGATGCCACAAACGGAAGTTGCTCACAGGATGAGCTCCAAACAGTATGTTAGCATGGTACAGTGCTTCATCCTTGGTGATATTTGTACATGCTTAAAAAAAATACTTGTACCTAGGAAGTTGATCCTCCATTATATCTCTTGTTACAACCTCCAGCATATCTTGAAAAATCTTTATGACAGCGACCCTGTCTTTCTCATCGTTCTCCTTCTGATATCAGCAAAAAAGAAAGAAAGAAAAAAGAAGACAAAGATGATGAGGTAAACCGGCAGAATCTGGTATACAAACAAACACGTGGACAGACAACTTCATTTATGCCCGCATGTATTACAACTTACAAGTATTGTGTAATGGTAGATATCCACAATGATAATGTGAGCTTACCAATCAACATCAGTAAATATAGGCAATCATGAAAAGGTTTAGATTCTTCCTAATGCATGCAATGCTGGTCTAATATTAGGTAAACTGCATTCTGGTCCTGGCTATACTATGCATAATCGGGGGCATGGATGAAAATCCCGGCCGGTTACCGCCGGTAACCGGCGTTACTGGTCCGGTCCGTTAACGGAAAACCCGGCCGGTTTTTCCCGGTTTAGCAAATTCAAATTCTAGTTTTCAAATTTTGACTGGTTTTAAAGCAAATTCAAACGAATTTCATCCGATTTTTTTCCGGTAAATCCGGTAACCGGCCGGTTATCGTTACCGGTCAGTCACCGGTAAACTGGCCGATTCCGAGATTTTTATCTTTGATCGGGGGAAAACCCAAGGTGTCAAATACTGGCATAAATCATTAGCACCACCACTAATGTGTTATGAACAGTATTCCAACCACGGAAACCAGTCTGCTTCGTGGTTCCGGTTTCTAGCTGGTTACTGGCAAAAGACAGGCCATGCAGAGTGATTCAAATTCAGGCAAATAAGAAAAAAGGACTGCTGCTTATTGGAGTATTGAGAAGTGAGTAAGCTGCTGTGTCAGTGAATAGGCAAGGTTGCAAACTATAGCTAGGTAAGCTACAACCTAAGATGATTTTTCACTTTGATTGCCATACAGGCAACATCTCGAGCTTTAGTACCCCCATCACAGATGTTGTGGACGCATTTGTTGGGCAGATGTATCAGCGACGCCAACGCATCAGGGATATGGTAGGGCCGGCCAAGAGCACAGTTGCCAGGCCGGACGCGAGTCTTGTTGCCGGAATGGACACGGACGAGAGTCCTGTTGCCCGTATGGCAAAGGATCATATTACGGAAGGAGGAGGAGATCAAGATAGTAAAGCGAAAGTTAGTTTCCTCTTTAAGAGATTGTGTTAGTTTGCTTTCCAATTATGTTAGTGCTTTCCTTAATTCAGTTTCCGAAACTCTGTGTGCCTAGTCTATAAAGGCAGTAGGTGTAAAGAGGAAGAGGCAATCAAGAAATAAACTAGTATTTTGCCTCCACCTAGTTTTGGTAGGGCGATCTTCGCCTCTGCCAGTTATCGCCCCGTTGAATCTTTCTTCTCATCTATCCATGTCATATCAATTTGGTATCAGAGCCATCACCACCAGGGATCAAAATACCGTTTCCGGAGGGAATCCGTCGGTTTACGGCCGTTGCACGGCCAAGAACTGAATTCTTAAAAACTCGGTCAAAATTCGTCCAAATAAATTTGAATTTGAGATGTTTCCGCCGGAATTTTGAATTTGAATTCGAATTTGAAGTTTCTGGCCAGTATTTCGAATCCCAGTAAATCCAGTTACCGCTGATAACCGACGGGAACCGGCTGGGATTTCGATCTCTGATCACCACCACCCTTCACCATGGAGAGCAACAAAACCCTAAACGATGTGTTCCAGCAGCTCACAATCATGATGACAGATATCAGCGGCATCAAGGCGCAGTAAGTTGCACATGATCAAGTGATCGCTGGTGGAAGACCGGTGCGTGGCAAAGACTGTCGCGCAACGAAATGAAGCGGCGGCTTCACAAAGAAAAGGCAAGCCACCCGAACCTAGGTTCCACAATGACGAAGACAGGCGCACGGTTCCTCGCTTCCACAAGCTCTCCTTTCCGACGTACGATTGTCAGGAAAACCCTCTTCCTTGGCTCAACTAATGTGAGCAATTTTTTCGGGGGCAACGAACCATGGAAAAAGAAAAGGTTGAGCTGGCATCCTACCACTTGATCGGCGCCGCCCAACAGTGGTACTACCAACTCGAACGCGACGAAGGCACTCTCATGGGTTCGCTTCTCGGAGTTCGTCAACATGTGGTTTGGGCCTCCCATCCGCAACAATCCCCTTGGCGAATTGGCTCAACTACGACGAACGACGACCGTTGACGCGTACCAAAAGTAGTTTTTGGCGCTCTTATGCCGCGTCGAACCGCTTTCGCCATTACAACAAGTACAACCCTTCATCGCTGGGCTAGGCAAATGGTTACAAACGACGTCGAGCTTCAACACACAACGGCCATGGGCTTGGCTAGGGCGTACGAGCAACATCTCGAGGAGTCGTCCAGGGATCCGAAGCCCCCACTGAAAACCCCCGCGGGGCCGTGCTTCATGTCAGGGACCTTGGCGCCAAAGCTCAGCATGCCAGCCTCAGCGAGTGTAGTGGAGACCACCCCGGCATCCCCCGCGAACCAAGCGACCACAAGCACAACGGCAAACCCCGCATCCCGATTCCGACGTCTCTCCATGGAAGAGATGTCTGATCACCACGCCAAGGGACTTTGCTACAATTGTCATGAGAAATTCTCTCGAAACCATCGTTGTTCTATGAAGGGCATTTGTCTCCTCGAGCTTGACGACGACGACGATCCGGCCGACGACAGTGAACATGTCAAGATTTCTCTCCATGCCCTCACTGGCATCCGCACTGGTCGTACGATGCGATTGAAGATAGCAATCAATGGGCACGAACTGCTCGCCCTCATGGATTCCGGCTCCACCCATACTTTTCTGGCCGAAGCCATCACGCAACACCTCGGCTTGTCTCCGCTGCCACGGCCTGGCATGGGCGTTACGGTGACCGCGTGACCAGTTCCGGCGTGTGCACTAACATGGGCTTCGCTATTGATCACGAAGATTTTTTTCCGACTGCTACGTCATTTCTCTCGACGGGTATGATGCGGTCCTTGGTGTGCAATGGCTCCACACCTTGGGACCTATTCTTTGCAATTCCACGAAGTTGACCATGTCATTTTGGCGGGACAATCATCGGGTGACATGGACCGGGCTTGATGCCGCACCGGCCGAAGGCCGCGCTTGCGCCGCCACTAGCCAAGATTTAATGGTGGATCTCCTGGACGAGTTCTTTGTTCTCTTCGAGGAACCATGTGGCTTACCACCACCACAACGTCATGATCACCACATTCATCTCCTGCCAAGCACAGCTCCAGTGGCCATTCGGCCATACCGTTATCCACGATTATTGAAGGACGTGATTGAGAAGCAATGTGATGACATGTTGGCACAAGGTATTATTCGTGAAAGTACTTCGGCATTCTTGTCACCTGTTTTGCTTGTCAAAAAATAGGACGCATCACCGTGCCCTCAACGATAAGACCGTCAGGGACAAGTTTCCTATACTCATCGTCGATGAGCTGTTGGATGCACTCAACGGTGCATGTTTCTTCACCAAACTCTATTTACGCAGCGGCTATCATCGGGTTTTGATGCATGGTCCCGATATCGAGAAGAAAATATATCGTACACATCGTGGCCACTTCGATTTCTTGGTCATGCTGTTCGGCCTGACGAATGCCCTAACAACATTCGAGACGCTCATGAATGAAATCCTCAAACCTTTTATTTGCAGTTTTGTCCTTGTTTTCTTTGATAATATTTTGGTCTACAGCTCGTCGTGGTCAGAACGCCGTCAACAGGTGCGCACCATGCTACAACTCCTACGCCATCATTAGTTATTTCTCAAGAAGTCCAAGTGCCTTTTTGGAGCGGAGTTCGTGGCTTATCTTGGCCACATCATCTCCTGTCAAGGCATGGCCATGGATTCTGATAAGATCGACATCATTAAAGCCTGGCTGAAACCATGTACTATATGGGCACTTCATGGGTTCCTCGGTCTCACCGATTATTATCGCAAGTTCATCAAAGAATATGGCTTTGTGGTGGCTCCTCTCACCAAATTGCTTAAGAAAGAAGCTTTTTGTGGACGCCAGACGCCTATTTGGCCTTTGCGTCTGCCCTGGTGACGACGTTCGTGCTCCATCTTCCAGACTTCGCCAAGCGCTTCACGGTGGATTGCGATGCGTCCAGGGTCAGTTTCGGTGTGGTATTGCACTAAGATGGTGGACCATTTCGTGTCGTTTATGGGCGTGATCCTCCTACATTATTGACTTACCAGCCTGGTGTGGCGCGAGGGGCGGCTGTTGATCGATAATGCCATGACCGTGATGAGTTTATCACCGAAATATGTGAGCGTCCCCTTCAAGCCCAAGATTATATGAAGCACAATTTTGATTAGCACCACCGGGCGGTTCAATTTGAGGTGGGTGAATGGGCCTGGCATCGTCTTCAGCACCGCACGGCCGTTTCAATCACCGATCAACAACGTTCCAAGTTGGCTCCCCATTTTGACGGACCTTTTTTATTGAGGAACGCATTGGAACGGTTGATTATCGTCTTCAGCTTCCTCCAAAAGCTTGCATCCATAATATCTTTCATGTCGCTTTACTGAAAAAATACCATAGGCCCGTCCCTACAGTTCCTAGCCGATTACCGGAGATTATCCATGGTCGTGTGGTTCCTTCTCCATTGTCTATTGCCCGGGCTCGCCTGAACCATGGTAATTGGGAACTACTCGTTTAATGGCTCGGGTGTTCTTTTGCTGACGCTACATGGGAGCAATTGGATGAATTTCGGCAACGTTATCCTCTATTCCAGCTTGAGGGAGAGCTATTTTGCGGAGAGGTAATGTTGTGGGCGCATTTGTTGGGCAGACGTATCAGCAACGCGGACGCAGCAGGGACACGGCCGAGTCGGCCGAGAGCCCAGTTGTCGTGCCGGACACGAGTCCTGCTACTGGTATGGACCCGAACGAGAGTCCTATTGCCAGTATGGCAAAGAATCGTATTACGAAAGGAGAAGGAGATCAAGATAGTTAGTAAGAGATAAAGTTAGTTTCCTCCTTAAGAGATTATGTTAGTTTGCTTTCCAATTATGTTAGTGCTTTCCTTGATTCAGTTTCCGAAACTCTATGTGCCTAGTCTATAAAGGCAGCAGGTGTAAAGAGGAAGAGGTAATCAAGAAATAAACTAGTCTTTTGCCTCCACCTAGTTTCGGCAGATCAGAGCCTTGCACCGCCGACAACAGTGTTGTCGTGTGCGAGGGCGATCTTCGCCTCCGCCAGTTATCGTTCCGTTGAATCTTTCTTCTCATCCATCCACGCCATATCAACAGAGTTCTAAGGTCGCTTGAGAACACATCAGGTCAATCCGCTATTCATGTACACTGTCAACACTTTTTCCCGAAACATAATTATTGTACTGTAAAATCTTAACAAAGAAAAGGAAGAATGCCACTTTAAAACCCAAAAAATAACTGGTATTGCTTTGCACTGAGATACATACTTTCCAGCAATATAACCATATTTTGTAGATCTTCTAAAAATGAGGAAAATAAATGGTACCTTTTCCAGCAATTTGCTAGAAAATAGAAAAGAAACTATATCTTATGATGGAATGATGACTTTTTTAACAATAAAAAAGATGTCATACGTACCAAGAATTTTACCAATTCAACAAACTTATTGTAGAGATCTGGCAGGGCATGCATATTCAAATCTGTAATAACTTTGTCTTCAGCAATATACTTTTCAACTTCCATAAATATAATATCTATGACCCTGAAAGCAGCATGAATAAAACAGCATCAAGTACACCATGGATCAGGAAACTATTTCTTCAGAGTTTAATAGATGAAGTCTAGGACTCATTGAAGCCAAGTATAGGAGAGGCACCTTTTCTCCTGTTCACCCTGTACAAGATACTTGATGATGTTTTTAAATGATGCGTAACATTCTTCAATTGCACAAGAAAAATAATAATCATTATCAAGCCTCTTTTTCAGGTCACGGTCTTTGCCATTGCTATCTTTAGCCATGTCAACAGCTATGGGAACCTGACATTCACATTGTTCAAAACAAGTCACCTCTTTTTAACAAATAAATAAAAGGGAATGAGGATTGCTTCTAATAAAATGTAAATAAGATAAAACCGTGAAAATAAAGAAAAGGCAGAGAAAAACCTTGCTGGAAAGTAAAAAAGGAGGCCACTGCATAACACCAAGAGCCTGATCAGCCATATATGGAACAAGCAGCAGCTCCTTCTCCCTATGTTAAAAATGGGGCACTAGCTTAAGGGCAGAAAACACAAATGCAGTTGGAAATTAATAACCATCCATACAATCCAATCACCTGTTGTCTATAAGGTCTTCTTCTCGAAAGCTAGTGACAATTTCGTTCCACATCTGTGCAAACCTTGCAGCTATCTTCTCCTTGTCGGCATGCTTCATCTAAGAAGTTGTATCAATAACAAAATTTCACAAAAATTAGCAAATCAAGCAATATAGTAAAAGAAAGTAACAAAAATATGTAAAAGAAGTAAGAAGGGCACCTCCTTGAAACGATTGTGCAAATAAGACTTTAGACCCTTCTTCCGTTTTGCATCAGATGTTTCAACCGGAATTAGACAGGCATTAAAGGCTAAAGGTATGGAATCAAAGCGAGATCGCAGCATTCCTAGGGTGCGGATCTGTCTCATCCATACAAGGAAAAGGAAAATGTAAATAATTTCTTTAAAATACTGCGATCATTCATATGAAAATCAGAGACAGTGGTTAGGTAATCGGAAAGAAACAAATCTTATTTGGGGCTCATCTACCACTTTCTAAATATCCTTTTGGGCTACACCTAAAACTTAATGAACATTTTCACTTAACATGATCAACTCATTCGATCAACAATAAGAAGTGCTTAATCAGGGTTATTGGTAGTTTCCCGATCAAAAGGATTATTGGCAGTTTGGCACTGCCCTAAGAGGTTACTGCACCAGAACACCAGTTATCTCTAAAAGAATTAATCCAAGTTTGTTATCAAAAGATTTCCCTCTGTTTTGCAAGCTAACAAGAAATAATTCTAAATTCCATTCAAATAAATTAAATTTTTAATAGAATTGGCAATAAAATGGCTGGAAGAAAAAAAAGATAAATCGTAGTACAAATATAAAATGGCTACTTTCGTACGGGAAACTACTCTAGAACCAAAAGAAGAAAGTCTGTTTGAATTTATATATAGACATAACTGAATAATAAAAATAACCTCTCCAAGTCGTTGGAAAGCACCATAAATTCCACCAAGTAGAGTGGAGAAGATTGTATACCAAATTTGTGTATCCATGAAATAGACCTGGAAAGCAAACAAAAATGCACACATTCATTGTAGTCCTCCCTTCCACCGCACAAATGCAATTATCATACAGTTATCTTGACACAAACAGGTAGGGGCTTCCTACTTTTGGCCAAAATAACATACATGGTTATAAATAAGCATTCAAAATTTATAGAAAAACAAAAGAAGAGGTTCTACCAAAATGATTGGGGCCCAAAGTGCAATCACAACACCAATGTTGCCCTTTTCTGCATAATACAATTTAGGATTGTTACAAACAAATAAACATGATCAAATATTGTTTGCATGACATAGATACCTCTTGGGAAAAAATCATGCCATCGGAAAGTATGTATAGGGGATTTCATGATATCCTTGGTGGGATCAACAAGAGGCTTGATCTATAAGAATAAATGCAACAATTAAGTTGGAGATACAGTTAGTTTTTTTGCAACAAAGTAAACTAACAATAATCAGAGAAAAAATTGCATTGCTCAAAATCAATTAGGCTCAACATACTCCTCGATTTCAAAATATCATTGTTCCCCTAGGCGCCACCTAGGCGTTGGGCGCAAGCCACCTGCCACGATACGGGCTCAGTCGGCCCCCTAGGAGCTTGGCCCGCCTGGGCGGTCAACACAAGTCCAAGGTAGATCGAGGCGGGCAAGGCGCGGTAGTGGATGGCGCTCCGGGGCAGCTGCGGGCGAAGCTGGGCAGCGGCACATGGGAGAAAAGAGGGGTAAGTAAGGAGGCTCTCACCCATGTGGTTCCAAAACCCTAGCTCCCCGTCGCGCTGCCTCCTCCTCGGCTCCCCGTCGCACGCTGCCTCCTCCCTGGCTCCCCTTCGAGCATAGCCTCCTCCCTAGCTCCCCTTCGCGCCGCCTCCTCCTAGGCTAGATCGACGTCGTTTTCGCTTCCCTGCCCTCGATTCCGCTTCCCCATCGCCGGATTTTGTGTTGATGGGAGGGGGATGAGGCGGCGAAAGGATGGGAGAGGGGAGAGCGAGAGCGAGGCGGAGAGCGAGAGGAGGGCAGTCGTAGGGGGCAAGAGGATAAGAGGATAAGGCAGACCAGGGGAGAGCAAGAGCGAGGAGTAAGTTTCGGTCGGTCCGACTCGATCGAATCACTGGGCTTGGGCTTGGACTGGACCAGGCTGGCCAGGTAAGTTTTGTTCTTTTTTCTTTCTTTTCTTTTTTTTTTCTTCTTCACTTCCTTCTCTCCCTCCCGCTGCTTCTTTTTTATACTTCGATCGCCGCCTAGACAGCGCCTAGGCGAACTAGGCGCTAGGCAGCCACCCTCCACCTACCTTACGCCTAGCGCCTAGGTGAACATTGTAAAATATAAGTCCACTTTGTTGGGATATGTTGCTTCAAAGTATCAGATCATCATGGTTTCCATATGTTTTATATTATTAGGTGCAGCATGTTCAAAGTGCCTTACCACATAAATTTATGAGAAAATTGCACTAGAGGTTCCTCAACTTGTAGCGAAATGCCACTTATGTTGCTAAATTTGGAAGGTCCCTAAACTTGTGGTGACATGTCATGTAGGTCCCTAAACTTGCAAGTTGTGTCACACGCTTAGGTCACTGCGACTTCTTAATTAGATAAAAGTGCTAACATGGCAACATATTAGTTTACTGGAGGTGTGAAACTAATGTGGATCATTTAAATGGATGATTCATGCAACAATTTGGGGGCATTGTAACTTTTAGTTGGCTAAAAGTGCTAATGTAGCAATTGAAAATGGAGGTGTAAGATTGATGCTAGAGGGTGAAGATTTGACTAACAAAATTATATTGGTTTGTATGTTATACTATTGGTTAGAATGAACCCTTATCTATTCCAATGGGCCAAAGACCAATATAACATGTACAGAGTAGGCAAAATGCAAAGAACACCCTAAGCTATATACATATGTAACAACTAACACCCCCCTCAAACTCATGGTGGATCAACAAAGCTGAGTTTGGAGAGGTAGAAACTGTGCAAAGCTCTAGTCTGTGTCTTGGTAAAGAAATCTGCTAACTAAAACTCCGAAGGCACATACTGAAGAGCAATAACTTGGTCTTGCACCTACGATCTCATGTACGAAGCATCTACTTCAATGTGTTTGGTAAGCTCATGCTTTACTGGATCTCGACCAATACTGATCGTACCAGTACTATTTGGTAAGAGAGGAGTCGGTGCGAAACTGAAACACCGAAATCTGCAAGTAGCCACCAAAGCCAGGTGATCTTAGCTGTCAACAACGCCATGGCTCTCAACTCAACCTCAGCACTCGAACAGGAAACGACAGTTTGTTTCTTGGTCTTCCAGGCAATCAGGGAGGAACCAAGGAAAATACAATAGGCAGAAAGAGACTAGCAATCAGAATCGCTAGCCTAGGTCGCATCAGAGTACGCCTGAAGCTACAGAGAGCTAGAACAAGGAAAGAAAAGACAATGAGTTATGGTCTCGTGAAGATATCGCAGAACATGAAGATGAATGTAGTGGAGCTGAGTGGGAGCAGAGACTAACTGACTTAGGATGTGAACTTGGGTGAGAAATGCTAGGTCAAGTGATGAAGGTAGCAAGTGGGGTCCTCAAGAGGTTCACCATCAGTGAGACAAGAGCGAGCAAGGATATCCTGAATGTACTTCTCCTGGGAGAGGTAGTAGCCCTCAGTCGTAGAAGTGATCTCAATCCAAAGGAAGTAACGAAGAGGACTCAAATCAGACATCAAGAGCTGCTCACTGAGACGCTCCTTCACAAAGGCAATGTACTGAGAGTGACACGTACCACAAGACGGGCCTTGTAACGCTCAAGGGAACCATCGAGCGAGTCTTGATCTTGTACACTCACTTGCACGTGATAGAGTGACACGCGCAGGTAAAGGCACAAGATCCCAAGTGTCAATACACTCCAAAGCAACAATCTCCTCAGACATCGCAAGCTGCCACTCATTCCAACATGGTATCAGAGCAGGCAAAATGAAAAGAACGTCCTAAGCTATATACATATGTAACACTATTATCTTGTATCTGTGGGATGGTAACATTAGCTTTTATTTACGTTACGAGTAACTAAATACATAGCTGCATATTTTTGCAAACTTAGTTGGGCATGTTACACTCACTCCACTGCCATCTGCTACCCACAATGAAAACACTTAGCTACATGCTATTTAAAACAATGCCAACTGTTAGGAATAGCAACTTGTATTAACAGGGGGTCAAAGGGCCAGTATATATAGACAAGTACAATATGCAAATAACCCCTCATAACAATGGGGAATAACAGTGGTACATATATCTCTAACATATATATCTCTAACACCCCCCTCAAACTCATGGTGGATCAACAACACTGTGTTTGGAGAGGTAGAAGCGGTGTTGCGCCGAGTCCGGCTGTGAAGAAATCCGCTATCCAAGCTCTAAGGCACATATTGAAGAGAAAGCACATGATCATGCACACAAGACCTCATGAAGGAAGCATCAACGCCAATATGCTTGGTGAGCTCATGCTTCACGTGGTCACGGCAATCTTGATAGCACTGCATCGTTCGACAAGAGAGGAGTTGGTGTAGTAATGTAAACACCAAAATCCTCAAGTAACCACCGTAGCTAAGTAATCTCTGGCCAAGAGAGCTATAGCTCTAACTCACCTCTGACTCGAACGAATATCGCAATCTGCTTCTTCGCCTTCCGTGCAATGAGAGAACCACCAAGAAAAACACAAGAAGCGAGATAGATCGGCGATCGATGGATCGCAGCCCAAGTAGATCCGAATAAGCTCAGAATCGTAATAAGTCGGAGCGCGAAAGAAGAGACGGCGAGAGATAGTCCCACGAAGGTATCGCAGAACCCTGGAGAAGGTGGTCAGATCGACTCGAGCGGGAGCAGAGACGAATCGACTCAAAATGTGGATCGGATAAGTGATATCCGGACGAGTAATGAAAAAGATAGACAAGACTCCCAACAAGATGACGATAGCGAGCCTGATCGTAAAGAGGCTCGCCATCGAAGGTCGGAGATGAACGTTGAGCTCCATGGAGTCTCAACAAGACACCGATCAGATGAGAGAAGCGCGATCAAGAAGATCTGGAATATACTTCTCTTGGGACATAAAGAAACCATCTGCAGTGGAAGTAACCTCAATCCCAAGGAAGTAACGAAGAGACCAAGATCCGACATAAAGAATCGCCACTCAGACGAGCCTTGACAAAGGCATTGTACTCAGAATCATCTCCAGTGATGATCATATCATCAACATATAGTAGAAGAAGAGTCCGACCACGAGACGAAGTGTGGACAAAAAGAGCAGGATCATGATCACTAGCTGAGAAGCCAGCAGCAGTGACCACAGAGGAGAAGCGCTCAGACCAAGCACGAGGGGCTTGTTTAAAGCCATAGAGAGAGCGACGAAGACGACAGACTATGCCCTCAGAATGTAATACCCAAAGGCGGATGCATATAGACCTCCTCACGCAACTCACCATTAAGAAAGGCATTCTTAACATCAAGCTGAGAAACGGAATAATGGCGAACAAACGCCACCGAAAGAAGAGTGCGGACAGTGGTCATGTAGGCCACAGGAGTAAAAGTCTCGTCGTAGTCACGACCATGCTCCTGCTGGAAGCCACGAGCAACAAGACGTGCCTTATAGCGCTCAAGAGAGCCATCAGAGCGAGTCTTAACCTTATAGACCAACTTACACGTGATGGGACGAGAGTGAGATGGAAAAGTAATAAGATCCCAAGTACCAGACGCTCGAGAGCAAGAATCTCTCGCCATGGCATGTCGCCACTGAAAGTGAGTAACAAAGATCCCTGTGAGGAGATGTGCTCATGGGTAGTCGCACCAAAGAAACCAAACGGCAAGAGGTCAATCGACTGACGATCGCGGAGACCGTAGCGAGGAGATGATGACCCATCGGGGGAAGATGGAGCATCAGGAGAGGATGGAGCATCAGGAGAAGATGAAGCATCAGGGGAAGATGACTCATCTGGAAGAGCCTCAATACGAGGTCGACGAGTGTAAAAAGTGCGAGGAGCTCGAGGAGCCGCAGCGACGGCAGTGTGGCGATAACTTGGAGAGGCCTCAAGAGGTATATGTGAGACTCAGCGGGACTGGTGGACGAGGGCAAGACAGAGATGGGTGTATCCGAAAACTCAAAAAGACAGGACTCTACAGAGGAAACCGGGCTGGAGAGGCAGACGCGTGGTAGAAGGGACGAGACTCACAAAAGTCACATCCCGAGAAATCCGCATTCGTCAACCAACAGGGTCCCAACACCGATAGCCCTTGTGCTTGGCACTGTATCCTAGAAAAACACACTCAACAGACTGAGCAGTTAGTTTGGTGCGTTCTCGAGGTGCAAGGAGAACGTAACAAACGCAGCAAAACAGACGAAGGGCAGAGTGGTCTGGAGAAAGATCACAGAGACGCTTAACTAGGATCTCACCCTGAAGAGCAAAAGAGGGCAGAATGTTGACGAGATAGGTGGCAGTGGAAACGGCCTCGGCCCAAAAGTGAGGTGGAATAGAGGTGGTAATCATCAAGGTACGAGCCGTCTCAAGGAGGTGACGATGCTTGCGCTCCGCGACACCATTTTGAGCATGAGCACCAGGACAAGAGAACTGAGCGAGGGTGCCCTGCTCAGCAAGAAAGCTGCGCAAGTAACGAGAGAGATACTTGCCAGCAGAGTCAGCACGAAAGACACGAATAGGAGTGGAAAACTGTGTGCAAACCATAGTAGCAAATTGTTTATAGATAGACAAGGCCTCACTACGATAAGACATAAAGTATATCCAAGTGTGGCTAGAGAAGTCATCTATAAAAATGATATAATATCGATGGTCCCTTTCGGCGGGAAGGAGCCGACTCAAACATCCAATGAATAAGATCAAATGGTCACGAGACACGCACTCACTATGAGAATAGGTAAGTCAACTGCTTTCTAACTTACGTACCGACAATCTAAAGATATGTCTCCGAGATGCACCCGAAGACCACGACGGACTAAAGATGACAAACGAGATCCACACAGATGACCAAGACGGTGATGCCACCGCCGAAAGAGCCGGTAGACGGCGGCGTAAGGTAAAGGTCAAGCGACGCGGCAAGGGAAGGAAGGTCAAGCTACCAAGCTCCCAGAGACGCCAGAGTCAAGACGCCGAGGGCTAAAACCAACCAGAGCCCCGTGCGGCGGTCCTGAACACAACAAGAGTCGAGTCAAGAATGACCCGACAACCAAGGTCGAATCATCCAACAGAAGAAGTCGCATGGTTAGGCGAGGAACATGAGCAATGTAAGGAACATGAAATGATGAGTTGCTAAGAGGTCCTCGACCAAAGACGTAAAGAGAGGTACCATCGCAGTAAGAACACCGACAGGGAATCAAGAGGTAATGAAAGACAAAGTGAAAGAATCAAGTCATGTGAAAGGATGCTCTCAATCAAGAATCCAGTGAGGTACCGACCGTAGGAGGTGGTTTCTCATTGCCAAGAGTCGAGAGCGTAACTCGCTGAGGAAGAACTCTGCTGCAGCAAGCGCCGGTCCGCTATCTCCCCGCCAAGAAGAGAAATCTGCTGGCGGAGTCGATGCAGACGCCGATGTAGAAGCACCGTGCCGCTAGGAGAAGAACGGCGTGAAAGATGCCGCCGCTTCTTATAGCACCGAGACTCAATGTGGCCGACCTTATCACAAAGAGGGCGCGAGGATGGCCACCGCCAGATGGAGGCGCCACCACCACCGTGGCAACCACGGAGGAGGCAAGTACCAAAATGTGGAGCGATGGTAGCAGTGGACGAGCGGCGAGCACGGAGGAGTGGCATCGCATCAAAGACCACTCGTGACGAGTCTCCTCTCGCGCTTATCTCGGTAAGAGCCTCCAAAAGAGTGACACGAGGGCGCGCAAGAAGCCGGGCACGCTCGCCAAACTCAGATTTAAGGCGAGTAAGAAACTCAGAGACACGCCGAAACTGTGTCAAGACGCATATCCGTGCAACACGAACAAGAGCAACAACCAAGAAGGCGAAGAGAGTCCACCGACGCCGCATGCAGAACTCGAGCGAGAAGGCGCCAACAGAGCATCACCTGCCAAGAGAGTGCTCCCGGCGATCCACCGATGTAGAGAGCATCTCCGAGGGTTCGAAGCGCCGACGAAGGTGAGTCCACATCCGACAAACCAAGAGAGTCCCACAACCTCATAGGAAAACCGAGGCCGACATCGGCGATGAAGACAAGAAGCAGCCGAAAGGCCGTTGTCGCACCACCGAGTGTAGACGGCCAATCGATCCATGTAGGAATCCAGAGCCTCTTGGTAGGCGAGGCGCCTTCTCATCAAGAAGCCAAGAAGATCAACAAAGCACTTTGTTTACCGTTCGGCAAAGACAATGCACGAGGTCTCCGCGGGGGTAGGGCAAGGCGACAGTGACATCGCCGCAGAGAACGCCTAGAGATGAAGACCACGCATGTGGATGCGCATGCGAGATACGGTCGGTGTAACTAACACCATCAAGATCACCGACAACGAGGAGGAAACGGTGGCTATTGGTAGCGCGCCGATAAATACGGCGACTTAAGGAAACGAAGTCTAACGGCGGCCGACGGCGCGGGCGGTTAGAACAACGGTTTTTTTAAGTCCGACCGTCGGCCGCTAAAGCGGGCCAAACTGTTCGCCTGCTCGCTTATTCGGCCCAAACGGCTTCGGTCCAAACTACCCGAAGAAGATGGCGGCCCGATCTCCTCGACGGCGGCGGCGGAAGGCGGTCGCTTCTCCGATCTCCTCGACGACGGCGGCGGATCTCCCTCGACGGCAGCGGCGGCGTCACCGGAGAAGTCAGAGACAGACCCGAGCGGCGCGGCGATTCAGCGATGGCGTCGAGGTCGGAGATTTCGCCAACGGTCTTGGGTTCGGAGAGGTGGAGCAGCGGTCGGATCCGCGGCCGTCCGGCCGCGGGAGGCCGGCCGGCGACTCACCTAGCGCGGATCTCTCCATGTCTGGCCGAGAGAAGAAAACCGGCTGCGACGACCTGGAGGCGGCCACGGGTGGAGCAGCAGGAGGCCCTTGCGGGAAGAGGAGACAGCCGACGGAGCAGGTGGCGGCGGCACGTCACCTAGCGCCGGATCTCGGCAGTAGAGCAGGTGGCAGTGATACGTCACCTAGCGCCAGATCTCTAGCAAGGCAGCAGCAAGGCAAGACGACGACCGAGGCGACCACTGGCGGGCACTTAGCAATGAGAGGAAGCTACCGACGATGGCAAAGAATAAAGACACGAGTCGATCAAGGAATGACGACCTAATGCGGTGGCGGCTAGGGCACGGAGGAGGACGAGTTGTGCGTCCGAAGGTAACCCTAATGGGCTCTGATACCATGTTAGGAATAGCAACTTGTATTAACAGGGGGCAAAGGGCCAGTATATATAGACAAGTACAATATGCAAATAACCCCTCATAACAATGGGGAATAACACAGTGGTACATATATCTCTAACATATATATCTCTAACACCAACAACCTATCACAAAGCAATAGGCAGTTCACCCAAATTTTGTAATGGTATGCAAAGAAACAATTATTTTATATATTGCAAATATAGACATGTTTGGTTTCATAGGCACGCAACCACACATATCAAACTTTTCCATAAAAATATGAGACACTAAATTCCATCGTGTTCATTAAGTGGATATTCCAAAAAACAATGGTAGATAATAAATGTAAAATGACTAATTATGTTTGGCTACAAAATATGTGACAGTGATTTTGGCCCATTGAAGGTTGTTAAGATAAACCAAGACAAAATTGTAAAGTGTATAGAATTACCTCCACATAGTAGCTAAATGCAAACTTTGTCAAAAGAAGAGCAATCCAGAACATGGTGTACCTAGAAACACCGAAACAAGAACCCTGTGTTAGTATGCACCCTTGTAATTGCATCTGTGTTGCTAATTACTGTGCGTTATGCACACATCCTATTATCATGGATTCAATATGTAATGAACAACAAAGTCAAGACATGCATTCTTACATGAAAAGTGAGAAAGCACTTTCATGCATTCCCCTACCAACAAACAGACGAGTCTGCATAAATACACACAACATAAGTTCACGATGTTCAACTAGATATCAATAAATAAACTATAAAAGTTGTACTGAAATTTCAGGAAAGAATTCGATAAGTGGCAACAATATTAAAGAGAAAAAATACACCAATATTTTTTGCGCTTCCTCGAAGAAAAAAACACCAAGATGTATTTTAGAAACTACAAAAGTGTTAGCTAAATCAATAAAATAAGAATATAATTCAAAACATCTATTAAAACAAAAAAAGGTGAAATGTCCAAACATATAAATAAAGTAATTCCATAAACAAAAATTATGATAGATGTAAACTGAAAACTTAGAAGGCCAACATTTTCAAAAAAAATATTGTGTATTTTTTACACAATCGATGCTTAAGCTTTATGTGGATATCGTGAGGATATGTGCACGATCTCAGGATGATGAGTCAATTGGCAATGGCTTTGTTGGTTTGCAAAATCACGCGTTTTCGGGTTTGCTCCAGTGGTCGCCAGATGTACGGTCCGACCGGCCAGGTCGCCGGTCCGACCGGCCAGTGGGAAGGTCTGACCGGCAGTGCTTGCCGGTCCGACCGCCAAAATGAAAAGTGGTTTTTGGAGCTGAGCCAAAAATAGGTTGTGTAGGCAAGTGAGGGGAGTCTCCGGATGTGGTCACATCATTTTGGAGCTCCCAACAAAAGTTCTATTCATTGAAATTTCCGAAGGTTTCGAATTTCGAGTGAAATTTTGGCTAAGTCTTTTCGCGCGTCCGACCGCCGCTATGGATCGGTCCGACCGCCCGAATCGGTCGAGCCGGCCTTGTGGGGCTGGCGGACCACCGATGACTTGAGACTTGGCCTTGTTGGCATTGTTGTGTATTGATTGTGTTTATCGTATGAACTTCAATGCTTTATTGTTGCATATTGCATCATGGAACTAACGTGGGTCAAGTTGTGAAGAACTTGTTCCTAAACGGTTTGTTTGTCTATTGTCATGCGGTGGCTTGCGTGTCAACGACGCCAACGGTGAGGTGGATCGACTACGCTTGGAGAGCCGAGGTCCGTAACGATCGTGGATGCCGGGTGCGAGGTCGTGTGACTCAAGCATGGTGCGAGAATGGGCAAGATGGATCGAACGGTAGTTCTGCATTTACCGTTGGATCAGCGATGCGGAAGTCGGTGCGAGTCTCGGGAGATTCCGATGGGATTCTTGACAAGAGAGGCTTGGCGACGTGACGAGAACCGCCGATCAACCTACACGTGGTGGCGGCGCGATTGCTTCAATAGTTATGTGTGTGGGTCCCATGTGTGAGTGGGTCCCAAAGTGAAACCCTAGGCCTCTAGTATAAATAGAAAGGGAGATGTAAAACCCCAAGCATTCATTTGGCCCCTTCTTCATTTTCTAGGGTTTGGAGGAGAGGAGAGGAGAAGCTAGGGTTTGGAGAGATTGTGAGCGTGCTCTTGTGTGAGCTCTTGTCCTCCTTGTTGGAGAGGCTTTGTAAGCACCTAGTGTGTTTAATCAATCTTGTGATGCTTAATTGAAAGACCATTTGTCCCTTTGTGTTCTTCTCTCTTTGGATGATTTTGGTGCTTCCTTGATTCAAGGGTTTATGCTTGGTCTCTTGACCTATTTTATCTTGCTTTGATGTGTGGAATACTCCTAGAGTCATCTAGATCATCAATCCCCACAAGCAAGTCTTGAATCAAGATTTTCATATTTCTAGGGTTTGTGCACTTCTTTTGTAAAACCTTGAGAGATCGATTCTGCTGTGGATCCAAGGATCGCCGCTAGAAATAGGTCTCTAATATCATTAGGAGGCGTGCTCAAATTTGGTCAAGTTTCATTGGTTGAATCAAAAGTTGGATCAAATTTCGTTTTGGATTTGTGCTTGATTTTTCAAGATCGGATCGAACCGGCTCGACCGGTTTATAACGGCGGTCCGACCGCGCTGCTTCGCATCGCTTCGATCGCCGGGTCGAACTGATATCCAACGGTCCGACCGCCGCTAGTAGCCGGTCCGATCGTTGCTGACCGCTTTGGCCGATCGCTTTAGTAGCCGGCCAAACCGCGGTGCCTCACCCGTAACAAAGAGTTCATTTCTCCACTTGTGTGTCGTGGGTTGACCGGGTTATCGAATTGTAACAAGGCTTCCATCGCGCGCTCGATCTTCTTAGCTTTCATAGCTAAAGGAGTAAAGTTCGTGTTGAATTTGATTTAGGCGAGAAAGTTGAGAAAGCGCCTATTCACCCCCTAGTCGCCTTTACGGTCCTACAAGTGGTATCGAGCCTGTTAGCTCTTCTCATAGATCTTAACCGGTCTTTGGAGCCATGGCGATCGACAAGTACTCAACCAAGACACATATTTTTGATGGAGTTGACTTTGCATATTGAAGGCTCGTATGCAAGCATATATCGAGGCTCAAGGGCACGCTTATTTGGCTTAAGGTGAAAAACCCTTATGTCGTGCCACCGATGACGATATGATCACTCGGATGTGGAGGCCAACAAAGAAGGCTCGTAATTATTTGATCCAAGGCCTTAGTCGATCCGAGTTTGAGCGTGTTGCTCACTTGCGGTCCGCTTATGAGATCCGCGGACTCTTTGTGACTATCACGAAGGGTCCATCGCGATCAAGGAAGTGAGACGTAACCGACCAAGAAAGTATACTCTAAGATCGAGCAAAGGCCCGTGAGTCTTTGGATGAGCCGGGGAAGATTTTCTAAGATTCTTCATGATCTCCGCTACCGTTGACTTAGTTTTTTCGAGTCCAAAATGCACGCCAACCGTTGGGTGCTCTTGATGTGAAGGTCCGGGAATGAAGATCACTTCCATCAATGACAACATCACATGAGTGAGCTTACCATGGATAAGCTTTACTCGAGGTTGAAGACGCATGAGATTGATTTTATCTCGCGTCCCCAAGACAGAGTCGATGGTATTAGTGGTCGACAAATCCAAGGGTTGTTCTTCTGAGTCTTTTGATTGTAGCTCATCTGGTTTTTCATTATCTGCTTTACATTCTTTAAGCGATAAGCAACTTGAGAAATTGCCCGAGGATGACTTAGCCTCCTATCCACCAAATTCACAAGAGCGCATAACAAGGTGAGGAATAGGAGGAGAAGTGGACCTATCACGTGCTTTGAATGTGGTGAGCCAAACCACATTCGCTCCAGTGCCCCAAGCCAAAGGGCAAGGAGGAGAAGGAGACTCAAGACATCCCGTGAGAGGATGCAAAACCTAAGAAGACAAACTATCGGAAGTTTGTCAGCCGGGTCCTTGCCGCTCTAGAGAATGTAAACATGAGCGATGTGGACTCGGAAACGGAGGACGACGAGAGTGACTCTCGTGGCAAGAAGAAGGCTCATGACTTCACTAGCATGTGCTTCATGGCCAAGAACAACCCACGACAAATACTCCTCCAACGATGAGGATCCTTTAGTGATCCTCGATGAGGTATGCCCTTCTATTGCCGACATGAAAAGGGCTTTGGTGCTTCTTTGATGTAAATTGCATAAGCAAGTAAAAATGATTAAGAAGGTGACATTATGATTGATAATTTGAACCTAGAAGTTGTTAGGCTTAAATCTATTAATCCTGATGATGTTTGTGATTCCTGCACTAGCTTGCTTAAAGATTTGACAAGCTTGAAATCTGCTCATTCCTCTGTTACTAATCAACTAAAAGATGCTCTTGATGAACTAGAATCTCTCAAGTCTAGTTCTGTTTGCTTAGATGTCATTTCACTTGATGTGACTGCCATGGAAGCTATTCCTTTATCTTGCTCAAATTGTGCTTTGCTAGAATTAAAACTGGATAGCTCTTTAAAAGAATTGCAAAAATTTGATGCTAGTCACACATGCTCTCATTGTAAGAATAATAGGATTAAGATGCAAGAGATGACAGAAATGGTGATTTACTCTAGAGCTGCATCTTGTGAAAATTGTCCCAAGCTTACAATTGAGATTGAAGCCTTAAACAAGACTCTTGAAGAAAAGGCTAAAATTGAAAGATCCATGTCTTTTACTGCTTCCAAGAAAGTCATTGATTCTAACTCTTGTGTTTTGAATGCTGAAGTTGAAACTATGATTAGTCAGATTCAAGAGGCATTTAGAGTCAAATTTAAGGAGCAGTTGAATAGGATTAAGGAATCCTATTGTGTGTCTTGTGAGGCCTTCAAGGTGGAAGTGGCCCTTCTTAAGAGTAAACGTAATGAGGTAATCAAGTCTAGCAAGTGCACTAGATGTGAGGGTCTAATTAAAGAGAATGATTACCTCAAGGTGACTCTTGAGAAGTTTTCGAGTGGGAAAAAGAAACTCAACATGATTCTTGATCAATCCAAGATGAGCGTGAAAAATAGTGGTCTAGATTTCAATCCCCTAGAGCATTCCAAGAAAAACCCACCTAGGATTGCTAGAGTTGTGAAGAATGGTCTGTTTGAGCTAGAACCTCCTGAGTCATCCAAGGTTGTTTTCAAATCTGCTGGTTTTGCTCAAACTCTTTCTGGCAAGAAAGGTGCTTTTACTCCTTCTGTACAGACCCCTCAAAAGGTCCAGTACCATTGCATTTTCTGCATGAAAGAAGGCCATACTGTTGAGTTCTGCTTCCGGAGAGCAAAACTTGAGAGAAAAGAGAGGATGAGCGCTTTGAGATCCATTAGAGGAGTCTCTTCTCCAGCTATCGTCTCTAGAGCTAGGCAGCCTGTTTATCATACCACCTATAGGCCTAGATTTGTAGAGAACTTTGTAGACTCTTTTGGTGGGTCTAGGCAAAGATGTTGGATTAGGACATCGTGAGGAGAGACCACGGGTAGCGCCTAGACAGGGGGAGTATCGATCTTTTGGTAGATCGTTTCGGAGAGGTCTAGGTGGTTCTCATGTGCATCCTTATGATTTTATTCCTGATCGTGTTTCTGCTGTTTCTACTGCTGCTCCCAGACATCGTGCTTCTCAAGATCGGATTCCTCGATCATTTATCACTAACCCCATCTTCGAGGCACGGATGTTTTCGATTGTGCTTTTAGGTCCGTCGTATGCGAGGAAGGAGGACATATGGCTTGTTGACTCGGGTGTTCTCGACATATGACCGAGATTCTAGATGGTTCTCCTCCTCACACGCATCCCAAACAAATTGATTACCTTTGGGGATGCTTCTACCGACCGTGGATCGCAAAGGGCACCGTGTCGCGCCAACGACAAGTTCATGCTTAAAGACGCCGCTTTGGTAAGTAAGTCGAGGTATAATCTTCTATCTGCTTCTCACCGCTTGATGAGGGTCTAGAAGTGAGGTTTAAGAGTGGTGTGTGTAGAGTTCTAGATTCCTGGGTGAGCTTGTTTTGAGATCTCCAGATTTGAGAAGATCTTCTGTGCAAATTTCATATTTCTTCGCTTCCTGGTCCTAGGTGTCTTGTAGCCTCGATTCTCATGATCTTGTTTTGTGGCATCGTAGACTTGGGCATATAGGTTTTGATCATTTGTCTAGAGTCGGTTGCAAGGACTTGATTAGAGGTTTGCCTAGGTCAAGGTCATTAGAGATCTTGTGTGCTCGCCTGTAGACATGGTAAGATGGTGTCCGCTTCCCACCCACCTCTTACTTTGGTAATGACTGATGGACCGTGATGATTCTTCACTTAGACACGCTTGGTCCTTCTAGAGTTCACCACCAAAGGGAAATGGTATGTCTTGGTGGTTGTGGATGATTACTCCGGTATTCATGGGTTTATTTTCTCGCTTCTAAGGACAAAGCATTTGGATTCTTTAGAGATTTGGTCCTTAGACTTGCTGTTGATATTCCCGAGCTTTGAGAGCCATTAGAGTGACAATGGGATGAATTCAAGAATTCTTCTTTTTCTACTTTCTGTGATAGGATTGAGCATCGCTTTTCTTCTCCTAGAGTTCCCAAACAGAATGGTGTTGTAGAAAGGAAGAACAGACCCTTGTAGAGATGGCTCGAACTATGTTAGATGAGCATTCTACTCCTAGGAGATTTTGAATGAGGCGATCTCTCTTCGCTTGCTATATCTCCAATAGGGTTTTCTTGAGATCTGTGGTTGGGAAGACCTCTTATGAGCTTAGATTTGGTCATTCTCCTAAGGTCTCTCATTTCAAGATTTTTGGTTGCAAGTGCTTCATTCTTAAACATGGCAACCTTGATAAATTTGAGTCTAGATGTTTTGATGGCATATTTCTTGGATATCCCGCTCATTCTCGTGGCTATCGTGTTTTTAATGTTGACACTAACAAAACTGTTGAGACTTCAAGTCACTTTTGATGAGGCTAGTCCTAGTACTAGACCCGATGCTACTGTATACAGATCCCGAAATTCAAGGAAGCATCTTCGTCGATGATGACTCGAGGATGAGGAACCGAACCATCCTCCACTACCTCGAGAGGGTGGAGAGCTCACTACTACTACTCCAGCTTTCAACCGAGCGACCTCCTCCTATCCCCACCGACGATCCGAGTGGCTCTGCTCCTACCTCAACAACTCATGGGGTAGAGGCCACTGCACTGTGAGCACCTCTTCATATTCAATGACAACATCCACCGAGCGGATGATTGGGGATCTTCAAGAGCGAGTCACTCGCCTGTGTTTATTTCTCCCGATTCTCCCGCACACTCGCTTTTGTCGCTTCTTTTGAACCCCGAGATATCACCCATGCTTTATCGATGCCTCTTGGGTCAATGCCATGCATGAAGAGCTTGAGAATTTTGAAAGAAACAAAGTCTGGATTTTAGTTGAGCGGCCTTCTGATTCTCATGTTATTGGAACAAAATGGATTTTTAAAAATTAGCAAAGTGAGGATGGATTGGTTGTTCGCAATAAGGCTAGACTAGTAGCTCAAGGTTATTCTCGTGTAGGGCTTAGACTTTGAAGAGACCTTTGCTCCAAAGAGCTAGATTGGAAGCCATTCGCATTCTTTTAGCATTTGCAACATCCAAGAGTTTCAAGTTTTTTCAAATGGATGTTAAAAGTGCTTTCTTGAATGGTTTCATAGAAGAAGAGGTCTTTGTCAAGCAACCTCCTGGTTTTGAAAATCAAAATTCCCAAACCATGTTTTTAAACTCTCTAAAGCCTCAGATGGATTGAAGCAAGCTCCTAGAGCTTGGTATGACAGCTTAAGAGTTTCTTGCTTGAAAATGATTTCAAAATGGGAATGGTTGATAAAACCTTGTTTACTCTCTGGCATGGCAGTGATTTCTTGTTGGTTCAGATTTATGTGGATGATATCATATTCGGCGGTTCTTCTCATGCTTTGGTGTCCAGATTTTGATTCGATGAGCAAGTGAGTTCGAGATGAGCATGATGGGAGAGTTGACATTCTTCCTTGGTCTTCAAATCAAGCAACCGAAAGAAGGCACCTTCGCTCATCGATGTAAGTATACAAAGGACCTTCTTCTAGCTTCAATATGGGAAGCAGAGGCCAATGTCTACTCCCATTGCTACAACCACCGTCTTTGGACCACGATGAGGATGGAGAGCCCGTGGACCGTAAGAGTACCGCAGATGATTGGCTCCTCCTCTATCTTACAAATACGAGGCCGACATACAATTTGTCAGTATGTCCGCGCGCTGCTTTCAGCTTCCTCGTGCTTCTCATCGTCAAGCAAGACGTCAGATCTTCGTATCTTCAAGATACTCTTGACTTTGGACTCGTATTCTTCTTCTTCGCTCTCTCAATTCGAGCATTTTCGATCTTGATTTTGCGGGGTGTAGAGTGGATAGGAAGAGTACTTCGGCACTTGTCATTTCTTGGGCACATCTCTTGTTTCTTGGTCTTCTAGAAATCAGTCTTACATTGCACCCACACCGAGGCCGAGTATGTAGTCACAGCCGATGGTCGCTCTCGTGTTCTCTGGATTTTATCCACGCCGCGAGACTATGGGTTATCCTTAAGAAGTGTTCCTCTTTTACGTGACAACACTTCGCTATTAATATTGCCAAAACCCAAAGCAACATTCCGTGACTAAACACATTGATATTCGATTTCATTTTCTGAGAGACCATGTTGAGAAGGGTGATGTTGTGCTCCACTTTGTAGAGTCAGAACAACAGCTTGCAGATATTTTCACTAAAGCTCTTGATTCTTCTCGCTTTCTCGCTTATGGGAGAGTTAGGGGTTATTAGTCCTATTGGGCTGTTTTGAGGGGGAATTTGCATTCATTGTATCTTAATGCATGTTTCATTTCTATTGTCTTGCATTGTATAATAAAATGTGTGGAGTTTTGATTATTATCCTTGTATGGCTTGATTTCATACTCCATACCTTGTCGTATCAAGTGATAGTCTGCTAGACTTCTTTTATGGCTCTTCGTGTTTTAGCTTAGCTTTCACCTTGCTAGCTTTATATCTGTGAGAAAATTGAATCAAATCATGTCTTGTTGGATCTTGTGACTAGTTTTTGCTCTAGTGATCCTCTTATGATTCTTGCCATGTCATATAGGTTGAATTGAGTCTTGAACTTATTTTGAGATGAAAATGAGCTTTTATCTCCTTAAGTCAAGCAAATGAAAAATGAGATTTTATGTGCGAAAAAATTGATCTCACCAACCCTTTCTCATGAGACGGCTTGCCATTGCACTAGGCATGAACTCGGGGAGTTTTGGATGACCTAGATCATTCTTTTAAGCTTATCGCTTGAGATGGTCGCGGCAAGGCTTGAGATCTAGCACAGTAAAAAAAAACCTTTTTAGGAAAATGCTCAAAATGCTAAGTGCTTGAGTTCTGCTTCAAAAGTGTAATCTTAATGCTCAAAATGCCTCAGTTCTTGTTTTGAGTCTCTGTTTACTTATAGACATGGCTTGACTCATTTTTGGTTGCTTTTAGTGAAACTATGATATTGAGCAACTTTTCATGGTATTCATTCTCTTAATCTCAGATTACTGCTATTTTGGTTTTAGCTTTGCAGTACATGTTTTGCCATGATTGAATATAGCTTCTACTCTTTTTATGGCTTGGTATAATACTTGTACTGTCTACTTGGATAATGGTTATGGCTCCCTTTTACTAAAGTTCAAAAATAAAGACATTCCTTCATGCTCTTTCTTTTCCCATGCATCTTGATGAATTCATTGTCAAAGGGGGAGAAAGATTGTGAAGAAAATGCTGTTTTGGAGCTTTTGGTTTGGTACTTAAGGTTTAATATAAAAGAACTTCATAAAATAAAAAATTGAACCTTTTGAATTTGTGTGATCATGGTGAGTTGAGTCTCTTGATTTCATTGCCCTTTTCTGATTATATTTGCAATTGAAGAAGAACTCACAATGATCTAAGGTCAAATAGATCAATTATCTTTCATTTGGACCTAAGTGAGATTTTTGGCTACTTTCTGGAAATTGAATCCTTTTGTGCTTTCTTTGCATTATCTCACTTGCTTATACTATTCTGAAGCCAGCTTGGTCGGTTCCTAGGCTTTTTCTTGCTTATGGACCAAGTTGTGCCTTTATGCGAAAACGGCGTTTGTTTTACTTTTCAATCTGAAAAAACCACATTTTCTGGGAAATTGCCAATGTGTTCATCAAGGGGGAGATTGTGGATATCGTGAGGATATATGCACGATCTCAGGATGATGAGTCAATTGGCAATGGCTTTATTGGTTTGCAAAATCACGCGTTTTCGGGTTTGCTCCAGGGCTGTCAGGACAGGGGCGGTCCGACCGGCCAGGTCGCCGGTCCGACCGGCCAGTGGGAAGGTCTGACCGGCAGTGCTTGCCGGTCCGACCGCCAAAATGAAAAGTGGTTTTTGGAGCTGAGCCAAAAATAGGTTGTGTAGGCAAGTGAGGGGAGTCTCCTGGATGTGGTCACATCATTTTGGAGCTCCCAATCAAAAGTTCTATTCGCTTGAAATTTCCGAAGGTTTTGAATTTCGAGTGAAATTTTGGCTAAATCTTTTCGGCGGTCCGACCGCCGTTGTGGATCGGTCCGACCGGCTCGAATCGGTCGGCCGATCGCCTTGTGGGCGATCGGACCACGATGACTTGAGACTTGGCCTTGTTGGCATTGTTGTGTATTGATTGTGTTTATCGTATGAACTTCAATGCTTTATTGTTGCATATTGCATTGCGGAACTAACGTGGGTCAAGTTGTGAAGAACTTGTTCCCGGAAACGGTTTGTTTGTCTATTGCTTTGCGGTGGCTTGCGTGTCAACGACGTCAATCGGTGAGGTGGATCGGGACTACGCTTGGAGAGCTGAGGTCCAGAACGATCGTGGATGCCGGGTGAGGTCGTGTGACTCAAGAATGGTGCAGAATGGGCAAGATGGATCGAACGGGTAGTTCGGTACAGCTGGTTGGATCAGGCGGTGCGGAAGTCGGTGCGAGTCTCTGGGAGATTCCGATGGGATTCGGACAAGAGAGGCTTGGTGACGTGATGAGAACCACCGATCAACTCTGCTGCGTGGTGAAGCGGTGATTGCTTCAATAGTTATGTGTGTGTGGGTCCCATGTGTGAGTGGGTCCCAAAAGTGAAACCCTAGGCCTCTAGTATAAATAGAAAGGGGAGATGTAAAACCCCAAGCATTCATTTGGCCCCTTCTTCATTTTCTAGGGTTTGGAGGAGAGAGAGAGAAGCTAGGGTTTGGAGAGATTGTGAGTGTGCTCTTGTGTGAGCTCTTGTCCTCCTTGTTGGAGAGGCTTTGTAAGCACCTAGTGTGTTTAATCAATCTTGTGATGCTTAATTGAAAGACCATTTGTCCCTTTGTGTTCTTCTCTCTTTGGATGATTTTGGTGCTTCCTTGATTCAAGGGTTTATGCTTGGTCTCTTGACCTATTTTATCTTGCTTTGATGTGTGGGAATACTCCTAGAGTCATCTAGATCATCAATCCCACAAGCAAGTCTTGAATCAAGATTTTCATATTTCTAGGGTTTGTGCACTTCTTTTGTAAAACCTTGAGAGATCGATTCTGAAGTGGATCCAAGGATCGTCGCTAGAAATAGGTCTCTAATATCATTAGGAGGTGTGCTCGAAATTTGGTCAAGTTTCATTGGTTGAATCAAAAGTTGGATCAAATTTCGTTTTGGATTTGTGCTTAATTTTTCAAGATCGATCGAACCGGTCGACCGGTTTTATAACGGCGTCCGACCGCTTGCGCGTTCGAATCGCTTCGATCTTCCGGGTCGAACCGATATCCAACGGTCCGACCGCCGATTAGTAGCCGGTCCGATCGCTCGTTGATCGTTAGTCGACCGCGCCATGGTAGCCGGTCAAACCGCGGTGCCAGATCCGAAACAGTGAGTTCATTTCTCCACTTGTGTGTCGTGTGGTTGAGCGGGTTATCGAATTCACACAAGGCTTCCATCGTAAACTTCGATCTTCTTAGCTTTCATAGCTAAAGGAGTAAAGTTCGTGTTGAATTTGATTTATGCGAGAAAGTTGAGAAAGCGCCTATTCACCCCCTAGTCGCCTTTACGGTCCTACACTTTACTAATTAAAAAATCTATACTTTTTCTTATTATTAGTTTTACTAGAATAATTTGCAGCTTACCGATTTTTTTCCTTTCCATTCTAGAGTTTTTTTTGGCACTCAAAGAGGCATACTTTGTGCCTCGCCATATCAGCAGTCCAACTCAACTATTCACGACCATGTATGATGCATCATCTTCGTTGTCATAACTCTTTCTAGTAATTGAAAGAGGGAAGTAAAGAAAATAGCAAGTTTATGCTAGCAATTTTTGTTAAAAGAAGTATTATTTTCTTGATGGGTTAAATAATATATTTTTTGATAAATTAAAGTGAAATAGTGACAAAAAATCTAAGGGGTCATTAGTGCAATTTACTTGAATATAAATTTACCTGAGACCACCACATGATCAACCTCACGAGCTTGAAATCTGAACCTTCGAGTTTCCGCCGTAGAAATGGAAGAAGAAAAAGAACAGCAGCTAGCATATTGGGTGACAAATATATGACTACTGCAAGGACAAAGAGTGATGGGCGATTTCGACCATGTCCGAACCAGTTTTTGATGGCCCCAATAATTCCTGTTGGATTCTCCCAGGTGTATGCATATGTAACTGGCAATATTACCACCCACAGGGCTGCCAATGTGAACTTCAGAACATATCTCAGCTTAACTGCAAATTCCATCGTCCTCCTGGCCCTCCAATTAAAGATTATATCAAGTGTAGCTGTAAATACCAATGAGAAATATTCAAAACACAGCTGAACTTGAACAAACTACGTAGCAATCATGAAGGGGTGGTATAACAGCTTTATGCTCACTGAAAGATCATATTACTGCACAATTATGTTCTTGGGCGACTAAAAGTATAACTTTCTTTCATAGCAAATCTTCATGTGTTAAATTGCTGCCATGACACATTCCTTGACCAATTATAAAAGGAAAATTTACTCAACTTAATCCTTTTTATAGAACACGCAAGAGCATTGTGTGTCATTTCATTAAGATAGGAGGGTCCAAAATGGTACAAACACGAGTCTGAGCCAGGCCTGCCTGGTCATCCAGCGCCGCAACAGGACCCAAGACCAACACAGAAAAAAAGAAACACGCCGGCTAAGAAGTCTCTTAATCCTTTCATGCTCAAATGGCAAAAGTATAGTCTCTTTCTTATTCAAAAGTGAGATTTTACATGAACAATTACATGTACAGATTCTTGAGAAGAAGAAAAAACACGTAGTGTACGAGATGGAGAAGAAACACACACGACATGCTAGCACTCGAAGAGAAAAAGTGGGGGAAACCTACCTAATCAAGTAAAAATAGAATGGGAGCTCAAAAAAGGTAAAATATATAATGGAATTAAAAGACATGAAAGCCATTGTAGCTGGTCGATGTCAACATTTCATACCTTGTCCGAGATTTAGTATAGCAGAAGTGATAAAGATGCTCAAAATCTTCTTGAAAACCACAGGATCAAAAATACTCCCTAGCGAACCTCCATTCCAAGCAAGAAGTACCATAACCTATCATAAAAAGATCAATTGGTAATAAAAAAACTGAAAAATGGTATTTTAGCTATCTAACCTATAGCATAGGATGTTCAAGTGCCTTCCATATAAAGCATTTCTTAATTTAATGCATTTGACTCTTCAAAAGTATGCAGGAAAAGATATTTGTGAAATCTACGAGGGCAGGAAGTGAAATCAAAATGGACGTAAATACCTGAAGAGCTAGAATAAAGAAGCTCCACATTCTATCAAAACTCCTGAATATGTGCCAAAATGAGCGCAGCTCAACAAAGTTGACCTTTCCTTTCTGCTTTTCAGCTCTTATTGTGCTCTGCAAATAGCCAGTTACACTGGTTGTTGTTGTGCCCTCCCCAAAAAAAAGGACATGACATTAAGATAGCTGCTAAAATGGGCTCACTTCATTTCTTTTATCAGGTGAATTAAAAGGTTGACAAAAGAAATCAGCATCAGCTCGCATAGGCCAACCTAGCCGAAAGCAGTCAGCAGACCTGCAACTTAACAAATATAAAATCTAGAGAACAGGGGTATAAAGCCATAAAAATAACTAATACCAGAAATATTCGTTAAGATCGTCGTAGTTTCTCCACTCAGAATGATTTCCTTTCTCTCTTTTGCTTCTTTCAGCTTCCTGAGAAATACTAAAATTTAGCAAAGGAAGAAGCTTGAAGGCATGAAGCACAAATCAGACAATTGAATGATGGTTGAGAGCAAAGTATACCTTTGCTATGGTAGAGTAAATCGGAGTAACAACTTTTTTCAGAAAGGCTTCTTTCTCACCGCCATAGGCTGGCTTCACATATTCACCCGTCAAGGCACTCACATTTCCGACTAGCATACCATACATTTCAAATGCCATCTATAAAAATATAAGTGCTAGAATTGTCAGCACCTTGCTAGGCTATCATAGTCCAAGACAAACATTCTTGTGGGCACACTAGAAGCAAAGATGCACAGATAATTACAATCTTAAAAAGAAAAAATATATGCAGTCTTTCGTGATGCCAGTATTGAACTCTGCAAGGATTCCATGAATATCACTTAGTAAGGTTGCAAAATCAGAACTCTACAGGATCAATTATATCTTGACAGAACAGATCATAGAGTTGAATTGTAGATTGTGCCAAAGTTTAAAAATCGGTTGAATATCAAAATATCATATTTACATAAAGGTATTTATTTAAATTGATGTTGCTCATATGTAAACTTTGCAAAAAAAAAAATCTGGTACTGTTCTTAACACCTTACACAGATTGATCATGCATGAAATAATACATAAAAACAAGTGTAGCAGATTATGAATTGTGTGGTCTCTTATGTTAAAGAGTTGTGTGTTCTCTCTCTCTCTCTCTCTCTCTCTCTCTCTCTCTCTGTGCGTATGTGGCCCATGTAGCTGTTGTGGACGCCTTTGCTGGAAGACGTCTGAGAGGAGACGACACAATGCGGCTGCGACTACTTTGGCTGGGAGCATGCTCCTGCTGGAAGCCACGAGCAACAAGACGCGCCTTATAGCGCTCAAGAGAGACATCAGAGCGAGTCTTAACCTTATAGACCCACTTACACGTGATGGGACGAGAGTGAGATGGAAAAGGAACAAGATCCCAAGTACCAGTACGCTCGAGAGCAGCAATCTCCTCGGCCATGGCATGCTGCCACTCAGGGTGAGTAACAACATCCCGGTAGGAGACATGCTCATGGGTAGCTGCACCAGCAAAACCAAAACGGGCAGGAGGCCGAATCGACTGACGATCACGAAGACCGTAGCGAGAGATGATGACCCATCAGGGGAAGATGGAGCATCAGGAGAAGATGAAACATCAGGGGAAAATGGCTCATCTCGAAGAACCTCAATACGAGGTCGATGAGTGTAGAAGAGAGTGGGAGGAGCCTGAGGAGCCGCGGGAGACGAAGCAGGCGGCGACAATGGCGGAGAGGCCACAGGAGGTACATGTGGAGAATCAGTGAGACAGGTGGACGAGGGTAAGACAGAGATGGGTGTATCTGGAAAAGTCAAAAAAGACAGGGACTCCACAGAAGAAACCGAAGGGGAGGCAGGACGTGGGTAGAAGGGACGAGACTCGTCGAAAGTCACATCCCGAGAAATCCGCATTCGTCGACCAACAGGGTCCCAGCACCGATAGCCCTTGTGCTCGGCACTGTATCCCAGAAAAACACACTCAACAAACTGAGCAGTAGTTTGGTGCGTTCTCGAGGTGCGAGGAGAACGTAGCAAATGCAGCCAAACAGACGAGGACAGAGTAGTCTGGAGGAAAGCCACAGAGACGCTCAATAGGGATATCACCCTGAAGAGCAGAAGAGGGCTGAATGTTGACGAGATAAGTGGCAGTGGAAACGGCATCGGGCCAAAAGTGCGGTGGAATAGAGGCGGCAATCATCAGGGTACGAGCCATCTCAAGGAGGTGACGATGCTTGCGCTCATCGACACCATTCTGAGCATGAGCACCAGGACAAGAGAACTGAGCGAGGGTGCCCTGCTCGGCGAGGAAGCTGCGCAGGTAACGAGAGAGGTACTCGCCAGCAGAGTCAGCACGAAAAACACAAATAGGAGTGGAAAACTGTGCGAACCATAGTATCAAACTGTTTATAGATAAATAAGGTCTCACTACGAGAAGACATAAAAATATCCAAGTGTGGCGAGAGAAGTCATCTATAAAAATGATATAGTATCGATGGCCCCCTTTCAAAAGGAAGGGAGTCGGACCCTAAACATCTGAATGAATAAGATCAAATGGTCGCTGAGACACTGACTCACTATGAGAATAGGGAAGTTGAATCTGTTTCCCTAACTTACAACCCTAACAATCTAAAGGCACGTTTCCTGAGACAGGCCCCAGAAGACCACGACGAACTAAAGATGACAAACGAGATCCACACAGATGACCAAAACGATGATGCCACGGCTGGAAAGAGCTGGTAGACGGAGTGGCAGAAGTGGAGAGACTGGCGGCGACGGTGGCAGCGGAAGGAAGGTTAAGCCAGTCAAGCTCCCAGAGACGCTGTGAGTCAAGGCGCCGAGGGCCAGAACCAACCAGAGCCCCCGTGTGGCGGTCCTGAATACAACAAGAGTCAGAGTCAAGAATGACCCGACAACCAAGGTCGGTAATTTGCCCAGCAGAAAGAAGCTGCATGGTTAGACAGGAACATGAGCAACAGAAGGAACATGAAAGGATGAGTTGCTAAGAGGTCTTCGACCAGAGACAGAACGAGAGGTACCATCAGCAGTAAGAACACTGACAGGGGAATCAAGAGGTGTAATAAAAGACAAAGTGGAAGAATCAGAAGTCATGTGAAAGGATGCTCCGGAATCAAGAATCCATGGGGAGGTACCTGACTTAGGAGGTGGTTTCTCATTGGCCGAAGAGTCAATAGCAGAACCTGTTGAGGGAGAACCTGAAGCGGCAAGCAAGCGTCGAAGTCTGGCTATCTCCTGCTCGGTGAGAGAAAATGCTGAAGGAGTCGATGCAGACGTCGATGTAGAAGCACCGGTGCCAGTGCTAGGAGAAGAACGGCGTGAAAGATGCCGCTGCTTCTTATAGCACTAGGACTCAATGTGGCCAACCTTGTCGCAGTAGGAGCAGCGAGGACGGCCAACGCCAGATGGAGGGCGACCACCACCACCTGTGGCAGCCGTTGGAGGAGGCAGTGTACTGTAGCGTGGAGCAATCGGTGTAGCAGGTGGACGAGCAGCGAGCACGGAGGGGAGTGGCATCAAACCAGCACCACTCTGGCGAGTCTCCTCTGCACGTATCTCGGTAAGAGCCTCTAGAAGAGTGACACGAGGGTGGTGTGCAAGAAGCTGGGCACGCCTCTGTTCAAACTCAAGACGAAGGTGAGTAAGGAACTTCGTGAGACAGCTGAAACTCGGTCGAAGACGTCTGACCAGCAAAGACGAGCAGGGCGACAACCAAGGCGGTCGCGAAGAGAGTCCGATTGGCGCGAACGGTAGAACTCGGCGTAGAAGGCGTCAACAGTAGCATCACCCTGCTGAAGAGAGTGCTCCTGACGAACCACGGACAGGTAGAGGGCATCTCCAAAGGGTTCGTAGCGCTGACGAAGATGAGTCCACATCTAGACAGCCGAAGGGAGTCCCACAACCTCATAAGAGAAAATTTGGACATCGGCGATGAAGACGATGCGACTCGGCGTCGTCGTCACACCACTGAGTGTAGGCGATCAATCGATCCATGTAGGAATTCAGAGCCTCTTGGTAGGCAGAGGCAGCCTTCTCATCAAGAAGACCAAGCGACCTTGTCGGTTTGTCGAAGCGGCCGCAACGAGCGTAAACTCCGTCGGAGGAGTAGGGCAAGGCGGGCAGGTGACATCGCCAAAAAGGACGCCCCAGAGACGAAGACCACGCATGTGGATGCGCATGTGAGACACGAAATCGGTGTAATTAACACCATCGAAGATCACTAGGCAACGAGGGAGGGAAACGGTGCCCATTGGTAGGCGACGCTGGATGGCGCGGCGACCAAGGCAACGAAGTCTAATAGGCGGCGCTGGACGGCGCAGCGGTTAGAGCGACGTTTTTTTTTTCTTCCGCGGCCTGCTCAAAGGTCGCCTCTTGACCCGACTGCTAAGAAATGGTGAGGACTAGGGTCCCCTAGCGATTCCTTCCTGATTGGGCGGCGGCTTCAGAGGAGGCGGCGGCGGCTTTAAGCGGACGGCGGCCGCGGCAGCGGCCGGGGCTTGAGCGGCGCGCGGCGGCGACTTAGGCTTCGTTCTTGAGACAGCGCAACCGGCGACGGTCGCCGGAGGCGGCGGTGGCTAGCCGGCGACGGTCCTTCGAGGCGGCGGTTCGGCGGCTGCTCCGGATCAAGTCGGCGGTGGTTGCTCCCCCGAAGAAGGCAGCTGCTCCGGATCTCCCTCACCCGACGGCGGCGGTGGTAGCAACGACAATGGAGAGGAAGCCCGACGACGGCAAAGAAGCGGCTGGAGTCGATCATGGCGATGGCGGCCTAGTGGCGGCGGCTAGGGCACGGAGGACGAGTTGCGCGTCCGGGAGGTAACCCTAATGGGCTCTGATACCATTTTAGGAATAGCAACTTGTATTCTCAGGGACCAATGGGCTAGTATATATAGACAAGTACATAAGGTAAATATGCAAATAACCCCTCATAACAATGGGGAATAACAAACTATACATATATATCTAACACTTCCTTGATAATAATTTTATATAGGGTGCAGCACGAGCAAGTTGCAAACGAAGAATCTATACTCCAGACTGGTTACACTACACTTTTCTTTGTACACCAATCCAAAATTTGTTCACAGGTCAAATGGGTACAAAAATATAGGCCTCAGTCAATGCTTAAGAAAAGGCACCACTCAAGCTCCGAGTGTGAACACCAGCAAGTTGATTGCCAGCATGTTTTGTGTATCCATTTACATAGAAAAACTTCATTATTTGTTGCTACTCATCAGAAAATTCAAGGGTTTTTGCATAGTCTATAGCGGTCCTAAAGGGAGATAAGGAGCATCAACAAGTTCATGACCATGAACCAGAAATTAAATCATACCGAATAAAAAAGTATTGACAAGGTGAAGCTAAACTATACACACAAATTTAAATAAATGGAGGACTAAGATGCAGAAAGTTATTATTTGTTCACACCATACATGATGATATATGTAGCAAATGCATTCCGGCATAAATCGCAAGTTTGCAGCTTCCCCCCAGATAAGAAGGTACAGACCCATATAGAGTAATTTTCGTTGTTGCACCTCCTGCTGAATTGTTGGCAACCTGTTATCGAGAAAGACGCAACAGAGGATCAGAGATGAGTAGGTATAGAGCAACTCAGGAATTTCGTCTATTTTAGGGGACAAACTTTTCAAAGCTGATTTCCCCCTCTTTTTAATTACCTGACATTAAGATCGTGACTGAAGAAAACAATTAATATTCAACACCAAACCGCTTTTTATTTGCACTAGATATGTCCCCAACATGTAATTATAATAGTTAATAAAATTGAGACGAGTACCCTAAAACTGATGAGAAGAGTCCAATCCAGCCATAACCAGGCTCGTCCTAAACCTGAATCCCCGATGTAAGTTCTTCAACAGGTAGCAACCCCATCCTTCTATGCCACACCAGCCTCCTCCATGCACATGTGCACTATTAACTGGGTCTATATATGAGTCATCAGTCATGACTTATAAGTATTACAAACACCAGGAAGGCATTTTAGTTGATTGGATAAACGCTATGGCAGCTTCCTATGAAGATTTAAATGCACTAGGGGCATCATGTTCATGGAGTTCTTCTATTTGTTCATCTACTTCTCTCCTTGTTTGTGTTTATTTTAGGCTCATACACAGGTGTAGATTTTTGCCACCAGCCGGGGAGGCCAAGGAAAGGAGAAGGTGGCAGATGTTGTCTTACTTGAATTGGTGAGGTGGGCCACATATGGTTTGGACCTGTTGGCCGTCAGCGCAAGTATTACAGATCTAACCAGGGTCAGATGTTCTCCACATGGTATTGAGTATTGACTGTAGTGCCCTTTCAGATTAAATTTACCAGTTTACACCTTCATGTTTTATATGCTTTAATGTGTGAATGTTGTGGTCGTTGGTTGGGTATGGGTCCGCGGACCGAGGGTAGGTCACTCGCCCTTATCTAACCGTCGGCAGGGCTCTTCCCTGCCGAATAGACCTGTTCACGGGTGGCCCGGCCCGGCGGCTCTTGAATTTCGGCCCGAAAGCCCGACGAAATGCAATTAAAATAATAATAAAAATATTTTTTTATTCTCAAAATGAATTAAATGTTACTTTTTTAATCAAAAAAGAATTAAAATAATAATTTTTAAATGGAAACTGTATTTTTCGAGCCAGACCGGGCTTGGGCCTGCCCGTTCGAGACCGGGCTTTTCAGGCTCGGCCCGTCGTTTGAACAGGTCTACTGCCAAAGTAGCAAGGCTCTGAGGCTTGATTTGCCAGGGAGGCGAGGGATCGCCCTCCAAGCTCGGCCGGGACTCTTTCCGGCGAACAAGAAGGCTCTCATCTTTAGTCAACCAGTTAGGGACTAACTTTGTTTATTTCTTGCTTGATTGATAATGGATACATGTTATCCCTTTTATAGGGATGACCCGATTTAGCCCTAAGAAAAATAATCTATTAAGGAAACTTATATCTAAACAATCTAACCTAACAATAACTTTCATAACTAATAGATAATATCAAGCACCTAATAAATAGATTCCTAAATAATATATTCTTCCTAATACGGTATTACTGTTCACATGTTGCTACAGTACCACATGCTGCAGTGCCACGATATTGTATGTGCTCCTACTACGGTGCCTCGCTGGGAGTCCATAACATCACACCCTCCTCACTGCAAGATAGCTCGTCCTCGAGTTGTTAGGTGACGGCCACGGACTAAGACCTTCGCGTCCCCATGTCGACGAAAGGGCACGATGACGACATCGCATCGCGTGGACAAGGATCAACGAAGCTCCAATGGACAGTAGCCCGTGCCGACAAGGAGTTGGCAGCACAGCCATTGCAATGGCATGCGACACCTCTTCCGACTCCTTCAACTTGTCCACCAACTCCATAACCTTTTCTAAGGTGGCCATCATGCTGTCAAGTAAGACCTTCTTCTCTTCGCTACTAGCCTTCACAAGAGAGATGGTGCGGCACCGGAAACCATGGTGAGTGGCTCTAATATCAAATGTTGTCATTGGTTGGGTACAGGTCCGAGGACCGAGGGTAAGGCATTCGTCCTCATCTAACAGCCGATAGGGCTCTTCCCTGCCGAGATAGCGAGGCTCTGAGGTTTGATTAGGCAGGGAGCTGAGGGATCGCTCTCTAAGCTCAACCGGGACGGCTCTGATCTTTAGTGAACTGATTAAGGATTAACTTTGTTTAGTTCTTACTTGTTTGATAATAGATACATGCTATCCCTTTATAGGGATGACCCAACTTACCCCTAATAAACAATCTATAAAGAAACTTATCTCTAACAATCTAATCTAATAATAAATTGCCTAACTAATGGATAATACCAAGCGCCTAATAGATATATTACTAAATAATAGATGCTAATACGGAATTACTGTATATGCATGCTACAGTGCCCACAAAATTGTTCGTGCTCCTGCTTCTGCACCTCGCTGGGAGTCCATAACAGTGAACCTTTGCGATGTGGAGCACCGAAGGAAAAAAAAAACATAAAGATAATATTATAGGTTTGTGTGTGCTTTCCATAATAATTTTGTCAACTCCTCATTCTTGCTTAGTTGTGGAGATTTAGTACATGAAGCAGAGTTTAGGTAACATAACAAAAGAATCCATCTCCAAACAAAACTTTTCAAATGCCCATAGTAAATAAGCAGAATAAATCAACAACCACAAAGGAACAGTAAGATAACAAAAAAAAGGGTTTCTGAGATAGTCACCAAAGGCTACTCTTGCGACTAAGATATTTGCACCACTTCTTGTAGTTCTTAAACAACTTTTTCATTACTTCATTCAGTGCATTGTCATCCAACTACAACGGGAATTGTGAAACGTTAGATTTTACAGAAAATAAAAAGGAACATCAACAAGAACAAAAGACAAATGTTTATGGAAACATAAGAAAGGAAATGAAAAAAGAAAATTTTAATCTGTTCAACCTAGGGGTTATAATATTTACAGAGTACAGACAAGAAAGAAAACCTTTGATTGTTCATCGGTCTTTGGATTTCTTCGTATATGTATGTTAGAAAGAAGTAAAATCAAATGCTCCCTCTGATTAGAAACATTATCTGTCTGCATGTCGAGAAGTTAATGAAATATCAAATAGCAGAAAAAGAATTGGTCAAAAGCCAACATAAACAATACAAAGCATAAATAAGTTATACAATAACCAAACAAAATGTAAATTGCCTTTCCTGAAAGCCAAACATAGCTTGTAGCCAATCCAAAAGGTCCTCATTAACCTTGTGCTCATAATTTTTTGGCAATGGAAGACCTCTAGTATTGCGAAGAGCAACAGCAGCAGCTTGGATCTTAGAAGTTGAGAAAACATCAGAAAGTACTTCACTTGGACATCATTCAGTCAATAGGATCACTTAAAAAAAAGGAATAAAAAAAAGAAACCTCGGGGAATTTCATGACTGCCTGATTGCCACTGTCTGGATCAAGAGGGAGAATGTTGAAAGGG
Source organism: Hsuehochloa calcarea (assembly GCA_036346395.1). Taxonomy (NCBI): domain Eukaryota; kingdom Viridiplantae; phylum Streptophyta; class Magnoliopsida; order Poales; family Poaceae; genus Hsuehochloa; species Hsuehochloa calcarea. The sequence goes on along the minus strand of CM070597.1, from coordinate 83,877,630 downwards.
AGATAGATTTTTGTCTTCTCTTTAACTTTGTCAGCAGCTTCCAAGATCTAAGGACATAAAAAATCTAATCGGTAACCACTACCATTTGTTATAAGAGTAATATCCATATGAATGATGATTAAAGCGCAGCAACAGCAAAGGGAAGCAAACAACTTCGTAGGCTATACCTCGTGGTCAACTTCAACAGAATGTTGTTGAGTGACTGCTTTTAAGACCTCAAATAAAACATTAGCGGTCTGGTATGCTTTGGTAAGTTGAGCACTGCATGAATGAAGAAAATCACTTGGCAACAACATCGATGGACAAGGAGATTATGAAATAATAAAAAGAAATGTACCGATCCACTTGGTCAGAAGCATTTTGAAGTGCTTGAATATATTTTTTGTAGTAGTGTTGATAAAAGGTCTGTATTTCCCGTGCGTCACTCTTTTGGGCCCTTCCCGTCAAGGTCGGCACACTCTCCTAATGGAAAAAAATCAATAGGAAATAGGTTATGAAATGTATAAACTCATAAAATGGTTGGTTTTTAAATTCAAACCAGGCATTGTTGTCACCTAAAAGCTTTCCACATCTTCTGATGAAAACTAATATCATATAACTCTTCTCAAGCATAATGCAAGATTAATTTACAAGATCATAAGATGCAATTAGTAGCATGTGTGGCAAATGTTGAAACATAACACAAAGTGGTAGATGGCAATGGAGTGTATAGGAGATGATATAGTGGCAGATGCAGAATTTAAATAAAAAAAGGGCAAACTGAAGGATAGAAGTAAACAGAGGCAACTTGGGCGGTACATGGGTAGGAGGTAGGACAGTTGTAGAATAAAACAACATAGATGCAAACAACCACTGACTACAAGTACTGAAAGTGCATACCCTTTCAAGCCGTTGTAAAAGAGCTGTCTTGAATTGTCGGACACCGCGACCGCTTGAAGTTGGATCTAGTCTGTGAGCCTTTTCAAATGCATAGAACCGACCTATCCATCATTGCAGACATCCACATTAATGTGAGTAAACACAATATGAAGCAGAATAAGCAGAATAAGGTTTAACCATGTTTTCCCTGGTAACAAGCATCGTGTTAAGAATGTTTATAAGAGGATGGCCAAGAGGCCATTGTTTGCCTGTATTCTTCCCTGCTTTGCAAAACTTCTCGTATTATGAAAGTATTGAGGGAACTAGTCTCCCCTCCAGTTCTCATTCCAGAAAAAAAAAATACTTATGATAGCCTAAGAGGATGGATATGAGTAATATGCTATCCAATGCCATAATTAGGCAACGAAAATGTTTAGATTTGTACCTTCATTTTTTATATAAAAAACATTAGCAAACACTCACACTAGGTGATAGTACAGCGTTATAGTAGCAGTATCCGGTCCTTAACAGTGAAAAATACAGAGGAGAGCAGGACACTTGACTCATGTGCAACCTAATAACAGGAGAGTCACTGGGAGGAGCAGAGGTGAATAGCTTACAGAGGTAGGCAACGCGGGGGTTGGCGGCCTCGACCTCATTGGCAACACGGAGGATGGGCGCGATCTCAACAAGCGACGATGGCACCACCTCACTGTCAAAGATGGGCTCGCCGAGGTTTACAGCCGTCTGCGTCCTCAGGATGCGGCGATGCCCCGGCGGCTGCATCGGCCCGACCCGAGATAGCGTTCGTGACAAGGACGTCATCGTGGTCGCCTCCGGTCACCACCCCGAATCTGGACACACAAACTGAGGTGAGCTGAGTATTGAGACGGCTCCAGAACGCACTAGTCGGGATTACCTTGCTGCTCTCGGCGCAACAATTTAGCTCATGAGAGAAATTGAGCCAGACAATTCCGCCAATCACCCGGAAACTGCGCTCTGGACCTAGCCCATGCCTGGGATTACCAAAGTTCCAGAAAATTTAGAGGCGTTCGCGGCGAATGCAGAGCTCAAGAACCTGGCACATGAGAGACCAATAAAGTGATTGCACATAGCACTTGTCCCCGATTTTTTTTATTAAAAAAAATGTACTACTAGGTTACTAGAAGCTTCTAGAACAATGAACTCAGGACCGAGACGGTACCCTCTCACAGAACACTGCGCCCCGAAGTGCAAACCCAGCCAGCCGAGCACAACAACGCAATTTCGCGGGGGGGTTCCAACCTCTGTAAGTCGATGATCGAATGGAGGATTTCATCAGTTCCTCCCTCGCAACACAACACAGCGCGGGAGAGAGGAATCAGCTCAACTGGGGTAAGGTCTAGAGACTTCTCGAAGCTTCTAGTAGAATAAAAAGGGATGGGGCGGGAAGGAACACAGGGGAGCGGTTACGCACCTCACAGCACCGCGCGAGCGGAAAACCCACCCAATTTGCCGCTCCTAGAGGCCACCGCGACGGCCTTCCGTTCCCTACGCGAGAGAGGGGGGCCGCGAAAATTCTATAAACCACCGCGGGAAGCTTCCGGGTGGGGAGGCGGTGAGTTGCCTTCTCGCGGGGGGAGGTGATCGGCGCGAGGCGGGGTGGTTGGGGAGGAGTTTTGAGTGGAGAGAGGAGAGAGGAGAGAGGAGAGCTTTGGGTGGGAAGTGAGAAGCGGACACCAATGGAGGAGAAGGGGGTGTGTATCTGGGCCGGAATTTTAAACTTATTTACGGGCCCTGCCACCGGGAGGCGAGGCGAGACGGGACGTGGGTGCGTGCGGGTGCGGCGGCGGCGCTCATCAAAAGGCGGAGCACGACACGCCTCGCTTCTTCTGCAATCCACGGAGATAACATCGCACCACACGCACACTGCAGATACGTACACCGAACTGTAACTGTACGTATCAGGGTACGCCCCCCGTGCACTGCAGCTTTTTTACCGGTTAACCCAAAAATAAATCACAACCGGTTAAATAGGGCAAGTCTGTTACTAGTGTACCAGTTCATGCAGCGTTAGGAAGATCGATCGGCCGGTTGCCTATGTTAGGTGCCGTGCGCAGCCCACTCACCGTCTTTGCTCTCCGAGAGAAATCGAGCGGTGAAGATTACACAACCGAAAGTGAGTCGCTGAGACATGGTGTCTTTGAGAAAAATCGAGGGGTGAAGATGACACAGCCAAAAGTGAGACGCCGAGACATGGTGTCCAGGGGCGCAAATCTCTGCACACACTGCATTACTGCACCATCATGCACAAGTGTCGTGAATGAACGAACGCCCGAGAAAGGTACAGCTATAATTTCTGGATGGTGACCCGTGACCGTGGTGTGCTCTGCAAGGAAAGCACGCCAACTAATCTAATCTATATGTGCCCCTATGCAACGCAATTATGCAACCCAGAATGACCAAAGCTCTGTCTGCCCTACTGCATCAGTGTCTCGCCAGAAGAACAGGGGCGGGTCTCTGAACGTTTAATGTTATGGGCTTTGTTCAGATCATGGGGGCTGATATTAGAGGCAAACCTTTGCTTTTTGGCCGACCTTAGCACGAGACGGAATGGATTATGGCCCCCAGTTCTCTCTCTTGTGCTACTTAAAGCTCTGGGAATTGAAACACGTATTTGGATGCAAAATCGCAGTCTGAATCAACCACCGCTAGGGTCGCGATCAGGTCACTTCAGTCTGCCAGGGAATGTGCATCTTGTTCCACCCTCCCTATTACCTATTGTGCAGATAAATATACGTTTCAGCGGCGCATCTTACCCTTGGTCAAGACTAAAGAGTACGTGTTTTAGAGCATTGTTCACATAAAACGCTTCTCGATAAGCTACATGTTGCTACTAGAGGTCCAGAAAAAACAGCAGAACTTCCTAATTCACATCATGCTGTGGTGGTATAACTTCCTACAAATATCAGTTCCAAACCTGAAAGCCCATGAAAAAACATCAGTTCCAAAGGAAAAAGGAATAAAGAAGCGACACGAACGAACAAGTTCCTCATCCCACGGTCGTGCGCTTGTTCATCCCAGAGTATCTTATCTACGACGAATCTAATCCTATATACATACTTCTCGGGGAAAAAAAATACTTGATTTGTCCTTCTCTAACAATAAGACAAAGAAATTTAGTCGACAAGACCTCCCCTTATTCACTCTCTGAAAAATAATGCGCCTCCTGTATCTACCAATGGAATTATGCCAAACTTAGAGTCTTTTGTCATGTAAGAGTATTTTTCTGTTTTTATTGAAACGCGCTATCAGAGTACTAACGGTATGATACTACTAACTGAACAATATTGGTTCGTTGCTGATAAGATATTACAATATTTAGAAATTTTTATGAGACCATTGTTGCTTTGTCCGCTGTCTACTACCCAACCTCTCCCATTATTATATATAGTATTTTACAGATTGTTACTAAATTAAAAATATATGAAAATAACTTAGTTTTATGTGATACTATTGTTGCTGTGAAAAGTAAATACCTTAAGTATTGGAGAGAAATCCCATTCATATATACATTTGCATTTATTTTAGATCCTAGAGGTTAAATTGGAGCATTTGCTAATGTTCTTACCTTCTTAATGATGTTACAGGGTTATACTATTCTAACTATTTTGCAGAAGTTCGTTATCAGTTACACGAGATTTACCAAATGTATGAAAATAAGTTACATAGAGTCAGCCTGCAATGACCTCCAGTAGCCCCCACTTCAAGTAGCAAGATAAATATATGGGGCAAGATCTTCAATGACTTTCCTTCAAGTCCAAGTCTTCTTTTACAACGACACATTTTCAACAAAGTCCAAGACCAACTTCTCACCCAAAGAGTGAGAAACTATATGCCTATCTGGACAGCAATACAATAGATTTCAACTAATAAAACTTTAAAATTTTGCACTGGTGGCATGAGCATAAGTTAGCTATCCCGTTCTATCCATATTTGCAGGTGATGTGTTAACTATTCCTGTCTTGATGGTTTCCTCTGAGTTTGCTTTCAGTCTCTCTGGAAGAATATTGGAGAAGAGAATAACACATTTCATAAGTGAGATGGTGGAGATACTTCTAACTGTGAAGGACTGGGAACAAGCTGATTCATGAACACAACACTTTGTGGAAAATCCAGAGTTATCGGATATGTTCTAAAATTTGAACCTAGACAACGACAAGTAGAACAAGGATGTATGTAGAGCTATAGGATGTATTCCTTTTCCTTTACCAAGATTTTCTCATGTTAAATTTTTACTTATCAAATATTTTAACGAGGCAACCATTTGAACATTAATAAAGATCTTTATTATATTTTCAATATGTTTATCTTATTTTTTATAATTTTCATATCTATTTATGAATTCTACACATTGTTATGATTTTTTTTGATATTTCTGTTGGATATTTCTGTTTTGTTTTTAACTTTTATTGCTTAACGGACTAAATGGGCCACACAACCGACCCGTCGAGCTAAATACACTCGGGATGGCCCGACACAGCCCGGCATGATAGGCCTTCGGACCATGCTTGGGCCGTCTCCCCGGCACGTGGACCGGCACGACACAGCTCATCTATTAGTTGGGCCACGATGGATCATGCTGAAATGGGTTGACCGCATCATGCTCGTGTCGTGTCGGACTTGGCCGCCTATCTGGGGGGACATATCAGGTGCACATAGGTGCATTGATGGACATATGCACATGGTGCATCCTGACCGTCCATCGTGAATCCAGCGACTGAGATAACTCCCACCTCTCACTTCACACTATTTTACGAACCCCCCCCCCACCCCCACCCGAATGAAGTTTCTCAAAATAGTGTGAAGTGGGAGGTGGGGGTTATCTCAACCGCTGGATTCACGATGGACGGCCAGAATGCACCATGTGCATATGTTCACCATTACACCTATGTGCACTTGATATGTTGCCCCTATCTGGCCACCACTATTATAAGCTACAAATCAATGCTGAACACGACACTTGTGTGTATTGCTACGAGTAACAACCATAGAGAACCAGCATTTTTCTATGAACTCTGCTCAGCCGGCCTGTGAGATAGTATTCTACATGATCGTAGAACAGAATCAAATCTTAACCGAGACACAAGAGGGGCTAACAAGCTAAACCCTCCAGGAAGAAGAAAGAACCATGAGTCGACTCCACTCGCTTCCTTCTTTTTCCTCGCAAAGTGGTGGCTTCCTTTGCTAAAGAGGAAGAGATGAGGATTCGACGGCTGGGGTGCATAGGGCCCAGCCACGGAAAGGCCCGTTCCACCTATATGCTGCCGTTTCGGGTGCTAGGATTGGAAAAAGATAATCCCGACTTGAAAGCTACCAAAAAAGCGGTTAATTTCTTCGGTCGCCTGTTGTATTCAGTCGTCTTCCAAATCCTACGAGCAGCCGGTGAGTGCGCCGTCCGGCGAGAGCCAAATCCGCGGTTTTTTCTCGTGGATTTCGGTGTCCCGGACGCCCATGCCGGCTACACGCGTGCACAAGTGTCCGTCTTCTATAGGCCTGTCGGAAGGAAGCAGTACTCTTTTTTGATTAGTCCTTAGTCCCCGCAATGGTATGTCGTTAGCTATACATAAGACGAACATCAGATGATGTAAAGAAGGTAAAAGAAATATAGAGAACCGGATCATCTTTTACGTAGTAGTGTAATATAAAAAAAGATGCATTATATATAAATAAGTTATTTATATAAATATGTAAAAAATTATTTATTATAGAAATTATCTCTATTGCTATATATAGATGACACAAAAGGATACTATAGATAATAATTATTTATATCATTGTATATGATCTTAGACACCAACTGTGACTTTGGAGCAATGTACTTTAGGTATCCTGCACTGCATCTTTTGTGCGGATTAGTATGAGAGGATGATGCTTTCAGTGCTTCTGAACTTTTTCTTCTTTCTTTTAGGTGATTCATGTTTTCTATTTCAGGTGTCACAATCTTGGTAAGGAACGTCCAACCTGAACCTGCCAATTGCGAATTGAGATGTCCGAGTCATGATTGATCCATTCATCCGATCTAAAGAGAGACCCTACCCCTCACCACCCAGAAACTTAGAAATGGAGGACTTGAGATAGAAGAATAGTCTTGCGCTCATGTTTGCTTAGCGAAAGGGGTTTGCTGAGTCCACAGATACCAGATGAAAAAAAGGCGGGGTCAATCAATGATCGTATCCGCGTCAACCTTTTGGAACTAGCACTGTTCAATCAGGCAGTGAAAGGCTGAGAGCTTATGTGAAGGTGCTAGAGAAAAAGTAAGCTTCTACGAAGATAAGTAGAATTATCAAAAATGTAAAACCACATGTACATGTCTCAAGATTGTTTCTAGGGGTGTTTAATTATTAAAAAATGGGATAGTTGTTTGAATTTTAAAAGTTAACATTAATCTTAAGGTACATTTAACGTTGCTAATAAGTATATATACCGTGTGTATATGTTGTTCTAGGGGTATTTAATTATTAGAAAATGGGATAGTTGTTTGAATTTTAAACGTTAACATTAAATTTAAGACACATTTGACGTTGCTAATAGTATATGTGCCCGTGTGTATACGTGGAAACCACGTTCGTAGAATGAAAGCAGTAAAGAACTGAAACCCTTTATGGTGCACGATTTGAGGCTGCCAAGTAAACACGATGCCGTGTTTCTTACGAAGGTTCAGGGTTACAATGATCATAAAGCATTGCTAGGTGGTTCGGCCCACGGAAGGTAGGCCTGCCTCCGTGGATCCGTGCATGTGTGATGTTTTTGTTAGAGTATTTTTAGCGTATTGAACCGATGTCGATTTAAAATATACCATGTAAGTATTTTAAAAATTGAGTTTATTTTTCTTTAATGTATTGAACTGATTCCTACTAATAACTGAGACACATGTTATATTAAAAATCACAAAATAATAATATCATTTCTCAACCGCACTCTCTTCTATGTAGTTATTTAATGCTCATACGAGTTATTTAATGCTTTGAATCGACTCCTAAGTAGAGTCCTGGTTCCATGCATTTTTTGTTGTTGCAACCAACCCCTCTAATATATTGAATCAATTCAATGTCTTCTCTCTCCTCATTTGAACCGGCTAAAATAGAACATTGGAGGTGGTCTTAGTAGAATTTGTACTTTCAAATCTGAAGGTGTCAGGAGAGCGAAGCAGCAGGTGCGGAGAACGAAGCAGCAAACCTAGTATAGTCAGCAGGCATTCGGGAGAAAACGCAACGCCGAAATAAGATCTCTCGTGTGGAGTGAGCCGCCCACCAGGCCCATTCGGTACAAGTCTACGTAGCATTGTAGCCCAGTAGCGAGGCTACGAAGGCCTAGTCATATTCACACAACGCTACTCCTTCGTGGTACGGTGACATGTCATCAGTAACCACTCTGATCCCTCCCTTAGGGCTATTCCTTCCTGATAAGGAAGAAACTGTTATAAAATAATAGAATAATCGATGAACGGCAACACAATCACGCAATCAATCAATCACCAAGAATACAGGAGACGCCAATAAGAGAGAACACCAGAAATCTTTATTAATGATCAGGAGTGATTACACAGTAGAATCGTCTCTCTATTTATAGACAAAACCTACCAGGGGCAGTTCTGTTATTTACCCATACCGGAACCTTCTAAGTTTCGTAACACTCCCCCTTGGGCTAATACCACGGTATGCACATACCTCATTAAAAACTCCTCCTAAAAACCTAATGGGAAAAAAGAGATGGAGAAAAGAGTGCATCGCATCCATTTCTGATCGCACTTGTTACCTCATTAAAAACCTTTATGTGAGAAAACTTCAGAAAAAACTGACAAAGGGAAAAAAGAGTGCAACATTTGGATCTTCAGGATCATGTAAGTCTTCTGGTCTTACATATAGGCTATAGTTCAGGGATTCACTCCCCCTAAACTTTATAACTCACTAAGCCGTCTCATCCCTATGCCTCGAACACATTTGTGGAAGCTAGATGCTGGGGGAGATTTTGTGAATAAATCTGCAGGTTATCACAAGACTTAGCCTTTAACACCTTTATCTCTCCGTTCTTCTGAAGTTCATGAGGATAAAAGAATTTAGGAGCAATATGCTTCGTGATATTACTCTTAACATAACCCATTTGCATTTGTGCAATACAAGCGGTGTTATCTTCGTAGATAATTGTGGGATCATCGACGATATTTATGCCACATGACTTCTTGATATGGCTAATCATCCGCCTAAGCCAAACACATTCTCGTGAGGCTTCGTATAATGCGATTATTTCTGAGTGGTTGGTGGACGTAGCTACCAAGGTCTGCTTAAATGATCGCCAAAAGATGGTTGTACCACCACAAAGAAATACAAATCATGTCTGGGATTTCGCATTATGTGGATCTGACAGATATCATGCATCTGTACATCCAACCATAGTCATGTCTTAGTTCTTCGGGTAAAATAATCCAAGATCTTGTGTACCTTGAAGGTACCTGAGTATGGTTTTAATGCCAACCCAAGTCTTCGGGTTGGAGCTGCGCTGTGTCTGGCTAGCAAGTTTACTGCGAAGGCAATGTCTGGCCTTGTGTAGTTAGCTAGATACATTAGTGCCCCAATAGCACTTAAGTATGGAACTTCTGGTCCAAGAATTTCCTTATTTTCTATCTTTGGTCTAAAAGGGTCTTTATCGGCCTCTAGGGATCGGACCACCACGGGGGTTTTCACCGGATATGATTTATCCATGTTAAATTTCTCTAGGACTTTCTTGGTATAAGAGGATTGGTATACTAAAACTCCTTCAGGGAGGTGCTCCAGCTGCAGGCCTAAGCAGAATTTGGTTTGGCCCAAATCCTTCATTTCAAATTCTTTAACAAGATAAGAACTTGCTTCTTTTATGTTTTCTGTCGTTCCAATGATATTCAGATCATCGACATATACTGAAATAATACATAATCCATTATGGGATTTCTTTATGAACACACAGGGATAGTCTTCACTATTAGTATATTCTTTCTTCAGGAGGAATTCACTAAGTCGGTTGTACCACATACTTCTAGACTATTTTAATCCGTACAACGACCTTTCCAGCTTGACACTGTACATATTTTGATTCACTTTATTTTGATCCGGAATCTTTACTCCTTCTGGGACTTTCATATAAATATCTGAATCAAGTGACCCATATAGATATGCTGTCACTACATCCATTAACTGCATACATAAATTCATACCTGATGTCATTGATATTAAGTATCGGAACGTTACCCCACTCATGACAGGAGAACAAGTTTCATCATAATCAATACCGGGTCTCTGCGTGAACCCTTGTGCCACCAGTCTCGCTTTGTATCTCAACACCTCATTATTTTCGTTTCTCTTCCGGATGAAAACTCATTTGCATCCTACAAGGAATACCTTGGGTGGTGTTTGGGCTATCGGGCCAAACACTTTTCTTTTATTCAGCGAGAGTAGTTCTGCCTCAATTGCTTCCTTCCACTTACCCTAGTCTGAACGCTTCTGGCATTCAACTAAGGACTTTGGTTCTGGATCCAGTTCAAGGTTTCTAGCGATTTTTGAGGTGAAATAGATGTCGACAACTGTAGTTTTTCGCTTCTTAGTTCTCCTGACTCAACAAAATTAGTGGATATTTCTTCATTTATTTCATCCAGCTCCTCGTGATTTCCCACAACGACGGAGTCTGGTTATTCCGAAATCCCAGTATTAGAGTGTGTGCGCGCAATTGTACTGGGTTTACTATCTTCAGGATTATTCCCTTCAGGTATTCTTAACTTCAGATTGATTCTCTTCAACTGATCGGGGAGATGTCTTATCGAGTTCTATTTTCTGCGACGTCTCCGTGGAATTGAGGCCTCATTCTCTGGTGCTCTCCCCCTCTTCTTCATATGTGGGGTTGGAGTGGTTCGAGTATCCTTCTGGGGTATTTCCACTCTCTCCGGAGCATTTGCTGCTGGTATGTAAGACTTTGTTACTCCCTTCTGATCAGTGAATGCATCTGGCAAGTTATTTGTAATTTGCTGCAGGTTTATTATTCGCTGAACTTCTAGTTCAGCTTCTTTAGTACGTGGGTTTAGGGCCTGGATGCCTGAGGCATTCCAATCTATTTCTCGGCATTTATCGTTAGTAAGGTATTCCCCCTAATGTCGGGAAATTTTCTTCATCAAAGATACAATCGGCGTGTTGAGTCGTAAACATGTCTCCCTTGGTAGGTTCAAGATATTTAATAATCGACGGGGACTCGAAACCGACATATACTCCCAACTTCCGGTGGGGGCCCATGGCTGTAGGTTGTGGTGGTGAAATTTGCACGTATACAGTACATGCAAATTTTTGCGTAGATGGGAAATACTTGGTTCTTTCCCACGCACTAGTTGCAAAGGGGAAACTTGATGGTATGCAGTCGGTCTTAAATTTATTAGTGCTACTGCATGCAAGACTGCATGACCCCAACAACTAGTGGGGAGCCTACATTCTGCAGTAGGGGTCTAGCAATTAGCTTAATTCTTTTGATGAATGACTTTGCAAGGCCATTCTAGTGTGGACATGCGGTACAGAATGCTCTACCTTAATACCTAAAGCTAAACAATAGTCATTAAATACCTTAGGTAAACTCACCGGCATTGTCCATTCTAATGGACTTAATTCTTTCATCTGGAAAGTTGGCCTTTAGTCTGACAATTTGAGCTATTAGTTTAGCAAAGGTGTGGTTCCTAGTAGACAACAAGCATACATATGACCACCTAGTAGAAGCATCTAATACCACCATAAAATATCTAAAGGGTTGAATAGGTCCACAGATATCACCTTGTATTCTCTCCAGGAAAATAGGTGACTCCGCCTCTACTTTCAGGTAAGAAGGTCTAGTGATGAGTTTTCCTTTGGCATAGGTTGGGCACAAGAAATCTTCAGGTTTAGGAAAGGATAGAGTTTTTAAGCTATGGCCAAAAGAGTTGCTTATTATTTTTCTCATCATTCCTACTCCAGGATGCCCTAATTGATCATGCCAAATCTTGTAGGGTTCTAATGATTTGTACTCTATTTTTAACGCTACATGTTCTTCAGATTTTATGTAGGTATAATATAACCCAAATGAGAAGGAATGATGTTTTTCAACCACACGTTTCATGACCACCATCAGGCTTAGTCAGCAGGAGATATTATGTATCCCCATAACTGTCGGTCTCCACATGGATATCATTTTGGCGAATATCCTTAAAGCTTAATAGGGTACGCTTTGATTCGGGATACAAGAGAGTATCTTCAATTACTATTCGGGTACCCATAGGGAGAACAAGTGTGGCTCTTCCAGTGCCAACTATGAGAGCATCGCTTCCAGCTATTGTCACAACATTTCCCGTTTTCTTAGTTAACGTTTGGAAATATTTGGTATCCCTTAGGATTGAGTTGGTAGTTCCACTGTCTACCAGACATATTTCCTCCCCCTTCATCAGATTCAAGAAGTTGTTCTATATAGGATATAATATAGTCAACAATAATTCAACAGGAATAAATCTCCAAAAGAACATGCAACTCATTTATTCATCAAGAGATAATGTTTAAATCCTAAACAATTAATACTTCATAAGAACATAGAAAATCCACCTATTCTTCTGGAATAACCTAAACTGATAAAGCAAACCTAAGGAAACTATGACATTTGGAGTTGCCCGGGGAGATAGCCTATGGCCTATTGCAGGTCGTCATATGTGTCAAGCTCCATCACTGTGTTTGGGGCATCACCCTTGTCAGCATCAGGTTGACCAACAAAATGTGTCTATGCAGCCTTCTTTACTGGCGCCTTCTTGCCTTTAGCAACTGACTCTTGGTAAAGTTCCACCAGATGTTTCGGGGTGCGGCAGGTGCGGGACTAATGGTCCATGCAACCACACCTGTAGCACGGTGAAGGAGGGTATGTCTTCTTGCTACCCAAGTCTGGCTTTTGTGGCTTGCCTCTCCCTTGCCCCATCCAGCGGGGTTTGCCATTTCCTTCTGCACATTTAATTTCTTCCACTGTCCGCCTTTCTGTATGGGGCCCTTTCCACGGCCCTTACCACTGGTCCTCTGGAAATTAGCATGTGCTTATGGCAATGGCTGTGACCCAGTGGGACGAGTCTGATAGTTCTTCATCACTAACTCATCATTCTTCTCTGCCTCGAGAAGAGTGGTAATCAGCTCCGAGTACTTCTTGTACTTGGCTTAACGATACTGCTGCTGGAGTGTCCTTTGAGAAGGGTGGAAAGTGCTCAAAGTCTTATCAATTATCTCAGCATCTGTGATCTTCTGGTTACAAAATCTGAGCTTAGCAATAAGTTTATGTGTGGATATTATGGGGATATGCTCCAGATCTTAGGATGATGTGACAATTGGCAATGGCGTTAACGGTTTGTCGTTTCACGTGTTTTCGGCAAAGTTACAGTGTTGTCAGGCTTCAGACGGTCAGACCGGTCCATGCGGTGGTCTGACCGGCCTTGGTGGCAGTCAGACCTGCAATTTCAGAAAGTGAGGTTTTGAGCTGGGCCAAAAATAGAGGTAGCAGGCAACAAAGGGGATTCTATTACACTTGGTCTCATAATTTTTGGAGTCTCCAGTCAAAAGTTCTATTCGTTTGAAAATTCCAGTAGGTTTCGGTTTTCCAGAGTGGAAAATCGGCTAAGTCATAATCGGCGATCGGTCACCGCCAAGCAGTTTGGCCGGTCCTAGGCGATCGGCCGGTTCTCATAGATAAATGCGCCGTCGTGGCGGCGATGTCCTAGGTCAAAGTCATGAGTTTGGTATTACCTGGCGGTCTGACCTTGGATCATCGCCCGTTTTCCTGGATCGTCGCGATGTTCGGTTGTTAGGTCAAAGTCATGAGTTTCAGGGTATATATGTTGCATGATGCATGTTTTGACAAACATGGGTCAAGTTGTGAAGAACTTGTTCCCAAATTCGGTTTACTTGTCTATTGTTGTGCAGGTTGCTTAGTGGTCAATGACGGTCAACGGCGAGGATGATCGGGACTAGGCTTGGAGAGCTGAGGTCCAGAACGATCGACGATGCCGGGTGAGGTCAATGTACTCAAGCGTGGTGCAAGATGGACAAGGGTAACCTATTGACTAATCCGAAGCGCAAGATGGCGCAAGGTGTAGCTAATTAGGTCAAGAGGTATTAAAGACGGCGTATTAAAATGCGTGCGTGTGTGACCCGTTTATTTTGGGCCTTAATAGGAGCCCAATTCTAGAAGGTCTAAGCCCATATCATATCATAAATAGGGGAGGGAGGTAGCTACACCTTCGCTTCGTCTCTTTTGCTATTTTGTAAACCCTAATTTTCTTAGAGAGAGCTTTTGTGGAGGCTAGGGTTCTTGATAGTTTGATGTGATTTTCGTGCTCTTGGATTGAGCATTGTCCTCCATTGATGGAGTGGCTATAAGCCCATATCATATCAAATCAATCAAAGGAAAGATTGATCAATGTTTTGTCTCATTGCGTTCTTTCTCTATATTTGATGATTTTGAGTCTTTCTTTGATCCGCGAGTTTTTAATTGAATTCTTCACGTGATCTAGCTCGTTGTGACGTGTGGGAACCTATCTAGTATCATCTTGATCATCAATCACCCACGGGCAAGATTTTGGATCAAGTTTTCGTTTTGACCCAGTTTTGAACCCTTCTTCAATCAAACGGAAAAGGATTCTTATTCTTCTAAGAATTATCACAATATTCGATTGGAATAGGTTCATGTCTTTATAGAGAAGGTGTGTTCCAAGTTTCATCAAGTTTGGAGTTGTAGATCAAAAGTTTCATCAATTTGCAACTTCGTCATCGGGCCGCTTTTGATCATTACGAAGGCCGCACCGTCCAAGGCCACCGTCGGTCGATCGGTGTCGATCGAGCCGGTTATGACCAGTGATCCGACCGCAAGTGCATTGATTTGCTTTAGTCTTTGTTGATTTTATCGTATTGTTTAGGGGTTTAAATTGGATTTAATATTAGTCTTCCGCTATACTGATATACTGATCTTCATAGCTTCCATAACTACTGGAGTGAAATATTATTGAATCAATTATTTGTGAAAAAGTGAGCGTGCTCCTATTCACCCCCCTCTAGTCGCCTTTTCGGTCCAACATTATGAATTGCAGAGTTGTATTCATACACCTTTTTGAAATTCTGGAACCTTATGCTACTCCACTCACGCTGTGCTTCAGGTAGCATGATGGATCTCTGCTGGTCATACCTCTCCTTCAGGGAGTTCCACTGTGCCAGCGGGTCTTCTTCTAAAAGATACTTAGACTTCAAGCCAGGGTGGATATGGTGCCTCAAGAAGTGTAGTGCCGCGCATTTGGCAGCATCAGGAATGGGAGGAGCCCCAGCCTTAGGTGGGGTTATGGCAGCGCCGAGTGTTCTGGCCGTCAGGTTGATCTTAGCGTCCATTGCCCATGTAAGGTAGTTGCTACCGTTCAGGGCAAGCTCAGCAAACTCCTTTTTAGCGATGTCAGACATTTCCTACATTATTCATGCACAATTCTAATTTACTACAGGTAAACATCATGAATATTGATATATCAGTAAGGTGTGGATTTTATCTATTCAGTAGATTTTATTTACGATCTTTCTAGAATTTTCTAGTATTTTAATGATTTTTATGCTAATTAATAAGCAATTTTCAGAATTACTAAAACAGAAAATAACGTGCTGAAATAAATAATTCCAGAACAATAAACAATAATACCATAAGCTAACTAGATTATCATAAGGCTTAGATAATCAAGGAAATAAATTATATGAATTTCAGGGGTAAAAATGCAAACATTTCAGTTCTGAGTGATTTTACGCGTAATGTTCAGAAATCCGAGGGGTTTTCTGCAAAAATTCCTTATTCCCAAAAAGTTTTGTAATTTTAAGAATTACAGGGGCCTTTTTGCAAAATCGCCTTTTAGTGGTAGCTTTTCTTCATGGGCGCTCGGTTTGATCCGTGGCGTGGCGTCTCTCCACGTTAGCGGCGCGGAGGCGGCGGGAGGCTGTGTCGTGGCGCCCGAGGGTCCGAGGGGTTTTCTGCAAAAATTCCTTATTCCCAAAAAGTTTTTGTAATTTTCAGAATGACATGGGACTTTTTGCAAAATCGTCTT
Organism: Hsuehochloa calcarea; assembly: GCA_036346395.1. Lineage (NCBI taxonomy): Eukaryota > Viridiplantae > Streptophyta > Magnoliopsida > Poales > Poaceae > Hsuehochloa > Hsuehochloa calcarea. The sequence continues at coordinate 83,861,651 of CM070597.1, read as the reverse complement.
TTTCGGCCGGCGCTTTTCTTCATGGGCCGCCCGGTTCGATCCCGTGGCGGTGGCGTCTGTAGCGTTAGCGGCGCGGAGGCGAAGCGAGGCCGTGGCCGGTCTTGGCCGCGCCGAGGCCAAGGAGGCGATCGCGGGCGGAGATCCCTCAAAGCGTGTCGCGGCAATGGCGGCTCGATGGCGCGGAGAGCTCACACGGGTGGCCGGCCGGCGGCGCCTTGCGCGAGGCCGTGGTCGGGCTCGGGCATGTGCGCAGCAGCGAGCGAGGCCGAGGCCGGGCGGCCGTGTGGCGCGATCGGCCGTCCTCCACCTTTTCTTCAAGGCGTCCGACGACGGCGGCTTCACATCTGGAACTGGCGGAGTGCGCGAGCGGAGGCGGTGGCGGCGCGGCGCGGTTCAACCGGCGGGGCCGTGGCATGCCAGGCGGCTCAAGTCGGCACGGGCGGCCGGATCTTCCCTTCCCTTCTTCCTATGATGTGGTGGGTGCCTTGGGTGGCGCCGGTCGAGTCGAGGCGGCGCTTCCGTCTGGCGGCGACTTGAGCGTGGCGGCGTGGCGAGGCGGCAACCTCTGGCGGCCGATGGCAAGGCGAGGGGTCGGCGTCGGTGCGGCTGACGGCCGGCCACTGGAGGAAGAGATTTTTTTCTTTTGGCCGTGATGCACAGATCTCGTAACTGGATGACAATCTACTGGATCTAGATCTTAGAACACAAACTGTAGATCAATCTACTGGCAAGAACAGTTAACATAAGATTGATCTAATCATGATATTGCATAATAGATCTAGTATCAATCTAGATTAGAATATAAATTGCAATGCGTAGTAGATCGATTCGTGATTTGCATACCTTTCACCTTGGAGAGCAATTCGTGCTGATAACGTGTTATGAAATAATAGAATAATCGATGAACGGCAACACGATCACACAATCAATCAATCACCAAGAATACAGGAGACGCCAATAAGAGAGAACACCAGAAATCTTTATTAATGATCAGGAGTGATTATAAAGTAGAATTATCTCTCTATTTATAGACAAAACCCACCAAGAGTAGTTCTGGTATTTACCTACATCGGAACCTTCTAGGTTTCATAACAGAAACGTTTAGATAAATGCTTAAAGAGATAACAACATCACATCTCGAGGCATTTATATTAGAGCCATATCCTTCCCATGGAAATAATTATTTTATAGATATTTACATAATTGTCCGCATGTGAACTGCTGGGAGCGCTGGCAAGGCAAGGTGAGGCAGTTTTGCGTTGTACATGGCCCTAGGCAGCGATTCCTCCATTTTTAGCACCTCTAAAAAACCGGTTTTTTTCTTAAGCATCTGCGTTTGGACATGGCCTTAGTCATTCATTTCACGTCCTGAGAATAACGCATATGGATGAACGAGCACTGGTACGCATTTTGCAAACTTCACTTTACAACGTGGTCGCCGAGACGACGATTCATCAAAGCGAAAACGAACAAACACAAGCACACACTGGCAAGAACGAATTAACCTGAACTCACTACCCAAAGCTACATAGCTAGTTCGATTCGCCTACTTCTTCTCTGCCATTTTATTCCGCTATAGATTCTAAAACCAATCAGTGGAACGAATTGGATATGTAGAAACCACCAACCCGAGCAGGAGCAGAAAAGCTCCGTCGATCAGAAGAAGGCCAGCTTGGCTCAGACCATGTCGCTGATGAGCAGCACGTGGTTGGTCCGGTGCCTCTCCACGAACATCTTGGACGCCCCCGCCACCGTCTTCCTCCACGTCTAAGCACCCGCACACAAACCAATCCAACATTAACCAACGCGATCGGAAATCACAGACTAAGAAATTTAATACCTGGGAGAATAGCCTACCCGCTCCAACGCGGCGAGGAAAGGCCAGGATCGAGCCGCACGACCCCACCCCGGCAGGGGTGGCTCACGGCGGCGCCCTTGCGCGCGGAGGCCGTGGTCGCGGGCAGAAGCAGCCCGGCCTTCCACTCCGTCGACCCGCCGACGCTCCGCCTCCGCTTGGGCGCGGCGAGCTCTATCCCCGCCGCGGCCGCGCCGGAGTCCCTCGCGGAGAGCCCCGACGCCACCCGGCGGGACGAGCGCTTGCGCCGCAGCGCGAGGCTGCGGCGGGGCGGCGTCGGGTGGTGCGCGGCGTCCGGGTCGGCGAACTTGCTGAGGAGCTCGTCCGAAGACGCCTTCGCCACGTGCTGCACCGACACCGTGCCGCTGCTTTGCGGTTGCGGTGCCGGCTTCGCCATTGCTCGGAGAGATCGGCTGGGTCAGAGCTCAGAGGATGGGGGGAATGGCACAGTAGCCGTTGATTGGGGAATGGGGCTCGAGTGGAGTGGAGGGAGACCGGGAGAAATGGGGTGGGGGAATTTAAACGCGGGATTTTGTGGGGAAGGCGAGGCGAGGGGGTGGGAATATAGCCGTTGGGGAGCGCGGGGGTGGGATCCCCACGTGCCGCGCGACGCTGGCGCGGGTGAGGTGAGGTCGACACTGCTGCTGCCTGCTGTGCTGCTCCGTGGGCGCTGGTCCAGGGAGCGCTTTTTTCCTGGCCCGTGTCGTCGCTGTGACATGGGCATGGGGGATTGGATTTACTTCTCCCGTGAGCAAAACGGCAGGGAAATCTATCAGTGACTCAGCAGGAGTCAGGATTCGGGCCGTTAGAATTAGATCTCTGATTGTAACGATAACAATTACATAATAAATGGGGTACTAATGAACTGCTTGATTAAACCATGAAGAGTCATCTCTCTCTTTCTCTCTCTTGCTTGATTAAACCATGAAGAGTCATGGGCGTCCCAATCTCCAAGAGGAATTGGGACGTAGCTATTGTTTTCTACAGATCACAAACAAAGGCGCCCGAGAGGCTGAGGACTGACAAGAAATATTTATGCCTTTGAATAACAGAGACGCAGAGGCCAGGCATTTAGGCATGACGAAGCAACAAGTGCCCGGCTGAGCCGCCGGCAAAGTCCCACAGGACCTCATCAGTCATCATCAATGCTGACTTAGCCGTATGTTCCCCATGCGCCGTGAATCGCCAGGAGATGGTGTCGCCTCGGCCATGCTGGAGAGTGACTTGTGCACAGAGGGTTGAAAGGGTGAGGAACTCCGGCATGTGGTGATGAGAGCTAAGTTCTCTCTTCCAGTACTACCGGACGATCAGAGGAGATGGGTGTCACCCCATCCACGAACTCCCCTTACGGGGGATTAGCATTTTACATTACAGACTGGGTAGTGGTGATTTCCATGCGGTTAGATACTTTAAATACTAAAGTTAGTAGAAACTTGAATAAGATACTTTCCCTTTTGTTTCCTAGCCTCCTTGGGCCTTTCTGTAAATTCACTCTCTAATCAATGAAATTAGCAGCTCTCCTGCTATGTTTCAAAAAAAAAATCATCAATGCCTGGGAGCAAACTACCATGAATGCTTCGTAATACTATGATATATTTGTTAAGAATAGCGATTGTATTCAATATGAGGCCAATAGATCGATATATATACAAATACATGTGCGGTATATATACAAAGAACCCCATTGTACAATACACATTAAGTTTGGAGAGATAAAAGTTGTGCTGAGCTCTGGTCTGCGCTTTTGTGAAAAAGTTTGTCAACTGAAATTCTGAAGGCACATACTGAAAAGCAACAATCTGGTTCTTCACCTGGGTCCGCATGTAGGAAGCATCAACACCAATATGTTTTGTAAGCTCATGCTTCATCGGATTTGTAGCAATGCTAAGAGCCCCTATACTGTCAGACGAAAGAGGAGTGGATGCGAAAACAGAAACGCCAAAATCCTCAGGTAACCACCGTAGCCAAGTAACCCCCGCAGTCAACAAAGCCATAACTCGCAACTCTGCCTCAGCACTCGAATGAGAAAATGTTGTTTGCTTCTTAGTCTTCCAAGCAATGAGAGATCCACCAAGAAAAACACAATAGGTAGAAAGAGATCGACGATCAGAGTGATCACTAGCTCAGATAGCATCAGAATATGCTTAGAGCTGTAAAGAGCTGGAGCAAGGGAAAAACAGACGACGAGTGATGGTTCCACGAAGACATCGTACAACACGAAGAAGATGACTATAGTGGAGTTGAGTGGGAGCAGATACAAACTGACTCAAGATATGCACAAGATATGAAATATCAGGACGAGTGACACCCAGATAAACAAGACTCCTAACAAGGTGACAATAGCGAGTAGGATCAGTAAGAGGCTCACCTTCAGTGGACCGAAGATGAACATTAATCTCCATGAGAGTCTCAGCGGTGTGCTAATTCGTGAACGAAGCACGATCAAGAAGGTCCTTAATATACTTTTCTTGGGACAGATAGAGGCCTTCGGGCGTAGAAATAACCTCAATTCCAAGAAAATAGCGAAGAGGACCCAGATCAGATATGAGAAACTGCTTATTAAGACACTCCTTGACAAAAGTGATGTACTGAGAATCATCGCTAGTAATGATCATATCATCAATATATAAAAGGAGAACCGTCCGACCACGAGGTAAAGTGTGAATAAAAAGAGTAGGATCATGAGCACTGGTAGAGAAACCAGCTGCAGTGACAACAGAAGAGAAGCGATCAAACCAACCACGAGGAGCTTGCTTGAGGCCATAAACAGATCGACGAAGGCGACAAACCATATGTAACATCCCAATTTTCTGAGCTCTAAAAATCTTTTGAATAAATTACTTGTTGGAAAATGCATTATTTGAATTTCTATTAATTTTTAGTATTTTTATTTAAAGCTTAATATAGACCTTCATGTCAAAATGATTTAATGTGATTAATCCCAACATCAACAATTGGAAAAACTATTTTATTTGGATTCTATGTGCTTAGATATATTTTCTATAATTTTCTAGAAATTTTCCAAGTTTATTTGCTATTTTCTAATTGATATTTGGATATTTGGTATTTTCTAAAATAGAAAATCAATTTAAATACATGTGAGCGATCTTTGGGCCGAAACCTTTGCGGCCAACCAGCCTTGACCCGCTACCATGCGATCCGCCTCCCTCCGCCGGATGCTCAACGTGTGTCCTCCCAGCTGATCGGACGCCCGCTCGCTCGCCCGCCGCTCGCCCGCCTTGCCCCGTTGGATTTCTGCCGCGTGGCCTCTCCCATCGATCCCGCGTGTTCACTCGCCCGTGCCCTCGCTGCCGCTGTCAGGTGGGGCCACCGAGGAGTAGCCGTCTCCGCAGCCTCCTTCTCCCCCGCACGCTCGCTGCCTCCGCCATTGCCAGAGCTCGCCACCTCGTCCGACAAAACGTATTCCGTTGAGCTTACTTCGCGCCGACCCCACCAAATCCCAGCCTTCTCTCTACCTTACCTATCCCCAACTGAATCAAACTCTGAATCGGCTTCAATCTTCTAAAATCGCAGAATTGCCGATCGTGGCCGTCTCGGACTCAAATTGGGGATTTCTAATCCCGACGTCCCCCGGTCCTATAAATACCCTCCCTAGGATCGCTCGGTCCTCCGCAACCCAGAACCGCCACCCTCGTCGCCCCGATCGCTCCAGCGCAACCACAATTCGAGTTTTAGGGTTTTCGGCCGAGCTCCTTCTCCGGTAAATTGCGTCGTCGTTGTTGTCACCCTTGCCCCACCGTCTACACCATTGTGATCAGCATAGCTCAGGCTACCCCATGCACCCCTCCTCCTCGTCGGAGTGTCGCCAGAGCCCCAGTCCGACAATAGCTGAGAGGCCGCTACTGTGATCCCCGAGCATTGGTAAGGACGGCATCGGGTTTGCAATAACGCCAGCTACCAGCCAGTACTGCTTATCGCCGACGAGCGACCGCCGTTCGCCGGAACCAACAGGTCCCGGGCGCCGCCGCCGTCGATCTAACGTGGCGAGTATGCATCAGCTTCCACATCAGCACCCGAGTCTGTGTGTCGCCCACGTGGCTGCTTCATCAGCGCGTGCGTCGCACGGTCCACCGCTTCCAGATTTCTGTGGCTCATAGACCCAGTCCACCGTGAGCCGTCCCACTGACATGTGGGTCCCACATGTCATATTTTCTTTTAATTATTTTATTTCCAAAATTCCTTCGCTGACATCAGCATTGCGAGAATAATCCGATTTTTTTTCTTTAGAAAAATAATTCATAAATTTTGAAAATTCCAATTTATGGTATTTTTCTTCAAATTCAAACTTCCAAAACCCGTATCTTTTGCATTCGAATTCCGATTGAGTCCATTCAAATTTCTAAATTTATATAAATTTGAGATCTATTTATTTATGATTTTTTTGGAGTTTGTTTTGCCTCTATTATTGATTTGTTTTGTTTATTTGTTTCATTTACGCGTAGATGTTAATTCCTCGGGAACTTTTGAAGAAGGAGAAGTGCCTCAAGACCAAGATCAGTACCTAGACATATTCCAAGGCAAGTTATACATTTGATCATATTGAACCCAGTTTTCAAAATACTTTGTTTCAATGTATTGCATTCTATTTCAAGTATTTATTTAAATGCTTTTGTATTTAGTTATTAATCCAGATTGTTATGTCCACCTTGTCTATTGTATGCCATGATCTTTTGTCACCCTAGGTTGGTTCTTTATTCGTTGGTATTATCGTAGCACCAACGTAGGTTGGTTAGATACTGGGTAGATTGCTTAGCCATGCCACGATTCATCATTTCATATGAGTTGCAATTATAAACTAGACTAAGTGATTATGGAACTATGTGATGCAACTGTGTGTGATGTGTGCTATTACTCGTTGATGGCATGTGTTGCACTTAATCAACAGGATGGGAAAAGATTTAGACTGAGGCAAGTGGTGGATTCTGTGTGATATGGTGGAGTTGTGTGCTAGGAATGATAAACTGTGTGACTTAGTTAAAAACTGGAAGTCTTGCCTTAGTCAATTAAGGACCTAACTTTGTGCGCCATTGAACTGAGTCTTACTGTATAACCACATGCCTAGTATGTGCTGAGTCTAACTTAGTAAGTTATGGAGTCTTGATATTGACAACTCGGGATGTAGGTTAAGCTTTGTGATGGGCTGAAGGTGTGATATGTCACATCGCGGGACGGTTCGCCGCATCCTTGTCCAACAGTGTGTGTCGTATTCAAACGTTGTGTGTATCGATTGGACGGTAGGAAAGCACATCGGGAGTGTCAATGTCTGAGATGAAGTTTCCGAAAGGTTTTGTTATGACCAATGTTGGCCACATTGATTGTATCGTGTGGGTAAAGTGTACAACCTCTGCAGAGTGTTTAATCAATCTATTCGAATAGCCGCGTCTGCGGTCATGGACATGCTCGGGGCTTTCACACGAGGGGTAGATTTTTATAAAACCACTGGGAAGGGTCAGCTGTGTGAGATAACTTGTGCAGTTGTGTGAATAACTTGATTAGGCTTTGTGTGTCTTTGTGAAATCAAATGATAAATTATTATTATTTATTTGTTTTGAATTATGTTTTCAATCTATTATTTGTATTCAACTGCAAATATTGCATTTCTGCAAAAGAACCACCGAAGCCATTCTTTTGGAATAAGCCATCATCTATAAATTGCATTCTGTGGTATGACTTGCGAGTACGGTTGTGTACTCATACTTGCTATAAACAATCAACAGAAGTGGAGAAAATGTCAGTCAACAAGGTCTACTTCAAGGATCGTGGAGAACTAGGTTGCGCTACCCCAGTCGATTGCTTGTGGGCATATGGATGGGCTTCACTGAAGTTATTCTGTTACGTTCTACTACAGCTTTATTGAGCTATTTGTCTTCTGAGACACTAATTGCAAGCTTTGACCTTAAGGTCTTTACTCTGATAATTATTGTTATTTGTCTATTTATTAGTCATCTTAGTATATGGAACTGATATTTTATCGATGTTGCCACTGTATGCACTAGCGTGATCTTGGACTAGTGCAGTATGCACAGATGGTCCAAATTTGTATATTTGGGTCCCGACACCATACCCTCAGGATCAGAATACCCTGGTGGTGGCTGCATATAAACCTCCCCACGCAGTTCACCATTGAGAAAGACATTTTTGACATCAAGCTGAGATATGAACCATGCCCGAACAAACGCCACAGCAAGAAGAGTGTGAATAGTGGTCATGTGAGCCACATGAGCAAAAGTCTTATCATAATCATGACCATGCTCCTACTAAAAACCACATACCACGAGACGAGCCTTGTAGCGCTAAAGAGAACCATCAGAGCGGGTCTTAACCTTGTAGACCGGCTTGCACATGATGGGAGTAACACGTGCGGGAAGATGAACAACATCCCACATGCCAGTACGTTCAAGGGCAACAATCTCCTCTGCCATCGCATGCTGCCACTCCTGAGGAATAGCAGCATCACAATAAGAAGTCAGTTCGGCAAGAGCTGCTAATCAAAAGTGCAGAGGAGGCCAAATAGACTGGCGATCATGAAGAGCATATCGAGGAGAACATGTCGAGGAAGATGACCCTTCAGAAGAAGATGGTGCACCATCAGGATAATCCTCAACTCGCAGACGACGAGTGTAGTAGAGAGGATAAGAATTAATAAGGCCAGGAGGAGCCTCTAGAGACGAAGGCAGAAGCAAAGGAGATGGTGAAGGATGCACTTTCAAGCAGTATTCTTTTCAAAAGTTGTAGCTTCTTTTAATCATCTTGATCTTGGCATGAGATTTATCTTTTCAAAGTGATATCATCTTATTTGTTAAAATGACATCTACAATTCTTCCATGCCAATCAAAATCCTCTCTTATCTAAAAGCTCAAGTATGCTTTGTATATGAGTGGATTCTCTCTTCCTCTCTTCTCTTTGAATGCTTTCATTAAAGATCAATAGAAGAGAAGTTCGAGCACCTTGCAAGCCTTAGTTATACTTTCAAGTGTTACCAAGTATTTACAAATGGAATCAACTATTCTTGGTATCAAGTGCTTTTCTCATAAGTGGTATCAAGTTTCTACAAGTGGAATTAATTATCCATGATATCATTTACCTATTGCAAGGTGTATCAAATGTCATCATGAGTATATGGATGGATAAATCATAAAGAGATGACAAGATGGAAGATGAACATTTGTGTGTCAAAGGAGAAAGAAGTTATTTTAGGAACCTTTGTGTAAGGGGGTTCTTTGTGAAAAACCTATTAATATTTTTTAGCTTAATTAAAAATTTGGGTAAAGTATTAATATTGGGAACACTATTTTACCTATTTTCCAAAATGGTTTATGGATCTTGTGAATGAATGTGTTTCATTCTATTTGCTTCATTGGATATTCTTGAAGTGGTTTTGTCAATCTTATGCAAGATTATCTATTTGAATAAGTTTTTTCTTTGTGAAAAAGCAAAATTTTACAAGTGAGTTTTTTTCAAGTGGTTTTTACAAGTGATATTCTTTCAAACAAGCACTCTAGTCAAAAGGATTTTACAAGTGTTATCTTGTTTTAAAGACTAGAGTTTTTATGAAAAAAGCAATGCTTGTTTTACAAGTGGTATCTTGTTTTAAAGGCTAAAATATTTATGGAAAAAATCAAAAGTTTTTAAGTGGTATTTCAATTGTTTTCCCATGCTTTTGATTATATCTTAAAACAAATATCATACTAGCGTCATTCCAAGTTGTTTTACTCTTCTCGGCCATACAAAAGGAGTTTGTAATCTTTTTGGAGATATCTCAAAATAGAGAATATTTGAATTTGTTTCAGATAGTGTTTCACGTGGTTCTCAATCGTTTGGTTTTAAAAGGGGAGAATGTTTTATGATCAATAGGTTTGTGACCTATTTTGTTTCTCCTCACTTTTATTGAGAAAAATATGTCCATTGGTCATAAGTATCAATTTCATATTCTTTGTGACCAAGCTCCTTAAATTGAAATGTCCTCTTTTGACCTTACCTTATTTTTGACGATCTTACAAGTGGTGTCAAAAGAAGAGAATATTTCAAAGATCAAATAAATTGATTTCAATTGCCAAGTTCTTTGCTTTGCAAAACATATTTCTTGGCTTTAGATTTGTTTTGGTCTTTTTGGTGTTTAATGCCAAAAGGGAAGAATTTTTATATTATCAATATATATCCCCACATTTGGATTTGTGCTTTGTGCCAAAAGGGGAGAATATTTATGCTATCATATCCCCTTATATGGATGGTTAATACATTCTCCTTATTTGGATGATTTACATATTGTCATTTGCTATTTGATTTATACCAAAAGGAGAGAATTCTTTTATGGGAGAATGCATTGTTTTTATAAGCATATTGTTCTTATATGCATATTGGTTAAATGCTTTAAATTTCACCGTATGACACGCATAGACATAGTACATTAGCTTAAATTCATATGTTATGTCTATTTATATTCAAATGTTATCATTGATAAAGGATTTATCATCAATCACAAAAATGGAGAGATTGAAGAATCTAGACCCGCCATTATGAATTAATGGAGTGTTTTGGTTATTAATGACAAATCTAATTGTGAGACTAACATTTCTATTGCTATATCTAGTGTGTAGTCTAATTTGGATATAAGGTGAAATTCAACGAGGTATGCACTCAACTTATACTCCTATATAATGTTGCATTCCTCGGATCCAAAATATAGGTTGAACTCCACCATAAGTATAACTTGAATATGTGCATATATTTTCTTTACACATATGTGTATGCACACATTTAGGGGGAGTTCATGCTATATTTTATGGTTTCAATAGTATTGATCCATATTCCATTTTTCACATATATTTGGGATCCTTACTTTGAAACATATCTGTATGAGTATACAAAACTTGTGTAGTCTTTGTATACTTATGTTTTGAGTATATAGAACTTGTGTAGTTCGTGTATACTCATGTTTCGAATATATATAAAACTTGTGTAGTTTTGTATATTCATGTTGTGAGTATATATAACTTATGTAGTTCTTGTATACTCATGTTTTGAGTATGTAGAACTTGTGTAGTTCTCGCATACTCAAGGTGTGAGTATATATATGACTTGTGTAGTTTATATATACTCATATCGTGTTACTTTTATCAATTGATTTTTTATGTGTGATTGAAATGATTATCATCAATTACCAAAGAGGGAAAGATTGAAGGATCTTGTCCCACCATTATGTGTTAATGGTATGGTGTGGTAATTGTGGATATCATGGGGATATGCTCCAGATCTTAGGATGATGTGACAATTGGCAATGGCGTTTACGGTTTGTCGTTTCACGTGTTTTCGGTAAAGTTCAGTTCTGTCAGGTCAAAACCGGTCTGACTGGCCAGGTGTGGCGGTCAGACCGATCCCAAATCGGTCTGACCGGCCATAAGCGGCGATCGGATCGGGAATGTTAGAAAGTGGTATTTTGAGCTAGGCAAAAAATAGAGGGTGTAGGCAAGAGAGGGGATTCTATTGCACTTGGTTCCATAATTTTTAGAGTCTCCAATCAAAAGTTATATTGGTTTGAAAATTCCAGTAGGTTTCGGTTTTTCAGAGAGGAAAAATGGCTAAGTCGCTGGCGGTCTGACCAGCCCATAGGTGGCGGTCGACCGCCGTAGGGCGCGTTAGACCGACCTGGGCGATCGACTGTTTTCACTTTGATCGTCGGTCTTTGAGGCGGCGATATTCAGTTGTTATGTCAAAGTCATGAGTTTCAGGGTATATATGTTGCATGATGCATGTTTTGACTAACATGGGTCAAGTTGTGAAGAACTTGTTCCCAATTTCGGTTTACTTGTCTATTGTTGTGCAGGTTGCTTAGTGGTCAACGACGGTCAACGGCGAGGATGATCGGGACTAGGCTTGGAGAGCTGAGGTCCAGAACGATCGACGATGTCGGGTGAGGTCAATGAACTCAAGCGTGACGCAAGATGGACAAGGGTGATCTTTTAGCTAATTCGAGGCGCAAGATGGCGCAAGGGTAGCTAGTTAGGTCAAAGGGAGATAAAGACGGTGCATTAAAATACGTGTGTATGTGTCCCGTTTGTTTTGGGCCTTAACGGGAGCCCAATAGGATCAAACTTCTAGAAGGTCTAAGCCACCACTATAAATAGAGGAGAGAGGTGGCTGTACCTCCTCTTCGCCTCTTTTGCAATTCTTGAAAACCCTAATTTTCTTAGGGAGAGCTTTTGTGGAGGCTAGGGTTCTTAATGTTTGATGTGATTTTCGTGCTCTTGGATTGAGCATTGTCCTCCATTGATGGAGTGGCTGTAAGCCCTGATCATATCAATCAATCAAAGGAAAGTTTGATCAATGTTTTATCTTATTGCGTTCTTTCTCTCTATTTGATGATTTTAGGTCCTTCTTTGATCCGTGAGTTTTTGCTTGGTTTCTTCATGTGATCTAGCTTGCTGTGACGTGTGGGAATATATCTAGGATCATCTTGATCATCAATCACCCACCAGCAAGAGCTTTGACCTAGTTTTCGTTTTGACCCGGTTTTGAACCCTTCTTTGATCAAACGGAAAAGGATCTTGATTCCTCCAAGAATTATCATAATCTTCCATTGGAATAGGTCCCTGATATCATAGAGAGGGTGTGTTCTAAGTTTCATCAAGTTTGGACTAGCAGATCAAAAGTTTCATCTATTTGCATCTTCGTCTTCGGGTTTTTCAATCTGTTCTGGAGGCCGGCGGTCAGACCGACCGTGGCCACCGGTCAGACCGGCTAAAAATCGATCCGACCGCCCAAGGCCAGCGGTCCGACCGGCAGCGCACTGATGTGCTTTAATCTTTGTTGTTTTTTGTCGTTTTGCTTAGGGGTTTATATTGGATTCAATATTAGTCTTCCGTTGTACTGATATACTTGATCTTCATAGCTTCCATAGCTACTGGAGTTAAATTGTGTTGAATTCATTATTTGTGAAAAAGTGAGCGTGCTCCTATTCACCACCCCCCCCCCCCGTCTAGTCGCCTTTTCGGCCAACAATAATTAATGATAATCATATTGTGGAACTAACTTTTTCATGAGTTGGATGTTTAGGTTATGTTCCAGGATGATGAAGACTCGGGATGATCATGAGTTGATCATTAAGTCAAGATTTAAGTAAGGAATGAATCATGTGTTGATGCATATGAAGAGCTTGAAGAAATGGAAATCATCGTGTGTCGATGAATTTCGTCGACGACCGTGCATCACCGAATCACCTTCTCAGCCGGAATTCGTCACCATATAAGGTTCTCTCTCCATGCCATAACCACCCTTGGGTTCGCATCGTCGCGTTCTACATCGTGCTTCCCTCGCCCTCGCCAGAGCTTCGCCGGAGAGTCGCGCTACCGTGAGGCCTTGCGCCGCCGGTGCTCTGGATCGTACCGCCACCGCCTCGAACAGTCGTTGGCCGAGCCGTCGCTTCTCATGTCTTCCCCGAGGTTCCCTCGACTCGTTTTGCTAGTTGGCTAAGCCCCATGCCGCCCTCGCCGGCAAATTCGAGTCTAGAGACGCCATGGCTGGAGCTCCTGCTCTGTTCGGTTTGTTGCCGGTTGAAAAATCTCTTTGCTAAGCTTCAAATATTGGTGCTTTGGTTATAGTCACAAAAGAGCAATTGCTCAATTGGTTAGAGGAGGTGGGCGGCCCTCTAACGCTGCCTTAAGGTCCCAGGTTTGAATCTCAGCGGGCCAATTTTTCCCCACATTTTCGGGATTTTCTGTTAATAGTGGTTCACAATAGTGTATTCCTATTTTTTTTATCATTTCATGTGTTAATCAATCTTCCAGATGTTCGTTCTCATTCGTACGAACTCCAAATTCGTCGATTCTTGATCCTAAATTGATATAAATTCATTCTCTTTCTTTCAGTATTTATTTTGTAATTTATTTAATTTTCTGTAATTTATTTGTATCGTTTCACGTGTATAGAATCCGACGACGTCGACACCAGTTTGGACCAACCGGACGCGGCAACCACAACCTACGTTGAAGGCGAGTCTCCTTTGACCACTTTGAACCTATGATTTGTAAATTATGTTTTTAGTTTTAAATTATTATGCATTGCTAATTTATTTAAATGATAAGTTACACTGTAGGTTGTTAGTTAAAAACCTAAAGTTTGCTATTATCATCCTTGATCTATGATATCCTACATCTTTGTAACCCTAGTGTAGGAAAGTCTACATTATTGAATACAATTTTGTAGTATAGTTTGATACGGTAGAATTGCGTAGACGTGCTTTGTTCCTGTTTAACCTTTGGGGGAGAAAAACCTTTATTATTTGTTATGCTTTAAATTTTGAAAACTATTTGACATTAGGTAATATCAATATTTGGAAACAAAATAAAAATGGTAGAAAATATTTTAGACTAGGGTGAGTGGCATGAGTCTAGTTTGTCTCACCCTGGTCGATTAAGGACCGACTCTTGTGTTTATTCAAACCAAGCATTACCGTACAATCACATGTCCTAAATGGGAAGGACATGGCTGAATAATTTACTATGTTCTAGCATTATGCCCGCAGTAGTAGATGGTAGGTTTTACCTGGTAGTGCAGACGATGGTAATTGACGTCCATGTCTGTCAGGGCTTACGCCGGACGTTGGTAAATGACGTCCAAGTCCGGGCAGGTTATCCCTCACAACGGTGAGCTCTGGGTCGATCGTAAATGACGTCCATGACTTGGGGTTAAGCTCATCGGGCGGGCTAGTGTTAGGATAAAGTATTGTAAAAGCCATGTGACAATCGCTTAGTCGCACACCTTCGAAAGTGTGTATGTGGACAGTATAAGTTGATTGTCTCGTGTGGGTCAAGCTGTACAACTTCCACAGAGTGTTAAAAACTATTCGAATAGCCGTGTCCACGGTCAAGGGCGGGCAAGGTGCGTATACACATGGTAGATTTCAGTTTTGGTTTAAAAGAGTTATTTTGGAAATCTGGAAGTAGTTGGAACTATTGGATTTTGGTTCTGGCAGTTAGAGCCAGTTGAGTAGCTAGAGCTCAAATCTTGAAAACCTGGCGGATAGAGCCTTTTTACTAATGTTTGGTAGCTGGAACCTGATTAGATTTTAATTTAATTTATCTTTTTAATCATCTTTTTATCAAATAAGCTTTTTAAAATATGTTTAAACTTAAAATGCTGCTTTGTGCAAATGAACCATATATGCCCAATTGTTAAAGCTATGCATATGCATCATTTCCCAAGACTCGTGGAATACTTTATGTACTCACATGCTACGCTCAACAAATCTTAGAAGTCTACGAAGATGCCAAGAACGACTACGACTACTTCGCCTGTGGCTTCGACGAAGGCTTTCCGGAGTACTAGGTCTGCGTTTCCCGAGTCGAATGTCGGTGGGCAATTTGATAGGCCACCACTCAAAGTTTACTCTTTTTGTTGTTTCCGCTGTTGTAAGACTAAAGGTTTTTTGAACTCTTTTGTAATTAGTGGCCATAAGGCCGGTACTCAGTTATTTATTAATGTTATTTCGTGATTCGAACTGGTTATCAACAATGTTTCCGCTGTGTGCACTTGCTACTGATCTGAGACTGGTGCAGAAATACACAGAGGGTTCGGATTCAGAAATCCGGTCCCGACAGGATGGTTGTTGCTGCTATTCTAAAGTGTTCTGGTGTTGTTAGACACTCTTTTGAACTAAGAGCAAGCCTCTCCTCTCATATGTGCATGTGTTGCACTTAGTGAGATTTGAGAGCAAACCCTAAGTGCATGTGTTGCCTTAGGTAGTAGATTGTGTATCCACTTGAGCGTTGACACTTGATTAGTTCAAGTGAAAGTTGAGATTTTTTCTCTTGGTGTTTGCCAATACCTAGATGGCGTGGAGGCGTCGTGCCCAGTGATCTTCTCAAGAAGTTTGTGAGAAGGCCCGTCGTGTTTGAGTGGTTTGGTGCTCGCCATCTCCGGAGTGGAGGAAGAGCAACCTTAGTGGAGCGATGTGTTGGTTCGTGTTGGAACCGGTCCAAGTGGTTGGACTTACCTCGGAGGTGTTGGCTTAATTCGTGGAGCCGGTCCAATTCGTTTGGGCTTACCTCAACGTGGATTAGGGGAGACCGGCAAGTCTCCGAACACCACGGTAAAACGTAATTGTGTCCATCTTGTTTTATCTTGTGCTTTACTTTGAGCAATTTACATTACATGCTTTAATTGCTTATATATCATTGTATGATTGCTCTCATTGTATTGTATTTATATTGTTGGTGCACTTAGTTGAGCCTAGTTGATTTAGGTTTTAATTGTGCAAAACCGATTTGTTATTAGTTTCCGCGTTATTATTTGGTTTTAGCCCGAAAGAATTTTTAAAATCGCCTATTCACCCCCTCTAGTCGGCCACCTCGATCTTACACCAGACCCCATACATCAGAATGAACAAAATCAAAACGACGCTGTGACACTGGCTCACTGGAAGGATAGGGAAGTTGAAGCTGTTTACCAAGCTTACAACCCTGACAATTTAGAGAAGCATCACTAGACACAAAACCCTAAAAGACCGCGACGAAGTAAGGAGGATAGACGCAACCCGCAAAGATGTACCAAACGATGATGTCACTGAGCAAAAGACGCAGTGGATGATGTAGCAAAAGCCAT
Organism: Hsuehochloa calcarea; assembly: GCA_036346395.1. NCBI lineage: Eukaryota > Viridiplantae > Streptophyta > Magnoliopsida > Poales > Poaceae > Hsuehochloa > Hsuehochloa calcarea. Next base: position 83,845,177 of record CM070597.1, on the reverse strand, counting down.
GGTGATAGTGGAGGCGACAAGACTGGCAGGGGCAGCGGAAGGAAGATGAAACCAGTCAAACTCCTAAAGACGCTGTGAGTCACGTCGGTGAGGGGCCAGTACTAACCAGAGTCCCCGTGCGTCGATCGTGAACACAACAAGAATCAGAATTGAGAATAAGACGACAACCATGATCAGTAAGCTGACCGATAGATATGAGCTGCATGGTTAGTTTGGGAACATGAGAAACATCAGGGACATGAAAAAAGGAATTCGAAAGTGTGCCTCGTCCTGCGACAGAAAGAGAGGTACTATCTGCTGTCTGAACAGTGATATATAGGAGCAACTAAAGGACAAATGGAAGTGAGACTTGTGGAATCATATGTCATATGAAAGGAAGCTCCAGAGTCAAGAATCCAAGGTGATATACCTGAGGAAGAAATAGAAGGTGGTCTCTCACTAGAAGACTGTATAGCAGAACCAACAGAAACGGATGGTGCAAAAGCAGCCTTACGACGCAGCAGTGTGAGAAACTCCTGAGAATCAGAAGCACCAGAGCTCCTCTGAGAAGAGGAACCACCAGTTCCTATGGAGGACAGCCACCACGACGTAAATCCTTTTTCTTCTTGTAGCAGGTCGACTGTACATGCCCATCCTTGTTGCAGTAAGTGCAATGTAGTCCTCTTCCAACAGCATCTATCACTGGTGAAGGCACAACCGGTGATGGAGTAGTTATAGCAGGTGTAGAAGCTGGAAGAGCTGCCAGAACTGAAAGAGACGACTGGAGCGGCAGTAGACCCGCGACACAAAGGCGAATCTCCTCAGCACGAATAGTTGCAAGGGCCTCTAACAAAGTCACACGAGGGTGCCATGCCAGCAACTGAGCACGGGTCTGCTCATACTCAGCCCGAAGACGTGTCAAGAAGTCATAGATGCGAGGAAACTCTAGGTGAGACTGCTGATGTTGACAGCACTGATAAGTGTGGCAAACATCCGGTCCCAAAGAGTCAATCTGACGCCATACTGCAGATAATTGAGCATAGAACTTGTCCACAGTGACATTTCCCTGATGTAATGACTGCTCCTGACGCACAACAGAAAGATATAAGGAATCACCAGACGGCTCGTAGCGGTTGGGCAAATGCGTCTATATCAACTGTGTTGAAGCCAAACCAACCACATCCCCAGTGAATTTCACCTCCATGCTAGCAACCAGAATAGCAGAGGCACGAGCATCCTCATCAATCCATGTCTTATAGGCAGCATACTGAGTCTGAAAAGTCTCCACAGCATCCTCAAAGCATCAGCTGCCTCCTTAGAGCGTCTTCGAAAGCACATGCTCAACAAGCGGAGCGGCCGAGGCGGACAAGGCAACTCACCGGTAAGAAACTCCCAAAGACGCTGGCCACGTATGTGAAGACGCATGTGCTGAAACTAGTCCCGATAATTGAGACCATCGAAGATCATCGGGCAGCGAGTAATAGAAACAATGCCCATTGGTAGGCGGTGCTGGACGGCGCGGCGACCAATGACAACGAAGTCTAACAGGCGACGCTGGATGGCGCGGCGGTTAGAACGACGTACTGTTTTTTCTCTCTTTTTTTACATGGGTCAGCTCTCATAGGCCAGCTTAAAAGGCCTTCGACCAAAGTCGGTTGAAGCCTTCGACCGAAGTTGGTCGAAGTCCCGAGGAACCACCCCGCACGGGGGAACCCTAGTTCCCCCGGCGGCGAAGACAGCCTTGGCAACAGTGGCGGTGGCGGCGACCTCTCGGTCGGTGGAGGGGGCGGATCCAATCCCCGAGCGAAGGCATCTTCCTCGAGCGAAGGCATCTCCGCGAAGACAGCCCCGGCGACGGCGAGCGGCCACAGGCGAGGAAGGGCGGCGGCCCGAGCTCGGCGGCGGCTCAGTGGTCCGAGGCTCCCTGAGCGGTGGCGGCAGCTCCCCGACAGTGGCTCCGGATGTAGCGTCTCCAAGCGATGGCGACGGTGAAGAGGCAATGGCGGCGGGGCGGTGAGATTCTCGGAGATCAAACAACGGCTTTCGGCAACGACAAGCGGCTACCGGCAATGACAAGCGTCTACCGGCAACGACAAGCGGCTACCGGCAACGACAAGCGACGGGGCAGAGGACACGGAAGGGCGGTGGCGGCAGACGACAGAATAACCAGCGGCAGCAACTGTAAGACCCTAACCCTAACCTCGCTCTGATACCATGTTAAGAATAGCGCTTGTATTCAATATGAGGTCAATGAGTCAATATATATACAAATACATGTGTGGCATATATGCAAAGAACCTCTTGTACAATACACATCTAACAATATTCAGAAGACTGTATGCTTGTACCATTGTACTGGCAAAACTAAATGTGCTATATAAGCCCACTCAGTACAGTGAGATAACAAGCTCAAGAGTTCAGATCAGCTTGAGTCTCCACTCAATGGAGTTTCAATTTGATTGAGTGCTTGTACACTGATGGGGAAGAAAGGACAGGCCAGATTTTTGTTACGATTTTTTATCAGAAAATGATAGATGGATCAGGACCAACTTGCATTTTTAGGAGGTCAATTTGTCGGGGACTTAACAAATTTCCATACCCAGTCATTCAGAATTTCAGATAAAGAAATGGAACCCAACCACTGTCTTCATCTAGAAATAACAGCATGAAATACAACTATACAAGATGCAGATGGAAACAACAGCATGAAATGCAATTATTCATGACTTCACCTAGAAATGACAGCATGAAATGCAATTATTTAAGACTGTTGCACAGTCGACAACAACAACTATACACAACTGAAAAAGGTGAAGAGCTACCCTCAATTTGCTTCTAAGATTTCGCAGCACCAAGGACCAAACCAACAATCCAGGTGATGAATGATCCAATTACCCAGAATACTAGAAGGAACACAATGACACCAGCTACAATAGTTAGGATAGGCGGGCCATCTGAAGAACTCGATTTGCCACCACTTGAGCTGCTCTGTTTTGTACTGGTGTTAGGAGAATCTGTCTCTGAAGCAAATAGAGCCTGCTTATGGTGCTCCTTCCACAAGCTTATCGCATTCTCAAACCGTGGAAAATTTCTTGCCAAAGGATCAGAATGCCTGCAGTGCAAAACAGCATGAGTAATATATCTAGGAATGCAAGGAGTGCTCCTTGCCAAGTCACTCAAGATCAACAGGCAAGTTGCAGTGCACAAGGACTATTCTGATGTTCCATACAAAGAGAATTTATGCACATGTGGGCTCACTCAACTCCCATGTCCAGACTCAAGTAGCTAGCTCAAAGATGTGTATATTATTTGTGGTGCATATGAAAAGAGACAGCTTATGCAGTTATGCCCTTAACTCCTATCAAACTGTTAAAATAACTTTTAGCCATAGAGGGTAAAGGTAGTAGCAGGAACATGAAAACTGCTCTAATAAAACTGCACACATGAACCCCAACATCAAATAAATTCAAGACTGCATTGCCTCGCTAGAACATCTCCTAGTTACGTTGCGTAAGTTGTAACCATGAAGATGCTTCTTTTCTAGTTACATACTTTTTGCAAAATTACAAATCCACGTACTTTGAATTTGAAATGGGTCCATCATACAAGCTGAACAACTGAAGTTTTACCTAAAATTTGGCCCCCATTTGACATCCATACATCATGAAGCATGGATAGTTCACTATATATATAAGTATCTCTACGCAATTCCCAAAACTAACGATTCTATGATCTTGCAAAAAGAGTAGTTCTCACACAGTCACACACCATTCTAGCTGTTACATAATACAACACAACACAGTTATCTTAAGAACTACGCGGCCTATGCCACAGAATGTAGCTTCTGTTAACTGATCCCCTTTCTTCTCTAGATCCTTTGTGATAAAATGGGTCTCCGCAAATTTGGATCCAATTCGTTTAAGAGAGCAAGATGTGAATATTTTTCCAGCCAATGCTCATGAAAACGTGGGTAGGGTAAGAAGGGGAAGAGTAGCGTACTAGCGTATACGCACCTGAAGCCACGGAGGACGACGCGGGGGGCTCGGGGTGGGACGACGGAGGCTGTGAAGGCGGCGGGCAGAAGCCGGCGAGGAGAGGGTCGAAGAGGTGGGGTAAATGGAAGGGTCGTGGTGAGGTTGAGAGAGATGCCCGCCATGGCGAAGAGGCGGAGGGTAGTGAGGAACAGTCGAGCTCCGGTGCCAGCAATGCAGGGGTTTTGTTGGGAATGGATGGTTTAGATCTGTGCTCTGCTCTTGTCATTTTGCTGTGGTGACCTGCAGCCACAGGAGAAGCTGTAGTCCACTAATCCCTTCTGTTTCAGATTAGGAGATAGCCAGCAGTAGCAACCAGACAGTTTGGAGATCACGACTCATGAGATCAAACCCCGAGCTAGCAGTAGAAGATGATTCAGGTATCCCAAAGTTATTTTTCACTTAAGAGAGATGCAGCAAACGAAAAGCCTCGGGTAGCAGAGCTCTGTTAAAATGGACATTAGAGAATACGTTGGTTTTTACACTATCTAGAATTAGGAAATACTTTTGAATCTTCACATTTCTTGTTACAACTAGTTCGGTGTCCGAACGTTGCAACGGATAAAAAAATCATATTACCTTAGCACATTGAACCATCATCGTGAGGCTTGGTCCGCAATCATTATTGTGAGGCTTGGTCTGCGTGACATCCTCGCTTTGCTGCAATGCCGGTCGAGCTCCACACAGCCCCACATCATGCCTCTCATCATTGTGCTAGGCCTACACCTCACACTTAGACATAGCCACTATAACCGATCGGTCTTTGCTGCCAGGCTTGCGCCGCACTTTAGCCTTGAATTTCTCCATATTTTTATAAAATACCACATAAAAATATTCCAATTGTATAGCAGTAGAAGCTTATAGATTGCGCGTTAATATATCAAAGTTTGAAAAAAAAATGTCACTGTCTCTGTGGTACCGCTGTCATCACGGCCTCCCTGGCACGGTGACACCACTCTAATTATCATGCCTTCTCTCAAATAGCAGTGCACCACTCTGATTACAAATACTCGACATCAATATACTGTTATAAAATATCCATATAAAAGATCATGCGTAACAGGGAACCTTAAAAATAAGATGTAAACACCGGAAAATTGGGAATTGGTGAACGAGCCTACTGGAACTCTGAAAGTCTTCTTCAGGAGTTTGTAAGTTTTCAGAAGTCAGAACCCAGGCATCAAAGCGTATCCACTTCAAACTTGTAGTTGATTTAGGATCACAAACCCAGATCTAGGGGCTAGGAGTCACTCCCTTTGTTTTACTCTTCATTTTATTCTGGAACTTGTGGTCCTTACCGGCAATGAAATTTCAAAACAAAATGGCGATATGATGAATAGCATATGTCCAGCTGGTCATAAAATCAGTTGGGAGAATCATGAAATAACCTTATTATTGTTGCTTTGAATCATTCCCCATCACCCCCGAATCCTCTGTCACAAAATCCTCTCGAATTCTCTGTCACAAAATCCTCGCCGTACGGAATATAAACGGAAAATGACCATGTGAATTTGGGTTGCTACAATTGCACGTGTGGTGGTTAAAGAAGAACTCCATTGGCAGTAAAACAAGATTTGAGCTTTCCCTCAACCCCTCATTCTATCAGCAAAACACGGTCAAAGTGAGAAACGATGACAGGAATATTCAAAAACCGAAAACAATTGGCAGTACAAAGGCTCGGAGACTTAACACAAAAAAAAAATTCATGGAACCACAAAGGGGATCGACGACATGGCTTCAGCCTTCCCTCATCTCACCTTCTCCCTGCAGTGGCAAAATATGTATGCAATACTAAATTCTACTCAATATTGATAGCAAGAAAAATCTAGTTGGCTCTAATTGACGATTTCATTCAGATTTACATTGTAACTGACCTCCAGGATTTCTCTGTGTTCCTTCGTCCTCACTGTTAGAGATATATATTAGAGATCTCAATCAGCACATGTTTCCAGCCCTTGCCAAGAGTAATGAAGAGACAAATGTAGGTGAGCTTAATCAGCAGAGCATTGAAAATTAGTAGATTCAGATACCAGAAGGTACCAAGGGAAAACCTTAAAATCAATATGCATTATAGCAGCTCCGGTGGTTATTCAATTAACATGCTTACCTCGAAGGCTTTGCGACGATGGATCAATGTTCGATGAGAAGAAACTTCTTGTCGCTAAAACACGCCTTCTTTATGTTAGAGAAGTGGACAACATTTTAATTTTATATTTGATTATGAGGCAAAGATCATAAATAACTAGAGAAACATAAAGCGATATCAATAACAGACAACTCATTGCACTTCTAAACATACTCAACAATATGATTATAGCAGAAAAACTGGTCGTACGACTAACTTACAGTTAGACTTGATGAAGAACATTAAACAGTGCAGACTCGGTGCAGTGCAGATCGTAGATGTCGCGGTGAAGCGAGTAGTCGTAGGATGCAGTGCAGATCGTAGATGTCACAGTGAAGAGAGTAGTCGTAGGATGCAGTGCAAAGAGCGGTCGCGCAGATGTGTTGCCCAGAAATCTTATTGCTGCCCTGTGCAGGAGAACTATACGACAATGGTTCAGAGATATCTGCTCACCCTCCTTCCTGGTGCATACCGAGGAGAATGATGGCTTAGTTCGACAACTCAATACCTCGACACAGTTGATCAGAAAAAGAGATAGAAAAAAATGAAATGAATCGATATTTTGGTTTGGACGTCTCCAAATCATTTTAAGGTCGAGACAATTACTCTCTAGTAAATGCATACTCAAATCACTGGTAACTGCTAATTCAAAACCAATTAATGATCATTAAACAGTATTTATTGATCCTGATTGTGCACTGGTCTACAGCTTCGATCAGTGTATTACGACCACATTGGTCTAAGAATTCGATCACTATTTTTCTACCACACTGGTCTATCCATTCGACCACAATGGTATATGACTTCGACCATATTATTACGACAACACTAGACCACACTGGTCTAAGACTTCAACCACATTAGTCTAAGACTTCGATCACTTTAGTCTAAAACCACTGGTTTAAGGCTTTTCATGCTTTGGAATTTTAGGGATGAATAAGCCTTTACACATATAGGCTCAATTCCAACAATCCCCCACCAATTCCAAGGCAAACAACAAAATGAATGATAAAGATTATTATGCTAAAGAGTTGTTAATATACCAGTCTTTCGGTGTAAGTCCCGTACGGGTTGAACTAGCACCTAGAATAACAAGTTTCATATTATCACAACTGATGAATGAACTATGCATTGAATTCACAGTCTTTCGTGATTTGATTTCACTTGAAATCTCAAACTGATATTAGGCTGTCAAATAACCATACCTAAACGGAGCATTATTTGGTTATACTCCCTTATCTCCTCATGAGCTTTCTAGAGAATGCCTTATTCTCGTGAACTACGGCCTCACAGTTAAGCTCAAGTGGGTGTATTCATTTTAGGTATCCTGTAAGCTAATACATTTTTTTTTTCACATTGGACACTAGAATACATTAAGACTTTTAGCCATCCTTCCATATATTTGAAACTACTTTGTCTACTAGGACACGGGTTCACATGTTATTATAATGTACTATCTTGTTCAAGCATCAACTTGTTTTTCCCATTGCCTAAGTCACAGGATCCCCGATAAAAAAGGTATGGGTTAATGTTGAGTTGTAACTCCAATGAGTCTCATTCCCATGTCCATAGACACAACGAAAATAATCTTCCGTACTATCCCCTTTATGAAAGGGTTTGCCATATGTTTCTCAGTGCGAATATAATTCACAGTAATCACTCTGGAGTTTCTTAGTTTTCTAACAGATTTAAGCCTACACTTCACATGTCTAGAGGACTTCATGTTATCCTTAGTATTTGTAACCTTGATCAACACTGTTTGATTATCACAGTATGTTATGATTACCGGTATTGGTTTCTCAACCAGTGGTAAGTTCAACAGGAGCTCTCTAAACCATTCAGCCTCAACAGTAGTTGTGTCTAGTGCTACAAGTTCTGCTTCCATGGTTGACCTCGTCAATATGGTCTATTTATACGACCTCCATGAACTGCAGCACCTACAAGGGTAAACACATACCCACTTGTACCTTTGATCTCATCTACATCAAAGATCCTATTTGAATCACTATATCCTTCTAATACAGATGGATATCCAGTATAGTGAATTCCATATGAGGTTGTGCCTCTCAAGTAGCGGAACACTATCTCAAGTGCCTCCCGGTGATCATCTCCTGGGTTAAAAGTAAACCGACTAAATTTGTTCACAACAAATGATATGTCTGGTCTTGTGGCACCAGATAGATACATAAGGGACCTAATAATTTATAAATATCTCAATTGATCTTTTCCTAATCCCTTATTATTTCAAAACTTAACACTAGCATTATAAGGAGTTAAGGAAATCTTACTGTTCTCAAAACCGAACCGGCTCAATATTTTCTCAGCATAATGGGATTGGTTCAAAGTGATTCCATTCTCATTTTTAATCAATTTAATATTCAAAATAACATCTACCTCACCTAGGTCTTTCATATCAAAGCATCTAGATAAGAAAGATTTGACCTCGTTAATAACAGCAGTGTTTGTCCAAAATATTAGTATGTCATTGATATATAAACACAAAATCACTCCTTGACCCCCACCATAACGATAATACACACACTTATCATTCACAACAAAACCAGAAAAAGTTAATATTTTATCAAATTTCTCGTGCCATTGTTTAGGTGCTTGCTTTAGACCATACAAGGATTTGATTAATTTGCATACCTTACTTTCCTATCCAGAAATCACAAAACCATCCAGGTTGCTCCATATAGATTTCTTCATCTAACTCTTCATTATGGAAAGTTATCTTCACATCCATTTGATGAATGTGTAGACTATGGGAAGAAGCTAATGCAATGAGCACTCAAATGGTAGTCAATTTGGCAACAGGAGAGTAAGTATCAAAATAATCATCACCTTCTTTCTTGATATAACCCTTGGCCACAAGTTTTACCTTGCACTTATCAATAGTGCCATCAGGCCTCATTTTCTTTTTAAAGATCCACTTACATCCAACGGGCTTGCACCCGATAGGACGATAAGTGATCTCCCAAGCCCCGTTAGCCATAATGGAATCCATCTCGTTGTGGACTACCTCTTTCCAATACTCAGTATCAGGTAATGCATAAGCCTCTGAAAGAATGTTTGGCATATCATCCATGAGATATAAAATAAAGTCTTCACCAAAGGTTTTCTCAACCCTTTGTTGCTTGCTCCTGTGAGGAGCATCTTCGACTAAATGTTATCTTCCTCAAGATTATCACAAACTAGTGGTATATCACTCATTAGTTCAGAGATAGTGGTAGGTTCAAAATTACTATTATTCATAGTTTGATTATCCTCAGTTCGAGAAGTACTGCCTACAGTTCTCATAGGATAAATATCCTCAAAAAATGAAGCATTTCTAGACTCCATTATTGTGTTAACAATAACCTCAAGAGTTTCTGTTTTTACTACTAGAAATTTATAGGTTGTGCTGTTATAAGTATATCCCAGTAAGACACAATCGACTGCTTTAGGCCCAAGCTTTCTGTTTTTCTGCAATGATATATTGACTTTTGACAAACACCTTCAAGTTCGCAGAAAGTTGACTTTGGGTTTTCTCTCCTTCCATCCTTCATATAGAGTAATCTCATATATTTTAGTGATTACTCTGTTTAGGACAAAAGTTGTTGTTAATATAGCTTCCTCCCACCACATCTTAGGCGTACCAGCACTATCTAACATGACATTCACCAAGTCTGTTAGTGTCCAGTTTTTTTTTTCTCAGCCACCCCGTTTGATTGGGGTGAGTATGGTGGTGTAACTTCATGGATTATTCCATATTCAGAATAGAATTGAGAGAATTCATGAGAGATATATTTTTCTCCACGATCAGATCTTAATCTTTTAATTTTCTTTTCTAGTTGGTTCTCAACCTTAGCCTTATAAATTTTAAAGTAATTTAAAACTTCATCTTTTGTTTTCAATATATACACATAACAATATCGAGATGCATCATCAATAAGAGTTAGAAAATATCTTTTGCCTGTTTGGTCAACAATCCATTCATCTCACACAAGTCAGAATGAACTAGATCTAAAGGTGTTAAGTTCTTTTCCTTCTGTAACCCCTTAAAGGGTTTTCGAGGTTGTTTTACTTGCACACAAGTTTGACTCTTTAATCATTTGATAATTTCATATTTTGTAATTAAATCTAATATGTACATTCGAGCAATACTATCAAAACCAATATGACAAAAACGAGAATACCATATATTGACCTTATATTTATTCAAACCAATTGCAACATTCAGACTGTGACAATACTCTAGAGTACTTATGCGGAACAAGCCTCCGCTCTCATAGCATTTACCAATAAAGTTACCAAACTTAGACATTACAATTTTATTTGACTCAAATACTAGCTTATAACCATCCCTGCGTAGGAAAGAACCACTAACGAGGTTCTTGTTTATTGTTGGCGCATGCTGTACGTTCTTCAAGTAGACAATCTTCCTTGAAGTAAGCCTTATCTACTGTGCCAACACCAAGAACAGAAGCATGTGACCCGTTCCCCATTAGGACGGAGCAAGCCCTGGCCGCCTGTTAAAAAGAAAATAAGAAAATATCAGAACATACGTGAACATTAGCTCCAATATCAACCCACCAATCAGTGGATAGACATGCTGAAAATACAACATGTGAATTACCATACCCTCCTGTTGAGGCCTCGCCTATTATCATGATGATAGCCTTTTTCTTTGGTTGTATACCATCCTTGTTCTTGCAGAAATGACAATCTTTCGCCATATGACCGTTTTTCCACACACAAAGTAGGTGTTGTTCCTCATATCCTTCTTCTCAGTTTTCTTCTTGAAGCTAGTTGTGTTGTTTTGTTTAAAATCTTTGTTATTCTTGCCATATATCTTCTCTAGGACATTTGCATTTATCTGATTGTTTTGACTGGAAGTTCTTGGTGCATCTTTTGCTCTTGCCTTTTCTTCCACATGAAGGGCAATAATGAGATCCTCAATATATATCTCTTACGTCTTGTGCTTTAAGCCAGTAGCGAAATCCCGCCGTGAAGCAGGAAGTTTGGAAACAATGCTTGTAGTCACAAACTTTGGAGGCAAAACACAACTCAGATGTGCAATCTCTCCGACCAGTAACTGTAGCTCATGAGCTTGTGCAACTATCGACTTAGCATCATCCATGCAGTAGCTGAAGAATCACTCGCACATATAGAGCCAATGACTAGCGTCAGCTTTGGCATATTTGTGCTCGAGTGCATTCCACAACTCTGTGGCGGACTTGAAGTCCATGTACACATCATAGAGCTGGTCGGCTAGTATGGTTAGCATGCATTCAAGAGCGGTGTTGTTATCTATGTCGGACTTCATGGTCTGTTCAATCGTAAATGGATACTGTGGTCGGATCACCAACCACATCCCTAAAGACATGAGCCAAAACTTGACCCTTGCCTGCCATCTACGAAAGTTCTGACCAGAAAGCCTCTCATGTTTTATAGCATTAGAAGCACTAGCCATTGCTGAATCACAAAAATATCCACAATAAGGTTTCTGGATTGTTGGAAAAGTGGACAACATTTTAATTTTAGATTTTAGTATGAGGTAAAGATCACAAATAACTTGAGATACATAAAGTGATATCAATAGCAAACAACTCATTGCACTTCTAAACATACTCAACAATATGATTATAGCAGAAAATTTGGTCGTACGACTTACTTACAGTTATGCTTGATGAAGAACACGAAACAATGCAGACTCGATGCAGTGAAGATCGTAGATGTCGCGGTGAAACAAGTAGTCGTAGGATGCAGTGTAGAGAGCGGTCACGCAGATGCGTTGCCCAAAAACCTTATTGTTGCCCCGAGCAAGAGAACTCTGCGACAATAGTTTGGAGATATCCGCTCACTCTCCTTCCCGATGCACGTTGAGGAGAAGGGACGGTTTGGTTCGACAACTCAATACCTCAACATAGTTGATCAGAGAAAGAGATAGAAAAATCGGAATGAAGCGAGATTTGGTTTGAACGTCTCTAGATCATTTTATGGTTAAAACAATTACTCTCTAGTAACTGCATACTTAAACCACTGGTAACTGCTAATTCAAAGCCAATTAATGGTTATTAAGCAGTGTTTATTGATCCTTATTGTACATCGGTCTACGACTTTCACCACGGTTAACAGCTTTCAACCGATATTACGATCACACCGGGTCTAAGGATCCGATCACTATTTTTCAACGATCATGCCTTCGATCTAAGGATCCGATCACTATTTTTCAACTACACTGATCTTTGCCTTTGACCACAATGGTTTATGGTTTCGATCATATTATTTTTAAGACTTTGCACTAGTTTAAGTCTTCACACATATGAACCCAATTCCAACACTTTCTATGTCTCCGAAGTCGACTATATTATTCCACACATAGGCACACACCGACTTGTATAAGATTTGGGCGCAGATGGCAGCCCCAGGCTAGTGCGGCAGCTGGTTGGAATGGGCGGCAGATCACGAGTGCCACAATGATTCACGAAGTCATCGCCATCACGAGCGCATGGCCGATGCGACGAACACGGCAACAGCACTGCATGGCCGAGGGGACGAGCGCAACCTTCTGCCCCGCCGGGTCCTAAAAAATCCTGCGGACTCCTCATCGCTCTTCTTGCTCGCATTAAGGGATCTGAGTTTCGAGGGGAACAACGCATCACTCACTATCGCTACATTCTACCATCACTACATTCTTCTGCCACCTGGTGAAGAAGACCTCTAGCACAAGCTGCACTTCTAATCCCCGCTGTCTGATCTGCATCTGCATTTCCAGTCACACATACTACACAAGAACAGTAGCTGTCCGAAAAAGACCGGTACATTTTGTAAAAACTAATGGCACAAAATACAACATCTGACAAATGAATCAGATGGAGACTGGGAAAAGAAGCATGAGCTTAGCCTCAGTTTCAGCTTTTGCTACATCGAAGCGTGGGGCAATTATATCGAAAGATCTAATTGGAGAAACCTAGGTCATCACACATCTAACAAGGAACTGTTCAGCTACAATTACATCCTTCTGAGGTAACTCTGCATGAGCCCCTATAGGTTCCAATACTTTCTTCCCTCATCAAAGCTTAAACCCATGCGCCAGTACAAGATTAAGCTGTCCGTAGTAAACCAGGACATCTTGCACTCCTTGCAATTGGAGCAAAGTCAGGAGTCAAAGCTTGTTGAGAAACTCAAAGTGCTGCATTCCAAGTTCCTCAAATTGAGCTGTATTAACATATAGGTATGTTTGTTAGCAACTTATCTCAGTATATATACAATAATAATCAATGACGAGTAATATAACAAGAAATAAGACCAAAGGAAAGCAAATCTTTTATGCTTCAAATGTGACTTCCTCCTAATTTATGCCATGATGACTAAACCTTCCATAAAAGGAAATTAGGGAGATGTTCTAAATAATAGCTCGGCATTTGTTAACTTGTATACAGGTTTTTTTGGCGAGGGAAACTTGTATACAGTTATTGTGTACAAGTAACAAATGCCCCCACTTGATGACTTGGTCTCCGTAGTCCTTACTAGATTACCAAGATAACCAAAGTATAAATGCCACCACTAATGCATACAAGTACATACCATGACAGCAACTCCACTATCACAAAATCTCGGGATGCAGATTAGCCTCACATTTTGTTCTTCCGGTCCTGGATAACAAGGATGTTAAGTTGGGTGCTGAAACAACACATGACGCTTACATGAAGTAGTACCTTGCAATAATCGAGTTTCATATTTATCTTGATTCCCAACAAAGTAAACATGGGGACAACTTTCAATGAGGAAAGGGTCCTTGTCTGTGTAGGGATAACATCCTGAATGAAACAGATACATATGTGAGAACTGAAAATGGCCTTCTAGCTTTGGATAATACAGTTACCATAAATGATCATTAAATCAATTATGAAATTCACATACAAATAAACGGATGATAACAATATTAAGTTTTCTACGCAACAATCTCAACACACCACAATGGAGCTGAAATGCCTTAATACTGAATAATTACCTAGGCTGTTTGGAGCGGTTGGAGCAAGATGACGCCATCTCAGTGTTCTTTCCATGAATTCCAGTTTGTCTTTGGCATCAGAGTACTTGTAAAGGTCGTCTATGTTCTGACCAGATGTTCCAATAAACCTACATACAGAGCTTTCTTGCATCAAAATCTCAAAGTTGCTTCAATTGAGGAAAGCTAAAAAGAACATTGACACTCACTGGACACTGTCAAGATTGAATTGATGTGGATTCGAACATGACGAAAAAGTATTATAAGTGGATGCTCCAGAGAAAAGGCATCTATGCAAAGGCTGCAGGCAAAGCAAGACATGAGTTAATCATGCATGCATCAAAAAATTGCACTTGAATGCTACTAGTACAAATCAATAAAAAATTTATCCACGTCAAGAGCCCACCTGCTGAGGCAAAGAAAAATTTGCCGGATCGTAACACCCCGGCATCATATCTACAGGCAATGATGCCACGAGCTGCAGAGGAAATAGGTTACATCAAGATTGATGTCAGAGACCAGAACAGTCGCATTGACAAAATTTAAGGAGAAAAGATAAACAGTTGCAACCTGAGTCAACATTATATCCAGTTCTTTGATTGGCTCAGCTATCCTGGATTGATCTTTCGATGCTACTGTCTGAAATATCAAAATCTACCACTAGTACAACGGACTAAAGCAATACGCAAAGTGCCACCCAAAACATGTGAAAGGCAATGCCATTACCTGACCATTGACGAACCTTGGTGAAATATATACTGAATTTCCAGCCACCACAACACGTACTATGTTTGATGCTATGGTTTGCTCCTAATTAATACCAAAGGAGATGGTCCAAATTAATGTGTCTCTTAAGTAGAATAATTCTCATTTTACAAAGACAAATAGCATACATTCTCATCACCCAAATGCCCCGTGATATGGTCAATAAGAAGTTGGAACTGCAGAGGATTGAATGTGCCGCTCCCGACACTTAAACCTGACACAAATACCACATACTTGTCCTCATCTGTAAAAGAAGTAAATGCAATTTCAGAGCAATTTTCCCACCATTAAAATTTTGGTAGCAACATGGAAAAAATGTTGAAAAATGAGCACAACAGGATGCGGAGAATATTACTTATGCTAGACAATGCGGTTTGAGGAGGAAGACCAGCATCAAGAACATCTTCAACAAGAAAGTTTCCAGCACTTGTTTCCTTCCCATGGAGAGCTACTACAACTCCTATAGATAATTAACGATCAAGTATTATTCCCCAAGCAGAATTTTGCAGTGTGTTGAAATTTTCAGTGAAAAAAACATTTTTACCAGTCACATATGCTGCTGGAGGTATGGCTCCTGCAAGTGTAACTCGTCCACTTTCATCTTCCAGAATGAGATGATCATCAGGATGCATGAAATTGTGTGGTTTAACAAGAGGAATTGCGGACCTCTGTAACGCAAGAGTTAATGCAGAGACCCCTCAAGTTATTAGCGATATAGACCATATATGAAGGCCTGAAAGAACTAATTTTTATACCATATTACCTCCTTGGAGTATTCGTCAAGAATGGAAGGCTTCAGTTTCATGTGCTTGTATAAAGTTCCAACAACTATGCAATCCTTTCCTTCTTCAAGCCCTAACACTGTAGTGACTGCAAGATAGGAAAAAGGTATGCTTCAAACTTTCCCGATGCATAAGCAAGCACCTATTGCATGACCCACTTCCATGAACAAAATATAACTACGGAACCGAAAACATCCTGCTACAGGTATAAATTAGTAAAGCCAATAATTGGATCCAATTGTTCAATCTTGATAACAAGGAGGCACATTTCTTAAGATACATTCATACTGACTAGCTAATGTTGGTGAAGTACTTGGCATTAGTAGCTCCAGTGCAAAGTACGTAATTGACAAAGGTCAAATGATCTTTTTTCAGTCCAACTTCACACTTCCACCAATAAAAACACTAGTCAATGTGCCAAGCTGCTTCTAGAACCCTAACCTGACCTCAAAGGGCCAAAAAAATCGACACTCGCAACTGCACTGGCCAAATTTTTCTAGAGCCACTTTATGGAATTAGAGAGCCACAGATCAGCAGAGGTACCCTAATTCACCCATCATTTTTTTGTCACAGTCAACTCCGAAATCAGGTCAGACTCTGAAAACAAACCATAGGAGCCCCTAATTTCAGGCCCAAACTACCCACCCTCAACTCCACCAACCATTACTGGGAGCATTACAAACGAGCTAAAGCAAGCAGAGTGAGGAAAAACGAGGGGTCGGACCAGGGAGGTGCGGCTTCCGGGAGGGGACGAGGGCGTGGAGGAGGTTGCGCATGTGGTGGAGCCGCGTGAAGTAGATGTGGCTGTACTGCTGCCCCTGGTACTTCTCCCCCTGGATCGTGTACCTCTCGTCCTGCCATTGCCATTGCTCGCTCAGTCCATATCGAAATCGAGCCGAAACGGATCGAATCGAAGGGGAAAAACAAAAGTGGAGCAAAACACGGGTGGGATGGAAGGGACGGCGGCGGTTCTTACGAGGTTGCAGTAGACAGCTTGCTTCCTCTCCATGGCGAGCGGCGGGAGCGAGCGAGCGTGGCGGGAAGCCTGGGGGCCTGGGGTTTTGGAGTGGATTTTGCGATTCCTCTCCCGCCTGCGCCCAAATTTATCCGCCAAAAGCGTACTCCGTGGTTTGCGCGAGGCCGCGAGCAGCGCGCGTCGGCGTCGCGTACCCTTGCGATGCGAGCGACGAGACACGGTGGCACTGGCCGTTGCCTGAGTCGGGTTCGGCTCAAAGCCTCGATCATTTTTCCGGCCCAAAAAAGTACCCATGGCCAGCCTGGCCCACTAGACTCCCAAGCGCCAACGTGCCGCACGTGGTGGGGCCCAAATAGGGCCCGGGTAAGGAACTGCTCTCCGTTCGCACGTGTTCCTCGTGCTGTGTTGTTTTCGCTGTCGCGCTGCGTTTATTGGTTCATCCTCGTGTGGTTTGTTCTTTTTTTTCTCGCTCTTTAGAAAAGTCGCCTGATTTTTTTATAGGAAGAAAAAGGTGGCTTAAGTCGATCGTTCGAATATAACGATTCGACTCGAACAAAATACATACGTATGTAGACAGCATCGTCTCTCTCAGTCTCTACGTCGAGTAGACGAGTATGGAGGATGTATGGCCGTATATCACTTTTAGACACACTGAACAACAAAAACTGTACATCCTGTGTTATTTTGAAATCTATAAACGATACTGCCGAGTTTAATATTTTGAAATCTAGAAACGATATTGCCGAGTTTAATGGTGGTATATATGTGAGTATTGAACAACTAACGGGTCAATGCAAACCCGCATCAATTGTTTTTCGTTTGAACGAATATGCCTTACGCACATATCATCATTAGACCCATGTCAGTGTTGTGTGCACATCGTTGCAGAGCGCCAGTAGATAAAATCGCCTGTCGCTGTTCGCTCTTAAATTAAGATGGATGGTACTGGACACTACAACACATTCCTACTGTTTTGCCTCTAACCGCATGTGTACTCGCTTGCTGCACGCATCCTCTTGGTTGAAAAAACGTCGCATAGACATCGATTTGTGATCTCGGCTTTGAAATGTGTGTTTTCTTCGTCTATTCGTGTAATTCCTTAAGCATCCTTAGCTTTTAATATAACATTCTGGTGCAGAGGCTCTCCCGGTGACCTTTTAAAATAAGATGGATAGTACTGTTAGGTATATACCACTTTTTGTGAATATTATAATTCTTAAAACAATAATTGAATCAACATCAACAAAAAAATACATATTTGAAACTATAAACATAAGCAGAATTATCAACTCAAATGTGTGTGTATATATATATACCACGCTAACACGTCAAAGCCTAGAACAAAAACAGTACTAACAGAAGTAGTATCGATCGACATCACATGTCTATTTTCTAGAGAACAAGACCTAGCCTTATCAACGACTTACAGTGAATCATTCCGGCGAAAGGCACGGTAGAGTCTGATCCGAAGAAAACAAACGAAGCAGATGATGAAGGAAGTCGTGAGCAGTCGCGCGAGCACTTCCAAAAAAACTTGATTCGCTCAACCCGTATAGGACCGCGAGGGATGTCAGCTGCGAAGACACTGCTCTCCCCGCGTCGATGCACATCGATGCAGAGATGGAGTAGCCGAGTAGCGCAGCACCAAAGAACCGGGCGAAACCAGAATTCTCTGTTTTCTGTTCTCTATTCTCTTTCTTCTCAGAGGAGAGAAAAGATGTCCTCGTGTGTATGAAGTGATTAACCGGAATACAGACGATTAATCGGAATTATGCAGGCAATTTGGTGTTCCGCTTATATACATATGTATGTGATAGTAATACTAGCCCTAAAGGTATGTAAACACATAATATTGCCATAATTACTAAACATGCATATACCACACTCCAGTTGTGGCATGGTTTCATTCTATAAATTCAAGCTTATAGTTGGTCTAGTTCTTCTTCGGCAGTGTAGGAAAATCAACAGCAACAAAGTATTGACGTAAAGTCATAAAATTGTTGTGACGAAATAATGCAAGTAGCTAATTTATTTAACTTTCTCGTTAAGGTACTAGAATCATCAAAGAAAAACTGTTATTAACATACAAGAAAGTAAATTACTCAAGGGCATAGTTTGCATTTGCTTGGAATAAAAGACTCATACCAGCAAATCCAACAAAAAAAAAGTTATCGATTTAATCGTCGTGTTTAGAGAAAAACTTCAAGTCTATATATCTTAATATTTGATGGAGAATAAACCTTAAATCGTAGTAACGAGAATGCCAAGAGTCTGCTAAGAGCAACGCAATAGATTACTGGTACATGTGCTCCCCTTTGGGTTGTTATATTGGGCCGCTAGACATAAGGGCTAATGGGCCGATATGGCTAATTAAATGAATTATGTGGTCGATTAGTCAGAAATGGCCGATCAATCGGTACATGCGGTTGATTAAGCGCTCGCAAGTGTTAACAACACTCCATATAAGAGTTTTCAGTGTGTTTTGTGAGAAGTTCCATGCAAGTTTCAGCAAGCTGCAAAGAAAATTCAAAAAAATCAACAAATTTCAGATAAGGTTTCACAAAAAAATATCGAATAAAATCAAACATGTTCAAAGACATGCTTACCCGCGGTTAGCGGTCGCGTTGTTGCCGTCGGCTGGGAGCCGCGGGTCCACGCCTCCGTCTCCAGTCGCGAGCCGCGACTGCTCCTCCTGTTGCGCTGCCTTCGCCTCTAGTGACGAGCAGCACTGTAGTGAAGCTACGCTGCCTCTCCGCCAAGCTACGACGCTGCCTCCGATCGTGCTCACCACTGGCTGCTCTGACCACAAGCCCAGTGTCGCCTTCGCTCCTCCTCCGACTTGGGCTCCACCTCGGCTCCTCCTCCGTTGACCGCCTTAGATCCAAGCGAGAGGAACGGATAAGGTGGTTGAATCGAGAGGAATAGAGTGAGAGTACAGAGAAAATGAAGGGATAAGGTGGATGTATGGCAAATCATGTGCGTTGAATGGTTTAAATGGGACGGGCATGAGCTATACTGTTGGTTGGCTAAAAAACACTATAACGTTTTTTAGTATTTCTGATTAAATAGAGCGTTGGCCTAATTACAGTCCTGACTAGATGGCTCACTCACTGGCTACAGGCGAGCGCACTAGTACAAACACAGTCTATCCTGGTACATAAAACAGGCTGTCTGTGATAATTCACATATCAAAGAAATCGTATGTGATACGTAATTATCACAGACGATCTGTAAATAGAATCGTCTGTGATAATTCACAGATGGTTCTTAAGAATAAATATATGTGATAATCGCATACGTCAGAGACGGTTATTGTTAAAAACTATCTGTGAATTATCATAGACGGTTCTCAACAATAACCGTCTGTGATAGTGCAAACGTCACAAACGGTTCTCAATAAGATACATGCACAAATATACCATAAATTACAACAATGATACATGCACACACACACACAAATGTTCTCCAGCCACTTGATATGGTCCAGAATACGCTCCATATTCAACTCTAGTATGCTCTAGACACTTGTAAAATTAGCGATTTTTTAGTAATACTTCTTATGCTGGCAAGAGAAAAACGGAACATTTTTATATATGGAAGGAACTATCACATACGGTTTAGTGGGATAAACCGACTGTGATATGTATCACATACGGTTATAAACTACAACATTTTGTGATATATAATTATCACATGAGTTTATTAACAAGAACCGTCTGTGATGTTTATTTATCACAGATGGTTTGTAATTGGAACCATTTGTGACATGTATCACATATGGTTATGAACAAGAACTGTCTCTGATAAACGTTGTTTTCGGGGTCATCCACGCAGCATGAGGAAGATGAGACAGCAGCCGCTGGCAACTTCATGAGCCTGCAAGTTCAAGAAGTATGGCTGCTAAGAGAGCGCATAAAGAAGCTATTTTGCTGGCATTCCTCCAGACACAACTGCAGGCCTTGGATGTATCCAAGCAGTACGAGGAGGAGGATTCTACATGCTACGTGGTACATCCGAGGCCTGCAGTTGTGTCTGAAGGTTCAACGAATGGCTAAAGGTGAGATTCACTGGGAAGCCGTCATCAAGTGATGATATGCTGTCATGGTTTGCAAAAGGTCCAAAATTTATAATTGTGACATGGTGTTGAACCGAAAAGGCGACTAGAGGGGGGGTGAATAGGAGCACGCTCACTTTTTCACAAATTATGAACTCAACACTATTTCACTCCAATAGCTATTAGGAAGCTATGAAGATCAATGTACCAGTACAGCGGAAGACTAGTATTGAATTCAAGATAATCCCCTAAACAATATGACAAGATCAACTAAGATTAAAACAACACAAGCACTGGCGGTCTGACCTCTGGACCCAACCGGTCGGACCGATTGCCGGGCGGTCGGACCGCTGTTGTACTGGCGGTCGGACCGCTCCAAAATCGGTCGGACCGGTGATGATGGGCGATCGACCGGCAGCTCAACCGATCTGAAACGATAAATCGGCCAGATGGCGAAGATGCAATTAGGTCAAACTTTTGATTCTCAATTCCAAACTTCACGAAACTTTGCACACACCTTCTCTATGCTATTGAGGACCTATTCTAATCGAATATTATGATAATTCTTGGATAGATCCTGAACAGTTGTCAATTTAATAACAGAAGGTATAAAACCGGGCAAGAACGAAAACTTGATCCTAATGCTTGTTCGTGAGTGATTGATGATCAAGATGATTCTAGATAGATTCACACATATCACAGCAAGCTAATTCACGTGAAAGAATCACTCACAAACTCGCGGATCAAAGAAAGCTCTAAAATCACGAAATTGAAAGCAAGAACGAAAAGAGACTTATCTCAAGCAAAACTTGCATAGATTAAGAACGTGATCATTGCTGGATTACACCCACACCATCATGGATCAGTGGTCAATCCAAGATCACGAAATTCACCTCAAACCATCAAAAATCCTAGCCTCCACCTCAACTCCCCATAAGCCAATTAGGGTTTTGAAACAACAAAGAGGTGAAAAAACAGCGAGAGAGGTGGGTGCAGCCACCACCTCCTCCTATTTATAGTGGAGGCCTAGAACTCTCTAGGGTTTGACTCAATTGGGCTCCCGTTAAGGCCCACTAACAAACGGGTCACACACGCACGCTTCGCAAAGCGCCGTTTTTAACCTTTTGACCTAAACCGCTTCACCATGCGCCATGGATTCGCCAATAGGTCACCCTTGTCCATCTTGTGTCACGCTTGAGTCCATTGACCTCACCCGACACCGTCGATCGTTCTGGACCTCAACTCTCCAAGTCTAGTCCCGATCCTCCTCGCCGTTGACCGTCGTTGACTACCAAGCAACCTGCACGACCATAGACAAGCAAACACGAATTCGGGAACAAGTTCTTCACAACTTGACCCATGTTAGTCAAAACATGCATCATGCAAACCATATGCCACGATACCAATGACTTTGACCTAACAAAATAACATCACCACAAAGTTGGCTCACGTTCAAGTAGAAACCGGTCCGACCGCTCCATGTGAGCCGGTCCGACCGCCCCTCTGGCCGGTCGGACCGCTCCCTATGAGCCGGTCGGACCGCCACCAGGGACTTAGCCGAAATTCATGCCCTGAAATTCTAAAACCTTCTGGAAACTTAAATCGAATAGAACTTCTTACTGGAGACTCCAAAAATCATGAGACCAAGTGCATTTGAATCCCCTCACTTGCCTACAACACCTATTTTTGGCCCACCGATTCAAACAGTTTTAGTCACCGCGGTCCGATCACGCAGACATGGCGGTCCGACCGATTTGGGACCGGTCGGACCGCCCCTATCCAGAATGCCTGAAGCTTTGTCGAAAACTCGTGAAACGACAAACCGTAAACACCATTGCCAATTGTCACATCATCCTAAGATCTGGAACATATCCCCATGATATCCACAATCTCCCTCTTGATGAACACATTGGCAATTATCCAGAAAATGTAAGTAAGAGGTTTGAAAACGAGTTTACTCGCAGTTTTCGCACAAAATCACAACTTGGTTCATAAGTAAGAAAAAGCAATGTAAGTGGCCAAGCTGGCATTAGAATAGTATAGGCATGTGAGATAAGGCAAAAAGGAAGCATAAAAACTTTGATTTTCAGAAAAGAGTCAAAATTCTCACATGAGGTCCATATGAAAGAACAATTGTTCAATTGACCTACGATCATTGTGAGGATAAATTAATGCAATTCAAGTTCAGAATATTCAATAAGACAATAAGAATGCAACTCAAGAACTCCCCCTCACTATGATCCTCAAATTTTAAAAAACTTTCAAATTTTCCAACTTTCTCCCCTTTGTATAATCTTCTCCCCAACATTGAAATATCTTCTCCCCCTTTGACAATGGAGTCATCAAGGAATCACGCCTTCCTCTCATCCAGAGATAACAAGTGCAGAATGGAGAAAGAAGCAAAAAGAAGAAGTATGCATGAAGTGCAATGAAGTGACTTTATTTTTGTATTTTTCAATTTTTTGATTACAAGAAGCTTTGGAGATTACCCAAAAGAACTAGCCAGCATTTCTAATATTGCACAAATAACATATCAAGCCTAACAACGCTAGCAAGATCATGGTAAGACATGTATATCAAAGCTAAGCACAAAGGCTCAAAAGTAAAGCAGTAGATTTGATCAATTTAAGCAACGCTTCAAATTCAGCAAGTTCATCAACAGGGATCCTAAAATGAAATTGGCCATGTCAAAATATCAAAGTGAGATAAAAAATCTAACAAAGACCACATTAGGACTCAATCGGGTCCTGTATTGAATCATTTTGCTCAATATTTTGTAAAAGCCCATTTGTCAACATTTTTCTCATATGCATTGAATATTGAAGTTGACTAATAATCTAACTTAGTGACAAGATCCTGGACTAGGAGCTATCCACAAACTCATCCTAAGCTTCGACCAAAAGTTGATTAAAGGTATATCTTAGTAAAGAAGATCCTGGACTAGGAGCCATCCACAAACTCTTTCTAAGCTTCTACCGTATGACAAATCTTGAGGTTCATGTCATTTCTGACAAGCAGTCCCCATGAGATCGTCTGGTTCATCAAATTATCTCCAAGTTCATGTCATTTGACAAGCAGTCTCGTAAGAATAGTTTGGCACAATTTAAGCATAAGACAATCTTGATTTTCATTTTTCACATGAGCAGTTTTAGAATCTCAAGAACACAAAAGCTCAAGTAATGGTCAATTTTAGATCAAAGAGCTAATCAAAGCAATTCTGACAGGGCCAATGTCACAAGAGGAGCACTAATTGCGCAACTCGCTAAAACATCCACAAATTGCAATTTCTTAGTTCGAGTTGTTTTAAAGTTCTAGCTCATATAGCAAAGACTTAGCTACACATGTAAAAGCATGATAATTCTAGCAAGTCAAAGAACTAGACATGGCATTGAGCAAGAATTAAAATACTAAAGCTCCAAAGGGTAATAGGCAAAGCTCCATCAATCTTGAAAGATAAGCAGAAAAACTTATATTACAATGCATCTTTTTGAATTTTTCATACCACTTATTGTATCTTTCATATGAATGCAATATGATACAATGAGATGCAATAAGAAGCTAAAAAGTTAAAAAAGATCACTAAGATCAGAAAAAAAAACAATAAAAGATCAAAAGAATAAGGAAAGATCAGAAAAGATCAAACACCCCCTCAAACCAACCCATAGGGATAAATTACCCCTAACTCACTTCTCAAGGTGGCAAACCTGGTTTGATCTAAAGGCTTGGTGAGAATATCTGCCAATTGAGCTTCGGACTCCACGAAGTGCATCACAATATCCCCTTTTTCAACACGATCTTTAAGAAAGTGAAATCGAATGTCTATGTGCTTAGTCCTAGAATGTTGCACTGGGTTTTTAGCAATATTAATAGCAGAAGTGTTATCACAGAAAAAAGGAACACTAGCAAAATTTAACCCATAATCTTTCAAGGTGGACGTCATCCACAAAATCAGCAGAAAGTCCGGGAGGCGCGACGACCTGGCAGCAAAAACCGTAGGCACCCCATTTTCCTTCGCCAAAGGTTTCAAGATCCTCCTCGCGCTCACCCCGCTGGCCTCATCCTCCTCCGTGCCTCCTCCATCGCCTCCGCTATCTCTCCCTCCTCGGTCTCCTCCTCCTCTCATCCTCCTCCGTGGCCGCCACGAACTCATCGTCAGCCGCCCGTGGAGGAGGTGTCGGCCTCGACGCCTCGCTCGCCGCTGCCCCCTCCTCCTCCACCCGGGCTCCACCTCCACCTCGCTCCACCTCTCCTGGCACGCCTCGCTGCCGCCCTCCTCCTCCTCCCGGGCACGCCCACCTCGGCCTGCACGCCTCGCTCCTCCACTCGCCGGGACCCCTCGCCACTGCACCCAAGAAGGTCATAACCCGACCTAATCTCCCGATTCCACCGCCCACCATCAATCACTAGCAAAGAACTATACTCGCTCAAGAAGCCTACACAAAAGTAAATTACGCTCTGACAACTAGCGGCTGACTACATACTACCTTGATGGATTGTTGTGAGACAAGGCCTTCTATACCTTGTACAATTACATACTACCTTGAGATGGATTGTCTGTGAGAGAATTACGCTCTCCGGTAGATTGTACACGCCGCCTCCTAGCAAGATCGGATGACTTTAGAACTCGACTAACCCAAGCTCGTGGGTCTTTATCACTTCTTTGGGATCAAACCAATGGCATTTGAATATGATGAGACTAAGAGGTACACAACCGTGAAACTTGAGTTTGTATATTTCTTCAATTATTCCATAGTAGTCCAACCTATCCGTGCCTCGCGTGAAAACACTCGGTATTTGTGGTTCTTCGATTCACCGACTCGCCTGTGCCGAAAGTGTGTGAAAGCGATATCCATTGACATCGCACACAGAGAATGACTTGACCCTAAATTCAAATCCATCGGGCAACTTGCCTCAACCCTAGACTCATAGACACGCCGCTTTGGCCTCGCTTCAAGAAGGATGATTCGTTATATATTTGTCGAGTTGCTGAGAAGGGTACCTTCCGCTCGTGGGTTCCTCCGTGAGACTACATACTGCCAAAGATGGATTGTGCAAATGTACTGCCAACCTCTTCAAGGTTCCGCAACACATACACCGGATAGAGCGCCACTCTTCTAGGCTCAACATCTACAATAGGTTCACTTGGCCCGAAGGCTCTCTGTGGGTATGAGGGTCGCATGGATTGTGCAACAGATTGTCAATGAGGGCTTTGCATTTATTTTTGCATTTTGTTCTAAGAACCTTTAGGCATCGCCAATTGATAGCACCAACGGCATGCACACAGGCCCCCATTTTGCCTCATATGGTAGGTGCAAGAGTAAATGTTGCATCGATTGAAGAAGCCGGGGAAAGATCTGCTACAGAACTAGCAAAGCACTACTGTGGCTATTCTTTCCATTTCTTCAATCTCGGTCCGAGATATCTTAGCACATAGCTTATGGAAGAACATGCTCAACTCACATCACGTATGTGAACTAGCAAATAGCCTACATACTCGCTTCAAAGAAGGCTCAATCCATATGTGGTAATCATGACTCGCTTGAGCCCTCGTGGATTCGCATGGTACTTAAGTTCACACCTCCTCCACCACGTGATACCCGTGTGGAACATCAATGATTGGAACAATTGAACAACTTCTTTCTTTGGGCCTCGTTAGGACGAAGTCGCCTTAGGCTTCTTCCATGACTTCCCGCGTAGGGAGGCCAACATGTTTAGCTTTGGTTCATCGCATGCTGCTCTGATCAACTAGCTGATGACATACTCTCCTTGGACGATGGATTGTGCTGTGAAGGACCGCTTAGCGAAAT
This sequence comes from Hsuehochloa calcarea, assembly GCA_036346395.1. Taxonomy (NCBI): domain Eukaryota; kingdom Viridiplantae; phylum Streptophyta; class Magnoliopsida; order Poales; family Poaceae; genus Hsuehochloa; species Hsuehochloa calcarea. Next base: position 83,818,662 of record CM070597.1, on the reverse strand, counting down.
TCTTTTCAGGTGCATTACATCAATGTTATGTGGAAGAAGGAGGTCCTTAAAGTAAGGAAGCTTCCACAAGCACGACTTGTGTGTCCAGCATGCTCTTTTCCGTATCCCACAAAGCCCCCTTTTCATTGTCGACTACAAGAGAATCTAGCATCTCAAGAACCTGGCACTCGCTTTCATTTCCCAAGTAGTCTTCCATCAGTGACACCTTTTCGAAAGTTCTTCTTGTCTCTCCGAATGGGTGGTCAAGAGGAGGAATTGTCGATGTTTGTCAAACGAAGAAAACTTGCCCCCTTCTCCAACCGAAAGAACTTCATAGCGACTACATATACTCTGCTTGGCATCTTCGTGTGAACACACCACCACAAAATAACCCATAAGCCGTGAAGTCATGCATGGAATAATGGTACGAAATATGCATACTCTGCCTTGTCGATGTGAATTGTCGCTGTGATTACCCCTTCGTCCCATGCAAGGACCAAATCGCCTATCAAAGGCTCCATGTACACACTCATATTAGCCCCCGGTGTCCCGGAATTATAAGTGACAATAAAATATTTTGCCGCTGAAAGGCGACGCCAGTGGGAGGTTGAGAGGGATGACAATACGGGCCAACATGTGTATGGTGAAGAACCCATTCCATAAGGATTGAACCCATCGCTGCGCATGCGTATTACGAGCCTCGCGCCTTTGTCAGTATAAGCTTCCGATCGCTTTTCCATGATTCACCATCTGGACGGATGTATCATCTTGTCGTTGTATCGGCGTCGGGCTTTGTGCCACGCCATCCGCTTTATGGATTCTCGCCATGAAAAGCCGTTGATCCTCAGATGAAAGGAAGGTACCAGATCTTTGCGCCAACTTTTGTTCAGCGCCTCCGACCATCACCGATTCTAACTCAATGTACCTAGATGCCTTACACTTTGACAAGATTTATCGCCAAGATGTTCTCCTCGAATAAGATGCATCCGCTCGACAAGCATGTATCCTGCATTTACATCTTGAGGCACGGGATTTTATTTGACTCATACGTGTTTTTGGCGTAACGTGATCATCCTAAGTAGGGTGCCAACCATCGCCACAGCTGATCAAGGATTCTCTACTCCAAACTAAATCGACTACATACTACCATTAGACGCGGCAATGGCATCCAGCTACAAACATAGGCTCGCCCGTTAAAGGATGTTGTGCCGCATCCAACATGGCGAAACGCCTCTGCGCTTGTTCGCCCGCCTCCGCACTTCCTTCATCGAAGCCATGTCATGGTCATTTAACATTTCGCCACCCGCTTCAATCAAACTCGATCCGCTGTCTCACGACTTTTCTCGCACGATGGCGTTCACCATGCATGGTCCACCGTATAGTTCTCTAAATCCATTGTTGACAAGATCTTTAGTCATCTCTCATATGTTTTCATTGCCTTGTTCTTACACTTCCTACAGGACACCTGTGCATGTCGTCCATTTGCAAATGCCTTCACATGAAATCATTGGCCTTCTCAATCCATTCATTTGTGTATTGACTCCTCTTCCGATAGCCCGTGTACATCCACCGACGGTCATCCATCCTAACATATAGACGATATTGCGCTTTAGAGCAATAGAGTAGTAGTGCAGAGAAACCATATGAGATGATAAAGAGACATTCATGTTCTTGGTCGATTCACATAGAAGATGTTTGCTAGATTGGATGATGAGATTTTACCTAAGGTTGAAAGGCGCTATGTCACTTGTAGATGGAGGAATACATGGAACCAATTTTTTGTAGCTACAAAGATCACTAGCAAGATTTATCGAAGCGCGGAGCGGCGCAACGAGGCCCTCATGCGCCATCATGGGCAGCCTGGTACGAGAGGGCCGCCACGCATTGTGCAATGAGGACCGCTTCTAGAAGACCAAGATACAAGAGAAGTGCCTAGAAGTGACAGACTACTGAGGACCAATGCCAACCATAGCCTAGCCTAGCGGTGTTACCTTGTCATAGCCTAGCCTAGCGGTGTTACCTTGTCTTTCTGGTTAATAACCAGAGTTCGACACCACCGATCACAGATTGGTGTGTTATTTGTATGGATTTTCCAGTAATATTTTTGTGGATATCGAGGGATATGCATGATCTTAGAATCACCTTTGATAGTCAATGCAAGGAATATATCCATGGTTTTAATCTCTAAGTCATTAGACTCGCCTATGTAATGAAGCTTTACTAAAATATTGCTTAAACTTACCTCGTGATCCTTTATGTAGATTTAAAATATCCTACAAAGAACTAGCAAAGAGCCTACATACTCGCTTCGAATAGATCTGCTCATATAAGAAGGAACGCCTTAGCTCTACTCGTACTGCAAGGGCTTCTCGCTATCGAGATGTCAAACCTTGCAATCGATCGTGCAAATAAAAATGTATAAAAGAACTCGCTTTTAGTATCCATTTAGCACATAACATCGCACCAATTAGGAAAATCTTTAACCACAATGGACCTGAAATATCGATATATGCATTACATTTACCTTTTGTTGTATGAAATCGATTGTTGATCCCATGGAATTAGATCCCGATCAAGCATCCGCAGAATGTTAATAAAGTCGAGGTACCAAGGCAAACAAAGGCTTGTAAACCGAACTAAGAAAAATGTCCCAAAGTTTCCATGTCAAAATAGTTTGGAACAAGATTTCATCGCCGATCCTCTTGCTTGGCCTGGCGGACATGGTTGCAATGGGATTCAATTTCCATGTATGGGGTGGCGGTATGGGGATCGCCGGCGGGCAGCGGTGGTGGAGGGAGGAGGCGTCGGCGGCGGGGAGGCGCCGCGATAATGGGAGGCGCCGCGACGCAGGTGGAGGGGAGGAGGCGGGCGCGCATGGGAGGCGCGGACGGCGGGGAGGCGCGGCGACGGTGGAGCTGGCGGGGCGGGCGCGGAGGCGCGAGCGCAAGCGCAGGACGGCGGAGGCGCCCGGCGGGACTGGCGGCGCGCGGCAGGATGTGCGGGCGCAGGGCGGGATAATGTCAGGCACGATCCGAGAGAACGGAGGTGTTGAATGCTTCTGCCATCGAGTGCCTAGATATACGGCACTCGTAAACTCAAGCACCGCAACCCAATGACATGTGGCCTGGTACATGTTTACCGAGTGCCTGATCTACTAGACTGCAGAAACATGACCGTGTTCGGCAGATGTTTACCGAAAGTGCCCAGATCTACTGCGACTCAGTAAACAGATATGGCACCCACCGCGGCGCATGTGGGTTGATAACCTTTACCGAAAGTGTTTAAGGTCACACTCAGAACGATCCATCATTTCATGCAAAACTAAAAGAAAAAATGCCAATTTAATCATAAAATTCACCAAACTTTCACATGAACTATTTCATGTCATCTATTTACTATCTAAAAATTCCAAGTTCAAATCATAATGTTGAAAGACCAAGATACAAGAGAAGTGCCTAGGAAGTGACAGTGCGAGGTACTCTTCCTATCTAACCGACACCATAAAATCGAATCAAAACCCCTAATGGACAAAGCTGAAGAGCAGGAACACCAAATGACATATAAGATGGTAGAGTGTAAATACTTGAATATGCGCTTAACGGCTTGGCGATGAGAAGTTCTCGGAGACGCCTGAAATCTTGCACAAAGACATACCGTGAAGTGAATGTCCGGTCTCGAGGCCGTCGACATGTAAGGAGCCGATCATGCTGCGGTACTCGCGTTGATCCACGACTTCTCCTTCCTCATCTGGATCCAAAACAGTCGAAGTTGCCGTGGGAGTGGAGATTGGCTTGCAGTCACCCATGTCAAAGCGTTTGAGTAGATCTTTAGTGTACTTTGTCTGATGGATAAAGGTTCCTTCCTTGCATTGCTTGATTTGAAGTCCCAAAAGGTAATTAGGCTCTCCCATCATACTCATCTCAAATTCGCTGGACATAGTCTCAGAAAAGCTGGAAACAGGAGCATTAGAAGAACCACCAAAAATAATATCATCTACGTAAATTTGAGCAAGCAGAAAGTCATTTCCACGCCTAAGAATGAATAGAGTTTTATCCACTTTACCCATCTCAAAATATTTTTAAGCAAGAAGGTCTTAAGTCTATCATACCAGGCTCTAGGGGCTTGATTAAGACCATACAAGGCTTTGGATAGCTTGAAAACACGATTTGGATACTTGGGATCCTCAAAACCAGGGGGTTGTTTAACATACACTTCCTCCTCTATGAAACCATTTAAAAAGGCACTTTTAACATCCATCTGATATAATTTAAAACATTTTGATGCAGCAAATGCGAGCAAAATGCGAATGGCTTCTAGTCTAGCAACAGGAGCAAATGTCTCATCAAAATCTAACCCCTCAACTTGGCTGAAACCCTGAGCTACCAATCTGGCCTTGTTTCTAACCACAGAACCATCCTCACCTTGTTTATTCTTGAACACCCAACGGGTTCCTATACATTATGACCACTAGGAGGTTCTACTAGATTCCAAACCTTATTTCTTTCAAAATTCTCTAACTCCTCATGCATAGCATTTACCCAGCTAGAATCAGATAAAGCATGTGATATATCGCGGGGTTCAAAAGAAGCAACAAAAGCAGAATGAGAGTAGAGATTTGAATCATTATACCTGGAGCGGGTGACTCGCTCATGTAGATTACCTATTATCTGATCCGGAGGATGTTGTCTCTGAATGCGAAGTGGAGCGCCCGGGTGAGATATCGTTTCTTCGACCTCCGCAGGTACTGCTGATGATGATGATGCAGCAGGAGCCTCAACTGAAGGTGAAGTAGACGTAGCAGGTTCTTGTATCAATATGGGCGCCTCAGCAGCAGCAGATGAAGGAATGATATCAGCTTCGTCCTCATCTTCCTCCACAAAAATGCTCTCTGTCACCTGTGAATTATCTGTAACAACGGATCTAACTTCAGGGCTAGTCTCATCAAAAGTGATATTACAAGTCTCCTGAATAAGGTTAGTCTCGGTATTAAAAACCTGAAAACCCGTCAAATGAGCAGGATAACCTAGAAATATCCCATCAAAAGTCCTTGATTCAAATTTATCTAAATTTCCTGTCTTAAGAATAAAACACTTTGATCCAAAGACTCGAAAGTGCGAAATAGAGGGTTTTCTACCAAAACGAAGCTCATAAGGAGTCTTGCCTAAAGATGATCTTAAAAAGACACGATTTGCAATATGGCAAGCTGTAGTAATAGCTTCGGCCCAAAATCTCCTCGGTGTGCTATACTCATCTAGCATCGTCCTAGCCATTTCGACCAAGGTCCTATTCTTCCTTTCCACCACGCCATTTTGTTGAGGGACGTGTGGAGAGGAGAACTGATGCTCAATACCGCGCTCAGCACAAAAAGAAGCAAAAGAAGCATTTTTGAATTCCGTGCCATTGTCACTACGGATCGCTCTCAGGGCACCAGGAAGTTCAGAAGCCAAACGAAGAACAAGGTCATAAAAATAACCAAAAGCTTCATCTTTTGAAGCAAGAAAGAACACCCAAGAATATCTTGAAAGATCATCGACTATGACAAGAATATACCATTTTCCACCGACTGACCGGACTCTAGCAGACCAACAAGATCCATATGAAGCAACCGTCCCGGTCCGTCTACCATAACCATAGTCACAGAAGGGTGTGAGGCGACAACTTGTTTGCCATGCCTACAGGGCACACATACAGCATCCTTGACAGCTTTGAGTTTGGGCAAACCTCTCATGAGATCAAGGTTGCTAACTCGCGTCAGATGATCAAAACCAATGTGCCCCAAACGTCGGTGCCAAAGCCAGAAATCAGAAGAAGATGTAAGCAAACATTTAAGAGATCCAGCAAGAGATTCTGAAAAATCAGCTCTAAAAATTCTACCAACTCTAGATATTCCAAACACAAGCTCACCAGTATGTGATATGATCGCTTATCGCAGATGGTCCTAGAATAGAACCGTATGTGATAAGATCGCTTACCATGGACAGTTCTTTAAGAGAACCATTTATGATATATGATATCTATGAGAACTATATATGATATATATTTATAAGTAGGGGGCATGCTAGGGTTTTCGCCGTTACTCCTCAAAGCACACTCCCCCGTCTACCTCCCCAGTCCTTACTTCCCGTGTTTCTCCTGAGCCTCCTCTCTCCGCGCCGCCGTCCCCGCGTTGTCCTCCTCCCCGCACTGACGTCCTCCCTCTGTGACCCCCCGACCTCCTCCCCGTGCCGGTGTCCTCACTATGCGACCTCGACGACGCCGCCCCTGACCTCGACGACGCCTCGCTCCCCCGTCCTCGACTTCCTCTTCGTCTACGTCTCCCGTCAAGGTACGATCACCAGTTTTGATTGTCCTAGTAGAAGTTTCAAATTGTGTTCATTTGATTGACTCTAGCTAGCACTGGGAGATATTGCTTTGTTAATCTTGTGCGATAGCAAGTAAGTGAGATGGTGTCCGCATTGTCTTCGTGTTGGACCGAAAAGGCGACTAGAGGAGGGGTGAATAGGAGCACGCTCACTTTTTTCACAAATAATTGATTCAATAAGATTTTACTCCAGTAGCTATGAAGATCAATATACCAGTACAACGGAAGACTAATATTGAATCTAATTTAACCCCTAAGCAATACGACAAAAATCAACACAAGCTGAAGAACTCGGTGCTGAGCGGTCTGACCGCTGGGTCAATGGCGGTCTAACCGCTGACCCCTAGCGGTCTGACCGGTGGCCCTGGCGGTTTGACCGCCGGCCTGAAGAACAAATCAAAACAGCCCGACGAGCGAAGTTGCAAATAGATGTAACTTTTGATCTACAACTCCAAACTCGATGAAACTTGTAACACACCTTCTCTATGATGTCAAGAACCTATTCCAATGAAGATTATGAAAATTCTTGGAAGAATTATGATCCTTTTCCGTTTGAGAGGATGAAGGTTCAAAACTGAGTCAAAACGAAAACTAGATCCAAAATCTTGCTCGTGGGTGATTGATGATCAAGATAATCCTAGATATGTTTCCACATGTCATAGCAAGCTAGATCACGTGAAGAAATCAAGCAAAAACGCACGGTTCAAAGAAAGACTCAAAATCATCAAATAGAGAGAAGGAAAGCAAAGAGACAAAACTTTGATCAAACTTTCCTTGGATTGATTTGATATGATTTTGGTTTACAGTCACTCCATCAATGGAGGACAAAACTCAATCTATGAGCACGAAAAACACATCAAAATTCTCTAGAACCCTAGCCTCCACAAAACCTCTCCCTAAGCAAATTAGGGTTTTAAAATAACAAAAGAGACGAGAGAGGGGGTGCAGCCACCACCCTCCTCTATTTATAGTGGAAGCTTAGACCTTCTAGAAGTTTGACTCAATTGGGCTCCTGTTAAGACCCAAAACAAACGGGTCACACATGCACGTATTTTAATACGCCATCTTTATCGCCTCTTGACCTAATCGGCTTCACCTTGCGCCATCTTGCGCCGCGGGTTGGCCAATAGGTCACCCTTGTCCATCTTGCACCACGCTTGAGTTCATTGATTTCACCCGGCATCGTCGATCGTTCTAGACCTCAGCTCTCCAAGCCTAGTCCCGATCATCATCGCCGTTGACCGTCGTTGACCACCAAGCAATCTGCACAACAATAGACAAGCAAACTGAATCCGGGAACAAGTTCTTCACAACATGACCCATGTTAGTCAAAACATGCATCATGCAATACATATGCACTGAAACTCATGACTTTGACCTAACAACTAAACATCGCCGCCACGAAGGGCGACGATTCAAGTGAAAACCGGTTAGACCACCCATCCTGGCCGGTCTGACCGCCAGCTGGGACTTAGCCGAATTTAGCCCCTAAAATTCTGAAACCTACTGGAAATTTACACCAAATAGAACTTTTGACTGGAGACTCCAAAATTATGAGACCAAGTGCAATAGAATCCCCTCTCTTGCTTACAACCTCTATTTTTGGCCCAGTCCTAAAAACCACTTTTTAGATTTGGCCATTCCAACCGTCGCTATGGTCGGTCGAATGCCACTGGCCGGTCGGACCGCCAGGGGTGGCCGGTCGGACCGCCGCTTCGGCCGGTCAGACCGCCTGAGACCTGACAGCATACCAACATTACTGAAAACACGTGAAACGATAAACCTTTAACGCCATTGCCAATTATCACATCATCCTAAGATTAGGAGTACATCCCCATGATATCCACACTTCGTCGCCGTCATCGACGTCACTGAATGCGACTGGATCTCCGAGGATAGTGGTACCTAAGCGACATGCCAGAGGAATATCGAAAATGTTTGTGGGCCGATAGCCCATCACTGTTGCCAGTCCCTCTGGGGTCCCTATGCTTTCCCAGAAAGCAACGACACCATTCCGGATCAACTGTGGTATACTTGCAAGGGAACATGTCCCCATAACCACATAGAGATGGAAGGATCCGACGGACGTAGAGAAAGCGCAGATATGGACTGAAATTACAACGTCATTCGAGATCCCACTAGAATTCTCCGAAGTCGTGCGACGGCAGACGTTCTTCGCCATGTCACACGCTTGGAAGACCTTCAAGAGCAAGCTTGTCATGGAGTACGTGAACAAGGGTCGGACGCCCTACACGAAATATAGTTTCGTGTCGTCTTTGTGCGGATGAAGACGACGAGCGAATTTCAGCAGCAAAGTGCGGCGTACAAGGCTTTGCAGGCATAAAATATTCACCCCACAGACTCGGCACTGTTGGGTACACGGGTAAAATACCAGGGTGGATGAATGAGAGCGATGTGGCAATCCAGTCGGAGGTCTCCCTGCTATTTGCTGGGATCGTAGACGAGCTCGTCCGAAACTGTTTAAGAGCGAGGGCCTCAACCACGTCTCGGGTGCCATCTCTTTCACAAACCCAACAGACGAGGGAGTGTCCCAACGCCTGGTAAAAATATATCGAACCATCTAGTTGTTAATAAGTTCATAACTTCGTATGGTCTAAAACAACATGATAGCCTCTTGCAGCAAACATTGAGTGCCCAATCTGCCCAAGGCTCCTTCGAAGCAGTCAGGGAGAAGGATATACTATCAACGGCCCTGTGAAAAAAGCTGCACGCGGGTCGCACGCGGGGCCTTGGGGTTTACGTACCTTGAAAGCATGGATTACCACACGACTTCGAGGCGTATAGGAGTCAGAAGAGGTCCAAGGTCGAGCGCGCGAAACTCTGGAAAGTGGAGGTTACTACACAATTTCAAGCACAAATAACAACATTTGCAGGAACAAATGAATCAACTCATCAACCGGTTGCAAGACGCCCCCCGTGATTTTGGGAGACGGTCTCCCTCAACATATGAGTAGCGTCGTGTCCACGCCTGCACTTCCTGAACTTAGCAACACCCAATTACCTATCGACCTTATCGAGGTAATGTACATTTCTGGGATACTCCAAAGATAAACATGTAGGATGCCTTAGCTAATTGTGTATCGTTTTTTAGGTGCCAACCCTCTGCAGGCTCCAAGTGAGGTTGGTTGGGTCTATTCCTGTTGAGGCTGGGCGGGGGGCGGTGTTTCTTTGCCAGGAAGGGATAGTGGTACACGGTGCCCAGCTGGTGCAGGGTTACGCTAAGGTCCAGGTGGATATGATACATGATAATTTGATGTCTATCCCATTGGAGAAGCGTCCGAACGAAGACATCATAACACTAGGGGATGTCTTGCACTCTTTTGTCCAATGCCCCAAGAGGGACATCGCTCTGGACCCTGTAGTGCCACGATCTCCACACGGCCATGCCTCGATGACTCCACCTCAACCCCCGCTTCCGAAGGCCTCCGTATCCGGTACCATGGAGACGACGCCGAAGAAACATGAAAAGCGTGTTGAGTCGTCTTCCAGGAAGACAACTAGCATGCGAGGCGCGAATACCAAATCGAAGAAGATTAAGGCGCCTCACAAGCCCGAGACGTTCTCCCCCAGACTGTCATTGGTCTCCAATACAACATTACGCCACATTGATTTGGCTTGTGACACTTTGCATACCTAGTACATGCGGTATACCGACGGGGCGAGGGAAGACCGACCTACTGGATTCACCGTCAGCTACAATGAGAACCATTTCCACCACAAGTCGGACTACTTCGTAGTGTGCTTTCAAGACTTATTTGATCTATTCAACCTCGACGCCCTCGACGCCTCACTTCTACGATGCTGGACACTGTAAGTGTGTACAATCAAGTTCTACATTTACGTAATACCGATAAATATCATAACTAATTGCTTATGTATAGATACATGATGCAACAAACCCGGCGATCGCGACATCCGGTGGGTTTCCTCGACCCATATTTGATCTAAGAGCAACACATCCTCGAAGACGCAAACTACGTCGAGAAGTACATAACGAAGTGATTGCATACTCATCGCGACAAGGACTATATACTCGTGCCCTACAACCAGGGGTAAGTGTTTCACTACTTGCTATACAAATTTTATTTATTCTTTATACACAACACGAACTTATGTTTAATGACTAAAGCGACATACATGAGTAGGTTCCACTGGATCCTTTTAGTCATTGTAACAAAGTGAATCAAGGTAATATACCTTGATTCCCTAGTCAATAAGATCCATGACTTCATCCTTGTGCAAAAAGTACTCAACAGGTATGCTCATTCCCTCCATACGTAACTCCATTGTAGTCCTCTTTCGTTTGAAATGCCCGATGATAACTTTTTGGAATCACGTAGGTGGTTTAGCGCTTATGTTGTCGAGGGAGGGACACACAATGAACCGAACGCCACACTGCGACACGTGACGCAATATTCGGTACCTGGTACAACACAATAATCTTATATCACACTTCGTAACCTGGCATCTCGAACTGATTATATCTATATCCTATATCACACTTCTATTTTTGCAATGCCACTAGCAACTACGTCAAGGCAATATATGTGCATTCTACGTTTGTCGTCATATACTGGAAATCATGAGTGCTAAGACGAAGGACCCAGAGGTTTGTCAGTCAATCTCTTAATAATTATTTTGTAATTATGAATTTAAATATATATACTTACTACTTTACTCTGGCATAAAAAATACCAGAAAGTGCCTTCCATCTGGACTTACTCGCGGAAGTTTGAGGACGGCTCGCCACCTTCATCACGGGGGATCATTAAAAAGAGTGGAGAGTTTCACCCCGTCGACTTCGATATTTTGTAATTCACTTTGAGTTGTAATCAAATCACTTTGTAATTAGATCATTAAAGCGACTCTGTAACTGATATTGAATTTTTAAATCACTTTGAGTTGTTCTATATCAAATCAATTGTGATATATCTGTTTTCTGCTTGCTTGTTTTCAAAGGGCATGACTAGCGTTACCCGAGGTTAGCCGAAAACCAAAATATTTAGATATAGAACGAACTATCACAAACGGTTTTGTAGAATAAACCGTCTGTGAATGATACTCGCAGACGGTTACTACTAACAACCATCTGTTATATGTATCCAATCACAAATGGCTGCTACTAACATCCGTCTGCAATATGTATCCAATCACAGATGATTTCCACAAAAAAACCGTATGTAATGGCCTACTATCATAGACGGTTTTTTATAGCAGTTGTTTGTGTTATGTGACAAATCACAAACGATTAGTAAAAATAACCGTCTGTGATATCTTACATATCACAGACGGTTTTTGATTGAAACCATGTGTGGTAGTAAGCCATCACATACATTTTCAACAAAAAAAACCGAATGTATTGTGATTTTTCATAGACGACTCACAAACTGTCTGTGATAATCGACTATTATTGTAGACATAGATTCTGACAGTTAAAAAACTATCTGTGATGACGGTTTGAAGCCGATTACAATGACCCTCTCTGTAGTAGCAGCGTAGTCCTCTGGCTGATCCAGGTTAACAGATGGATTAGTTTTAGTCACGTCGCGTTCGTCCAGCGGGCACGCGCGGGGTACGTAACCAGGGACGTAAACGCAGTGTTTAACCGTAAGCAAGTAACTTACTCAAAAACCGATCCAATCCAGTTAATACGTAGGTAGTCTCAGTGTGCTGCCGTAGCAATTCGTCAAATCGTGTCCCATGCATGATTCGTCAAATCGTGTTTCAAGAGGTGATTGTGTTTGTTAACCGGATGTGGCCTGTCTGGCTCCGCCCATGTCATGTGTACTTTTTTTGGCACAGGGGGCATAGAATATGGCATATGCTCTGCGTTGTCGGCGCTTACGTGGATGGATAGAGCAGCGGATGAAAATGGTAATCAAATCAGACTGTCAAAAGGAAAAAATAATGCTTCTCTGTTCTCAGTTGGTGACGCAACTTCGCACGCTGGAGGCACGGGCGTCCTCCCGTGTCCACTCGTCTGCATGGGCCCAGCCAGCATTCTTCAGTTCATGCAAAACATGCTATCTCTGGGAGCTTTTCTGTAAGATGTCGGTGGGGTCAAGTCTTTTCCCTTTTTGTTTTCCTTCCCCGCTGGTGCTGTCAGATCAAATCTAAGAATACGATAGCGGAGTACTACAAAGATCGCAATCATCCCTAGCCAAAAAAAAACACTTGCAATTACAACGGTACATTTCCTTCTAAAAACAAGGTAAGCACGTTGAAGGTAATTTTCATCAGACATAATAATAGAAGAAAGGAATTTAGCCTCTTCCAATGGTACTACACAATTGCTTGGATATTTTGTTCAAATAAAGCCTAAAGATATTAACCCTTTATCATACACAAAATGATAGAACACATCACCCACCCATATACTCCATCTATCCACAGACACACATAGCACACCGAATCGCCAATAGAAATGAAGAGGGTTTTTAAGGCTCGGAACATCGGACACTTCACCCGATTTTGCCCCGGCCGTCCCACCACGACCGGATTTGGCTGCACCTAGCTTTCGCGACAGGCCACGGAAAACCGACCCGTCAGACCGCAATTGCGTCGCCAAACCCAGCAAATCTCTTCCCTTCCTCCTTGCAGCGCAACGTCCCACGGGAACGGCTGATTCATTTCTCTCTCTCTTCCTTTCTTTTTCTGAGTGCGTGTAAAGCGTGTTTCTGAATTGAAGTTCTTGGTTGCTGTTGTGGTGTCCCATGAAGAGTTAACAACAACAGTGAAGCTACTGCTGCTACTTATATCAAGTATAGTCGATCCACTAGCATAATTAAGTCTGATATGAGTTTTAGTGGAGAGATTAGCCAGTGGATGTGTAGGGCCCGTTGGATTCTTGTGTAGTATATATGTTTGTCATAAAAAGGGAAGCGAACATCTCTGGGCGTAGTCTTCTGTACTAAAAAAATAAATATAATATATAGGTTCCTCTTTTAAAAAGGAAAAGACTATTGGTGTTTGAAGCGAACGATTGGTTGTGATTCTTCTGCAAATAAAGAATTTAGATGGAAATTAAAAGAATACTCATGTCAGACATAACGGTGGAAGCATATATGCATCTTAGGATAAAACGGACTTAAGAAATTTTACAATACATTCTACCCGGTAGTATATGGTGATAGCATAAATTAAATCCAACAATTGATTTGTTATAAGTATAATAGACTTTTCTTTATATTTATCATTTTGTGTAAGAGTATTATGGACATTTCCAAATAGGATTGAAAATATTACTCTTGTGGTATGTGATTTTTACATAGCCAATTACAATTCTATCCCTCTCGGGATTATACTACTCATACTGCTAAGTGTAGTATAACTAAATCATAATTAATCTAAACCATTATATTTTAAAAATAGACGATTCATATTAAATTAAGTGTACTGTGAAAAAAAAATCTTCCAAGTTTCAACGCAAAACTTCTTCTAGACACGAACCTAAATTTCCAAGGTACCATCAAGATCTCTTTGTATTTCTCGCCAGAAAGTCACCTGCCTGTTTCAACGTCACGCACCGCGCTTTAGACCAATTGCTCCAATACTAAGGTTTTTTCTTTTCTCGGTAGCGTTTGATATCCGCTCTCACCTATCACGCATGGTTATTTCCAAAGGTAAACAAAGTCAGCAGCATGTGGTGTACTGAGACGTTCTCGCAACTGTTGCGGTCACTGTGGTTCAAGAGCGGCTTATCAATTACTCCTGCTACCTTTCAGCAGATCGTGCGTGATCGATGGCTTGGCAAAGCTAGCAACGCAGCAACTGCTGATCTGATATCTCTGACAGCGACGGGAACCCATAGTTCGAGTTACCGATTGCGAATACTCGCTCCTTCGACGAAACCAATTTGGCAGTGGGGTAGGCAGTATTCAGAAACCGATCGAGCTGATCGAGTTGGCAAAAGCAACGACCAGAACTGATCGCCTTTCGTTTTATTGGTCGTGCCGTGTAGCAAACGCTAGCACCAAGCAACGCGAGAGCGACCATTTCAAGCGGTTCATTGAGCCATTGGAGCAGTGAATTCGTTCCTGCTTCATTTGCTAGAACTGTTGCATTGACTTCAGATAAAAAGCTCATCAGCACAAGGCCAATAATAGCTCGAGCGAATACGACAGTATTAACTCCACTACAACGATTGAGCAGAAACGACACTACTCGATCCTAGGCCCTGCATTATCATGGCAAATTGGCAACACTTCTCCACTGCTCATTTACTAAATCTGCATGAGTGGATAGTAACAGTTATCATAATAATCGAGCTATGCAATTGTCAGAGTGTCACGGTTCAAATTGTGACCGATGCAATCAAGCAAAGCTGCCCTAATTATTCAGTGGCAATAATTTACTACTCATTCAGCACTGCGTGATGAATCGATCCTTCAGCGGATACACATCTACGTCATCGTAGAGACGATTCTTATCCATTCAATCATATACAACACTAGCAACAGGAATATCTAGCATGCGAAAGCCTAATTTAAGCTCGCAAGTGCGTTCTCTCGTTTTAAAGGGAGCTGTTCATACTTCGTGTTTTGCCTGCCTTGGAGACACTGCCCTGTGGGCCGTGGGGGAGACTAGCTACCCCACACGATTTCCCATGGGGTCCGTGCCCTACACACCAAACCATGTGGCTCTGAGTTCTGACTCACCACTTCTCCCTGTTTGAAGCACACGGCTCCAGCCAAACTAATCTCAAACGCAAATAAAGGCGTGTTAATTTTCGTGTGGCTGGGAAGGCTTCAGGTCAAACAAAGCTCTCTCTCTCTCTCTCTCTCTCTCTCTCTCAGCTCCAAGTTTCTGAACACAAATCTGAACGGCACCGACCGCGCAGATTGATTCAGAAGACGCAACAGGCATCCTTCGTCTACCAACCGTGCTCGCAGCCTCATGTAAATTCAGTATGACATGTATGCCCCACAGCATGGGTAGGTCATCCCTGTCTGTCACTGAGTTGAGCGGTCATTTTCGTTTTGCTCTTGGTCTTATTAGGTAAGGCATTGCTGTGTTGCCTTGCAGGAGCAAGCTATGGATAGATTTCCGCGTCGCACCTTAGGGTAACCGTTATTTAGAAATTTATCCTGAAGCCTTACTCGGTACTGTCTCGGCTGACATCTGTAATTCCAATACAACATGCCACTAAAAGCAAATCTGTTTCCTTTCAAAAGGGGGAAACAAAAGTACCAGCGAATGAAGGGCACTAGCTTGAAAGTAAATCTCCTCCCCCAACCACAATTTTCTGCATGCTATCCTATTCCAATCATGTTTAAGAAAAAAAGATTCGACAAATTTACATGAAGAAAAAAAAATCATTGAGCATATACAATCAGCTGAAATTTGGCTTACTAGGGAAAAAGTAACTAAAGTCAACAGTAAGAAAGAAATCTCCAGGGAGGCGCGACACTCTTAACTTTGATTTGTACTGGATAAAGAAATCGAAATTCATTAGTACAAAACTAGTAACTGTAACTGTCACCGAATAATTCCGAAGAGGAGATCAAAGCGCGGTATAAAACAGTGCCGGCTAAACGGCACGGCAAATTGTTTTTGACTCGGAATCCATCGTCTCGAAATCCCCCAAACCACTCTCGCACCAAAACAAAACCACGACTGGTTTCTGTCGGTGTGCAATATTCCAGGAATCCGGGGCCCAACAGCAAAAAACTGTCCCCCACAGCAGAGTCGCACCTAACCCCCCGGGGCTATAAATTGGGGCTCTCCCCCTCCTGCTCTTCTCTTCTCTCCTCTCTATTTTTTTCCTCCTCTCGTTTTTGCATTTTAGCCCCTTAGGAAGCTTGGATTTCGTGTCCGGTCCCTCGGCTCGATCCTGCGTGTGCTTGCTTCGATCGAGCGCGCCGCCTGTTGTAAGATCCCTCCTAGGCCTCTTGTTGTGGTTGTCGCCAATTTGCGCTCGATTTCGTTTCTTCCGGCGCAAATTTCGTGTTTTTTGGCCTAGATTTGCCTTGTGGGCAGCTATCTAGGCGTTTCTCGTGGGTTTCGGCTTTGGTTCGGCCGATTAGTGGCCGGACGATTAGTGGCTGGATTTGGTTGTTTGGGGCTGTGAAGCTTGGATCTTTGCGCTCAGATTTTAGCATTGGAAACCCTCAGATTGGGGATTTCCTGCCGGAGGAAGCTTTTCAAAGGAGCTGCCTTTGGGAGAAACTCGTCCAGTTCTCAGGGTTTCGGTGTGCGCCGGGCTTGACAAGGAGCCTAGATTTCGTTTTTCGCGTGGGTTGTAGTTAGATTCCGTGTAGTGGAGGGCAAAGTTTGGGTGCTTTTGGGGGTCAAGTCTGGTGGTGGAAGCCCCCAGGCCGGAGATTTCCTCCCTGTAGGCGCCCGAAGGAGCCCGCCTTTGGAAGGAATTTCTTGCCATCCCCGAGGTTTCCACTTCCTCCCTTGGCTAAGTTAAATTTCACTATGATTTTCTTGCCTTGCGGTGATAAGTATGGGTTGCTGATAAGTCTTGTATTGTGAAAATGTCAGCCTGGGGATTTCGCCCCTCCCAGGAAGCCAAGCAAGGCTGCCTTCGCGAGGAACTCTTCCAATTCCCCGGGTTTGCACGCAGTATTCCAGCTATTTAAGCGGCATTTGCATCGTTGGAATACAGTTTTGTGAGACTGGAAGCTTTGGAATCATTTTGCATAAGGTGTTCTTGGAATGGGGAATCAATGCCAGAATGGAACCCTTGGGAGCGATTACTATAATAGGTTCCCCAAGGAGCATACCGTTTCTAGGTATGCCGATGGGTACCTTGAGGAGGATGGCTACTCGGACTTAAAGAAGTTTGAGAAGCCTTGGCCTGAGGTGAACTCACTCAAGCCCACTGCTGCTGGTATTCTGAGGCGTGGGTTGGATCCGACGTCTATCTCTGTCCTTGGGCGGAAGACGGTGGACCTAAGGGAGCATTATATCCTTGGTCGGAAGCTTGGACAGGGCCAGTTTGGCACAACATACCTCTGCACAGAGATCAATACAGGGTGTGAGTATGCATGCAAGACCATCCCAAAGCGCAAGCTCATCACCAAGGAGGATGTCGAGGATGTGCGCCGTGAGATCCAGATAATGCACCATCTATCGGGCCACAAGAATGTTGTTGCAATCAAGGATGTCTATGAGGACGCGCAGACGGTGCACATTGTGATGGAGCTCTGCGCTGGTGGGGAGCTCTTTGACCGAATTCAGGAGAAGGGGCATTACAGTGAGCGGAAGGCTGCAGAGCTTATAAGAATTATTGTTAGCATTGTAGCTATGTGCCATTCACTTGGGGTGATGCACCGTGATCTCAAGCCAGAAAATTTCCTCCTTTTGGATAAAGATGATGACCTGTCGATAAAAGCAATTGATTTTGGTCTATCAATGTTCTTCAAACCAGGTGTGATATCAAATTAATTTTGATGCATCCCAAGGAATTCCTTTTTTTAATCAACAATTGAATGCATACACACACACACATACATATAATGTCTGTTTTGCTGTATAAGATTTTCCTGTAGCTATATTGTAGTTGCATTCAATTGCACTTCTGCTAGCACCCTTAAGGCTGACTATATGAGCCACCTCTTCAGCACTCAAACTAGTCTATAACAATATGGCATGAGCAATACAATAGGTGTCTCACTGATTCAACAGTTCATACAAATTATTAGTCTGTTGTTGCTTATTCTGAGGATAGAGTAAATTGATAACAAAACATCTATGCCCCAGACCATCATCACTATATTTTGTTTACCCACCTCATTCATCTTTGTCAGTCTTTTCATTGTATGTATCAAGCAGATCATGTGTGAAGTCATGAGGATTTATGAATCAATTCTTGATTTTTCTCTTTATCTAACTTTAGTAATTTACAAATTTCAGATCAGGTTTTCACTGAGCTGGTTGGGAGCCCATATTATGTTGCTCCTGAGGTATTGTACAAACGTTATGGACCAGAATCTGATGTGTGGTCAGCTGGAGTGATACTGTACGTATTGCTGAGTGGGGTGCCACCATTTTGGGCAGGTGAGTTATCTAATCTCAGGTGTTAAATTTGAGTCCACTGTCTTTCTGGAGTTGCTAAAATGATCAATATTGATCTTTACCAGAGACACAGCAGGGAATATTTGATGCAGTTCTGAAGGGGCGAATTGATTTTGAATCAGACCCGTGGCCTAAGATTTCTGACAGTGCAAAGGATCTTATAAGAAAGATGCTCTGCCATTGCCCTTCAGAGCGTTTGAAAGCCCATGAAGTGCTAAGTAAGTATATTTGATATATTTCTTCACTAATGTTGGTTGCCCTTTTGTTTATTGCCTATCTGTGTAGCTCTATACTGATTCATAAACTAGTTTCCAGCATAGTTTTATTTTTAGTTCCTCAAATTATTTAGGACTCACATTTTTTTGTATTTGTTTACTGAATTATATGTTTATGCCAGGGCATCCCTGGATCTGTGAAAATGGAGTGGCCACTGATCAAGCTCTGGATCCCAGTGTTATCTCTCGGCTCAAACAGTTCTCTGCAATGAACAAGTTAAAGAAGTTGGCTCTGAGAGTGAGTTCAGAGCGAGTGCTTTATCTACTTTTACACTTTCATATTTCTGCTATAACATTTGTTGTCATTTTATCACCATGATCAAGCATGCTTGATTCTTCATCATAATCTCTCGATATGTCATGATATTTGTCCTCTGTGGATCCTTACAATGGTGAAACAGTTTAAATTTTGGTAGCATATTAGCATCATGTATTATCGTGGATAATTGGTGTTTTCTAGTTTAGACTTCTCTTATATATGTAAGTTATGTTGCATGCATATTTATTGTCGACTAATCAATTAACACTACACTCATGTGGAATTACTATTGGTCATTTTTTGAAACAAAATTACTATTGGTCATGAATGCATTCGGTTGCTGGCATGTGAACGAGTTCATTTAAGCTGCTTCTCTAGGTTGATCACCTGATTTTCTTGCAATAGAAAGCGCAAGTTTTTTGGTTTTGGCATTCTGTTGTGTGGGATAGGCACTAACATGTTGGCATTCTTGCAATAGTATGCCCTATAGCAGTCAATTTTGTCGACAATATGGCAATGCTTCTTCTGACACTTTATATGCTTCCAGGTGATAGCTGAGCGTCTTTCAGAGGAGGAGATTGCTGGGTTAAGAGAAATATTTAAGGCAGTGGACACAAAAAATAGAGGTGTAATAACTTTTGGTGAGCTTAGAGAAGGTTTAAGAAGATATGGCACTGAATTTGAGGATACAAATATTAGCGATATGATGGAAGCGGTAAGTAGATGCCTTTTTTCATGATTATGAATGAATATATGCAAATATATTAAATGTGTAACAGATTTGGTTTGTCTACTGCACACACTGATTTGCTGTCAGCCTGTTACATTGCTTTCAATGATTACGAGGTTCTGAGATATCATCTATTGGAAAATGCCTAAGCAATATATATTCTATAGAAGTATAGAACCATTTCTCTTTGCTCTGATATCATTTCAGCAATAATGTGTAACATGCATTTGTTGGTAAGACTATTTGCCTTATTGTAGTGCTTTATCTAAACTCTCTGAAGCTTTTCCAGGCTGATAAAGACAATAATGTAACCATCAATTATGAAGAATTTATTGCTGCAACCTTACCTCTGAACAAGATAGAACGTGAAGAACACTTGATGGCAGCTTTCACATATTTTGACAAAGATGGAAGTGGTTATATCACAGTCGACAAGCTTCAACGAGCTTGTGGAGAACACAACATGGAGGACACTTTCCTTGAAGAGATTATTTTAGAGGTCGATCAAAACAATGTAAGTTGATCTTCTCACTCTGTACGATCCAAGATGTCTCTGTTAATGACTATTGCCATGTAACCACGATATTAGCTCAGGAACAATTTCAACGTAACACTTTTGGAATAGCTAAATACATATTCTTATATCTGAATAATGTTGTAAGAAGGGCTAGCTATCCTTTGCCTTGACAAATCATTAGTATGTAATAAATTAGCTAGTAAGAGTGATCTTACCTGGATAATATTGTGAGAAAATCGAGTGGCAGTTTTCATGATTGCCAATAGTGCCTCTGAAAAGTTATTTCCAGCTGAATCTAATACACGGGTCTTGTCTTTTGTTTTTCAGGACGGTCAAATTGATTATGACGAATTTGTAGCCATGATGCAAGGCAACAATGTTGGACTTGGGTGGCAAACAATGGAAAGCAGTTTGAACGTAACCTTGAGAGATACACCTCAAGTACATTGATGCACATGTCATGTACATATTTTGTTCTCTTCTCTTGTTCATTATTTCTTCACAGCCCAAGTTGGGTTGTGACTTGTACGAGAAGAGAGCAAATCGATTCATTTAGTAGTATTTATTTCAAATAAGTGTGGGCTGGTTAGTAGTATAATTGTTATGAGAGAGAATAGTATGAGATATATATAGTAATGGTATATTGGTTCATGTAGTTGCAGGGCTGACTAGCAATTAAAAGTATCAAAAGAGATGCATTCGGTTTGTTTGTCACTAGTATGCAAGGAAACTCTCTCCTGAGATACATACTCTTCAAGTTTGCATATTTTTAAATATTTAAACCCGAAACTTATTACTCCTTAATCGTAACCATGGTCAGGAACAGGAACTATGGTTGCCTATTATGGCAACACCGAGTATTGGCTCCATGAGTAAAATCAGAGCAACAAAAGAACAGTGGATAACACACTAGACTAGACAGGAGCTGAATAACTCATCCAGATGCGGCGTTTCGGTGTGAACCAACTTGCTCAACTGGGGACTTGCACCAGCCAACATGAAACCACTATGCCGTCCCAGAAATTCAGAGGGTCACCGATTGCGCGGTGCAGTGCTAGAAACAGACGGCCACACCAGTGCATGCTTTTGGGGGGAGGGGCCAATTTGATCAGTAGAGCACCGTGTTTGTTGTATTTGTATGACAGTATAAGTATGACACTGACTGTTCTAGATGTATTCTACATAAAAAATCTGATGAAACCTGAATGAAGCTCCTGGCTCAGGTGCCGTCCGACACCCGGGACTCGTAAGCAGCAGCTATCTCCTACAAACGAAACGAGCAAGCTCTGTAAATAAGAATCTGCCGCTAGCTCTGCAATCAGATTGGAGCAATGACTTGTGTATTGGAGCGCTTGCCTTGACGTCTCCATCTTTCGACAGAACACACCTCGATGTCACCGCACTGCCATGACCCAGAACCCACCCGACCTCGCACAGGTACTCGTCGTCACCGTTCTCCTTGAACAAGCTCCACAGCTGCTTCGGCAGCGTCACGACGCCAGCCTCGTCTCTGACCAACCTCCGCGGCTCATCCGGCGCCAACCCGGCGAACTTACCCTGCCCATCACAAATCTGTACAATGTTACGCACGTACTTCATCAGAAACCGTGCGTAACAATGGTGCAAATTAAAGAACGCTCACCGTCTCGGGATCCAACTCGTCCGAGAACCTCGCGGCCGAGGCGTCGTTGCTCTCCCATTGCCCTGGCACCTCCGACACACTGAGCTTCTCTCCGGCGGCGAACCCGGTCTCGCGGGCGGCGCAGCCGCCGAGCTGCTCGCCGTTGCGGAACGGGCCGTACCACTGCTCGGAGAACATCTTGACCCCGCGCAGCCGGGCCTCCTTGGCCAGCGCCACCGTCTGCACCAGCCTGACCCTCACCTCCCTGTTGTCCGGGTGCACGATGCAGTGCTCCACCTCGAGAACCGGCGCCGGGCCCTTGGGCCAGGCGGCGACGTAGGACCCCGTGGCGCCATACGCGAACGCCGAGGCGGAGGACGCGTGGCGCTGGTGGGAGGTGTGCACGGTGGCGGCGTCGGCCTCGCAGCCGACGGTGGGGAGCAGGCGGATGAGCCTGTAGTGGAGGGCGGCCGGGGCGGCCGGGTCAGCGAGCGTGGGGCACTGCGTCTGCCAGTCGAACACCTGCACGCCCCAGTCGCGGTAGGCCTCCGGCACGACATTCTCGGGGAGCTCCACGGGGTCGCCGGCCGCGGTGAACTCCGCGCCGAAGCCGTCCCACTCAACGGACACCCGCGCGGCGAACTCTGCCCACTTATCTGCGTTGTTTGGTGCTTCAAGTTAGTTAAGGCAGAATCTTTCCCATCGGAGCGTGTGCCGATGCTACTAACATGCTACTGAGCTACAATTCAATACTACTTTGCGTGTGGACTGTCGTATTGGGAAACGGAGGATTTAGGGCGCATATCATTAGGAAGCCACGGTTTCATCGAAAATCAAGTTCGAGAATAGCTATAATATTTTTACTATAATAAATAATTTGGTCACTGCATAATACTGTTTATATACTTACGAAAACAATGTTTACACTCTGAACCTCTACAGTAATATATGATATGGATGGTTCGTGAAGCATCTTTCATAATATTTTATAAAATATATTAGTATAAAATTAAGAGTCAAAGTTCGCAAAAAAATCAACTAGGGCTAAGTATTCTGAAACAGAGTGTGTTTTCATGTACTTCATTTGAAAGGGCCTAATCTGTACAGTACACTCACAATTAACAAGTCAGAAACTTTTTTTGATCGTTTGGTGCTCTCACCCGTGGGACCCACACATCATCAGAGGCATTAGGCGACCAAGGAGGGCAAGAAAGAGACATAAGACTAGATGAACTCTTAAGTTCGTAGCTGGTAAGCGGTATAACTAACCTGATTGTACGCCGGTGGCCGAACCGTCTGTGGCAACGGTGGTGGATGTTGCCGGCGAGACGGCAAGCGATGCCGTTCTCGCCGATGACTTGGTCGATGGCCGTAGTCGAAGCGGAGGCGACAGCGAGGAGGACGGCGGCACGGGCGTTGCGGGTGCGAGCGGCGGGAGGAGCGCGCGGTGGTTGGAGTTGGGGTTCAGAGGCAGTTGCGTGGAGACGAGAGGCATTGTGATCGGTCTTTCCTTTTTCGTTTTCACGTTATTTTCGGCGGATTCTTTCTTCGTGGCCCGGACGCTCCTAAGTCTGGTGGCTCGAGACTCGCGCTGTTGGCCGATCGAAGATGTGTGGGCGTAATTAGGATCACCAAGTTCGTGGTCACCGCGGACCGGTCCGAGTTTCGCCACAAACGGGCTTGGAAGGCAAAAGAAAAGAAAACAGGCTTGTTAATTTTTAGTTGTTTCAAATTTTTTTATACCTCAGCCACCTATCACTACTACAGAAAATATTTTCATAGACGGTTTAAAAACGTCATCACAGACGATTTCGTGAGCCATTTGAGTTTATGGGTCAGTAACGCCACGAGGTCATCACAAACAGTTTTCGAACCGTCTGTGATGTAGACTATCACAGGCGGTTTGTAGATAAAATCGTATGTAATAGCTAATGTATCTCAGACGATTTGTAGATAAAACCGTCTGTGATGACTCTTCTCTATAAAGTCTTCAAGCAATGACTGCTTATGCCTTTAAAACCGACTCCATATATATATATATATATATATATATATATATATATATATATATATTGTTTGTAGTCCCCTAGTCACTTTCGGGGAGTTGTCCACGCAGCATGAGGAGGATGAGACAGCAGTCACATGCAACTTCAACAAAGCATGGCTGTCATTAGAGCACATAGACATCCAATTACCTAGATGTCGTCGATAGGTAATTGAACGTTGCTATGTTCAGAAAATGGCGTGAACGCACAAGTACTCCGATTGGAAAGTTCTGTGGCATCATTGTTACACACGTACTTCATCAGAAACCATGCGTATCAATGGTGCAAATTAAAGAATGTTCATCATCTCGGGATCCAACTCGTCCGAGAACCTCGCGGCCGAGGCGTCATTGCTCTCCCACTGCGGACTGGGCTGCGCGAGCCGAGTTGCGCCACAAACGAGCTTGGATGGCAAACGAAAAGAAAACATGCTTGCTAATTTTCAGTTGCTTGAAACTTTCTTATACTCTAGCCACCTATAATTGCATATTACCGAGTCTAAAAATGTTGATGTGCAATTTTAGTATAATTTTACTGTTACTTTTAGTTATATTTATTTTTGTATTAGTAGGATTTATCTAGATTTATTTATATATAGTTTAGATTTTTTTTGTATTTGTAGTGCTCACCTAGATTTAATTTTGTTTAGTTTAGATTTTTTTCCTTTTCTATTTTGTAGGGTTCGCTAAATTTATTTATTTATTATCTAGGTTTATAATGGAAAGAGAGAGAATCGCATATAGAATATCGATGGAATCGTGGGAAATAAGAAAGAATCAGCAGTTGCCTGAACAGTCAAAAAAGGAATACATAATGGAAGGATAATGGGCGGTGGCCGGCTCGGCCCATCTTCCACAATCGGCCCATATCTACACGCGGCACCGCTCTCATGTAGACGTGGGACGCGAGTCTCATGTGCCTCCCGTAGTATGAACTTCTCGATATAGGAAAAAAAACCTACTATACTTAGGCCCTGTTTGGTATGGCTCTGCTCCTAGTTTTGCAACTCCAACTCCAGTTTCACTCTTGGATCTACTCCTCTGAGAAGTTGTAGTAGTCTGAGGAGGTGTTTGGTTAGAAATGTAACTCCCACTCTATGAATGCAAATGATCTATGTAAGAAGACGAAAGTACCATTGGATTTGCTGTAATTTCTGGTTTGGGTGAGAAGACGTGTAATTTTATCCAAGTAGTAAGGAGTGTGTCAAATAGTTTACGTGTATTTTTATCGTATTTATTACTACTCATGTGGTATTTTCTTACTGTAGCATCCGTACTTGCCTACTTGTACTCGTATGTGATTGTATATGAGAAAATCCATAAACTCAAACATATGAAGGAAATAACAAAGGTTCTAATTCGATGAGTATCATAACAAAAGGTCATAACAAAGACTAACATATGTCTTTGATAGAAAATAAATGAGATCTCACATTATCTTTGCTAACTGACTTTCATACCATACCAAGTCACCAAGAAGTAGCTATGCCAGTAGCAAGCTCATCCCGAAACGTATCCATATACCTATCATTCGATTGTGATGTTGACCCATCCAAAGCATGTTGAGAAATTGCATATTTTCGGTATCTAGAAGGAATGGTAGGGACATAGTTAGAATCGCGGTCGCACTTACGGAAATGCCAATCCCCGCTACCATGCTCACGTATGAAGTTGTGGAGTGTCATGGTGGCCGCAACAATCATCTTTTGCTTGGTCATTGGATATCTTGGCATCTTGAGTAGAATTGTCCACTTCATCTTCCATACACCAAATGTTCGCTCAACTATGTTACGCACGATAGGAGTGTACCCTGTTGAACTTTTCCTTGGCAGTAGTTGGTTCAACACCTCTGTGGAACTCAGGAACATGATACCTTTCGCCCATGTATGGGGCTAGGTACCCCGGTCGATTAGGATAGCCAGCATCAACAAGGTAATACTTGCCTGAATCAAAAGTAATATAAAGTTAATGGCACAAATTGATTTAGAAAGAAGTAATTTATCCAAGAGCAAATAGAGTTACCCAATGGAGGATGTGGGAAGACATCTCGGTCTACTCTCAATGTATGATATAACACACTAGTGTCATGCATAGCCCCTGGTTGACCAATGGATGCATAAGTGAAACGCATATCAAAGTCCACAACTGCCATCACATTCTGAGAGGGATTTCCAGACCTTCCAATGTATCTCACTTGTTGTTCTAGTGGAAGAGTTGCACGTATATGAGTCCCATCAAGAGCACCTATGCAATCCTTAAAATGTGGCCAAGCCTTTCGATCATCTCTAATCCTACTATGGATGGTGGAGAAGTTTGGATCCTTTGATTTCACGTAATCTACAGATATTGCAACCACACATTCGAGCACTTCTTGAAACTTCCTACTAATGGTCTCACCCGAGTGCTTGAACCGATTTTGTGTTTTCCTATTCGATTCACCTCCACCGCATACCCATAATAAGATTGCAAGTGCCTCTAATGTACTCATATTCTTGGTAGGTTTAAGCTTATACCTACTCACCAACAAGTTATGTAGGTCAAAAAAATTTATTTGGTTCATACGAAGCATCCTATGAGTCTCCCCCGGAGTAGCCAATGTCTCCTTCAACCAAACCATCCCACTGATGCGTGAAGTCTGCGTTTCCGCCTTATCCATGTAGGTTGCATAGTACTCCGAAACAATGGATGCCCAAAAGAAAACCCTTTCGAATGTTGTTGGGCGGCCCAACACTATTCCATCGCAGCCTCACCGCCTCTCACCACTGCCGCCGCTTTCCCCGCCGGATGGACGCCGTGTCTCCTCCCGCCGACTAGAGAAATAACATCCATAGCATGCTTTGCTCATATGACCTTCTCTCTAGCTTTGTTCTCTTCATCACTATCACTTTCGTAAGATGACATCTGTACATTTTATAACAATCGTGAGAATGCAAACTACAATATAGACAATAACAAAAAAAAGAAGGTAACATAAGAAGCAAGTTAACATAAAGTTCATACAATATCCAAACATCGGGTTATCGGTCTTACATAGATAGAATATGGTTCTCAAACAAAAAAGGAAGCTAACATAAAAAATCAAACAAACATAAAGTTCATCCAACATAGTAACATGCCATAATCAATTCCCATACTCCTTCTTGTACTTCCTCTTAAGCCACTCGAAACGAGCTTGTGGGGTGTGCAAGGTTTTGAACATTTGCCTTTGCTCCCTCTTCAAAAATAACTCAGTGGCAATGAAGTGCTCATCACTACCTAGAGAGACACCGCATTCTTCCACCCAGTTCATCACAACATCTATGGAGCAAGGGTCATCTTTTATTGCAAATGACTCCAATGTTGACTGAGATTTCTCAGCCATGTTAGCTATCTTTATGATTTGGTCTTGCATGACTTGAGCTGAGCTTGACTTAGGTTTTTTGCCCTTCCTAATAGGTGCACTTGCTACTCTCTTGCCTTTGTCATTCGAGGGGGGCTCGTCCTCAAGCTCAGTCTCATCCATATCCTCAATGTCATCCTCAGCATCAAGGTTGACAGTTTGAGTATTATCAGCTTGTGTTTGAGGCAATATACTCATTGGCGGAGACCAATGATCTGCACCATCATTGGTGATATCTTCAAACATCTGCCTTAGAAGGCCATCATTTTGCAGACATTTTTTGCGAAACTTTATTGCCCCTGTAATTTCCTATGAAAAAATGGGATACCGATTAGTATAAATAAAAAGTATGTGCTGCCAAAGTAAAAAAATATATAAAAAATAACACTTACTATGTTAACTTTCTTCCACCATAGAAGGGGTTGAGAAATTGTGCCTTTCTCATTGTCCCAGCCAGAACTGGTCTCCCTTGTGGTGAGTTTTTTTTCCAAATGGCGTAATCGGACTTCAACTTATCTCATTTATTCTTGAATTGTGTCTTAGTGTAATCAAGGCCCGTTACCAAAGCAATACTCCCTTTATACAACTTTGACCAAAATACCAACAGTTATTTACAGCTACTTCGAATTAAAAGCTAATCAAAACGGAATATGTATCCACAAACGACAAATACTCCCTTTATACCTACTTGACCAAAACACAACAATGATTCATAGGTCCAAATCCTCCATGATTTCAGCTACACAACAACTGGGATTTTAACTAAGTAACAAAACAGGACACCTGAGAAGCAGCAGCATAACTGACTCCCAATCTTCGACTTGACATTACCAAGCTTGATGACTACTACCACGTAAAAGCAATATGCAAATTTGAACAGGACACCTGAGTAGCAGAAGCATAACTGACTTCCGATCTTCGAATTGACATTACCAGGCTTGATGACTACTAGCACGTAAAAGCAATATTCAAATTTAACATATAAGTCCAAGTTCGGACATGATAGAGGAAATGTACAATGCTTCTTCTATTGACCTAAGCAGGTGAACTATTTAACTCCGAATTAAAAGCTAGCTATAACAGAATGAATATCTACATGTATAAAAAACAAACGATCACTTTATACAAACTTGCCTGAAACACAACAATTATTCACAGCTACTCTACTCTAAATTAAAATCTACCTACAACGGAAGGACCGAAGGAGTACCTTCTGCTAGATACATGGCAAATCCACCTTGAATCAGTCCAAATCCTACACAATTTCAGTTACGGCACAACTTGGACCTTCTCTTTGACACAGCCTAGCTTGATGACTACCACAACGTAACAGGAATATTCAAATTTGACAAATAATTCCCTATTGGAACAAACCAATGCAATATGCTTCATTTATTAGCCTAAGTAGATGAACTCATGCATGTAGAAATAATTGTGAAAAAAAAAATCCACAATTGTATTATGAACTCACAGAAAGTGAGATGCATGCATGTAGAAATATAAACATTGTCTTCAGAAACACATAAGCAATTTGGAGAACAATCACATTGCATCTGGAGAACAATTACCTTGAAGATGCTGAGGGATGCGGAGGCCGAGGGAGGAACGGTCGCCGGGGAGGAAGAGCCGCCGTCCGGGAGCTCGTTGAGGACCGGGCCGTAGAGGAAAAACCCACCACCCTGGCCGGCTAGGAGCAGCGGAGGGAGGGAGGCAAGCCATAGGGGAGGGGCGAAGGGGTGGGGCGGAGCCATGGAGGGAGGAGGCGAGCCATGGAGGAGGGGGTGGGGCGAGGCAGGGAGGCGGGAGGCGAGGAGGAGGCGAGCCGCGAGGGGAAGGGGTAGAGGGAGGAGGCGAGCCGCGAGGGGAAGGGGTAGAGGTGGGGGTGGAGCAATGGAGGCGGAGGAGGAGGCGAGCCACGAGGCGTCGGGGAAGGGGTGGGGTGGAGCAATGGAGGCGGAGGAGGAGGTGAGCCACGGAGGCGTCGGGGGAAGGGGTGGGGGTGGAGCCGCGGAGGCAGAGGGAGGGAGGCGGATGCAGAGGGAGGAAGGGGGTGGGGGGCGGAGCAGCGGCAGCGTCGTGTGCGACGAGGAAACAGGGGTGGGGAGGGGGAAGCAGCGGAGGAGTCGGGAGGAAGACGGGCGGGAGCAAACCGATAAGGAAGGTGAGGGGGTGGGGGTGAAGGGGGCTGTGAATTCGGGATGGGTATAGTTGAGTGGCAATTTGTGGGTAAATATTTGTAATTTTTATAGATATTTTGTTATACTAGTCCACAGCTTCCCACTTGGAGCAAGGGTTTGTCTGTTCCTACAATTTGCACTAGAGAGCTGCTCTACTCCAAACTACTTCAACTCCAATAGTTTTGTGGAGTTAGCCCGTTTGGCATAGCTCCACTTACTTCAACTAAAAAGCTGGGAGTTAGAAATCATACCAAACAAGGCCTTAGTCTCAAACAACTTCGCGGCGGCTGCGAGTCTTCTACACCAGTCGCGCCCGTCTTCCACGTGAGCGACGGCGGCGTGCACGGTCTCTCCTCTCCCAAACACATGCAAAATTCTGCTAGTCATCTCATGGACGATTCTACTTGTCCCCTCTTACCAAAGCCAACTGCACCAAGATTTAGAGGATTCAATCTGGATCACGCCTTCGAACGTGGTAAGAGATGAAAATTGCTCAGATTAGTATCGCATTAGTTTTACGACCGTATTCCTTCTTGTAAACACGTTTGGGCCCTGGATTAAAGACTACTGCATACGATTGATGTTTTTTCCTTCTTGCTGTAGCATGCAGGAATGTGCGTGACTTAGCGACAATGGACTGTGCTGTGCTGCTTTCATTTGTCGCGTCTATCGGTAACCTGTTGCAGGGGTGGGACAATGCAAGCATTGCAGGTGAAAAAACATTTCTTTTATTGTTCTACTGTATATCACTCTCGTTTGGTCACTCTATAATTTTATTACATTAGTGGTTGCACTCGTTGCATGGTAAATATTGCATAGTACATGATAAAATATGCCTAGTTGTAATTTGCATATCTGTTTCATGCTGCATGCATGCTAATTAACCTAGGGCTCCTTACAGAATTTGTTTGCCAAGCAACCTACTTACTACAGCGTCAGGCTGACAAATACTTGCTAATTAATGAACTATACATCTAGCTTCTTTTGGGGAATTTTTCATGTAGATTTGGGGCCAAACGGAAAGCGATTGTATGAGTGCACCACAGAGTGTCATACGTTGCCCGATATGAAATCTGACAAGAAATTAGTCGTAACGTGGGATTATGTTTGGCTTCTTAGTGTACCATTATAGTAAAGGTGACTTAATAATGATTTATTTTTATTTTCTTAGAAATACAAAATTCGGTTCCATCTAGTAATTCTCAACAAAACACTATTATATATGCTCAGCGGCTCAACGCTGATTATTGTTTTTTAAAAGAATAGATACAATAAGAGGATCCATTATATAGGTACAAATTGCTTTTGTATGGAGTAATGAAGGGTGTCCAGTAGTTCACATGGCTAGTTTAGTGCTTCTATAAATAAAACACTGTATATATAGTATCCACTGGCCTTGTTTAATTAGCTCCTTGTTTCCACCCCTATGTTACCAGCAATAATATATCTGTGCTTTCTCTTCTCTTGTTATGATTATGTTGTGGGCCCCGCGCCCCTTTCTGGTGGTTCAAATGTAGTTACACAGATGTCGGTTTCAATTTCTTAAACGTACTAATTGATATGTACTACAATTTGACAATAAATAAATAAATAATGAACCCATTTAGAGAATTTGAGTATGAAGTTTCAAATATACATTGGTCTATAAAATTGCAGACATATAATAAAGAAACTAGAAAGCTTTATTTAGCTAGTTGATTTCCTTTTAATTGATACAATTGAAAATACTATATATCATAGTCTCGATGCTCCATGGATTAATTGTCACTAACTCACTATACATAGTTGTTGTCCTTTAGCCAATGCTCTGCCACCATCCTCCGTGGGTACTGGGTTGTCCC
Organism: Hsuehochloa calcarea; assembly: GCA_036346395.1. Classification (NCBI taxonomy): domain Eukaryota; kingdom Viridiplantae; phylum Streptophyta; class Magnoliopsida; order Poales; family Poaceae; genus Hsuehochloa; species Hsuehochloa calcarea. The sequence goes on along the minus strand of CM070597.1, from coordinate 83,787,434 downwards.
TGTGTGCCATCATGTACCACTGCTATCCTCCATGTGTTGTTGCCACATATTGAAGGGTTACCATCTGAGGCGATGTATTTATTTGGACATCGTGTACTAGTGAATACATGTGTGGAGTTTTCCTAAATTTGAGTTCTTTTTCATAAAATTATGCATGAATTTAATATGTATTAAAATCTTACCATTTTAGTGTATGGTCAACAGTTGTATATCAGTATGCACAGTAACTAGCCATGTTTGGAAGTTTTAGTTAAAGAGCTGCTCACAGTATCAATTGTTTGCTAATTAACTAATTGTGACATATTGTATATATGATCTCTCCAGGCGCTATGTTCTACATAAAGGAGGAGTTCAATCTACAGAGAACGCCGATTATGGAGGGGCTTATCATGGCCTCAGCGCTTTTTGGGGCGATAATAACCACAACGTTTTCTGGAACACACTACTACAGAAAAGCTCATCATGGACGGTTCGTAACAGTCATCATAGACGGTTTTTCAACCGTTTTATCACAGACGGTTCCAACCACGAACCGTCTGTGATTCTGTAATATATCACAGACGGTCCGTGGTTGGAACCGTCTGTGATTCTGTGGTATCATAGACATTTGCTGATGCATTATGGAATCCGGATTGAGAAATCTGGATGTCTACACATCACATCCAATCTCACTATTTGTTTTTATGTACTCGCAGGTAGGCAACATATTTAGTGAAGTAGAACAACAATCTATATCTGTATGGGATGAGGAGAATTAGAAAGAATCCAAAGAGCATGTACTGGAACACCATGAAGAGGATGTTGAGAATATTGTCTATGACCTCTTATTTGTAGATCAACAATAATAGAAAGAAAGGATTTGGTTCCATCACATGGAAGCGATATGTGCATGAGAAGCAATGGTATTAATTTTATGAATAAAAGCGAGCCTACTAGTGGCTTACATATTGGTGGACAGTGGAAACTTGCTTGGAAATTGTCTGAAGGCGAGTGTTCAAACCAGCAAATGCAAGGTGGAATGGAACGAGTATATCTACATGAAGGCGCCCTAAGTTCACAAAAGGGTTCCAAATTGGATGTTTCTCTAGGTGGCCAGTTCATCCAGGATGCTGCTTTAATGAACAAATCTATTTTTCCTATAGATCAATCCGGGAATCATAGTATTGATCTTCATTCATCTAAACAGGCTCTTAGAGTTACATAATGGACTAATCTATTAGAACATGGGGTAAAGCGTGCATTAATCGTGGGCAGGAACCGGGGCCCCGGTTGAGATTCAAATCGGTTCCGAATTTTGAGATTTGAATGGATTTTGTCCAAAAAAATCAAATTTGCTTGAATTTTGTTCAGTTGATGAATGTGTGAAGTAATACAAGCCCATCCGAATCTTGCTACCATGCTAACTAGCCCAGTTGATAATTTTTGTTTGAATTTGATTTTTTTTTTAAAAAAATCAAATCCGAATTATCAATATTTTTTGAAATTTTCGGCCAAAATTGGCAGAAAATTACCGATTTTCGGCCTTACCAGCCGTATCGGGACCCCCGGTAAAAAAAATCTCCGATACAAAAAAAAAAAACACTGATCGTGGGTGTTGGAATACAAGTACTTCAACAGGTAAAATAGCTTTTGTTGGAAATTGTACATACGTGGACTTTGACTCTATTTTGTTAACACGCCTGACTGTCTTATTTGAAATACTCCATCAAATAATATTCTTTGTTCTAGTTTTTTGTAACTATGATTTTGCACGTTTTTCACTTTGTTTCCTATTTTTAATGATACTATGTTAGCTCGGTCCTGAGGGTAACGTTATAATGCTTGCATGTTTGAATTTATTATTTACACATCTAACATAATAATAACATTAGAGAAAATAGTGTTAAAGGACATGCATATAAGAGCATTAACTCACAGCGGATTCATAAATGAGTTTTTTTTTTTGTCTTTCTTTCTCTCGATCTTTTTTATGCAGTTTGCTGGCATCAATGGAATTCTCTATTATACTCCTCAGATACTTGAGCAAGCTGGTGTTGGAGTTCTTCTTTCAAAGATTGGTCTAAGTTCTTCTTCTGTGTCTATTCTTATAAGTGCTCTTACAACCTTATTGATGCTTCCTTTTATTGGTATTGCCATGTCGCTCATGGATCATTCAGGGAGAAGGTTTTATTCTATTTCTTCATTATAAAGCATTGTCGTCATTTCTGTCATAAATTTAGGCTTTGGGTGCATTTTTTATTGTCTAAACAAGACATAATAATCAATTCTCTTCCTCATCCTATGCAGACGACTTCTTCTTGTTACAATACCCATCTTGCTAAATGGTCAACATTGTGAACTTGAGCACTGAATTGCATGCTGTCCTCTCAACAATCAGCGTCAGCATCTACTTCTGCTTCTTTGTCATGGGATTCGGACCAATCCCCAATATCTTATGTGCAGAAATTTTTCCCACCAGAGCCCGCGCCATTTGCCTAACCATATGCAACCTAACATTCTGGATTTGCGACATCATCATCACATACACCCTTCCTGTGTTGATGAGGTCCATTGGACTTGCAGGTGTTTTCGGGATCCTTGCCGTTTTTTGTGTATTAGCCTTACTATTTGTGTACCTAAAGGTGCTATAAACAAAGGGCATACCTCTTGAGGCCATAGCGGAAATCTACGCACAACAAGGCCATCCAAAACAAGACACAGAATAAATGGTTTGACTCCACATATAAAGTTTTTGGAACTAAGACAAGCATAATAATTGATACGGGTCACCCGATCTTTTCAACGTAGGATCAAGATACTCACATGCAGCCTCTCAATTGTAGTGATCCTCCGTTGCCAATGCAAGAACAAATGCTCTTTAATTTGCGAGAACATATGTGTCGGACTTCACGACCACCAAGCGAAGCCCTATCGTGCTCCTAATTCCCAACGGAAAGGTTGACCGATCTTGATTTAGACAAACTTTCAATTTCCCCTCATGATGAATTGGTCACCATGGAAGAACTCTCAAGCAAAGCAATCTATTATCTCAAAAAAAATCCCCTTTCCCTTACAAGGGGAAGGCGGCGGCGACTTAAGCCCCAACCTCCTGACGCACGCGCATGGGCCTAGGGCCGGCTGGTGATTGTCTCGATCAAGCCCGTAACCGTAATCAACTCCAGTTCGGCCAAACACCACCTGGTTCCTCTCCCTATTCTTAACTCAAAACAATATGGACTTCTATCACTTTACACGGTTCAGCCCAACTTGCTGAATAACTAATACATGACTAAATACAAGGCTTCCTTTTCGTGTGCATGCATGCGTGTGATTCTCCTTAGTAGTTGCTATATACGTGAAGTCCTTTTCTTGTGCATGCATGCATGAGATTTTCCTTGGTTGCATGGCCTTCTACCAGCTGCATGGCTTTGGAATTCTTCCTCCTTGTTGCATGAACCAGCCAAATGAATGTCTTCTTGCTTGCTAGCCTGGTGCTCCTCTAGTGCTTTGGTTCCGGTTCCTTCCTCTTCATATCTAAGTATGCACAATACACTAGAACTAGGTAGTAACCAATTCTTACTAAAATTATGCTCGTTAAAGAACAAGTTCACATGTTATTGTAGTTCTTTTGCTCGTGCTCTTGCCATGAGACCTTTAGGTATATCATGAATACTTGGAGTAGGGATGTCCTCATCATCTTCTCTCGCTTGAAAAGGAGTCGTCATCGACTCTATATCGTCTTGCTCAAAGAATGGTGATAAATCAGCAACATTAAAAGTTGTACTTACACCATAATCATCTCTTGGAAGCTCTATCTTGTAGGCATTATCATTGATCTTGGCAAGCACTTTAAAAGGACCATCACCACGGGGCATCAATTTTGATTTATGCCTCTTCGGAAAATGTTCTTTGCGAAGATGAACCCACACCAAGTCACCTGGTTGGAATATCATTTTTTTCTAGTTTTGTTAGCTTTGGAAGCATAAGAACGTACATTTGCCTCAATTACCTCTTTAGTCTTTTCATTTAGTTTCTTTACAAAATCAGCACACGTGGAGGCCTCCATATTAGCACGTTCTTGTAATGGAAGTGGTAGCAAATCAAGTGGTGTGATCGGTTTGAAGCCATACACCACGTCGAATGGACACAATTGAGTAGTAGAATGCACTGCCCGATTATAAGCAAATTCCACATGCGGCAGACAGTCCTCCCGTTCTTTCAGGTTCTTTTTAATCATTGTTCGCAGCAACATGGAGAGTGTACGATTCACCACCTCCGTTTGTCCATTGGTTTGTGGGTAACAAGTTGTCGAAAAGAGTAACTTTATTCCAAGCTTAGCCCACAATGTCTTCCAGAAATAGCTCATAAACTTGACATCACGATCTGAAACAATGGTGCGAGGCACGCCATGCAATCTCACAATTTCCCTGAAAATAAGTCAGCTACATGCGACGCATCATCGCTCTTATGACAAGGAATAAAGTGTGCCATCTTAGAAAACCTATCCACAACTACAAAAATATAATCCCTCCGCTCTCAGTCCTAGGCAATCCCAAAACAAAGTCCATGCTAATATCTTCCCAAGGAGCACTAGGAACTGGAAGTGGAGTATACAACCCATGTGGATTAAGTTTCGATTTCTTTATGGCATGTGATACATCGTTGAACAAACCTCTCAACATCACGTCGCATCCTGGGCCAATAGAAGTGACCAGCCAGCATTATATATGTTTTCTCTCTGCTAAAATGTCCCATCAATCCACCTGCATGAGACTCCTGCAACAATAACAAACGCACGGAAGAATCTGGAACACATAGCTTGTTAGTTTGAAATAGAAAACCATCATGGGTATGATACTTGTCCCATCCTTTCCCATCTTGGCATTTAGAATATGGTGCTAAAAATTCTTGATCAGAAGCATATAATTCTTTCAAACTCTCTAATCCATGTACCTTTACTTCCAACTGAGTTAAAAACATATTCTTTCGTGATAAAACATCAGCTATCACATTCTCTTTGCCTTTCTTGTATTTAACAATGTATGAAAAAGTTTCAATAAATTCAACCCACTTAGCATGTCTACGATTCAATTTAGCTTGACCTTTCAAATATTTCAAAGCTTTATGATCAGAATGAATGATAAATTCTCTAGGCCAAAGATAATGTTGCCAAGTCTCTAACACACGTACAAGAGCATATAATTCTTTGTCATAGACAGGATAATTCAATTGTGCACCGCTAAGTTTCTCACTAAAGTATGCAACATGTTTTCTTTCTTGCATCAAAACACCACCAATACCTAGCCCACTAGCATCACATTCAATCTCAAAAGTTTTAGTGAAATCAGGTAAAACAAGTAATGGTGCTTCAGACAAACATCTCTTTAATTCAACAAAGGCTTTATCTTGTGATTCTCCCCATTCAAAAGCAACACCCTTTTTAGTTAATTCATTTAAAGGGGGCAACAATGGTGCTAAAATATTTCACAAAACGTCGATAAAAACCAGCAAGCCTATGAAAACTACGAATTTGAATAACATTGACAGGAGTAGGCCAATTTCGAATAGCTTCAACTTTAGAGTCATCTACTTCAATTCCATGAGCTGAAACAACGTAGCCTAAGAACACCACTTTATTTGTACAAAAAATACACTTGTCAAGATTATCATACAATTGTTCGGTTCTTAGCACTTCTAGCACTTGTTTAACGTGTTCATCATGTGCGTCTAAGGAGCGACTATATATCAAAATGTCATCAAAATAAACTACTACAAATTTTCCAATGAAGTGTCGCAAAATATGGTTCATTAAGCGCATAAATGTACTAGGAGCATTAGATAAACTAAAAGGCATCACTAACCATTCATACAAACCAAATTTTATTTTAAAAACTGTTTTCCACTCATCTCCATGTTTCATTCTTATTTGATGATATCCACTACGCAAATCAATCTTAGAAAAAAATAGTAGAGCCACTTAATTCATCAAGCATATAGTCTAACCTAGGAATAGGATGACGACAACAAATGGTAATGTTGTTGATGACTCTACATTTTACACATATTCTCCATGTACCATCTTTTTTAGTAACAAGAATGACAAGGACGACACAAGGACTAAGATTTTCGCGTACATACCCTTTCTGCACGAGCGCTTGCACTTGCCACTAAATTTCTTTTGTCTCCTCCGGATTTGTGCGGTACGGTGGTCGGTTGGGAAGTGGAGCTCCCGGTACCAAGTCAATTTGATGTTCAATACCGCGAATGAGTGGTAAACCAGCGGGTACATCCTCCGGAAAAACATCCTTATAAGCCTACAAAACTTGAGGAACCACACTAGGAAGGGAGGGTAAGTCATTAGTAGAAAGCAAAACATCTTGGTATAGCAATACAAAGTGTATCAAAGTGATCATCTCGTATCTCTCTCAAATCAGATTTAGTAGCTACCATAACTAACTTTTTCTCTCCCTCTTCTTTTCTTTTGCCACTCAGTTTTGTCAATTGAGGTGAGAATAACATACTCGAGCACTAGGAATGGTCGTTGTGCTGATCGATGTTCCAGGAAGCTGCGATGGTGAATGTTAGAGCTCTCCTACAAATAGTTTGGTCGATGAAAATGAGAACCCAAAGAAGCAAGATAGCCCTTGCCATTTTGTCGACGCACTATATCGAATTGGAGAGTTATGCTGTGGTGTGTTCGAAGCTGCTTGTTTCTTAAATGAACGCATGTGTCTTGCGCAACAACCGAGCTTGTGTTTTGTAGCATGCCTTGCTTTTGTTTTGTAGCAGCAGCAGCCGAGCAGCTTCTTGTGCCCACCACCACCATCAGTTTACATGACTCTAGAAACACAAAGAAGATGGTTCATGTTCTTGTGTCACGAGCAAACAAGAAGGTTCAGTTCTGGAGCAAACAAGACGGTACACTTATGGAGCAGTAAGATGGATCAGCAGCTTACATGAATCAGAACCGTTTCAAGAGCAAATAAGATGCATGTATCAATTTCCTCAACACAAGTGGTACAATTCATCAAGAACGACAATCACTCAAAAACCAGAACATCAGCAAAAATTTTAGCATAAGCCAGGCATCATGCACCAATTTGGAGGCATATAGCACCAGAACATGCTTCAATTCGCTAACCACATTTACATAGACAAATCACTAGTGCTTAAATTTGCAAAGAACACGAAACTGAGAGCAATCTGTTTCATTGATTCAATTGTGTCGGCAATCACTAATACAAGAGCACATTCCGGCAAACACTAATGCATGTACTAAACACTGACAATAGAACATCCCAAGAAATGAAACACTTGGTACTGCTTCTGATGAGGACATCCCTTCTATGGATACAACTCATCCACAGCAAGTGTTGCAAGGACCACTTACTCGAGCTCGTGCTCGTCAACTTAATTACCAGGTGAACTCATTCCTAGCTTCATATGTTACTGAGAATAGACCGCTACCTAATGCAAGTAATTTAATTGTGCTTAGGAACTTGGGAAAGGAAGTAGGAAAGGGACATGGAGTCATGGACATGCACGGAAGGAATAATGAAGGTCACCACGTCACTTTAGGACCAAGTCAAGCACGAATTCGAGTTGGACACGTTCTGGAATCAGAGTCGGACTGCTGCGATGGTACCAAGTTCAAATGGACGTAACTTCCTCATACGGACTCCGTTTGGGATGTTCTTGCACTTCATGGAAACCTTATGAAGTCTACTTTTCAACGGATCCAACCTCATCTTCAAATTGAAGGACCGAAATGGCAACAGAGGGGGGGGTGAATGGTGCCTAAAAATTAATACTCCCCTTTACTGTATTTAAAACCAGCCTACAAAGATCTCTGAAGATCTAAAGAAAGTAAATGAAGCAAGATCAAATAACAAAACCTAGTTTCAGGCTGTTCTTCTGGAAATCGGAAGTTCCGGGAAGTACACTGCGGTAGTTCCGCTTATGTAGTTCCATGATGTATAGCTCGAAGTTCCGCTATGACTTTCCACGCCTAAAATCGAAAGTTCCGATTATCCTGAGCTAAGAACAGAACGTTCGGGTTTTTGCTCAAAAATCCAAACTACTTAATCTTGAATGCTCTTCTCGAGTCAAGTTTTACAGACATCATCCTAAACACCATCTTGACCTTATGGAGAAGAATCGCAACCAAAGATTCAATAATCGAACCAAAAGCGGATTTCTTGAAGAAGGGCAAGAAAGACCAAAACCAATGATAAGCGAGATTCTCAGATTCTTAGAGCATGAAATTTTGAGGAAGTAATAGCAATACCAAAACGATTCTAGATATGAAGTTTCATGCTATTTCATAAAACGAAACAAAAGATATACCAAAACCCTAGATATTCAACATGAACAGAGAGAGAGAGAGTTGCAAAATCAAGTAATCGAAACCTCGATTTCATTGAATTGAAACATGGATTACTGAGGTAACACAAAGAGGAATGATTACAATAGGTTTCAGCCATCAACTCCACAACTCAAAAAGCAAAACACACCCTTTTGGTGGAGCTAACCCTAATTTTCTCACTCTCCGTGTCTAACCCTAACTCCGTGATTCTCCCTATTTATAGCCTTGGCTAATGGGCCTACAACCCATTAAGCCCGCTACACCCGAACGGAACCGCCTCCACTTTTGCCGCTTTGCGAAAAGACCCTTTCGCCTTTGCGCACCTTCCGAAGCCTCCGTACACCTTGTTGTGCACGACTGCAACCGCTTCAAGATTCACGCCGTCTTCGACACATCCCGACCGCTTCGACCTCAACGCCTCCTGCGCTTAGTCCGGTCCACGTGTCTCGCCACGACTCCATCTTGATGCCCCGCAACAACACGCACAAAAACACATCACATAGCATTGCACAATATCATAGCATCAATATTTGTATAAGACTCAAACTCATACAAAATCAAAATCACAATTCAACCTTCTCTCGACAGCTCGACACAATCGGAAGTTCGACTTACCACAATGAAGTTCCGATTTCGAACATCCGCACTTGTCGAATTATCGGAAGTTCCGTGCTTACCATCTGCGGAACTTCCGATCTTCTAACATCCGCACGCCTAAAAATTCTATTCGATTTTCGCCTCGGAGGAATCTCAATACCAATATTATCGGACACTCCGCTACCCCATCTGCGGAAGTTCGATTCTCTTCACCAAACCAAAACCTGTAAATCGAAGTTCCTTTTTCCAACACCGTAGTTCTGATTAATCGAACTTCCGCTCCATACACAATGTAGTTCCGATTTCCGACTCACCTGAAAAGTCCAAACCAAAACCTCAACTCTCAATCTAATCAACACACTTGTCAAATACTCATCACTCGAGTGGAGGACCTCTCACATGGTCTCTCAATCTCCCCTTGATGAGTATATTGACAATTACCAAAAGCATAAGATGAGTTTGAGATTACAACAACCAAGGTCTAGACAAGAGTAATAAAGCACAAGACCAAGTTGACACAAAGAGAAAGACTTGAGATGAGATGAAAGAGCAATTTTCGCACAAAACTCAAGGCTTTTCTTCAGAAGGCTTTTTCTCACAATCATTCTCCCCCTTTGGCAATAAAATCATCAATATGTAGAAAAGGGAGGAAAAGACTATATGATGTTCATTTTAAGCATTAGGAGCCATGTAGATTATCCAAAATGACTATTAGAGTATTACACCAAGCCATAACACGTAAGAATGCTATCAAGATCATGACAATCGATGTATAGAAGAGCTAAGACAGAAAGTCCATAATCTGATTAATGATCCAGTTCTTTAGCAGGTCAATTAAGTCAAGATTGAAGTCTAGCTAAAGATATCCAAAGATGATACAAGCCATGTCAAATAATCTAAGTTGAACCAAGAAGACTCAATCTTGAGCAGTTTAGAGAGCTACCATTGAAGAAGGACTCATTTTATCCGAACTTGGTCTCTTTGATGATAAGCAATTTTAGCACATTTTCTTTTTCTCAAGACTTTCTATTTTAAGGCTCTTTAAGGTTTTATCTCAAGAAAGCAAGCTCGGACTAGGTGCCATCCACAACCGCCTCCCGAGCTTCAACCATTTTTTAAGCCATGTGCTAGATCCCAAGCCTTATCGCGACCACCCAAGCAACAGACTTAAGGAGGTGATCTTAGGTCATCCAAGGCTTCCCCTGAGTTCATGCCTAGTGCAATGGCAAGCCGTCTCATGAGAAAGATTTGGTGAGATCAGTTTTTTCGCACAAAAGAGATCATTTTTTTTCTTTTGAAGTTTTTAGACCAGTGATTAGAGATAAGTCATGTTTCTTAACAAACTGACATAGCTTACTCAAAAGTTCAAAAGAGATTCAGGACTCAACTCAGCCTACTTGACATGGCGAAAATCATAAAAGGATAGTTTTAACCAGACTAGTCTCAAGAGCTATCATGACAAGATTTTAATTCAAGTTTAGCATTTTTAAATACCTTAGCATGTCAAAGACTAAACTACACATAAAAAGTCATAATAGATCTAGCAGTTTAGCATAAATCATGGCAAGATGTAAAATAGTGAAAACAGATCATAAGGGATAATAAACAAGGCTCTATTTGATTATTATGCAATGCTTGATGAAATACACAAAAATCCAGATTCCCTTCAGAATGAGATGCATCTTTTAATTCAGGTTGATGTATGACATAATTAAGAATATGGAATAACCAAGAATAACTCCCCCTGAACCAAAGGAACAAAAACGAGAATCTGATAAGTAAAACAGAAAAGGCAGTCCTCTAGAGCATAGAAAAGATATAGAGAAAACTATCGCTCAGACAGGTTCTTATCTACCCCATATGATTCTAGGACTATCAGCTGATCTATACATACACTAAGGAGCAAACACTGTCCCTGTCTACCCAAGGGTGGCCCGACCCCTGCTAGAACCTATAAGAAGTGAGTAAGCTCTACTTAGAGAAGGAAGAGACAGCTAATAAGCAGCATCCTAGAAGCACAAGACAAGAAGTAGCAGTCAAAGCAATTTGGCAAGTGAACCACTCTAACCTATGCTGGAAGGACTTCGACCCAAAAATGAAACCAGAAAGAAGTAATAGTATAATATGATATAATATAATATAATATAATACAGTAGTAGCACAAAGCTCCCCCTCACAGCAGTCCGTAAGGACAAACCACCCCAAGCTCTCCCCGCAGAGTGGCAACCGAGTCGCCCAGAGGCTTAGTGAAGATATCTGCCAACTGGTGCTCACTCTCCACAAACTGGAGCACAATGTCACCCTTCTCTACATGATCTCGAAGAAAGTGATATCTGATATCTATATGCTTGGTCCGAGAATGTTGCACTGGGTTCTTGGCAATGCAAATCGCAGACGTGTTATCACAGAAGAGTGGAACGCAATGATAGATAGCCCAAATCCGCAGGTCGAGACCATCCAAAGCACTTGACTACAAAGAATCGGCGACAACGTACTCGGCCTCTGCAGTGGACTGCGCAACACCGGATTGCTTCCTCGACGACCAGGAGACGAGAGAAGTGCCAATGAATTGACAAGTGCGAGAAGTGCTCTTCCTATCTATCCTCTGACCAATAAATCAGACGGAGAAGGCTCTAAGAGATAGACAAGAAGAGGAAGAGTACCAGATACCATAGTCAATAGTAGCTCGAAGGTACCGAAAGATGCGCTTCACCGCCTGACGGTGAGATACGCGAGGAGAAGCCTGAAACCGAGCACAAAGACACACAGAGAAGTGTATGTCTGGTCTCGAGGCTGTGAGGTACAAGAGAGAGCCAATCATGCTCCTAAAATCCTTTTGGTCAATGTGTTCGCCGTCTTCATCCGGATCCAGAGCACCAGATGCCATTGGGGTTGATCTTGGCTTTCCATCATTCATGTCGAACGCTCAGAGGTCTCGAGTGTATTTGCCTTGATGAAGAAAGGTACCTCTCGAGTCTGCTTGATTTGGAAGCCAAGGAAGAAACTCAACTCGCCCATCATGCTCATTTCAAACTCCGAGCTCATGACATCGGAAACCGGGAAACGAGCATGCGAGGAGCCGCCAAAGATAATGTCATCCACGAGATCCGACGAGCAGAAGATCGGTGCCTCGACGGCGGATGAACAAGGTTTTGTCAATTTTACCCATCTCAAAACCATGGCTCGTGAGATAGGACTTAAGCCTTTCATACCAAGCTCGGGAGCTCGCTTGAGTCCATACAAAGCTTTGGAAAGCTCAGAGACATGGTTAGGGTATTTGGGGTTCTCGAAACCGTGAGGTCATCGACATAGACTTCTTCCTCAATAAGGCCATTGAGGAAGGCACTCTTGACATCCATCTGTAAAGCTTGAAACCCTTAGAAGTCGCAAAGGCAAGCGAGATTCTAATGGCTTCAAGTCTAGCTACAGGGCAAAGGTCTCTTCAAATCTAGACCTCAACTTGAGAGTACCCCGAGCTACCAGTCTAGCCTTGTTTCAATGACTAACCCATCTTCACTTTGCTTGTTCTTGAACACCCATTTGGTCCCAATGATATTGTGACCTTGAGGGGCTCAACAAGGGACCGACCTTGTTCCTTTCAAAGTTTTCCAATTCCTCGTGCATGGCGTTAGTCCATGACTCATCGAAAGAGCATGACAAACGCCTTTGGGCTCAAACGAGGCAACAAAGGCGTAATGGAGACAGAATAGAGACATGCCGCTTTTGAACGAGTGACTCGCTCAAAGAGATCTCCAATTATCTGCTCTCAAGGATGGTCCTTTGAATGTGTCTTGGAGGTCCAGGTGAGATGAAGAAGTGGCCTCTACCTCATTAGCGCATTTAGATAGGGACAGAGCCACTAGCTTCGTAAGCGCGAAGGTAAGGGTGATCTCCTCGAGGTGCGGTGGAAGAGGGCACCTCAAGAGGAAGAGAAGGAACTGGATCGGGTAAACAACCCTCATCTCCATCCTCCTCATCGTCCACAAAGATGGACTCGATCGCTCTAAGGAACTCGAGATATCGTGCCTAGTCCTCGGTGGCCTCATCGAAGGTCACCTCACTGAGTTTCTAACAATTTACTAGATTCGCAGCCTGCACTCTATAGGCACGAGAAGAAGTCGAGTAACCCGTAAAGATCCCATCACAAGATCGTGACTCGAACTTATCTAGGTTCCTGCACTTGAATAAAACACTTGCAACCAAACACACGAAAATGCGAGACGCTGGGTTTTCGCCATATCTCAACTCATAAGAAGTGCGATGCAAGAGTGCCCAAGAAAAACTCTGTTAGAAACATGACAAGCAGAGCAATTCCCTCATTAAAACTTCCTAGGTGTAGAGTACTCATCAAGCATCGCCCCGCCATCTCGACCAAGGTACTGTTCTTCCTCTCCACGACGCCATTTTGTTTGAGGGACGATGGAGACGAGAACCGTGCTCTACACTGCCTCACCACAAAACTCTCAAAGTAGGAATTCTTGAACTCGGTGCCATTATCGGTCGAATTGCTCGTAATGCACCGGAGCTCAACAGAAAGCCTACTAAAAGACCACGAAAAGAGTAAACGTCTCATCCTTCGAGGCTAAGAAGAACACCCAAGAATACCTCGAGAAGTCATCGACCACGACAAGTACGTACCACTTCCTCCCATCGATCGCACTCTAGCCGGTCCCATCAGGTCCATATGGAGCGCTTGACACAGTGCATCCGTCATAGTCATCAGAATCGGAGGATGTGAAGCGGCAACCATTTTGCCGTGTCGGCAAGGAGCACAAACAAGATCCTTGACCATTTTGAGTTTCGCAAACCACGAATGAGATCGTGGCCACTAACTCGGTCGATGATCAAATCCTATATGACCAAGTCTCCTATGCCGTAAAGACAAATCACGGATTCGAAGCAATTAAACATCGGAGAGGATCACCGGAAGATCCGGAAAAATCAGCACGAAAAATCCTCCCATAACGAAATCCCGCAAACTAGACTACCCAAGAATCAAGAATTTTGCAATTGTTTTTCTTAAAGCTCACCTCGAAACCGTCATCGGTGGTCGAGAGACCGAAGCGATTATACTGCAGCTTACTTACTAAGGCAACATCTTTTAAAATAAAAGAATCATTAATGCTCACAGACCTTTAGCGATGACGCGCCCAAATGAAGCATCTCCAAGGTGATCGCCTCATCACCGAGCGCGGGCTAGAGAAGAAAACCAACGAGACTCACCACCATATGACGTGAACAACCCGAGTCTACAATCCGGACCTTTCCTTCCCAAATGGCGACCGAGTCAAACAGAGTAAAGTCTCGATCGGGGTGAATCACAGAGATTTTGGCACCCAATCTTGAGTAACTCGTGAATGATGAAGTAGTCAAGCAAGACCGACCTCTATCTACCCTACGCTCTCTGTCACTCAACAAGTCAAAAGATCTCAGCCTGTTGCTGGATCCGACTGCTATGGAAGAGCGAGTCGAAGTGCGATAATATCTTGATCTCGCCATGGTAGCTATCTCGAAAGGAAAACGAGATCTACCCTCGTGACGGCGGAGTTACGACCAAAGGGAGCATGAGGACGAAACTCAGAAAACTCAGAAAAACCAAGTCCTCGATGCTGCCCAAAATCATCAGATGGAACAAACCTAGACCTCGTGTTGGTCTTAGGTGCACTCAAGATCTGGGGCTGACCTTGAATGTACCTAAGAGACTCAACATGGTCTCTACGCGCGATCTTGGCGCGCCTGAAGCAATGATCAACTAAATGTCCATCTTTCTGACAGAAGGTGCAATGATACTTCGCCTCGAGGGGTCGAAGCCGCAGTGGGATCACCTTGTCGCGTAAAATCCTTTGAACAAAACCCGCGACTTAAAATTGACTTTCTCACCCCGGCTTAGTTTTGATCACACAGTGCTATGGTTTTGAGCACGACGGTGGATGCTTCCTCATATCCTCCCGGATATCATATCCTAGACCCCGATTAAATCGCAAATTTTAGATTTGTCTAGAATGAGATTGAGCTTCTTCTTGCCTCCTACAAACCTCTCGAGAGTGTTCATAAGATACTGACACTCCCGAAAGAGAGAGGTGCAAGAAGAGCAGGGGGAAGAAGGGACAGCAGAAGGTAAGGGAGCAGAAGAAGAACCACCAACAGAGGAAAGATTGGCTTGTGCACGCACAAAGACTTTGGGGGACAGTCCTCATCGCTAGCGATTGGTTCACGTTACTAGGCGCCTCTACCAAACCCTTAGACTTCTTCCCAGCACACACAATACAAGCAGATGATTGTGTCTCTAGAAGGTCCTTAGTTAGCTTCACACATTTTTCATCCAATGCAACCAAATCACATTTTAGTTTATTACAATGATTGCAAGGTGAGCTAACAAGGTCCTTAGAAGCATACTGAGCCAATTTGTTATTGTGATCAATCATTTCTTGAAACTGCTTAGATATCTGATTCTAGTTCAAAGAGCTTAACTTAGGACAGCTTTAAACAAGAAACAACAGCTCTAGTAGCGCAGACTTGAAATTCAAGAATTTTGTGATCTGCCTGCTTTAGGTTCATCTTGAGATTATTACAATTTTCACAAGTTTCAGGCAGATCAAGCAAATGGTATAAAGACCTCTAAACGAATTGTCCTTAACCTCACATGAGGTGCAAGCGGTAGCCTCAACAAAGAGTGGATGAAGGAGGTGCTATCCTACTCATCTCTAATTCAAAGAAGAAGGCTAATGTTCTCTACCTTAATCATGTCAAGTTCGGAGGACACACTATCATGTAAGGTCCTTAGTTTTTCCATATCATCAATCAAAGCACAAGATGTGTCACATTCATCACGGGAGGGAGCGGATGTAAGTAAAGTGAGCTCCGTGATAGTCTAGCTACTTCCTTCTCCAACCCAACACACTTAGTCCTAGACTTAGCATGGAATCTACCTAGCTTAAGAAAAGCATCATTAAGTCGGGTCATAAGTGGGACTAACCTCGCCTGCTTTGATTTGGAAGCCAAGGAAGAAACTCAACTCGCCCATCATGCTCATTTCAAACTCCGAGCTCATGACATCGGAAAACTGGGAACGAGAGCATGCGAGGAGCCGCCAAAGATAATGTCATCCACGAGATCCGACGAGCGGAAGATCGCGTGCCTCGACGGCGGATGAACAAGGTTTTGTCAATTTTACCCATCTCAAAACCATGGCTCGTGAGATAGGACTTAAGCCTTTCATACCAAGCTCTGGGAGCTGCTTGAGTCCATACAAAGCTTTGGAAAGCTCAGTAGACATGGTTAGGGTATTTGGGGTTCTCGAAACTGTGAGGTCAGTCGACATAGACTTCTTCCTCAATAAGGCCATTGAGGAAGGCACTCTTGACATCCATCTGTAAAGCTTGAAACCCTTAGAAGTCGCAAAGGCAAGCAGGATTCTAATGGCTTCAAGTCTAGCTACAGGGGCAAAGGTCTCTTCGAAATCTAGACCCTCAACTTGAGAGTACCCCTGAGCTACTAGTCTAGCCTTGTTTCGAATGACTAACCCATCTTCACTTTGCTTGTTCTTGAACACCCATTTGGTCCCAATGATATTGTGACCTTGAGGGGGCTCAACAAGGGACCAGACCTTGTTCCTTTCAAAGTTTTCCAATTCCTCGTGCATGGCGTTAGTCCATGACTCATCAGAAAGAGCATGACAAACGTCTTTGGCCACTCTGAAGGGTTCTTGCTGCCGCGTGCCAATAAGGCAACAAGTGCAGGCAACTGAAGCAATGCCCCAATCGTAGGGATGCAGGCGACGACGACGTCCCTGGATGGAGGTCATAGGCACCCCTAGTAGCGGTCACAAGCGAATCCTTAATGCTAACCCAACCCTGGCTTAGAAAAATAGGGATCGAAACGCCGGCATGTCGCAGCCGCGCATCTTGCAGGACATTTTCCTGGAGGCGGTTGCTGTCGCCATCGCTATAGGAGCTGAGCACGTGGACGCGCATGGCCCAGTTGAGCCCGCCGATGAAGATGGTGCTGGAGATGTAACTCCTCTACGACCGCACCTCCTCAACCGTCGGGCGTTCGTGTCGGCCCTGGCCGCGGACGCCGTCCTGTCCGGCATCGGCGGGATGTGCACGGTTTAGTGCGCCAACTCAGCGCTGGCGTCCGCGCTGTCGCCAATGTCCCTCGACGAGCCTAGTATCTGTAAGATCGAGAAGACTGACTAGAGGGGGTTGAATAGGTGGTTTTTAATTTATTTTTTTTGGCTAAAATCGAGTTTTATATGGGATTGTAAATAAATTTTGTTTTGCTCAATTAAAACCTAAATTAACTAGTCCAGGCTAAATACACCAACAATATAAAACTATTGATAACGATAGTAATCATACAAAGATATCTAAGCAATTTAATTCTATTAATGTAAATTGCACAAAGTAAATCACAAGATAGCAAACCACAATGACACAATGATATTTTACCGTGGTATTCGGAGACTTGCCGGTCTCCCCTAAGCCACGTTGAGATAAGCCCAAACTAATTGGACCAGCTCCACGAATTATGCTAAACACATCAATTCCACTAGTGGTAGCTCTTTCCTGCTCTAGGTAGGCGAGCTCCAACCTTCATAACACGCTGGACCTTCTCACAAGCTTCTTAAGAAGATTATCAGACCACGACGTCTCCACGTCGTCTAGGTGTTGGCAAACACCAAGAGTAATAAGTCAAACCCCATACTCGACTCTCACCACGTGCAACGAATGCAAAAACTCAAGTGGATACGAAATCTACCTCTAGATGCAACACATGCAACTAGAGACCATTCTCCTTGCTCACAAGGTGCAACACATGCACAATTGAGAGGAGAAGCTCATACTAGCCCAAGTGAGTGAAATAGGGTGCCAAATATTGTCTCTTAACCGGTCAAGGTGAGTATTTATAGTTCACACGCAAAAACTAGTCGTTGGGAGCAAAAATCCCCAAAAAATAGGATTTACGGTAGTACCACCGTACAAACTTTGGTACTACCATTTTTTTTTATTGTCCATCGGTCGCACGGGTGTATTAACGACTCAAAAACTAGCCGTTAAAGACTTTAGTGCGGTAGTACCATAGTACAAAGGCTGGTAAACTCCGATGTCGGAATTGAGTGATCTTGGACTCTATGTAAAGCTTATTCAGATGGCTACACAACCCACCTATTTGAGTGATCTTAAACACATTTGATAAAATCAAAAAACACAACTCCAAATTGCCACTACAATGGTCTATGTCCAAAGAAATAACAATAAGCAATCTTAGACCATGCCAAGGGAAAATGCATGAATCCCAATTATTTGAAAAACATATTTGCAAACTTAGATCACGCCACACGGAGTAGGTACATGGATTTTAACTATTTGTCAAACAGATTTACAAAATTATAGTCACATGCTACAAGGATTAAATGCATGAGCCTCAACTATTTACAAAACAAATTCGCAAATAATAACATCATACCACGAAGGGCTAGAGCAAGCAAAATTGAGCTATCAACACGTGATGAGACTCAAGCTACTGGACAAGGCCCCTCTTAATAGTACGGCAAATCTATATTAGCAATTCAGTCTTCTAACCAAACACTAAGTCTGGTAAAAGACTAGGAATACATTCTTAGCCCAAGCTAGTCATACCTTTGCCTTGGGCATCCTCTTGAAGTTTGATGACACACATCTTCAATTCAAGTCCGGCTCATTGTTTGGATATGCATCAAACCATGATGCATCCTTTACTGGACCTGCATCACCACATGACGGGTCTTCTCTTGACTTGATGATCAACTCATGATCATCTCCTCTTCGAGACCTTGATATGCATCAACACATGATGCATCCTCTTCTTGAAACTTGACTTGATGACGATCAACTCATGATGCCATCTAAATTCTCCATTACCCAGGAACATAACCTATTCATCCAACTCATGAAAAATGTTAGTCTCATAATGATTAACATTAATTACCAAGATATGTCTGCAATAAATGCTTCTGAACAAGCCATTGCAAAAAGGTGTGGTACTACTGTCGTTGATCATGTGGTAGTTCCGCTCTCCGGTACTTCCGATCATAAGGGCGACACGACCGCTTCTCTTCGAGGTTCGTAATAGGGCCTGTCTGTAAATAACGTACCACCAACTAATTCTCAGAAGGATCGGGCTGCGGTAGTTCCGCTCAAGATTTGCGGTCATACCACGATATGGTAGTTCCGGCAAATGAACTCTGGTACTACCGCTTCACAAGTCCGACCAGGCCACTTGGTTCGACCCGACTAGCTCACCCGATCGGACCACACGATCGGACCAACCATTCGGATGGTCCAAACGATCAACGGTAGTTCCACCAAAGGATTTGTGGTCATACCGCTACGCGGTAGTTCCACCAAAAAAACTCCGGTACTACTGCACATCGGTAGTACCGCTTACTAAATGCGGTCATCCCGGATTTCCACTAAAATTCTTCCAAAAGTTTTTGAAAATGCAATGCATGACTCTTTTATTTTGAGCCATGTCGATCTTTTATCATCTTTGCACTTCCATTCTATGTCATCATTCAGACTCCGGAACTAAGCCTTGAACACATCTTAGCACACACATTAGTCCCACAACATAATTGCAAATAATTGAATATAAAGTAATATGGATATATATGAATTACACAAGTTTTATATACTCAAAGGATATATTTCTAAGTAGAGATCTCCAATATATGTGGATAAAGAAATATGTATCAGTACTAATGAAACCACAAAACATAGAGTGAACTTCCCCAAAATGTGTACATACACAAATGTGTAATAAAAATATATGCACATATTCAAATTAAACTTTTGGTGGAGTTCAACCTATATTTTGGATATGAGGAATGCACAAAGATATGAGAATATGATGTCGAGTGCATACCTCCATGATTTTTATATTTTTATCCAAATAAGACTACACAATAGATATATCAATAAAAGTGTTAGTCTCACATATAGATTTATCATTAATCACCAAAAGACTCCATTAACTCATAATGGTAGATTTAGATTCTTCAATCTCCCTCTTTTTGGTGATTGATGATAAATCATTTATCAATAAGAACATTTGGATATAAATCATCATAAGATAAGAATTTAAGCCATTGAACTATTTTCATGCATGTCACTATGCAATTTAAAGTTTCAAACATTATGCATATGAGAATGACATACTTGTACATACGATGCATATATGAGGCTATATGTATGAATGAGATGCTCCTCCTCAAGACATGCATCAAATAAGGAGAAATCACAAGAGAGATTCCAAATGTAAAGATATTGATCATATAAACATTCTCTCTCTTTTGGCATTAAACACCAAAAAAATCCAAAAGAAATCTAAGCCAACACAGAGTTTTTCTAAAATAATGAGTGTGGCAAGAGAATTCATTTTATTTTGATCATTGAAATATTATCCCCCTTTTGAAATAAGGTTTTGTTTTCAAGCTATTTGAGGAAAACTAAAATAGGTCACAAACTCTCCTTTTATGGCCGAAAAAGAGCAAAAAACTCGAAATGAGGCCATATTTGAGTTTAACCAAAGGAAATAATTTTTAGAACACATTCAAATAATCTCCATCTTGGAATCTTCTCAAGAACATTTTTCATGAAGATACCATGCTCATTATCACAAATTGGAAATCATGTTGAGCTAAAAAATTTCTTAGAATATTTTAAAATATATGGAAACAAGCTCAGAAAAATATGAAATAAATCATGGAGCAAGTCCTTATAAATACACACAATTTTTATTTTGGGAGGGTTAACCACCCGAGGGGTCCCCGGGGTCCTGCGAGGCCCGACGCATCGGGTCCCCCGGGTTACCTCCGGGGAACACCCGAAGGCTCCCCATCGGTGGACTCTGGATGGAATCCAAAGACGGAGCAACCCAGGCTCCAGTGGACCTGGTGCACCAGTTGGGTGGACCAGGCCCATGGGAGCCCATTGTGGGCCAAAGCCTACGCGTAGGGGGGAAGTCCCTGCAGCCCCATACGCGCATGGTACCTTAGTAGAGGTAGGGTTGTAATGTAAGAGCCCTGCCTGGAAAGGCTATAAATAGGGGTCCACCCCCCATGTAAAGGGAGGATACTAAAGTCCTGATTTTTCAGAATAATCAATATATACACCTTTTTCTTAGCAGCTGATCCCCTCTCCTGAGGATCCCCCGACTCCTCCGAGCGCACCGGGGGTCCCCCTCTCTTACTGTATAGCCATTGATTGCTACAACAGTTGGCGCCGTTCGTGGGGTTCGGTAGGAAAGTCAAGTACAGTTTCGAAGAACTAGAATGACACCTCGGAGAGCGATGCCCAAAGTGTCCGTGGCCAAATCCGCAGCGGCGACAGCACCACCTAGCGCCCCAAGGGCTAAGCGAAGCAAGACTTTCTAGGCCGCGGTGGCCACCGCCTTGGCCGAGGAAGAAGATACATACAATTCCATGCACGGAAACATCATCAGAGGCGAGGCGCCGCCCGGTATCCTAGAGGTGGGCCAGCCGCTTGGAGCAGCGGGCGTAACGCGGGAAGCGTACGAAGCCCTCTAGCAGGAGCTGACTAACCTCCGCCAGGAAATGCTCGACCTCCGACAGCCAAGGACCAGGCTCCTAGTGGCCCCCGACAGGCTCGCATAGCCCGAGGCCGGTCGGCCCATGGGTCAGGCACCACCCTCCGCTATTCCGGCATTGGTGTTTTGAGGGGATCCTAACCCCCCCTTGAGCGCGGGGCTGGAGACAGCCCGCTGGCCCTAGGGCTTTAAGATGCCGGAAGTGAGGCCCTTCGAGGGGTCCACTGACCCCTCAGAGTTCGTTCGCATTTACGAAATGACCATTGAGGCTGCCAGGGGGATGACTCTACAAAGGCAAAAAGCATCACCTTGGCCCTTAAGGGAGTGGCGTTGACTTGGTTCTTCAACATTCCGACCTGTTTCGTGTACGCGTGGGATCAGCTGCGTGACCTGGTGCGCAACAATTTCTAAGGAAACTACGCCGAGCCAAAGGACGAAGGGCACCTGTTCGCTACAAAGCAGGTTTAATGGCCCAGTAGCTGCTCCGTAGCGCACGCTGCCTCGTCGATGGGTATCACCGTGCGGCACCCTGTAGAAAAGAACATGTTATATGCATAACTTGCGGACATACAGGCACTTAGACCGACAAAGCACCGACCATCCTCGCTGCTTGGCAGATCGAACGAAGGGACGCCACCCCTCGCGACACCAAGCTTCACATCCCACCCCCGCGCAAGCGGTCACAACCGAAGCACGCAGAACTCCTCCACAAGATCCCGAGTGGAGAGCCTCCGTGTCACACTCAGAAGCAGTTGTAGAAGTGCCTCCTCCCTCGATGTCAACTTGATCTCCAGAGAGGAGATGAGCTGAATAGGCCCCCTAGTCGACCGCAAGCCGTCGGCCGACAGAGAAATATGGTAAAACCACCTCCATGTCCAGTCCGTTTCCCATCTATTGCGGGACGCGGGAGCCGACAGATACTGAAGGCAGCGGGCCTTCGGTTGAAAGTTCACTCTCCCGAAGTTGAGCGTCTCACCGGTGTCCTTCTTCTTCTTCGGCTGACACCGCCCATCATGAAGGTGCGCGAATAGCCGACCCTCCCTGCTCGCCTCGGCGGATCGCATCACCCATTCAAAAACACCAAACTTCACGATCGAGTTCGGCGTCAGCTGCGCCAACCCCACCCGGTATAGACGAAGAGTGCAAGCTACCAGTTCCACGTAGGGAAACTGGAGACCGGCGTCAAGAAAAGCGATGAACACCACGACCTCGTCCTCCCGGGGCTCTAGCACAGTCTCCAAGCCGGGGCTCGCACCAGGGATAGCTCGGCAATCTTGTCCTCATCCCGCAGCGAGCGCAGGACTTGCGGACTAACCAACGAGCAGCCAAGCTCGTTCGTATCAACCACTGAGCCTCCGCCATATCGGGAGCGCTTCGTCATCGAGCCGAGCAGAAGGTGACTGCCGAAGAAGCGCGTGACAACAAAGGAAAGTAGTTTTTTTAAGTGGTTCAGGTGCCAAGGGGTGGCACACCCCACCCTATTTATAGCCGCACCGGGCACGTGAAACGACGAGGCACAAAAGACGAAGAGCCACGCACTAATCAGGGACCGACACGTGTGCCCTAGTCGATGGACTGGTCCCATTTCATTAAATGGCACGACATCCGAGCAAACCCCATTAGGGCACGGAACCCGACGGGACGCCATCAGGAACACTCCGCGCGAGGGGCGCTGCAACGACGCTTCGCCAGGCCGAAAAGGACGGTGTGCCTGTACCCTTCGGGAAGAATAACGCGGTTTCAGCCTTAACGAAGCAGGACCTCGACCGCGGGGGGCTTGTCGTAGGGGCGACCCCACTGGCCCCAACGGCTAGGCGAAGCCAGTTGGCCAGACCCGTGGGGGCGGAGGCCACCCCGGCCGGATGGTCCCCGAGGTCACCCAAAGGGACACCGAGGCCCCGCGAGGCCCAGAGCAGCAGGCCCTCCGGGTTACCTCCGGGGAAGATCCGGAGCCACCTGAAGGGTCCCCGAGGGCCCCCAAGGTCCGGAGCAGCAGGCTCTCTGGGTCACCTCCGGGTTACCTTTAGGAAGAGCTAGAGCCACCCGAAGGGTCCCCGAGGGCCGGAGCAGCAGGCTCTTCGGGTCATCTCCTGGGAAGGTCCGGAGCCACTCGGAGGGTCCACGAAGATTGGAGCAACCCGAGGGGTCCCCGGGGTCCTACGAGGCCCAGCGCAGCGGGTTCCCCGGGTTACCTCCGGGGAAGACCCGAAGGCGCCCCGTCGGTGGACTCCGGATGGAACCCAAAGACGGAGCAACCCGGGCTCTAGTAGACCAGGTGCACCAGTTGGGTGGACCTGGCCCACGGGAACCCACCGTGGGCCAAAGCCTACGTGTAGGGGGGAGTCCCTGTAGCCCCTACTTGCACGGTACCTTATTAGGGGTAGGGTTGTAATGTAAGAGCCCTGCCTGGAAAGGCTATAAATAGGGGTCCGCCCCCCCATGTAAAGGGAGGAGACTAAAGTCTCGATTTTTCAGAATTATCAATATATACACCTTTTTCCTAGCAGCTGGTCCCCTCTCCCGAGGATCCCCTGGCTCCTTCGAGCGCACCGGGGGTCCCTCTCTCTTATTGTATAGCCTTTTATTGCTACCACAATAGCTTCCTCAAATTTTGAACCCATTTAGAGATACAAAAATTACAAATCAGCTCAAAACATGCAAAAGTCTGAATTTTTAGCATTTCAACAAAGTGAGAAAAGGTCAAAAAATTTCAAATCAAGTCAAAATACTTTAAAATTTGGCAAAAAAAACTCTAGACTCCTAAGAAACTTTTCCAAGAAGAATTTTCAAAAAAAGAGTCTCCATTCAAAAGATATGCCAAATTGAGCTTTGTAGTCATGGTTTTTTTCTT
Source organism: Hsuehochloa calcarea (assembly GCA_036346395.1). Lineage (NCBI taxonomy): Eukaryota > Viridiplantae > Streptophyta > Magnoliopsida > Poales > Poaceae > Hsuehochloa > Hsuehochloa calcarea. The sequence continues at coordinate 83,763,054 of CM070597.1, read as the reverse complement.
TCTTAAAGTGAAGTACAGATACTTTGAAAATTTCCAGAATTTAACTTTGGACTAATTACAAATTTTGCCAACAAGAATTTTTTAAAAATAAATTTTCTTTCAAAAGATATGACAAAAAACGCTTTGTAGGCACATAAAGATGATGATTTTCCGTTAAAGGTTCAAAATCCAAACCAATTTGAAATTTATGGAGTTTTTAATTTTATTGGCTTTGTATGAGTTAGAAATATCATTTTAAGCTAAGATACACAAAGAAATCCCGCTCAAATAGCTAAGCTCACACTATGCAAGAATCTGCCATTTTTTTTTGTCAAAACTAGTTTTTCGGTGAAGTTTAAATGAATATAACTTTTTACCTGCTGGTCTTTTGTAAAAACTTTAAACTAGATAAATGTTTTAAATGACCAACCCGTCGAGTTTGGTATTGACAACTTTTTGAAAAACTCAATAGATTTTTATTTATGAAAATATGTCATTTAAATAAAAACAAAATCATACAAGATCATTTTGAGGCAAAATTTGATATTTATTTTCTAAAATAGGAATTTTTACTTAAAAATCATTGTAAAATATTTGAAATACATATTTCAGTACTTTTTTTAGTTTTTCATAAATTTGAGCATTTTATGTAAGATTTTTTTATATTTGACAAAAACTGCTCTTTTAATAAGGCTAATCTTGCATATCGTTGACAATTTCACTCCAAGAATGCCAAATGAAGCAAATGAGAATGAAAAACATGCATTCACAACATCCATAAATCATTTTGAAAAAAATTGGTAAAAATAGCTTTCCCAATATTAATACTTTACCTCTTTTTTAAGTAAGCCCAAAATCTTTATTAAGTTTTTCACAAAGAGAAAAACTCCCATTTACACAAAGGTTCCTCTTTGCATTTTTTCTTCTCATTTGACACACAAAGGATTCTATTATATCTTGTTATCTTCTCTTTTGTCATCTCTTTGTGATATATCCATCCAAAACTTATGATGAGTTTAGTCTCTTTCCTTTGACCATTATTGGTAATCAAATTCTCTCTCTTTGACATTAAGCACAAAAAATGTCTACATATGGATCACACTTGTAGGACAGTCTTTAATCATTACTTGTAGAGAATATGCGTCGACAAACTTAAAATTGCATAGTGCTTAAACTTCTCTCGCAAAGATCCTCAAAGAAAGCATCCAAAGAGAAGTGGAAAAGAGAGAATCCACTTGTACACGAAGAGTACTTGAGCTTGGTCAAAATAAGTATGATCAGCAAGAAATGAAATTAGATACCACTTTGAAGGAATAAGATGATATCATGTGAAAATATGAATCTCATGCCGTGGTCAAGATGATCAAGAGAAGCTACCATTTTTAGAAAGAATACCATTTTTATGATAAAAACATCACAATGCAATCAAAATAGCACATGGAGTCAAGAAAGTACTTGAGGGTAGCTAGGGAATATAACAAGGATCAACTTAACCAAAGGAAGCAGCCAAAGTAGGTTTAAAATTGAATGGAATGAAATGACTGTCTTGTCAGAGAAATTGGCAGTACCGATGTGCAAATGACGGTAGTACCAATATGCAGAAGTACCGCCTTTCAATGCCCGGTAGTACCGCAAAGCGTTAGTACCTTTGTTATGCCACCGGTAGTTTCGATTTTTCTGGAACTTCAAGGATATAACTTGGAAATGAGAAATATGCAAATGATCCTTAGTTTTGCACTCAAATAAATATTATTCAGGATTATTATGCATTGAAGAGACTAAAGAATATCTAAGAATGTAGTTTTTATGAATTAAGCTTTTGTTTTCACAAATAAAGCTTATTTTGATGAAACTTCTTAAAATGAGAAAAACTAAGCATATGAAGGAATTAAAAGCATCCAATTTCATGTATGAGTTATGAATACCATTATGGATCTATTTATGTGAATAAATTTGGTTCAGATGGCAAAACCCACTTAAGTGCTAGAGAGTGACCACTTAGGTCAAACTAGTATTTTAGACGAGTTTCAAAACAAAATATTTTTTGTTAGGTTGGCCTTTTGGAAATCTCGTGAATACCAAAAAGGTTTAAAATATCCAACTCTAGGAAATTTCTTTTGGAACAGTTTTCTTATTTCTTTTAGAAAAGACTTTACATGAAAATCTAGTTTATGTCAAAAACAAGATACTATAATTTTGGATTTTAGCTAGAAACTTTTTTTTCACTCAAAATAGGTTTTTCTTGAATCAAAACCTTTGAGAAATATTTGAAAAGCATCTGTATAGATTTTGCAACTAGTTTTTCAAAATATTACTAATAGTTATAAGATTTTTTAATTTTGGCTAAACAGCTCAATTTTGAAAAATATTGCTAGTACTTAATCAATTTGGGCACACTTAGGGATGTGATATACATGATTATGATTTAGCACTCCACCTGAATGTGCCACTTACCATCTTACTCAAGATTTGAATAATGAAGATTATGAACAAGAGTTAGAGCACCATTTCTAAAAGATTTCCTTGGAATGCAACCTACACAAGATAAAAGGGCTAGATACTTCAATGTAAATACTTGTTACTGAGATGACATTGGTTATTGATATGAAATGATACTTCAATGTAAATACTTGTTACTGAGATGACATTGGTTATTGATATGAAATGACTATCCTTAAACTTTGCTTCAATTTTGCACATGGTGGAATCTACCTCTTCATATGAGCCAAACCTCCAATGCCCCTCCAAGTACCTATTAATCATTTAAGCACACTTTGGTACCCAAACTCGGTTGGGTTCTTGAATGTTAGTCACAAGAGATCTAGGCACCCATATAGCCTTAGTAATAATCTTTGGTGAACTAACAATTCTAGCAAACACATTGCTATTATTATCCTTCCTAAGCAAGTAATGATCATGATAGACAATAGGCTTAGGAGAGATACCTTTGGGATAATCCTTACTAATATATCATTTTTTTCTGGCAATTGTAGCAAGTTGGGCTTTTACTTCCCCTTTTTGTCTTCTTTACTTTATCCTTGTCGGCTTGCCTCTCCTTTGATGATATTTTCTTGTCATTCATCTTGTTTGGGCACACCGAGGCAAAGTGACCCTTCTCATTACATCCAAAGCACTTGACATTCTTCGTATGTCTTGCATTGTGCCTTGTCTTGTATTTTCCTTCTTGGAGACAAAGCCAATCCCTCCCTTGTATTTCAAGCTTCGTTGCTTGTTCAAGATATCATCAAGAGAGGCATTTTCTTTGTAGCACTTCTCCAAGTCATTGCTCAACTTGATGACTTGGTCCTTGAGCTCTTTGTTTTCCTCTATGAGATTAGTCTCAACAAGCATAGAGAAAGTAGAAGCATTTTCACTAGAGCTACAAAACATATCTAGCAAGTCATCACAAGAAGTGGATATGCTATCCTTATATGCAATGCAAGGGTTAGCAACTACACATGACATATCACCTAACAAATCACATGTTATACCTATATCCACCTTAGGCTTAGTCAATTCCTTGAGAAGAAGAGACTCGTGTTCTTCTTTTAGCATATCATAATTGTTTTGAAGAGAGACATATTCTTTCTTCAAAATCTTATACTTAGTCTTCTCCTTCCCAAGATATTCATTAAGCCATTCTAACATATCCATCAGCTCATCATTTGTAGGCTCATCATCATCATTTACCTTCTTATTACCTTTTGCATGAAGCAATGAGGTGATGTGAATGGAGTTGAGGACTCCTCATTGTCGGAGCTAGACGTTGAATATTCTTCCCCCGGCGTCCATTCTTTTATGCAATCATCACTAGTAGAGGTGGACATTTTACAATGATCTTGAAGATATGTCCACATCACATGAACATTCTTGAGATTGCATATGACATCGAATATCTCTATACTCAAAACGATAAATAAATAGTTAGTTGCTTGAGCGTCGAGATGTGAGCATTTCTCTTTCTCAATAATTTGAGAAAGAGGATCCTTTGGAGGAGAAAGACCCACATCTCTAATTCGTCAAATTTTTGAGCACATGGCCTTAAAATAACAAGACATGCAGATTTTTCAAATATCATAATTCGTGCCATCGAATAGAGGTGTCTCACCAAGCTGCACTATATCACTAGTCGCCATCCTTTACTCTTTAGGCGGTGAAGCCTAATAAAATGAGAGACCAATCTTTGATACCACTTGTAAGATCGAGGAGGCTGACTAGAGGGGGGTGAATAAACGGTTTTTAAAATATTTTGGCTAAAATCGAGTTTTATGCGGAATTGTAAATCAATTCAGTTTTGCTCAATTAAAACATAAATCAACTAGTCTTGACTAAGTGCACCAACAATATAAGACTATTGACAATGATAGCAATCATACAAAGATATCTAAGTAATTTAATTCTAGTAATGTAAATTGCACAAAGTAAATCACAAGAGAGCAAACCACAATAACACAATGACGTTTTACGGTGGTGTTCAGAGACTTGCCGGTCTCCCCTAATCCACGTTGAGATAAGCCCAAACTAATTGGACCGGCTCCACGAATTAAGCCAAACACCTCAATTCTACTAGTGGTAGCTCTTTCCCGCTCCGGGTAGGTGAGCTCCAACCTTCACAACACACCGGACCTTACCACGAGCTTCTTAAGAAGATTATCAGACCACGACGCCTCCACGCCGTCTAGGTGTTGGTAAACACCAAGAGTAATAAGACAAACCCCTTGCTTGACTCTCACCACGTGCAATGAATGCACAAGCTCAAGTGGATACGAAATCCACCTCTAGATGCAACACATGCAACTATAGACCTCTCTCCTTGCTCACAAGGTGCAGCACATGCACAATTGAGAGGAGAAGCTCACACTAGCTCAAGTGAGTGAAATGGGTTGCCAAAGATTATCTTTCAACTAACTAAGGTGGGTATTTATAGTCCACACATAAAAACTAGCCGTTGGGAGCAGAAATCTCGAAAAATCAGGATTTACGGTAGTACCGCCGTACAACCATAGAGAGCCTGGAATGGGGATACCTTGAGTGTTGTATGGAATGTGGTATTGTACCACCATTCTGCCAGCGAGAGCCATGATACCCATTTCCTCGGTTCATGCAACACCATGCATCTCAAATACGTTTCAACACACTGATTTACCCTTTCGGTTTTCCCGTCGGTTTGAGGGTGATACGCCGAACTAAACCTGAGTTGCACCTTCAATGATTTGAACAATTCTTGCCAAAGTTTGCTGGTAAAAATCCGGTCCCGATCAGATATAATAGCAATTGGAAACCCATGCATTTTGAAAACACTGTCGATGGATGCTTGAGTTATTGTCTGCACTGTATATGGGTGAGAAAGTAGGATAAAATGGGTATATTTTGTGAACCGATCAACTACCACAAATATCACATCCTTCCCTCTAGAATTTGGTAAGCCTTCAATGAAGTCTATGGATATATGGGTCCATGCCATATCAGGTATTGGTAGGGGCTCCAAAAGTCTTGGGTAGTGACAATGCTCAACCTTTGATCTCTGACAAACCGCACATTCCTCTACCCAAGTATGCACTTCCTTCTTCAACCCAGGCCAATAGAACAAATTCTTAACTCTTTGATAAGTAGCTACCTTCCCAGAATGGCCACCAATAGCTGAAGTGTGTAGAGAACAAATAATATTCTATCTCAGTTCTCTATTGTCTCCCACATAGATCTTCCCCTTATATCTCAAAACTCTTGAGTAATAGGTGTAACCAAAATCAGCGTTTGGTACGAGTGCTAGCTGTTCCATCAATTCTTTGCAGTGAGAATCTCCCAGGTAGTTGTTTTCTACCGTTTCAATCCAACTTGGCACAGCCATAGAGATTGCTAATGATTGAGTGCTCCTTCTTGACAATGCATCAACCACTCTATTTTCTTTCCCCTTTTTGTATTCGATGACATAATCAAATTCAAGCAACCTCAACATCAATTTATGTTGGATACCTCCTGAAACCTTTTGTTCAGTCATACATTTGAGGCTTTGTTGATCCGTTTTGATGACCAATAGGGTTCCCAAGAAGTAATGTCTCCATCTCTTGAGTGATTCAATAATTGCCAAAGCTTCTCTGTAGTAAGTGGACATTGCTACAGCCCTTATACCCAGAGTTTTGCTGAAATAAGCGATGGGCCTCCCTCTTTGCATCAATACTCCCCCAATCCCTTTGCCACTTGCATCAATTTTGAGTGTAAATGCCTCAGTAAATAAGGTAAAGCCAACACTGGGGTAGTGGTCAAACAATGATTCAACTTCAAGAAGGCTTCATCTTGTTCTTTCCAATTGAAACCCCCTTTCTTCAACATGTCGTGTAATGGCCTGCAAACAATGCCATTGTGGATATCGTGAGGATATGTGCACGATCTCAGGATGATGAGTCAATTGGCAATGGCTTTGTTGGTTTGCAATTTGTCGCGTTTTCAGGTTTGCTCCAGGGCTGTTAGGACACGGGCGGTCCGACCGGCCAGGTCGCCGGTCCGACCGGCCAGTGGGAAGGTATGACCGGCAGTGCTTGCCGGTCCGACCGCCAAAATGAAAAGTGGTTTTTGGAGCTGAGCCAAAAATAGGTTGTGTAGGCAAGTGAGGGGAGTCTCCTGGATGTGGTCACATCATTTTTGGAGCTCCAATAAAAGTTCTATTCGATTGAAATTTCCGGAAGGTTTGGGATTTTCACGCTGAAAATTTGGCTAAGTCTTTTCGGGCGGTCCGACCGCCGTTGTGGGATCGGTCCGACCGGCCTGGAATCTGTCAGACCGGCCTTGTGGGGCGGTCAGACCGCCGATGACTTGGAGGTTAGCCAAGTTGGCATTGAGTTGATTTGAATGTGTTTTATGGATGGACTTCAATGCTTTATTGTTTGTATATTGCATTGCGGAACTAACGTGGGTCAAGTTGTGAAGAACTTGTTCCCGGAAATGATTTGTTTGTCTATTGCTGTGCAGGTGGCTTGCAGGTCAACGACGTCAACGGTAAGGCGGATCGGGACTACGCTTGGAGAGCTGAGGTCCAGAACGATCATGGATACCGGGTGAGGTCGTGTGACTCAAGCATGGTGCAGAATGGGCAAGATGGATCGAACGGGTAGTTCGATCATACCGTTGGATCAAAGGTGCGGAAGTCGGTGCGAGTCTCTGGGAGGTTCCGATGGGATTCGGACAAGAGAGGCAGGCTTGGCGACGTGATGAGAACCGCTGATCAACCTACACGTGGTGAAGCAGGCGATTGCTTCAATAGTTATATGTGTGTGGGTCCCATGTGTGAGTGGGTCCCAAAAGAGAAACCCTAGGCCTCTAGTATAAATAGAAAGGGGGAGATGTAAAACCCCCAAGCATTCATTTTGGCCCCCTTCTTCATTTTCTAGGGTTTGGAGGAGAGGAGAGGAGAAGCTAGGGTTTGGAGAGATTGTGAGTGTGCTCTTGTGTGAGCTCTTGTCCTCCTTGTTGGAGAGGCTTTGTAAGCATCTAGTGTGTTCAATCAATCTTGTGATGCTTAATTGAAAGATCATTTGTCCCCTTTGTGTTCTTCTCTCTTTTGGTTGATTTTGGTGCTTCCTTGATTCAAGGATTTATGCTTGGTCTCTTGACCTATCTTATCTTGCTTTGATGTGTGGGAATACTCCTAGAGTCATCTAGATCATCAATCCCCACAAGCAAGTCTTGAATCAAGATTTTCATATTTCTAGGGTTTGTGCACTTCTTTTGTAAAACCTTGAGAGATCGATTCTGCGAAGTGGATCTGAAGGATCGTCGTTAGAAATAGGTCTCTAATATCATTAGGGAGGTGTGCTCGAAATTTGGTCAAGTTTCATTGGTTGAATCAAAAGTTGGATCAAATTTTGTTTTGGATTTGTGCTTGATTTTTCAGTACTGGACTGAACCGATCTGACCGGTTTTATAACGGCGGTCCGATCGCCGCGCTTTCGAATCGCCAAGATCTTCGGGTCGAACCGATATCCAACGGTCCGACCGCCAGTTAGTAGCCGGTCCGACCGCTCGTTGACCGTCGGTCACACCGCCCTTGGTAGCCGGTCAAACCGCCGGTGCCCAGTCCAGAACAGTGAGTTCATTTCTCCACTTGTGTGTCGTGTGGTTGAGCGGGGTTATCGAATTCAGCACAAGGCTTCCACTGTGCGCTTACTGATCTTCTTAGCTTTCATAGCTAAAGGAGTAAAGTTCGTGTTGAATTTGATTTAGGCGAGAAAGTTGAGAAAGCGTCTATTCACCCCCCTAGTCGCCTTTACGGTCCTACAGCCATAATCCTTGATGAACCTCCTGTAGTACCCTGTCATGCCAAGGAAGCTCCTTAACTGAGATATGTCCTTTGGGATGGGCCAATCCACGATAGCACTGATCTTGTGGGGGTCTGCAGCCACTCCCTTGCCAGAAATGATGTGTCCCAAATAGTTCACTTGCGAAACTCCAATCACACATTTGGAAAGTTTAGCAAAAAGCTGTTGATTCCTCAGTACCTCTAGTACTATTGATAAATGCTCCTTATGCTCATTTTCACTCTTGCTATAAATGAGAATATCATCAAAAAAAATACTAGAAGGAAGTTCCTTAAATATGGTGCAAAAATATCATTCATAAGACATTGGAAAGTAGTCGGAGCATTAGTGAGTGTGAATGGCATCACTAAATACTCATAATGCCGTAGTTAAGTACTGAATGCTATTTTGTTGATATATGTTTTGCACATTCAGATTTGGTGGTAATCGGTTGTTAGATCCAATTTGCTGAATACATTTGCTCCATATAACTCATCAATCCAATCTTCGATGAATGGAATTGGATATTTATTCTTGATAGTCTGTGCATTCAACTTCCTATAATCGATGCAGAGTCTCCAAGAACCATCCTTCTTCTTTACAAGGATTGCAGGTGGCTAGTACTAGGCCAAATGATCTAAGACTCTAACAATTTGTGTATTTGTTGTTCCATTTTGTTCTTCTGTTGATGAGGAACCCTATAAGGCCTAATATAGGGAGGCTCGACTCCCTCTTTAATGGAAATAGTGTGGTCACAACCCCTTTCTGGCCGCAGCTCTTGTGGCTCATTGAATATGTCCTGGTATGACTGAATCAATTTCTGGTACAGGGGTTTCACCCTGCCGGACTCCCCTAACTCATTCATGATTTGTAGCTCAATGATGTACCTAGTAATATCCTTTACTGATAGCTTGTCAACCTCTTTGGAGTTTGTTAGTCTTACAGAAACATTCCCTGATTGATCATCTAAAGTCATTGCAACCTTTCCTTCCTTCATGATGGACAACTTCCTTGTTTTGAGATCAATCTTTGCAGGGCTGTGCTGATACATCCAATCGCACCCCAAGACCACATCATAACCCTTCAGTTTGAGAATCTTGAATGAATTACTGAAAGTTTTCCCATTGATGTTGTAATCAATCACTGGAACATGTGAACCAGAAAGTATGGTTCCTCCCCCAGCCACTATCACTTTCTGTAGTTTGTTGCTTTGGGTTTTACATGTAGCTTTGATGACAAATTTCAAATCAATAAAAGTGTGAGTACTTCCACTTTCCAACAATGCCATTCCTCTCTTACCACCAATGTTGACCAGCATAGTATAGGTAGTTACCCTGGATAGTCCCTAGATGGCCTGAGCTGAAACCTGCATCAGCATTAACTTTTCTTCAGGTTCTTGATCTAAAGTAGTATTTTCATTAGAATCTGGTGGCGCTTCTTCAATCCCAGTACATGTGGTGGGAGTTTCTTCAGCTTCAGAGACCATGAGATTTACATTTTGGTACCGTTTGCATTCGTGTCCCAAGAACCACTTGCCTCCACAATATTTACATACACCTGGGGTAAAAGGAATGGTTGGTTTATTACCCAATTCCTCCTTCAATTTTTTTTGACTCGTCTGAATTTTGCTCTTGGTTGGGTTAGCAGTATATGCATTCCTGGGAGGATTCACTACTGAGCTACTCATTCCTCTCTTGAACATTGCTCCAACTCCCTTCTCCATGTCTTTAGCCATCCAATAGGATTCACACAAGAACTGAGGTTTCAAAGGTTTGAGATAATGTTTAATGTCCGGCCTCAATCCATTGATGAAGCATTTCACGAAGAAGGATTCATTCTGCAGAGGGTTTTCATTCTTATACACAGCCATCAACTCCTCAAATTTGTCAATATAATCAGAAATGCTGAGATTGTACTGCTTAACTGAGTGGAAGTTTTCCAAAACTTCATAGCCACTATATTGAGCAAATCTATCACAAACCATCCTGGAAAAGGCTTGCCAAGGAGGAGGGTTCCACATCAATCCAGTACTTCTGATCCAATAATCTGCTTTGCCACTCATATACATCTGAGCAAGATCGAACTTAGCTTCATCTGGTATATTAGCCATGGCAAAGTGTCTCGATTTGTCTAATCCACTCCAAGGGATGACTGCCATCAAACAGAGGAATCTATATTATGGCCTCTAACAATTGACTTGTAAAAATTGTTAACCCTCTCCATACTAGGATTTGGGTTCCACTGTCTACCATAATATGGGTATCGAACATGATTTCTATTGTTCACGGCGGGTGAAACTGGAGTGGGAGGTGGAGACGCATTCTGACCCTAGTTCACGGGTGCTGCTGAGTGCCCAGTAGCAGGGTGGAAGTGATTTACCTCAGGGTTGCCATTGAAATTTACTCCATGAGTGCTGCTTACATGTATTTGATTCATGGCTTTAGCTTTCCTCATCATTTCCAATTCAATCTCATTAGACTGACGAAGATCTGCAGGAGATCTAGAAGTATATTCGTTCTTCCCATGACGATTGCTGATCCCTGATAATCCTTGCAACAACAACTCCACTCGATTTATCTGGATTTGCATACTACTGACCTGATTTTCCAGATCCCCAATCTGCTGTTGTACCAACTCTGCTTTGTTCTTAGCATTGATCACCTCTTGTCTTACCGCACCCAAATTTGATGATTCGACATCAGATCATCCCATCGTCTTCGTCATCTGATTCTTCCTTCCCAAGTAAGAATGAATATGGCAGTTCTCCCGCCCCAGAAAAAACCCCTGAGTCTTACTTGTTCTCAACTTCTTTTACCACAAAATTAGCTAGGGATTTTACGGCGATCCCCGTGCGCCCACCCAGCTAACCATATCTCTTGCTATTCCGAGAATCAACAATGCTATGATACCAATTTGTCAAATCCCAGATCGGATGTCTGAGATTTTGGGGAAAGTGTACGGAACTCCTAAGGATAAACTAAAACTATGAGTTTGGCATAATTTGGCGATGCCATTTTCATTCCATTAACGAGTTTATATAGGATTACAAGGCAGTAACAGTGAAAGTAAGAACTTGAAGCTATTACCGAGTTAAATCTTCGAAAACTACTGTTTCTGTAAAGAAAACACATATGTTGTTGAATAGTAAATACTAAAACTCATATTGACCGTTGATCTTCACTTGATGAAGGGGTATCAGGTGATCTCAGCCGTTCGCCCCGCATAACTGAGGAATCCCTTGCTTCTTCAACCTCTTGCGATTCAACTGAAACTTAGAACTTTCTCAGACTCTTCTGAAACCTGACACGGGCAACTGCCGGCCAGGCATTTTGCGCACAGGCCTTGAAGCAAACAAGCCCTAAAGCACTACCTCCTCCCTAATCTCACCGCGAAACCAACATCCCCACTGTGACGTCTTGTTTTTGGACGACAATTAGTAATTTCTATTTGGTTTTATGTCTTCAATACGTCCGTTAATTTGTCGTTTAATTTCCAAAAACACCTAGTTTCCTCTAAGTTTGGATTTATGTTTCAAACCTCCTTTCAACTTCCGAAATCAAAATTAATTTGAATTCACCCTTTTCAGATTTTTGGACCCTCTCCAATTTTACCTCCTGCGCTCCGCCCCCACCGCCCGTGGTTGGCCCGCCTCCCCCGCGCCCGGCCGGTAGCTCCTGCGCACTTCCTCCTCCCTAATATCGCCGCGAAACCAACATCCCTGCGATGCGATCTGGCCACCGAAGATGGCGACGCCGCTGCGCCTCGCCGCTCTCCTCCAGCTCCTCCTTGTCGTCGGCGTCTTCGCCTCCACGACACGCTTCGATCTCGCCATCTCCGGGGCAGATCGGAAGGTCAGTGGTCTCCCCAGTACCCCACTTGTCGCTCTCCAGATCTCCGAACCGACCTCGTCTCGCACGCCGCACTTGTCTCGGATCTGACGGTGTATGGGTCTTCTCTTCCGTTGCAGGTCGATTTGACCTCCCATATTGTTCGCATCCTCTCTTCGCTGAAGGTATGTTGTTGTGCTATAGTTCTCTAGTGTTACTCGTTTCTCTGTTAACCGCTGCAATATGTTAAAATACCGATCTCTTACTAGTTTTGTATGTGTAACTCCTGTCTCGTTACCCTGGTAAAAATGCTGCCATGTGTTCATGAAGTTAGCATTCCATGAATAGAATCCTTCATTAATTAGCTCATGCCTAGAGGTCACCAGTATCCAGGGAATAAAATTCCGGCCGGTAACCGACGGTTACTGGTTACCGGCCGTGGTCCGGGATTAAAAATCTCGGTCGGTTTTTTCGGGTTTTGCAAATTCAAATTTTAAATTTTGAAATTCGATTGGTTTTTAATCAAATTCAAACGATTTTTATATGGGATTTTTCTAGTTTCAACGGTAACCGGCCAGTTCCCGGTCGGCCGGCGGGAAATGTCTTGGGACCGGGATTTCTATCCCTGCCAGTATCCAAATTCTTATTCTCAGAATTGAGATACGTCAAGTTCTGCGTGTCACAAAAATTTGCCAGTTTTCTAACCAGTATACAGTAGAAACTCGTGGAGTCTAATAGTGTACCTGCCAATACCACCAGTTCTAAAATTCTTAAGTAGCACTCGTTAAAACCATTCTGTGATATAATACACATGTTTCTTGCAAGTGCTAACCTATGGATGGACTTTTCTGTTTTGTTTATGCATATGTGGTATGTTGGAATTCTGCTATTGTTACTTATATAGTCCCCATTGGTTTTAGGTTGAAAATGTTGGGTCGGAACCTGTCTCTGAAGTTTTATTGGCTTTTCGCGATGTCCAAGCAAAGAACTTGGCAGCTATAAGAGCATTCGGTACTGAGGGAAAAGTGAAGGGTCCAAGTACTGTTCTTCCGACTAAAGTTGTTCAGCCTTCTCGAGTACCCCCGGAACTAACGTTCTTTTCAACATCTTTACCCAAAGCTTTGGAAAAGGGGAAGATTCTTCACTTAGATGTCTTACTATATTTGCTATTTAAATTAGCTGTTATTCTATTAATCGTCTAGTGTGGATCAATATTTACCTATATTGATACTATGTGCACTAGCATGATCCTGGACTAGTACAGAATACACAGAGGGTCCAGAATTGCATATTTGGATCCCGACATCAGTGCAGCGGAAGAAGAGTTGGAGCAGCCTGATCCAACGTAGAGAGAGTTCTTGACGTCGATCGTCTTCTCCAGCAGCTGATTACGTTCCTTATGAAGATCGCGAATTGTCATCGAGCGCAACAGTAACCGCAGTAGCACCTCTACGGTATTCACACGTCCAGGGATCGAACACCGTACGTTGGTGTGCTAGCACCAACTCACACGGTAAGGCTCTCAAGAAGATGGCGGCTAGAGCTTCGGCGGAGCAACTCCAATCACGTGTGTCCCGTATATCCCAACAACCTCATGGATCTTCTTATATAGTGCCTATGACGGATCCTATCCGAACATATTTGTTCCAACCCGTTAAGTGTGTGACCTGTTAGGTTCATGCGTAATCGGTTGTGACTCGAAAACCCTTTTTCGACCACGAGTCATTAGCGGTTTCTAGCAGGACATAACGATTCCAGAATACACATAAATTATATCGAATAAAGCTTAATGTAATATGATCTACGACTAGGTCCTTATCACTTATGACCAGCTCGTATCTCTATACGATCAGTTCATATTTAGTCTCGACTAGTTCGTAACTCATTATGATCAGGTTTCGATCACTTAGTGATTATATTCGACCAGTCTACGACCAGTTCGTATCTCTATACAACTAGTCCGTATCTGTTCGAACTGAACAACCTACTCGTGTATTCTCCCTTTGTCATATGATATCTTGTTGAATTCCACGTGAGATAATTTGTCTTCCATGGACTGTTCAATACTTTCTCGATCAAGTGTCGGATAACTTAATGTAGTTGACTCTTCGACCACTAGTGGCATGACCATGCACTTTCTTTATCTGACCACATCGAGGGGCCTAGAGATATCCATCCTATTATGTTAGGAGGGGTAAATCTCATTTTCGACCAGTCATATCCATTCGCATGTTTCATAGCATACCCGAAAGCTACTTTTATAACTACCCAGTTACGGAGTAGCATTTAGCAACTCATAAATGCACTATTACACAGGTAGAAAAATATGCTAATATTAGACCTAAGGATTATACATTATCATTATTTGAGACTAACTGATGACACATAAAATTATAACAATCTCAATACTGTCTCAAGGTGGGTAAATCTGACACCATATTATCTGATATGTGTTCATATTATTAATTCGATATCCCTATATTCATGACAGGTGAAATATAGTAATTAATCAATACATGTGCTTATCCATATTTATCCAGATGCATTTGTCGTAAAATAGCAAATTCAACTTCCACAAGTACATCAAGAGTTCGTTGGTGGACGACTTCAAAATCGTCATTGGCATCAGGTTCAATCATCTCTATAGTTTACTACATTTGACTGATTTTTACGGCCTTTCATTGTAGTTCATAACGATTCTTACAGTCTTCCTCGATATATCTCTATAGTTTACTACATTTGGCTGATTTTTACCGTCTTCAATTGTAGTTCATAACGATTCTCAGTCTTCCGCGATATATCTGTTAGATCGTTTTGAGTTGAAACTTGAAAGTGTAATTGGCAGCCTCCTCCCAGGCAGGCAGCCACACGCTCCCTACCCGAGCCCAGGGTTTAAAGCGCTTCCTCCTCCCCAATCTCGCCGCGAAACCAACATCCCCGCGACGCGATCTGGCCGCCGAAGATGGCGACGCCGCTGCGTCTCGCCGCTCTCCTCCACCTTCTCCTCCTCGTCGGCGTCTTAGCCTCCACGGCGCACTCCGATCTCGTCATCTCCAGGGCAGATCGGAAGGTCAGTGGCCTCCCCAGTCCCCCACTTCTCGCTCTCCAGATCTCCGAACCCACCTCGTCTCGCACGCCGCATTTGTCTCGGATCTGACGGTGTATGGGTCTTCTCTTCCGTTGCAGGTCGATTTGACTTCCCATATTGTTCGCATCCTCTCTTCGCTGAAGGTATGTTGCTGCGCTCTAGTCCTCTAGTTTTACTCGTTTCTCTGTTAACCGCTGCAATATGTTAAAATACCGATCTCTTACTAGTTTTGTATGTGTAATGCCTGTCTCATTACCCTGATAAAAATGCTGCCATGTGTTCATGAAGTTAGCATTCGATGAATTGAATCTCATTAATTAGCTCATGCCTAGAGGTCACCAGTATCCAAATTCTTATTCTCAGAATTGAGATACGTCCAGTTCTGTCTTCTGTGTCTCACAAAAATTTGCCAGTTTTCTAACCAGTATACAGTAGACACTCGTGGAGTCTTATAGTGTACCTGCCAATACCACTAGTTCTAAAATTCTTAAGTAGCACTCGTTAAAACCATTCTGTGATATAATACACATGTTTCTTGTAAGCGCTAACCTATGGACGGACTTTTCTGTTTTGTTTATGCATGTGTGGTATGTTGGAATTCTGCTATTACTTATATAGTCCCCATTGGTTTTAGGTTGAAAATGTTGGGTCGGAACCTGTCTCTCAAGTTTTATTGGCTTTTCCCGATGTCCAAGCAAAGAACTTGGCAGCTATAAGAGCATTCGGTGCTGAGGGAAAAGTGAAGGGTCCAAGTACTGTTCTTCCGACTGAAGTTGTTCAGCCTTCTGGAGTACCCCCGGAACTAACGTTCTTTTCTGCATCTTTACCCAAAGCTTTGGAAAAGGGGAAGATTCTTCACTTAGATGTCTTGACTGTATTTACGCACTCTCTCCAACCATTCCCAGAAGAAATCACTCAAGCCGAATCACAGCTTGTTGTCTATCAGGATAGTGCACACTATCTGTCACCTTACCCTGTTAAGGTACAGACACTTAGTATCAGATTGCCTGGTGGAAGGATTGAATCATACACAAAGTATCCAAACACAAAACTTGTGGATTCAGAGCTAAAATATGGACCATTTGAAGATCTTGCCCCGTTTTCCTACTCCCCTGTTATTGTGCACTTTGAGAACAACAACCCATTTGCAGTTGCAAAGGAAGTTATAAGGGAGATAGAGATATCTCACTGGGGGAATGTACAGATTACGGAACATTACAACATTGCCCATGGTGGTGCCAGACTTAAGGGTGAATTTTCCAGGTTTGTCTCCTTTCTAACTTGTGTTTTAAGTAGCTCAACTTGTAACTGGAGAGAGAAATTATGTCCAGAAATAATTGATTCTATCCTCCTATTTGCAGGATTGATTACCAGTCTAGACCTTACGTAAGAGGGGTCTCATCTTTTAGGCATCTTATTGCTAGATTGCCTCCAAGGGCCCACTCTATTTATTACAGAGATGAAATTGGTAACATTTCAACATCGCGTTTGTGGAGTGATTCTAAGAAGGTACTTTTGCTATCTATCTCAATTATCATGGCTTAATGTTCCCAACAAAAGTGCAATGATGAGTATATTTTGCTGAATAGTTTTACATGTCCAACTATCTTATTGCAGACCCAACTGGAAATTGAACCAAGGTTTCCATTGTTTGGTGGGTGGCAAACAACCTTTACCATCGGTTATGGTTTACCTCTTCAAGACTTCGTTTTCAATTCTGATGGAAAGAGATTTCTCAATATCACATTTGGTTCTCCAATGGAGGAAATTCTTATAGAAAAGCTTACTGTAATGGTATGTCGTCAATGTGCATCAAACCAATATCATCAAGCATATAAAGCTTTGTATTCTTTACCTTGTGTTCTATGCTTTGATCTATTGAGTTCCACTGTTCCAGTATTTCAGACCCTAAACATAATTTCCTTATGAGTTGAATTTTTCTTTGGTATTGAATAAAATCTGTGCCTACTTTGTTTTAGGGAACCTCCAAGCTCTAGATCCTTTTATTGTCTTAGCTATCATCTCATGTATTATCCTTCAGACACAGTTATCGCTTTTTTGCCTGGGCCTTAGGTTGTTTTCGCAAAAATGTTTCTAGAAAAATTATGTGAATACAGTATCATGGTTAGATCTGACATATGAGAAACATGACTTTGCCCATGGTCCCATGAACTTGATACTACACTGTTAATTTTGTCTGCACAATTGCTTACTGGAATGTGAATAATTTCACATTAATGTCCCTTTTCCCTTGTAATATCTTTCTTTGTGGACAGGTTGTTCTACCTGAAGGTTCAAAGGATATTGAAGTTTTAGTTCCATTTCCCACAAAGCAGTGGCAAGAGGTAATTCTTCACTGGATGATGTGCTGAAAAACTAAGCTCATCCTATTCGTTTGTTGTAACAACTGTGATGTGCGGTGCAGGTGAAGTATTCACACCTTGACACTGCTGGAAGGCCAGTGGTTGTCTTTGAGAAGCCTGATATTATTCCGGAGCATAATTTGTATTTCCAGGTTTGTCTTCAGATTTATTATTGGGCAACTAATTTGGACACTTGTTTGATGAAATTTTTTAGCTGTAACTGAAGTATGTGTAAAAAAAATACTAGTTCTCATCACATGTAACCAAGGTTCAAGAAGTTGGGTCTAGGCGCCGACTAGGCATTCGGCGGGGAGCTGCCACCGCGATTTCTCCCAAGGCGACGGGCTAGGCGGGAGGGCCGCCTTGGACCGGCTAGGCGGTTAAAGCTGGTCCTCGGCGGCGCGCGGCAGATCTAGGCGAGGCGGCTAGAGGGGAGATGGATGAGGAAGAGAGGACCGGGCTAACTTAACAGTCGCCGTCGCCGCTGCCTAGGTCGCTGCCGCCTGGCCACCGCTACTACTACTCACCGCCAGGGATTAAAAAATCGCCGAAAATTGGTCCGATTATCGGTTTACCGGCGGGTCCTGGTAGAAGTTCAAACTGGCGCCGAAATTTCCGGTGTGGTTGAATTTTGGTCGAATTTGATTGAATTTTTGCTCGAATTTGATTTTTTAATTTAAAATCCGAAAAATTCAATTTTTTTTGGAAATCGGCCGAAATTTCTGATTATCGGCCGTATCGGCCTTACCGGCCACCCCCGGTATTTTTTTGGGAACCGGTATTGAAATCACTGCTCACCGCTGCCGCCTGGCCGCCGCTACCGTTGCTCGCCGTTGCCGATGCTACCCGCCGGTCTGGAGGATGGAGAAGGAAGGATGTCTTCGTGCGAGGAAGAAGTGAGGGGAAAGGGAAGCTCTGGTCTTGTAAGACGTGTAGAAAAGAGAGAGGACCAGAGAGATGTGGGGCTTGCAGTGGTTCGAGAATGCGCAGCCACAACGTTTTATATTTTTCTACACAGTTGGTGCTTGCTGTCTACCTTTTGGGCATGTGCAGCTGGACAGCTTGGACTTTGGGATCTTATGCGGCCTTCCAACCTGTTGCCGGCTGCTGCCTTCTGCTTCTAACTTGTTGACGGCTGCTCTAGTCGACTGCCTAGGCACCGCCTAGACCGCCTAGGCGCTAGGCACCGGGCCACCGTCCGACTGGCACCTAGCGTTTTGTTGAACCTTGCATGTAACAATACTAAAAGCCTCTATGGGAAAGGCTTATCTTATCAACAATGCTTTCCGTGAGTTGTTTGTGTATTAATACTTCAGTGGTGTTTTATGTGAACCATAGCAAACTTATTAGTCGTTTCCTTTGTAATATGCAGGTGTACTACAGATTCAATAACATCTCACTGCTCAGAGAACCGATGATGTTGATTACTGGCTTCTTCCTCCTGTTCGTGGCCTGTATTGTCTACATGCGCACTGACATGTCAATCTCTAAGAACTCTCCTTCTTATCTGGCAAAGCTGCAATGGGATGAGGTATGACTATTTTAGGACTCCCCAAATTTGCGAATTGATGGCTCACCAAGAACTATTATTTACCTGCCTGTAATGACCCTTCTTTTTCAGCTCTTGTACTACGATTTGTTCTTGTACTGACGCGATGTCTAGCATGCACCATAGATCACTGGGCAAAATACTTATGATTAATTTACAAACCAAAATCTGAATAGGGCAGTGAGTACATACTTCATAGCGGGTATATTTTTTATGTCAGTAAAAAAATGTAATAGCGAACATGAACTAGTCAATTATTTTTTGCCAGTAATTAGTCAGAAGGTGACAAACATTTGTGGGGGCGGTCTAATAACTAGGAAAACATTGAAAGACTGGATGATTTCTCAAAATTAGTTTAGTCTAGTTCCACCACCATGAAGTTTTTTTTATGTTGGCGTTGGGCTTTGGAAGGCCATGAGGCAGGTTTAGGCTAAGAATTATTTAGAGAAGTGACAAGACTACTTACTGAATCACTAATCTGAACCTTATGCTTCTATTAAGGCTGGGCCTTTTGGGCCTTTGGTCTAGAAATGAGAAGTGACAAGAAAGGTGTCATGTGGGGTCAACATTACACCCGAAGATCACGCAAGACATAGGATTAGCAATCAGATTCAGAGTTTAAATTAGGAATCCCTTTTGGATAGAATTAGAGTCCAAGTCAGTTTTAGGCTATGATGCACCAATACACGATACCGGTACGGCGGTATGGATACGGTGATACCCCATTTCTCCAAAAAATATGATACGGTGATACGGATGTGTGTGTGTGTGTGTGTGTGTGTCTATATATATATATATATATATATTAAAAATAGTAAATACGATAAGTTTCAGTTAAGGGTTCACCTTAGAATTGGCCTCCTAGACCCAAGTCTTCTAGAGTGAAGTTGAGTGTCTCTGTTGAACCTTTCTTCATCTCCTCTCCTTGCTCTGCTAGGAAGTCTTCATTGCTCCCAGGCTCCCCAAACCAACCAAGCCTATCTGCTATCAGGTGGAGTCTAGAACACTAGAACAGACTTGCAGACAACACTAGAAGTCTAGAACACAAGCACTAGAACAAGATCTGACAGTCACAGATAACACTAGAACAGAGAAGAGAATAGGAAACACGCCTAGCTGTAGCTTGCGTTGGGGAAGATGTATGCGTTGGCCGCTGGAGGAGGGCACGCAGAGGAGGGAGCGCCGAAGGCCGCCGGCGCTGGTCACCGGGAGGGCATGGAGGAGCTATGGACTGAGGCGCATGGAGGAGCTATGCACGGAGGCGCACTGGGCTGGGAGGGAGGCGCAACCTTGGCAAGAAGGGATAGGGTTTCTCTCAGTGGGTTGTGCTTCTGTTGGGCAGTATTAGCGTATCAATCCGTATCGAAACGTATCAGAAAATATATTTCTTTCTTTTAAAAGGCTATTATTTCCGATACTTCCCGATAAGTATCGGGGCCGTACCCGTACCCGATACGTATCGGGATACCGATACTCCACCAGGCAGCCGCATCGACGCTTCAGAGGTTTTAGGTTTTGACGAGGATTGTTGACCAGTCAATTATCCGAGTATATCTTTATTTGTTTATTTATAAATAAGCTAGGTTTTCTATTGGGTCCAAATTAGCTTTCTGGGCCCAAGATCAATTGAGCGGTCAGAAAGTCGGCCTGAAAGTCCTTTCTTTGACCATTCTCAAAACCTCTTTTAGACGATCGGTTGAACCTCCTCTTTAGGTTTCTTAGGACCACTCCAGGACCTCTCTCCCGCAGAGGAGGTCCTCGAAAGCGGTTACCCACGTGTGGTTAATGATAACTACACGTGGAGAGAAGATATTGGATGTTATGTTCAAAGATATAACGGTCATCATGAAGGGACACAATGATTAACTCGAAGGGACGCAACCATTGGCGTGAAGAGGCATCACTGCAACAAACTGCCGATGTTTTGTGGACTATAAGAACCCGACCTATGTGCCTTTGTAATCCAGATCCCAATCTAGACCCTAATCCACGTTTATTCACAATCATTCTCCCTGTAATTAGAGCATACCCTTGGCAATATACATCACCTTTTTGAGTCCTTTACCTCACATTGATCAGTTAGTTGATTCTACTGCGGGTTGCGAGCTGATGGGTTTTCTTGATGCTTATTCCGGATACCATCAGATCAGTATGACGAAAGAAGATGAAGATAATACTGCCTTCATCACACCCTTCGGCGTCTACTGCTATGTCAAGATGCCGTTTGGGTTAAAAAATACTGGAGCTACGTACCAGCGTTTGATGCAGAAAACCTTCAGAAGTCAGCTGGGATGTAATTTAAAGGCCTATGTAGATGATCTCGTTGTAAAAAGTAGTACTAAATATGACCATTTGAAGGATCTCACAGAGACCTTTGAAAATATAAACAAACATGGCATAAAGCTTAATCCTGAAAGCTATACTTTTGGGGTTAATTCTGGCAAGTTGCTTGGTTTCCTTGTTTGTTCAATTGTGAAGGAAGTCCAAGCTTTAACTGGTCGAATGACGGCTCTTAGTCGTTTCATTTCTCGATCAGGAGAATGTGGTTTACCTTTCTTTAAGGTGATCCGCAAGAGTAATAATAAAAATCAGTAGTCCAAAGAAGCTGACAAAACTTTTGAAGGCTTAAAAGCTTATCTTTCAAATCCTCCAGTATTGGTCTCGCCTTCAGAGGGTGAACCTTTACAAGTTTACTTGGCAGCAATGCCAAATGTGGTCAGTGCAGTACTTATAGTAGAAAGAGAAGGGTTTCAACGACCCATCTACTATGTAAGTGAAGTCTTACATGGACCAAAGGAAAGATATCTCGAGGTCCAAAAGCTAATTTATGCTCTTCTGATGACTTCCAGAAAACTAAGATATTATTTTCAATCTCACAAGATCACAGTGCCTTCATCTTTTCCCATTGGAAATATACTTCATAACCAAGAAGTATCATGTCGCATAGCCAAATGAGCAGTAGAACTTGGAGAGTTTGATCTTCATTTTACTGCCCGAACAACAATAAAAAGCCAAGTCTTGACTGATTTTGTGGCTGAATGGACGAACAAAGAGGATCAACCTCAAGTTAGTCCGGTATCAGACGACCATTGGACATTGTATTTTGATGGCTCTCGTGAGCTTAAAGGCTCAGGGGCCGGGATTTTGTTGATAGCACCACAAGGTGATCAACTTCAGTATGTTACATAGTTTATGTTTCCTGCCACTAACAACATGGCAGAGTACGAAGGACTTCTAGTCGTGCTTCGAGCAGCCAAATCACTCAGAGTCTGTCGGCTTTTAGCGAAGGGAGATTCACAATTAGTCGTAAACTGGGTAGCAAAGGAATATCATTGTTCCGATGAGATAATGACTCAATACCTGGGTGAAGTGAGGAAGTTGGAAAAACACTTCAGAGACTTCGAAGTCCAACATATACCGCGCAAGGAAAACTCCGTAGCGGACCAGTTATCGAAATTGGGTTCTTCACGAACCCCTGTTCCAACATGTATTTTTCTCGAATATCTTACAAAACCTTCAATAGAAATAGGTTCGACCACCTTAGAGGTCGGAGTCATCGAGCAAGATGCGTAATGAATAAAACCATTGACCACTTATTTCGCATAAGGGACATTGCCCGATGATCCTCAACAGAAGGATGGGTTAATTCGAAGAGGACGCATGTACAAGCTGGTCGAATGATCATTGTATAGAAAGGGTGCAGATGGTGTTCTCATGTGTTGCATATCCCAAGACTCCAAGATAAAATTACTAAAAGAGATCTATGGGGGCTTGTGTGGAACACATGCATCCTATAGAACCCTGATTGGCAAAGCTTTTAGGCAAGGATATTACTGCCCACCGGTCTACAAGATGCCATGCACCTTGTTAAGACCTGTGAGCAGTGTCAATTCCATGCTAGACAAGTGCACCAACCATCTTATCAATTACAGGCCATTCCTTTGTCATGGCCTTTTTCGACTTGGAGTATTGACATAGTTGGACCACTACCGCAAGCACCCAAGGGTATAAATTCTTGTTCGTGGCCATTGATACATTCACTAAGTGGATATAAGCTAAACCAGTTGTTCGTATAACGGCTGCGGCAACAAAGGAATTCTTCATACGGAGCGTTGTTACAAGATCTGGAGTACCCAGTTGTCTTATCATAGACAACGGGAGCCAATTTATTAGTGACATGTTTCAAGATTATTGTGATGAAATTGGCACTAAAATCTGCTTTACTTCCATGGCACATCCACAGAGAAATGGAGCAGTAGAAATGACCAATGGTTAGATCATGCAAGGTATAAAAAAGAGTCTTTAATCGCCTTAAGATATGCTTAAAGAATTGGATGGAGGAGTTCTTCTCTGTCTTATGGGCGTTACACACTACTACCAGTAGAGCAACAAGGGAAACACCATTCGCACTAGTCTACGGTGCAGAAGCAGTGCTACCTAGTGAGATTCAGCTAGGTTCAATGCGTATAGACCTCCTGGATCAAATAAATCAGGGAGAATTGCGCGAAGACGACGTCAATATGCTGGAAGAAAGACGCGATCGAGCACTATTAAAATCGGTTGCCTATTAGTAAGGGCTGAGACGCTACTACAATCGAAGAGTTCGTCCAAGAACACTTCATGTGGTTGACCTAGTCCTGAGACAAATCCAGAACCAAGCCAACTTGAACAAGTTGTCCTCTAGATGGGAGGGTCCATATACTGTAGTCTCTGTCACTAGGCCAGGATCAGTTAGATTAGCCATGGAGGATGATCGTATTTTATCTAATACATTGAACATTGAACATCTTCGCAAATTTTATGTATAAGTACCTTTTCTCCCATATCATATAAATATACAATTGAATTGTCTTTTTTACTATTGATATCATATTAATTTTTTCGGCATAATTTTTTTCGTATCATTTCACATACATGATCACCATCTTTTCTGTTATTTACTCAAGTGCTTATGGATGATCAATTTCACTACTGGGTCATAAGTCTTTACTTATCAAATGGCTATCAGTTTGCATTCGGGAAATGACAATTTTCTGGGACCTCTTCTATAAGCCAATTTTCATTGCATAAGAACTCAATAGATTGACTTCATCTTCTTGAATACACACTGGTCTGGATCATTGATTTTATGAAAGATATCTTGATCCCAGCGCATTTGTTCGCCCGAAACACTTCTCCCATTACCGGACAAAGTGTTCCAGGCGAGGGGGGGGGGGCGATATGCATAACAAAATATAAGGAATTCAACCTGCAAAAATAATTATCTTTGTAAAAGCAAGTCAACTTCTGACAATGAATTACAATTATCATACACAAAATCCTTTCACCATTTCATACACTGAAAATGTATCATTACATTATTATTCTTGAACACTTGAGCCAAGAGCACTTGAAGGAATGGCAGGAGCATTAGCTTCACTGTTTTTGATGATCTCGGCCACCACTGGTGTGATCTTGGTTTGAGCTGCCATATCTGCTTCTTTTGTTTTGAACTTAGGCGCATGAACAAGCTTCTGGAGATCAACGGAGTCTCCGTAAAGAAGATAAATCTTTAATAATACTCGGTTTAAAGCTTGACCCATTGCTCTTGTCAAAGATTGATATGTAGTAGTCTTCATAGTAGGTATGTGCTTTTGAATGTATGCAATTTGAGTATAGATATCATTCCTAAGTTCGTCCAAGGTCATTTTGGTTGCGAGAGGAGTTACCGGAGCTTTCAGATGCTCTGCGATTTCTCGTAGAGAAGCTGAAATTCGAGAAAAGCTATTTCCCGTGACCGCAGTGATTCCCTTGCTGGCCTTCATCAAGGTATCCACCTTCTTTTCAAGTTCTTGTATGATAGTGCGACTCCGTGTTTTCACTTCCAAGTCTTGAATCTGAAGTTCCTTGTTAGAAGAGGTCTTCGTAATATCCTCTTTTGCCTTTTGTAGTTCTAAGAAACAACGAAAAAAGAGAATAGAATTCACACATTGCAAATAATGACAAGGCCAAATGCTTTGTAAGAAACAAAGATATGTTATTTACCTTTCTTCTCCTTAATGAGCACATTGTTCTGTTCAAAGAGGTTGTGGTTTTCTTCGGATTACTTGCCCAAGATCTCTTGTAACTTTTCATTCTTCTTAGTCAAGAGACGGATCTCTTCGGTCTTCTCTGCTATGGCCACCGCACTCCTCTCAGATCTTTTCTCCGCCCCAGACAATTTTAATATGAGAGCGTGAAGTACAGACTTAGCATTTTCTTTTCCGTCTTTTGCCAGTAAACATTCCCTATAGTGTAAAAAAAAACGTAAGCTAATTATTTAATCGAAATCTTATGATTGAATAATAACTTTATGTACTTCTCTTTCTCCTTTGCGAAAGTTTTGATCTCTCTAATCATGTTAACATTGACTTTCCAACACCTTTTGACAGACGTTATGAGGTCTTGGAGGTCCTTTCCGGTTCTGGAAGAACTCTCAAGAGGAACTTCATTCTCGGATTGATCCAATTGAACTAAACGCAGAAAACTCCTCTGGTTGGATCAGACCCATTATCTTGCGACTCCTAAGACATTCTACGAGTCAGGTCTATACTGGTATATTCAAAATAAAATTACTAAGATAAAAAGTTTACCAAGATATGGTCATCTTCGTCTTGAGTTTCAATGGTCTCATGGACCACCTCTTCTGACCGTGTGGTCTCATGGTCCATTCCTGTTATAGTGAACCCACAGGCCACCTCTTCCGTTTGATCCTCTTGGGAGGTCCTTTCTGTTTGGACTTCCGTGCTCTGTGGCATCTCCTTGGATGTTCCTGTAGTTGTCATTAGAACATCCTGGATCACTTCCTCAGTGGTCCTAGGAGGTATTTTCATTTGCAGAATCTCTTCTGCCGGAGATTCCTCTATTACCGGTATGATTGGTGGCGAAGTTTGTTCTTGAGCTGTCAATTGTCCCCTTTTCGGGTCCGACAACAAAGAACGACAAAGAAAAGAGAGGATTGGTCATTATGAGCCAAAATTATATAGTTATTATCGAAGAACTTACTCGATCTCGAAACCACTTTCGCTAAAGAGCGCCATGAAGTCCTCATTAACGGTGAAAGTGGGTTGTCCTATTGGTTCTAACAAAGAAGGAACCAAGGCTGAGGTCTTTGACCTTGGAGCCCGCTGAAGTGGAATTTCCTCTTCGGACTCCTCTGATAATCCTTCGCCAAAGCAGGTGCAGGTTTCGTCTTCTTTGGCGCAACAGGAGACTTGGAACTTATCCTTGCATTCTTTGTCGAAGGAGGGGCTGAGCTTGCACCAACGTCTGATATAAGACGCTTATTTGATGTGTCTGTTCAGAAAATATAAGTTAGACATAAGTAAAATCACTTCTTATGTCTGGCTATTCTTGTGAATACTTACTACTTTGCGGTCTTTCCTAAGTGATAAGGGAGCCCTAATCAAGCTTGGGGGTTGCGTTTCTAAATCGATCGGTTCCTTGTCTAGAACCTGATCCTTTAACAGGACTGAGGCTCTAGCAAGGACCTCATTATCCGAAAAAGCTGCAATATAATGAAAGATTACTTTACTTCAACTATGAAATCCAGTTCGAGTAAATAGGTAAATGGATGTCATAATCACAAGATCTTGTTCTGGAGAAAGTCATGGGCGACTTTTCGTCTAGTTAGGCCTCTCCTTACTAGGTTGTTGATCACTAGGATCACACTCTTCTCATCATCGGAAAACTTGATCTCCTTGTCAGCAACTCGGCTTTTTGAGGACCACTCCGGTGGTGCATTTCGACTGTAATTAATCCTACTCTCTCGAAACAGTAGAATTAAACCATTCTTTGTTCCATGTTTGGCTAGCATCTTTGGTAGCTAAGAAGGGAAACACCCTCTTGTTGGTATCTTGAAATTTAAAATAAAAAAGCCCACGACACTAGCACCTTTCTTGTTGCGAATGATTTGGTAATAAAACCTAAACAGACGCAGACTAAGGGGCTATTCCTAAAAACGCCTACATGTGGGCGAAAACGCTAAGTACCAGAACTGAATTCGGTACAAGATGAACTAATTCTATTTAATGATTAAGAACTTCAATCAAGAAATCGCTCTCGGGTAAACGGAGGTCTGTCCGGAGATAAGGCACAAAGAGTACTGTAAAACCGGCCGGAGGGCATGCCTCACTCTCCCTCCCCGGCGCATGCCACTCGAGAAGAGCCTTCTCTAGTAGATGCTCATCTTGTTCCAATCCTTTGAGCTCCTCCGCAGACAATATCGACGATTTCCATCTTGCCATTATCTCGGTTCAATGGTAGACTAAGGGATTCTTCTTTTCGAAGGTTTGTGGAGGACGAAAGGCTCTCGACGAATGAGGGAAGTAAAAACGGCTGGGGTAAATCGTGCCCAAGGAAGGATAAAAATCCGTATATATATCTTTGGCGCATTTAAAACTCACTACTTCTAGGATGTAACAACTGCACCTAGACCAATGGAGACATGACAACTCATATCTGGTCAAGGAAGTTCCGCGCGTTAGAGATGTGCGAGAAAAAGTAGTTGAAAAGTTTTTCCCTTTTCCAGAAGTTATCTTTATCCCGTAATCATTGCGAGTGAAAAGTATAACACATTTAAAACAAAAATTACCTCAATATATGCTTCGAGAACAGTTCACTTGATTATTAGGAATTTTTTCTAACTAATCCCTTGGAGACTTTAATCCATAGAGCGAACTGATTTAAAGGTGGTCGAAAAGTCAATTTGGTATGTGGATGTTATCTGTTGTATGCTCCAACCATAGGGAGAAGAAGTGCCAAAACAAAATAAGTTCATACTCGTGAAAAACTTTGAGGCTAGAAAATCTCATCTCTCTAAACAATTGCAGTTCATCATCTATTCGGATCATAAAAGCCTAAAGATGAGGACGGTAAGAAATTGCGAGAATGAGGAAGATGGAGAATTTATGAAGGAATGATTTTCTTTCTCCCCTTCGGGTCGATATTTATAGACCAGTAACTTACGGTAGAATTAAATAAACCAGACGAAAGTCTAACAAATTTTATCATAATTTGTTCCTAATAAATCATTGAAGACCAAAAAATAATTGACCTTCGAGAGTTGTTTTCATAAATATACACGGCTGATGCTCATGCTTCTTAAGGAAAACAGTTATTTACAACTCAAGTGAAACTATCTTCTTGATCAAGTCTAGTTCCGATCTAAACCCCTTCAAATAATTTATTTCCACTTGAAGTTGAGGGGCTAGCTGACGACGATTCTTGACCAGTCAATTATCTGAGTATATTTTTATTTGTTTATTTATAAATAAGTTAGGTTTTCTAGTGGGCGCAAATTAGCTTTCTGGGCCCAAGATCAATTGAGCGGTTAGAAAGTGGGTCTGAAAGTCATTTCTTTAACCATTCTAAAAACCTCTTTTGGACGATCGGTTGAACCTCCTTTATAGGTTTCTTCGGACCACTCCCAAACCACTCCAGGACCTCTCCCGCAAAGGTCCTCGAAAGCGGTTACCTATGTGTGGTTAATGATAACTACACGTGGAGACAAGATATTGGTTATATTCAAAGATATAACAGTCATCACGCAATGATTAACTTGAAGGGACGCAACCATTGGCATGAAGAGGCATCATTGCAACAAACTGTCGACGTTTTGTAGATTATAAGAACTCGGTTTATGTGCCTTTGTAATCCAGATCCCAATCCAGACTCTAATCCATGTTTATTCACAATCATTCTCCCTGTAATCAGAGTATACTCTTTGCAATATACATCACTGTTTCGAGTCCTTTGGCGAATAGTTAGCAATCTCCATTTCCTTTTTATAATTTCGTTTGTTCTGTGACGAGAGTCCTGGACGTCGACAGGTTTCCTTTTTGGATGAAGATAGAGTCCAAGTTCGACTGTGGGTTCCTTTCCGGTTCGGTTGGATGTACTAGCCGGCTCGGAATTAGTACCCTATATAAAAACATCTATTGTCAATGAATAAAGCAGTCAAGAGTTAATCAAATTATCGTCCCTCTTAATTCTGTTTTCCAATCCCGTTCTTCTCAAACCCCAACGCAGCTTTCCCCAGCGCCTTTCTTCTGCTATCGATGACACCATGGCTCCTGGTCGACGCCCAGCGCCAAGGCTGCCAGTCTTCCACGACTACGCGTTACATTCAGGCACGGGACATGACAACTTGGTATCAGAGCAGTCGATCCCGGGCGGCTTGGGCATCGAGATGGAGGCACGGATTGCTGCCCCGATCGAGCAAATTGTTCAACTAGCAGTAACAGGCATGGACACAAACCGATCAGTTGCGGCCATCGAGGAGCAACTGACTGGGGTGCTGAACATGTGAATACCCTGGAGAAAAGATCCAACGACGAATTGCTGTTGCTACCACCCGGTGCCCACAACATGGCCAGCGTAGTAGCCGTGCGAGCGGATGGCAGCCAACCTCTGCGCTTCCATAAGCTCGAATTTCTGACGTATGAAGGCAACGAAGACCCCCTGGGATGGCTACAACGTTGTGAGCAATTCTTCCGAAAACAAAAGACGGCGGAAGCACACAAAGTTTGGCTCGTCTAGTACCATCTCACCAGAGTCGCACAACAATGGTATTTTCAATTGGAGCACGACGAAGGCGAGCCCAATTGGCGTAACTTCAAGGAGTTTGTTAACCTACGTTTTTGGGCTGTCAATTAGGCACAATCCGTTATGCGAACTTAAGGAGCTGCGTCAGACTGGTACTGTGGAGGAATACCAAGGCAAATTCCTGGCCATATTGTGTCGAACTGAGCACCTCCAACCCCGTCAGCCGGTGCAGCTTTTCATGCTGGGACCACGGGAACCAATTCGCACCGATGTCGAACTCCTGAACCCGGCCAATCTACAGATGGCCATCGCACTTGCACGCGCATACGAACGACGACCGATCGCCGCCAAAGAAGTTGCCTTGCCGGCTGCCAAACCATCCCAACCAGCACACGCACCTCCATACACGGCAGCGCATGCTACGCCTCCGGCGTTGCCAGCCACAACTCCCGCCACATCCAACGTTGCAACCGTTGCAGGAAACACAGATGCGCATACCCGGCGGCCACCCATTCGTCGCCTTCTGACACCGGTCGAGATGGTTGCTCGCCGCGAGGCAGGTCTATGCTACAATTGCGAAGAGTGCTTCACGTTGAATCATCGTTGCAAGCTCCTCTTCTTGCTGATCTCACCCAGTACCGACAGCGACGACGCTTATGACGAAGCCGGGGAAGAACCGGGCATCTCCCTGTTCACGCTGACTGGTATTCAGCCCTGGTCGTGTGGCACCATGCAGCTCCAAGTAAAGCTCGTTGGAGCCACGCTGACGGCACTCCTCGACACCGGCACCACCCACAACTTCGTCATCACGCAGGTGATACGACGCGAAGGCATTCCGATGCAGCCGCGCCATGGCCTCCAGGTCACGGTCGCCAACGACGAATACGTCAAGAGCATTGGGCAGGGCCACGCGATGCAACTCGAGATCAATGAGATCTTTGCAATCGATTGTTACACAATCCCACTCGAGGAATTCGACCTCGTCGTAGGTGTTCAATGGCTAGAATCCCTTGGCCCAATTCTGTGGGATTTCAGCCACAAGACGATGTCCTTCTGGCGCGAAGATCACCGAGTTACTTGGCATGGCATGGGCACCTGGTCGATAGCACCACAGGCCTTTGCATGCACCGGTGATCTCATGGAGGAGCTAATGGATGAATTCTCAGCAGTATTTTCCACACCAACTGGTCAACCTCTCGAACGTGCTCACAGCCATCTCATCCACTTGCTGCCAGACACGGCACCGGTAGTTGTAAGGCCGTATCGCTACCCCTAGTTACTCAAAGATGAGCTCGAGAAACAGTGCAGAGAGATGGGTTGGCAAGGGCTCATTCGTCCGAGCACATCGCCTTTCTCCTCATCGGTCCTATTGGTCAAGAAACGGGATGGTACATAGCGCTTGTGCGTTGACTACCGTGCGCTTAATGATAAGATGGTCAAGGACAAATTCCTGATCCCGGTGGCGAACTCCTCAACAAGCTTTGGGGTGCCCAATTCTTCACCAAGCTCGATTTATGCTATGGATATCACCAGGTACGCATGCATCCACCGGACATCGAGAAGACGGTGTTCCGCGCGCATGAAGGGCTTTTCGAGTTTGTGGTAATGCCCTTTGGACTAACAAACGCCTCAGCCACGTTCCAAGCCCTCATGAATGATGTCCTCCGATCGTATTTACGTCGATTCGTGCTCGTATTTTTTATGACATCCTTATCTACAGTGCCTCGTGGTCCGATCGTCTACGCCATGTTCGTGCCGTCCTTCGTCTCCTTGTTCAACAACAGCTTTTCCTCAAAAGATTGAAGTGTCTGTTTTGGACAATCTTCCATCAGCTACCTCGGCCACATCATAAGTGTGGCTGGTGTCGCCATGGACTCACAAAAAGTACAAGCTGTTTTGGATTGGCCAGTACCCAGCACGGTGCGCGCTCTTCGTAGATTTCTCGGACTCGCTGATTACTACCGCTAGTTCATCCTTGGTTTCAGTGCCATCGCCGAGCCACTCACCAAGCTACTTCGCAGAGGCCTTCTGATGGATTGCAGCGGCGGCCAAAGCATTCAAGGCACTCCAAACTGCTCTCTCCTCCGCAGCGGTCCTTCAATTACCCGACTTCATGAAGGAGTTCATCGAATGCGACGCTTCCGGATCTAGCTTCGTAGCGGTTTTGCACCAAGACAATGGGGCCGTGGCATTCTTTAGCCGCATGATAGCCCTTCGCCACGCCAAGCTTGCTGCATATGAACAGGAGTTGATCGGCTTAGTCCAAGCGGTCTGTCATTGGCATGGATTCGGTAACCGGTTTACCGGTGGGGGCCGGGATTTGAAATCCCGACCGGTTTTTCCGGAGTTTGCAAATTCAAATTTCGATTGATTTTTAAGCAAAATTTAACGAAATTCAACCGAAAAACCGAATCGGCCGATTCACGGTGCACGTCCGTCGGCCGATAATTCTTGCGCCGATACCGCTTTTTTAACCCTGGTCATTGGTGACTGTATGTTTGGGGCCGCCCGTTCATTGTTCACACTGACCACTACAGTCTCAAGTTTCTAGACCAGCAGCTCTCCACCATTCCTCAGCATCATTGGGTGAGCAAGATGTTGGGTTTTGATTTCCGCGTGGAGTACAAACCGGGTAAGCAAAATATTGTGGCTGATGCTCTCTCTCATTATGATGGTGATATGGTGGCCTTGCTGGCCCTCTCAACTCCCCAAGTCTCTCTTTTCAACGATTTGCGCAAAGAGGCAGAAGGTCCTTCCGAGCTAACCCATGTGAAAGAGCAGGTTTTGGCCAGCCAACTGGGTACACCATAGAGCGTCCAGGACGGTTTGGTCCTCTATGACTAAAAGGCTTATCTTCATCCGACTTCACCGTCGCTCACAACCGCACTGAAGGCAGCTCATGCCGCTGGCCATGAAGGGATACAGAAAATTGGCATGCGTTTGAAGACAGATTTCTACACCACGCATGACGAAGGTGGTGCAAGAGTTTGTCCGCAGTTGCCTCGTCTGCCAACAGAATAAGGTCGAGCAGCTTCAGTCGGCTGGTTTGCTACAACCCTTAGCAGTTTCGTTTCGTATCTGGGAAGATATCTCTATTGATTTTATTGAAGGACTGCCACGCGTCAATGGGAAGTCGGTCATCCTCACCATCGTTGATCGCTTCTCCAAACATGTTGCACATTTTGTGCCCTTATCTCACCCATACACGGCTGGCTCGGTAGCGTGTGTATTTTTCAACGAAGTGGTTCGCTTGCATGGGTTTCCTTGTTCCATCGTCAGCGGCCGCGACCCTGTTTTCACCAGTCACTTTTGGACCAAGCTATATCACCTTGCTGGCGTCAAGCTCCACCTTAGCTCAGCATTTCATCCTATCGGATGGGCAAATCGAGGCGGTCAACAAAATTATTGCCATGTACTTACGGTGCCTTATTGGCAATCAGCCTTGGCAATGGCTTCGTTGGCTCTCCTGGGCGGAATATTGCTACAATACTTCTTTTCAGTCCTCGCTTCGGGAAACGCCGTTTAAAGTGGTCTACGGGCGCGATCCACCTTCTCTTCGGCAATATGATGCTGTTGCTCGGGTCACGGCCATCGGTCAACTCTTAGCTGACCGTGACATGCTACTTCAAGATGTGCGCGAGCGGCTCCTCCAGGCCCAACAATACTATAAACACAATTATGATATTCACCATTGCCAAGGGCACTTTTAAGTAGGACAGTGGGTTTGGCTTTGGCTTCAACACCGTCAGGCTTCCACCATTGCCCTCAAGGCTCATTGGAAACTCGCGCCACGTTTTTTATGGTCCTTACAACGTGCTCGAAAAGATTGGTTCTGTTGCCTATGGGCTTGAGCTCCCTACTCGTGCACGCATTCACGACGTATTTCATGTCGGCCTTCTCAACCCCACCATGGTGATCCCCTTGGCAGTACACCGTCTCTTCCCGAGCTCCAGCATGGCCGAGTTTGCCCGTCGCATCGTTCAGTGATCCGTGTACGGCTTGCTCGTGGTGTCTAAGAATTGCTCATTCAATGGCATGACCTCCCTGATGCTGAGACATCATGGGTTTTCTTGCAGAGATGTCATGTGGGGTCAACATTACACCCGAAGATCACGCAAGACATAGGATTAGCAATCAGAATCAGAGTTTAAATTAGGAATCCCTTTCAGATAGAATTAGAGTCCAAGTCAGTTTTAGGTTTTCTTTTCGGATGAAGATAGAGTCCAAGTCTGTCTGTGGGTTCCTTTCCGGTTCGGTTGGATGCACTAGCTGGCTGGGAATTACTACCCTATATAAAGACATCTATTGTCAATGAATAAAGCAGTCAAGAGTTAATCAAATTATCCTCCCTCAGAATTCTGTTTTCCAATCCCGTTCTTCTCCTCAAACCCCGGCGCAGCTTTCCCCAGCGTCTTCCCTCTGCTATCGATGACACCACGGCTCCTGGTCGACGCCCAGCCCCAAGACGGCCAGTCTTCCACGACTACGCATTACGTTTTGGCACGGGATGTGACAAAAGGGGCTTAGGTGCTTAAGCCATGGTGGCATCTGTGAGATGGACTGTAAATATGACCGGAGAAGAGAAGAGCTCAGGTTTTGCTACAAGGGTTAGTCGAGTTTGGTAAATTGATTAGGAACTTAACATCAAGTTTTTTTTCATTAAAAAAAACTAACATCAAGTTGAAAATCCATGAAAAATCTTACAGTATTGCAGTTTAAGCTTCAAACTCAAGGAGATAATGGATTCGTGACATTGGTTTAAACTGGAAGTTTGGAACACATTGATTACAGAAAGTTTATGGAATTGAAGAATGTGTTGTAAATAATGGGTTTGTGGTCATCCTTGTGCCATTCTGTCTTACCTGTTTTGATCTCGTGGAATCTGCTTTAATTTTCTGCGGTGCTAATTGCTACCCTGGCTATTTGCTGCTTTTGGTGCAGGTACAAGCCACTATCCAGCAAATCCAGGGTATCTTTGACAAATGCTTAGCAGTTCATGACAAGCTGGAGGCCTCATTGCGCGATTTGTCTAGGACGGGAGACATTCAATCTTGCAAAGCAGCTCGTAAAGCTGCTGATGCACAGTTTAAGGAATTAGTGAAAGAGCTTAAGCCATTGTTGACATCTCTACAGTCATCTCCTCAATCCTATCAGATATGGCCAAAGGTTTGCTTGACATACTTCTATTATTATTTACTGAACACATTTATGTTGTCATGTGTTGGCATACCAACAAGTGAAATTGAGAAACCGGTTGTGATACCAGTGCCTCTGTCATGCAATCTGAATCTGAACTGGCTTTCCACATTTACTCTGATTACAAATGTGCCATTGTGGTTGCTGTTTTTTGTTGACACAGGTAGAGGACTTGGTTGGTAAGGAGAGAGAGATGCAGGAGAAGCTTATGACAAGGCATTCCACTGTAGTTGACAGCTTTGAGAAGAAGCTGCGCGGGCAAGATATAGAAAACAGGATTGCTTCCCAGCAGCAGAAAATTGCTGCCCTGAGGCAAGAGGTTGAATCTCTTTTAGAGTACATTAGTGAGATCTGAGCAAATCCAGAGTATCACCATATATCATTAGTAATTGGACTGCAGATTGTCTTGGCTGGTTTCTTATTGTCTGAATTTTATATGTTGAAATCAAACACTCCTAGGTGTTGTGTTGGTAACCCATCATCCCCGTTCTTGAGATTGGGAATTTGATAGGACCGTGTAACATGATAAGCTTTGTAATCATTCTGGAACTGATTAATTTTTTTGCACTTGATAAGAAAAATCATGGGGAACCTTCACCTTTGCACTTACTTTTTGCTTAGTGGGAAATTGCTCTAGATTAGTGGTGCATTTGCATCTGCAACCATCAAGAGGATGGTAATTCATTTCTGTGATGCCCATCAAGGCGGGGGCCAAAAAGTGCTCCCCTTCCATTCTCACGAAATTCCTCGGTTCCTTTTGAACCAAGGCGTGCTTTTTGTTAGGATCACACCCCTTCCATTCTCACGATTCTTTGGGACCATCGAATAGAGTAAGTGGTTAGTAGTTTGTAGATTCTCTTTATGTGAGGTGTGACCTATAACAAGGGCTTGTGATATGGGGTCTTGCTTTCCATGTGAGTGGTATATTTATGAATTTACTACTTGATTTGTGCTCATTGCTTAGTATAACTCTTTGTCCCATTAAGGTTTCCAGGAAAGGTAAAAAAGATTAGCAAGTCTGTTTCATTGCTCGCAGCCTCGCACTAGAACGAGTGGTGCTTGCTTCAAATAGTTCGGTTGTGTCATGTAACAATGAATCTCTGGATTCCATTCCCGGCTGAGGTGTGGATGGATCGAAAATTTGAATTAAAATCTTGATTCATCAACATGGATGAGAAAGGATTTGATTTCAACCAAACAAAGTCATCAACATGGATGAGAAAGGATTTGATTTCAACCAAACAAAGCCGGTAATGAATCCCTTCCGCTAGTAGTGCCTGTCCATTACACCATTTTTACTGCATTTGACGAGAATAAGCAGAGCAGGTTTTGGGGATATTCTGAACCCGTTATATCACACTACACGAGGATAGTTCCGACGAATTTGTCACTGTATCGAAACTTTTTTGTTTCAAGCTTTCCTCGTGTTACTCCTTCACTGCCTTGATCGATCAGTGTTTACTGAAGCCATTCGTTCCTTTTCCCAATGTACGCTATACCAATGCAGGCAAGGTGGTCTGAGCTGAGCATATCAATTAGGTGGCCACTGCGAGTTGCTTACAGGCAGAAACTTCCGACTTGCCTCTACCACGGAGCAGCTTCTCAACAACACTTGGACGCTTTCTCGCTCAAACGCACAACATTGGGATGTCGGTTTGGCTTAGTTTGTATCGATGTTAACCGGAATGTGTTGGGTTTGTTCAGGGGATTTATTCATCGAATAAGTGAGACATCGAGAGGTAAATTATCTGTCCGACCCCAAATTTATAATCTGGGACTCACTGTGTATATTTGTGTTATTCTCTAAATCAGTAGATAGCACATACAGTTAAATTATTGGTTTGAATACATATCACGAAATTACAAAACTATTGTATAATATTAATCAAAGCGTAAATATATCTTACAGCTTTTGTCTTGCAGAATGGCCGGACAGGCCAAATACTTTCAAAGATCAGCAGCAGAAGTAGAATCAAAGTGTAACACGTGGAACCCTCATGATATGCCCACCGGCAATCGATTGTGGGCTCGCGACCTAGTTCTTTGCCTTCTTGATATTCAGTCTTGTCCAATGCTCATATTTGTCCATGTAGTCTTCTTTTGTGCTTATTGACTAAAAGAATATAAATAGCGAGCATGAGTACACAACCGTACTCGTGAGCCAACACACAATGCAATTATTATACATGCAAGGCTAATCAAAGGGGAGGCTTATGGTTCTTTTATTTTGCACAAAGCTATTTATTGAAATAGATTAAGTAATAGCAAATCCTGATACTTAGCATTTTACTAACACAATTTTTATAAACTGAGTTTTTGTTGTAAAGTACTAGTGGAGATTTCATCTCCTATATCATTGAGTGGCTCCGTCCACTCAATGCTCATGTCCATTTTTGGATCACACCCCGTACTTATCACTGATCCTTGACCAGGCCAAATCAAACCATAACTTTCCATTCACTCACAAATTATTTTATAAAATGAAAGCTAGTTCAAGCGAGTTCCCAACACCGCTCTTGACCATGAGAACGACTATCTAGATAGTTTTCTTACTCTACAGAGTTCACACACTTTACCCACAAGAGATATTCAACTTATAATGTCTCATACACACTTCCGTAGGTGTGCGACTAAGTTGATTATCACAAGGTCTTTACAATACCCTACCCAATGCAACCCCACACCGCTATGCATCACCTCCTTGGGCCGTGCCCCCGGGAGGTCTCCATTTGCGCCGTGTAGCTTTTCAGTGACTACTACCCATACGCACACTACACATCCACTAATGGAGAGGTTGCAATGAGGCGAACAAATTAGTTGGCTAGGTTGTACCCATTATAGACTTGTGGTTGTACTATTTTTATACGAGAGGTCATCACAAGAACTCGGTCTTTTATTGACTTGGACGGTATATCCACATACCCCACCGTCGTGCATCACCAGTACCAACCACTCTTTCCAGCTGTCCAAGTCGAAATCTGTTTTTCAGATTTTCCTTTGTTTTTTTTAAATAACCTGTAGTCCAACATACCAGCCAGACTCCAGCCTCAACTGCCCAAATCTAGTTTTCATGTTTTGAACGATTGTAGTCTGGCAATTTAATGCCCGTATGACAATGTATCTAAGCAAGGCTAAGCATGACACTTAGATACAGACTTATTAACTAGTATGTAAACAATTAATTCTAGGGTGACAAATGATGGTGTCCAAGTTCAAGGATTAGGAGTTTATACACAATTATTATTATGACATTAACTATGAGCTAGACCAATATAGTTTTATAAATCATAACAATGCAATTTCATAATTTAAAGCAATATAGTTTGCAAAAACTAGGTGCAATATGATTAAAGTGTTGACTCGCCTTGCTCAATATTATGTATTCGTCTTGCTTAATATTATGATAAGGCTCAATACTATTATAATTATCCCGATCAATATGCTGATAATTATCATGTTCAATGTCCTGATAATCTCGATCTTAGCCTCATCCTTGATGGGGTTGCTGTTCCATTATATCTTTAGATTCTAACTACGCAGAATACGATTAAATCCAAGAGAGTCTGAAAATAATCAAATGAAATCCAATAAATCCAGATACATTCAAATAAAAGGAAACACTTCGAATAAAAGCAAACATATCTAACGATAATTTGGAAGGACGAAGTACTCCCAACGAAACTAATCATACCTAATGGAGTTGATGAAAGAATTACTTCGGATGAAGTATATTCAAAGGAGTTGATGAAAGAAATACTGCAGACAAAATATAATCAAGGGAAGTTGATGAAGGAAATACTCTAGACCAAAGTATAACCAAAGAAGTTGATGAATCCAACGGAGAGGGAGAGAATGTCCGAAGGAACATTCTTAAATGGTTACTTGGATGAGAGATTACCCGGTTAGGTATGACTCTCTGATATGCTTTCGGATCACAAAGGGTTCTACTTACTGGGAACAGTTGACAATGGACGAAAGCTAGAGCCTAGGCGATGCCTGCTGGATTAACTTCTATTATCCACTAGGGAACATACCATTGCTGCTCTAATGATTATTTTAGACTTTACTTCTTATTTACCGAGGAAGTTCCATGTGAGTCAGGTGAGACTTATGCATAAGTGCGAGGTTCGCTCTGGGTAGACATACGTCTCACCGACACATGGGACCAAGCTAATTTAATAGTTTATCTTATAAATTTATATTTATCAAGGAAATTCTATGAGACTTAGCTAGAATTTCCAAGCATTGGCTAGACATTAGCCCTATAACTTGATCAGGGGCGTCTACGGGTTTGGATTCATCTACAAGGTGATCTACACTTATGATTGACTCTAGACATGATGTTGTTAGGTCATGGCATACAAACCTATGTTTATTTAATATGTTCATACAGTCATATGTTTATTCTCTGATAACTTACTGATTAATAATGCTAAATAGTCAACTGGCATATCCAACAGTGTATACCCTAATCACTTTACCGATTAACTACTAACCAGCCACTTCATTTGGAAGGGGTCCACTGACATTCAACTTAGCACACATACATACACTGAGAGCCATTGGATCATACTCACTGGTTGCTAGTTGAATGTGCACACTTAATTATTCCTTAAGCTAATTACTTAATCACTAATTAGCTTATAAAATATATAAGTGCAACTTGATCTGTGACTTAGTCGATATTGTCATGACAAAACTAACTGACTAATACTCCAAACTATACACGGATAGTTAGTTAACTTCTTTTAAATCCTTATGCTAAAGTCATGCTAACTATGAATCCTCCAAGTACTTGATTTAGTCCTCTGACTGCTACTGCCTGATCATATAATCTATTAATGGATTATCTATAATCTAACTAACCATCTATTTCTTTGGGCTAATCACTAACTACTTTAACTATCCTGTAACCTGCTAACTTCGCCACTAACATAATCCAGTGACCTGCTGCCATAAATACATGCATACATAGGGAGATCCAATCAGAGAAAGAAGCACACCGTGCAGAGAAACATGGAAGGCAGAAGAGGAGGCTCGGGCGTGGATCATCGCCGGTGAGGAGGGTCAACGGCCGCGGCCGCACATGGGCAAAATGGAACCGTGGGGCTTAGGTGAACCCGAGGGTAGTGGCGGCGTGGCTCAAACGGCGCTAGGGTGGCGAGGCGGCGTGCGACGGTCGAGGCGGGGGCACAAGGTGGTGGCGCCGGAGTGGGAGGGGAGGAGGACTAGCGCGTGCACGGGCATGGGGGATGCTAGGGGAAGCCCACCGGTGTGGTTGCCAGCGGTGGGGAGTGGCCGGGGCGGGCCGACAGCGGTGAACCACAGGTGGCATAGAGAGCTCACCGTGGGGTCCCTGGAGTGGGAGAGGGGGGCGTGGCAGCGTGCATGGTGCGGGCAGAGACCGCTCTGTGGTTTCTTCACTTTGGCTCTTGGTGGAGAATAGGAATGGGTAAGGAATGGCCAGCCGGGGTTAGGGGGAGCTGCAGTGCTTCTTAAGTAGGGCGGAGAACTCAATGGCACTAGCGATGCTCTTCACGTAAGCTTGGTTTTGGACTTGACCAGAAGTATGATTGAGTTCGGCTGTATAGTGACCATGAACCAACTGGGTAATGGCGAGAGACGGCCGAGTGACAGCGCGTAGCTTGAGCGATGTGCTTCGGTTGCATGGTCGCAACGTGGCAAGGTGCTCTAGAGATGTCATGAGTTGAGAAAAGCAATAGAAAAACAAAAGGAGGAGCAGTTGCTCCTGAAACCAATCGTGTGTGTTTTTTGTTTTGAGTACTGTTCATCGTTTCGACTACCTGGTCGGAAGGGGTTTCGACTACCTAGATGGAAGGAGGTTCAACTATATCTTGGGCAGAAAGAGGTTCGACTACCTGGTCAGAAGGAGTTTTGACTACCTGGCCAGAAGGAGGTTCGATTACATTCCAGGCGTAAGGAGGTTCGACTATATGGTCACAAGGAGTTTTGAGTACCTGGTCGGAAGGGGGTTCGACTACATTCCAGGCGGAAGGAGGTTTCACTACCTGGTCAGAAGGAGTTTCGACTACCAGGTTGGAAAGATGTTCGACTACCATTTGGGTCTACAATGCATTCGTTGATCCGGCAATGTTTCCACGCAACTAGTAGGAGCGTCCGTTTCGCATCCTCGAATAAGCTAAACGGAGAACAAGGAATCGTGCCATCAAATTCCTTAAAGTTCAATGGACAAATTATACCGAGGATGAAGCAACTTGGGAACGAAACCTCGGGACGAGATTCTTTTAAGGGGGAGATTTGTAACATCCCAAACTCGGGTTTGTATTTCAAATGTATAAAAATGAGACAGATTTAAAACTTTTTGATGCATTATGTTGTCATTTGATTTTTCTGGAAATTCTTTCAAAGGTTTTGTGCATTTTGAAAACATAATGCAGTAATTGCTAGAAA
The DNA here is from genome assembly GCA_036346395.1 of Hsuehochloa calcarea. NCBI lineage: Eukaryota > Viridiplantae > Streptophyta > Magnoliopsida > Poales > Poaceae > Hsuehochloa > Hsuehochloa calcarea. The sequence continues at coordinate 83,721,766 of CM070597.1, read as the reverse complement.
AATAAATCCTTTAAGACTTTTAAAACAAATCTTGTGAACAGTACATAGAAATAATTTTTCTAGGTTTTGGATGCTTAGTAACTCCTTTGAAAATTTTCATAATTTTCATAATTTATTTCCTATTTTAATTTGGCTAGTCAAACCTGTTAATTCCAAGTCAAACCCCTAAATCAGAGAATTGAAAGAATTTTACAGAAAAAATTAATTCATGAAAAAATCTTAAAATTTTACAGAAGGACGTTCTTAGAGTTAGTAGTCTCCTGTAAAAATTTAGTAATTCTTGGAGTTATGTATCTTTATCTAAAAATTCCTCAAATACTCAGCCTATCTTTTGAAACTTAGTCTTTGCACTGTTTCCTCCAACCATGATTTCGACCACCTACTCGAATTCGACCACCATTTTGACCAGCCTACTCGAATTTGACCACCATTTCAACCAGCCTACTCGAATTTGACCACCTAGTCGAATTCGACCACCATCTCGTTTTCGACTAGTTCCTTCGACCACTGTTCCTTCGACCAGTTCCTCTGACCACTGTTCCTACGACCCTGTCTTAGCCGCCCCAGACCCGTTCGACCAGAAATGACTGAGCCCAACCCATCGTCTCGGTTTGACCTAACCCGTTCTACCAGAATCGACCGAGCCCGACCTGAGTCACTTGGTCTGACCCAATCAACTAGCAAATTGACCAGACTCGAGCACTATTAATCCGACCGAGCCTGAGTCACTTGGTCGAACCCAACTGACTAACCTAACCCAGACCCAACATCGGTGCCCACTTACCTCTCCGTGCTGCTAACGCTGTAGGGACGCGAGTAGGCTACGATAGCAACAATTCACAATTTCTACCACGTAAACCAAGAAGCCAAACAAGTAGATGGTCACATATCGTTACCACCAGACACACAGTATAGCGGAAGAAGAGTTGGAGTATATCGATCCAACGAAAAGCGCATCGGTAAAGTGGTCGTAGTCGACCGTCCACACCAGCAACCTCTGCAGTTTCTCGTGAAGATCGTGGATCATCCTCAAGCGTAACAGCAACCGCAGTAGCGCCCCTACGACATCCACACATCCAGGAAAGGAACAATCGAATACCGGTGTGCCAGCACCAAGTCGCACGACGAGGTTCTCAGGAAGATGGCGGCTAGGGTTTCGGTGGAACAACTCACGTCAACTCGTATATCTTCTTTCCCAATAGCCTCAAGCATCTCCTTATAAAGTACCCATGACGAATCCTATCCGAACACGTTTTGTTACAACCTGTTAGGATTATGCTTAGTCAGTTGTGACTCGGAAACACTTTCCAACCACGAGTCGTTGGTGGTTTTTAGCAGGGCATAACGATTCCCGAACACACTCAAATTATATCGGACGAACCTTAATGCAATATGATCTATGACCAGGTCTTCATCACTTATGACCAAGTCCTATCTATATACGACTAGTTCATATTTGGTCACGACCAAGTTTCGACTACTCTGTGATTATGTTCAACCAGTTTACGACCAACTTGTATCTCCACACAACTAGTCCGTAACTGATCGAACTAAGCGATCTACTCATGTATTCTCCCTTTGCCTCACGATATCTGGTTGAACTCTAGGTGAGATATTATGTCATCCATGGACTGTTCAATATTTTCTCGATTGAGTGTCGGATAACCTTATGTGGTCGAGCTCTTCGACCACTAGTGGCATGGCCATTCACTTTCTTTATCCGATCACTTCGAGGGGTCAAGAGATATCTCTCCTATTATGTTAGGAGGGTCGAATCACATATCCGACCAGTCACATCCCTCTGCATGCTTCATAGCATACCCGAAAGTTACCTTTATAACTACCAAGTTACGAGTAGCGTTTGGCAACCCCTAAGAGTGCTATTACGCAATAGGGAACCATGCTGATCTCAGGTCTAAGGATTATACATCACCATTGCTTGGGACCAACTAATGACACATAGAATCATAGGAATCTCAATAGTTTCTCAAGGCGGGTTTATCCAACACCATATTCTCTAACATGTGTTCACATTATCGATTCGATATCTCTATATCCATGACATTTGAAACATGGTCATCAATCCATACATGTGCTGGTCGTATAGCCACTACTGTTTCGACCAGTGACATCCAACCAGGGTTATATTTAGAACGACATCATGTATGTTTAAAAAGCTTCACCAACAAGTCACATACTCGTTGATCTATATAACTAATGATTCATTCAAGGAACAGAATAACATTTATTCAATAATTCATAAACATAGACGTGATACAATCATCTCTATGATTGCCTCTAGGGCTTATCACCAACACCCATACCACTCATTTTCCTCCTTGTAGCCCGAGCCAACCTCCCCTCGTTGAAGTGCCGCCGCCGTCACTGGTCTTTGCCGTCGGCCTTCCTCCGTCTAGCTCATCCTCTCCGCTTCTCTTTGGTAGGCTCCCTGAACCTATCTGGTGCTAGTGCGCGCGTTGGATGGCACATTGCGTGACCATATCACCGTTGCTGTTTTCACCGTAACTTCACCGCCACTCCCGTCCACTTACGACGGAGCTCCGGCCACCTTCGGGTGCGCAATAGGGTAGGGATCCCGTTTTGGCCCTTAGTTCGTGCCGCCATGGCGTGTAGCGCTGACGAGCCGCTGAGCAAGCTCCCGGCTGCACGCTCCCCTGTGTTGTCAGTTTTCGATCACATACTGTGTATTTCAACCATGTACTGTAACTAGGTCATTAAACGCTAATCGTGGTCGTAAGTGTTAAATCAGTCATTACTGTTTGTAAAGCTGTGGTTAGCACTGACTTAAATAAGGCATGTGTCTCTTACATGTGGGCCCTAGGCCTTAAGTGCACAACACACCTTGGTCCATGGAACCGTAGACCGAGTGCGTGGACCTTGGTCCATGCACTATTACTGTGAGCCGAGTGGCTGACACGTGGACCCCACTTGTTAGTAGAATTTAAATCAAAAGTTAAAATAAAAAATGACACTATGCAGTGGGCCCACATGTCATCGACTGTGGCTAGGTAAGCATCTATATAAAACGTATTAATTTCTTTTCTAAATTCTGAAATGGATTATTTCTGTACTGAAAATGGGTTAAACTTCAAAATTGCATAAGTAATTCATTTTAATTCAAAATTTGATGATTCAAAATTTGTTTGATTCCTTTTTAATGTAATTTAAGATTAAAAAAATGGTTTGAGCCATTTTTCTATTCCGAAAAATATTGTTAGCAAAATTACTTTCTGTTTAGTATTATTGTTGTACTAAAAATGTTGCTAAAATTCAAAAATGCATAAGTATTTCTCTGTAACTCCAAATGGAGTGAAATCAATTTTGTCAGATTCTGCTATTAATATATTTTGATGTAGAATAGGTTTTGAGTATTTCTCTATCACTGGAAATTTTGTTTTTCAAATTATTTTCTCACTAATGTCATAAATTTGAAATATGTATAAAATTCATTTCAACTCCAAATGAAGTGGATCAAATTTTGGTGTTCTTAAAATTTTATGCTATATCTACCATTAAATTTCATGCTAACAAACTCTCTAGAAATTTTTCATGAACAGTAACCAAAAGTTATTTAACCGATTTTTTCTTTCCCAGCAGTTTGTTTAGCCTATAACTTTTGCATGAAAAATCGAAATCAAGTAATTTTTGTTTATAAATTAATTTAAAATGATGCTATACCTTATGTGTAAATTTCATGATTTTTGGATGATTTTGAATTTTTTAGTTTATTCGGCGTTACCCGTTATTATCGGTTCTTTCGCTAGGGTTCGACGATTCTATTATATATGAGAGTGATCCTATGTAGTTAGTCGAATATCTCCAGCATGGAAAGCAGCCCCCCTCTTTGATAATATTGATCCTATTACTTTCGTTACAAAATATCTTATTTGCAACTTGTATATATGATTGTTCTACTTGAATGATTATTTTTTGTTAGAGGTAGTTATTCCTATTAGATGCATGAGCTATAGCAAATGTTTATTCCTTGCTAGTAGCCCTAAGTTATTATTCCCGCTGATGTTTGTGCTCGGTGGATGTTATAGAGTCTATATGTATAGTATATGAGTCGGTATGCTTAGCAATGCTTAGAACGGTAGCATGGGGATCTTCGCTTCGGCGATAGTCATTATATCATCACTTTAAATAATTAGATCAAGGTGCTCATGTATGTAATTGTATTTGAAAAAACTAAAACTGAAAATAAAAAGATTTGGACTTGGGCAAATGGTATATATGGTGTGATCGTCGGGTGTGAATGGTTTGTGCCCAAGTCAACAAAGACCGAATTACTTGCGCCATTGATCCAAGCACTATTGCGTTCAACCACATGAGGGGGGATATGGTACCTCTCTTGACTTAGTAGTTTGGGAGGTGTTACTTAATGAGTCGCCAGTGGTAGATGTATGAGAAAAATGTTCTGTTGTTCTGTTGTTGTTGGGCATGTGCGGGGTGGGTTTCGGAATTAGGTTCCCTCACCCGAGGAGTATTGATAAGTTATCGCGCTGCCGGTGACTCGGACACAACGTATGCGTTCCCTGTGGGAGCCCAAGACGGGCGGTTCACGGAGGATTAATTTATTCCATTGGAAAGCGTCTCGTAGGACTTAGCTCTGCCGGCATACCTTCGGAAGTGTGATTAACCCCCATACATGCTTTAAATACCCCGGGTTGTCACATGGCGTCCTCTAGACTTTGTACATCTAATGGCTATGGCAATAGGTTGCTGCTGGGCTATGGGTCTCTTGAAGGATGAGTTGAAGGTTCTTGGCCAGGGTGGTCCATATCGGAGTGGTGGTTGTTGTCCTTGAGCTTCGGCCTGAGGGTGATGGTGGGTGTGGTTCCTGAGTACTAGGAGTGTTTCGATTACTTTCCCTGGTGGCTTCGGCCTCGACTGCAGCTCCTAATCCAAATTACTTCCCTTTTTACTTTCTGCAATATCTAGTTTGTAATGGTATGGTATTTGGTTAACATATGGGTTTACCTGAAGTCGATGGGTCGGGAAGGTTCGTTGACTGGTGGTTTTCGGTGAGTTGAAGAGGGAGCAATGTGGCTTGACAGTGCTATGAATGAGGGCTTGCTCTCTGCTTTATGCTCCTTGTTGTTTCATTCGGTTGTGAATGGGATATGTGAGGGATGGTTTTGTGAAGGGAAGGGGCTGAAGGCAGGGGCTTATAGCTTCCCTCTCATTCCTTTTGCCCTATGTATGCCTTCCTTGCCCCTCCCTTATCTCATTGACTCTTGTGTTAGGCTATTAGGCTATTATTACAGATCCCAAATATGCAAATCTGGACCCTCTGTGTATTCTGCACTAGTCCAGGATCACGCTAGTGCACACAGTGTCAACATTGATGAAATATCAACTCCATACAACAAAATATTAAATAAACGAGTAATTTGAATAACAAATAACTGTTGTGACCTTAAGGTCGAGTTTTACAATTATTAAGCCGTGCAAGGCTGACAATAATGAAACAAACTGCAGCGGAAACAAAGTAAACTCCAGTGGACTCCCATCAATACACCACAGGCAACTGACTGGGATCGAGACCTTAACGATCAACCTTCGTAAAATTCCTCTTCAAAAGCTGGTGATGACTCCTCCACTTCTGTTGATTTGTTTAGCAAGAGTGAGTACACAACCGTACTCGCAAGTCATACCACAAAATGCAATTATACATGATAGCTTATTCCAAAGGAGTTGGCTTCTATGGTAGTTTTGCAGAAATGCAACTTTTGCAATTGAATACAAATAATAGATTGAAAACATAATTCAAAACAAATAAATAATAATAATTTATCATTTGATTTCACAAAGACACACAACCTAAACAAGTTATTCATACAACTGTACACGTTATCTCACACAGCTAACCCTTCCCAATTGTTTTTATGAAAAATCTACCCCTCGTGTGAAATCTCCGAGCATGTCCATGTCCGAGGACGCGGCTATTCGAATAGATTGGTTTAACACTCTGCAGAGGTTGTACACTTTACCCACACGATACAATCAGTGTAGCTAGCACTGACCATAACAAAACCTTTTAGAGACTTCATCTCAAGCAATGACACTCCCGATGTGCTTTCCTGCCGGCCAACCGATACACACAACGTTTGGTTACGACACACATCGTTGGACAGGGATGCAGCGAACCGTCCCGCGATGTGACATATCACACCTCCAGCCCATCACACAGCTTAAAATACAACCTGAGTTGTCAATGTCAAGACTCCATAACTTACTAAGTTATGCCCAGCCCATACTAGGCATATGGTTGTACAGTAAGACCCAGTTCAATGGCACACAAAGTGAGGTCCTTAAGTGACCAAGGCAAGACTTCCAGTTTTAACCCAAATCATATAGTTTTAAAGCACACAGCTCCACCAATCACACAGAATCCACCACTTGCCTCGGTCTAAATCTTTTCCCACCCTGTTGATTATGCGCAACACATGCCATCACGAGTAACAGCACACATCACACATAGTTTCATCACATAATTCCATAATCATTTAGTCAAGTTTATATTTGTAACTCACATGAAATGCTGACTCGTGGCGTGGCTAACCAATCTACTCGTATCTAACCAACCCACGTTGGTGCTATGATATTACCAACTAATAAGGAACCAATCTAGGGTGACAAAAGAATATGGCATACAATTGACAAGGTGGACATAACAAATTGGGTTATTAACTACAACCAAAATCATTTAAATACATACTTGAATTAAGATGCAATAATTTGAATAAAAGTAATTTGAAAATTGGGTGCAATATGGTCAAAGATATAAGTTTCCTTGGAATAGGTCTAGGTACTGGTCTTGATCTTGAGGTGCTCCTTCTCCAAAATTTCCCGAAGTATCGACGTCTACTCGCAAACGAGACAACAGAAACAAAAACAAATAAATAACAGAGGCAAAACAAACTCCAAAAATCAAATAAAATTCACCATTAAATAGATCTTGATTTTATATGAATTTACAAATTTGAATGGGCTCAATCGGAGTTCGGATGCAAAAGATATGGGCTTTGGAAATTTGAAAATCAATTAAAACCCTAATTTGCATTTTAATTAAATTTCCTGAATTATTTTTATAAAGGAAATTGGATTATTGTGCAATGCTTGTGTCAGCCGAGAATATTTGGAAAAAGAATTGAATTAAAAAGAAATCTGACATGTGGGTCCCATATGTCTGTCTCTCGCCTCACGGTGGACTAAGTGCACCGAGTCGAGGGAGAGCTAGCACGGTGGACCGGGCCACGTGCGCGTGTGCTAGCACTCATCGGGCGCCACGCGGATGCGACGCAAGCACAGAGGCTGACACGGCGGCTGAGGTGGTGCTGACGGAAACACGGCGGCGAGGGCGGCGCTCGGGACCCGATAGTCGCCGGCGATTGGCGGCGAGTCGCCGGCGGTGGAGGGTACCAGGATGATCCCCGTGATAATGCGCACCCAGGGGAGGCCTTACCAGGGGCTGACAACGACGGCGACGAGGAAGAAGCGGTGGCGAAGGCTCGGGTTTTGTCGGACGGTTGCTCCGGCGGTGCTCCGGCGACGAGGAGGGGCGCACGGGGTAGCCTGAGCTATGCCGATCACAATGGTGTAGACGGCGGGGCAAGGGCGACGACAACGGCGGCGCAATTCGCCGGAGAAGTAACTCAGCCGAAAACTCAAGAACTTGAATTGCGGCAGCGCTAGAGCGATCGGGGAGAAGACGGTGGCGGCTCCGGGATGCGGAGGACTGGGCGATCCTAGGAGGGTATTTATAGGGCTCGGGAGGCGGCGAGGACAGAAAGCCCAATTCGAGTCCGAAACAGCTGCGATTGGATTTTCCTCGATTTTAGGAGATTGAAGCCGATTCGGAGTTTGATTCGGTTGGGGATAGATGTGGAATATGCAGATATACGGTTTGGTAGGGTCGGCACGAAGAATCCGCAACGGATACGCGTTTGTCGGACGAAGCCGAAGCTTCGGTAATGGCGGCGAGGGCGCGGGCGCGAGGAGGAAGAAGAGTCTGCGGAGATGACGACTAGGTGGTGGCCCCACCTGGCAACGGCAGCGAGGCGCGGGTGAGCGAGCGGTAGGATCGGCAGAAGAGGCCACGCGGCAGAAATCGGATGGAGGAAGGCGGGGCTGAGCGCGGGAGTCCGATCGAAGGAAGGGGCACGCGTCGCGCACCAATGGGGGTAGGCGGCGAGCGCGCGGGCTGGGCTGAGGCGCGGTGTTGGGCTGCACAGTGTGTGGCCCAACACTGTTCCCAGGGATTTTAAATTAATTTCTCTTTTTAGAAAATCCAGAAAATGCAAATAGCAAAATAGAAAATAGGAAATGAACTTGGAAAAATTCCAGAAAATTCTAGAAAATATATCCAAGCACATATAATCCAAATAAAATAATTTTGGCAATTGTTAAAGTTGGGATTAACCCTAATAAATTATTTTATCATGAAAGTCTATATTAAGCTTTTAATTTAAATTCAAAGAAAATGCAGATGGTGAGATTTTCAACTAGCAACTAATAAAAAGATTCTCAAAGGCCAAAAAGTTGGGATGTTACAAACCTCCCCCCTTAAACTAATCTCGACCCCAAGATTCGGGCTAACTCGAGAAAAGGCTAGGAAACTCGGCTTTCAACTCTTCTTCATATTCCCACGTTGCTTCTCCTTCTGAGTGGTTGCTCCACTGGACTTTGCAGAAACGAGCGGTCTTACTTCTGGTGTGGCGCTCTGCGACATCCAAAATCCTGACAGGCTGCTCTTTATACGTGAGGTCTTCTCTCAGTTCGATTGATTCCAACGGTGTCTGCTCTTCTGGCATACGGAAACATTTCTTTAACTGAGAGACATGAAAGATGTCATGCACTCCCGTTAACAACTGCGGTAACTCCAACTGGTAAGCAACTTCTCCACGTACCTAGGGGCAAGCTTCCCTTTTGCATGGAATCTTTTGACACCTCTGAGCGGAGTAACTCGAAGATACACAAAATTTTCCGGTTCAAAGCTGAGGTCACAGCGACGGTTGTCGGCATAACTCTTCTGCCTGGACTGGGCTATCTTTAATCTTTCTCTGATCATAGCAACTTGTTCTTTTGCCTCTTGAATGATATTTGGCCCAAATACCACACGTTCAGCTATTTCTGACCAATTCAATGGAGTTCTACAGGCACGTCCATACAAAGCTTCAAATGGTGACATTTGCAAACTGGCTTGATAACTGTTGTTGTACGAGAATTCTGCATACGGCAAACTCTTATCCCAACTGGTAGCATTTGCCAAGGCACATGCTCTCAACATATCCTCCAATATCTAGTTGAGTCTTTCATCATCCATCATGCTGGGATGATATGCGATCTTGAAATTGGTGATTTCGGGGCTTCATGAAGACTCTGCCAGAAACAAGAGGTGAACTGAGATCATCGATCTGACACTATCTTCTTAGGCACACCATGCAGACTGACGATCTTTGACATATACAACTCTGCAAGTCGATCTCCTGAGTAAGTGGTTTTGACTGGCAAGATGGACAACTTTGGTTAAACGATCCACTATTACCCAAATTGAATCATAACCTGATTGAGTCTTGGGTAAACCTGTAATAAAATCCATACCGATCTCTTCCCACTTCCACTCTGGTATCTTCAGCGGCTGTAACAAACCCGCTGATCTCTGATGCTCTGCTTTTACTTTCTGACACATGTCACACAGGGCAACGAACTCGGTGACGTCTCGCTTTAGCTTTGGCCACCTAAACTTATTCTTGACATCTTGGTATATTTTAGTACTTCCAGGATGAATCGAATACTTCGAGTTGTGGGCTTCCTTCAGAATTAGCTATCTCAAACCATCAATATCTGGTACACAGATACGTCCATTGACCCACAGTATGTCTTACTCATCTATGGTGAAGTCTTTAAATTTTCCTTCTGCCATATTCTTCTTGATATCTGACAACTCAGAATCCTTTGGTTGGGCTTCACGAATCTGCTTCTCTAGAGTAGACTGAACTTCTAGACTGGCCACAAATCCCTCAGATACGACTTCTAACTTCAGCTTCTGGAATTCTTCCTGAAGTTCTGAACACAATTCCTTTGCTTCCAAAGCATTACCGTAGCTTTTACGACTCAATGCATCTGCAACTACAATGGCTTTACTAGGATGGTAATGGATTCCAAGATTATAATCCTTTATTAATTCCAGCCATCTTCTCTGTCTCATGTTCAAATCAGACTGAGTGAAAATGTACTTCAGACTCTTATGATCCGCATAAACTTCACAGCGATTACCGATGAGATAATGGCGTCAAATCTTCAAGGCATGCACTACGACAGCTAATTCCAAATCATGGGTAGGATAATTCTCCTGATGAGGCCTTAACTGCCTGGACGCATAAGCGACAGCTCTTCCTTCCTGCATAAGGACACATCCTAATCCTTGGTGTAAGGCGTCACAATAGATATCAAAATCCATGCGATTGTCTGGCAGAATTAGCACTAGGGCTGTGGTCAAACGTTTCTTTAATTCTTGAAAACTCTCTTCACAAGCTGGGGTCCAAGTAAACTTCTTGTCCTTCTTCAACAATTGCGTAAGTGGCTTAGCAATCATTGAGAATCCTTAATAAAACGACGATAGTATCCTACCATTCCCAAGAAACTACGAATTTGAGTAATAGTCCTGGGCTGCTCCCAATTCAATTCCGCTTTAACCTTTTCGAGGTCAACTGCTACTCCTTCGGCTGTCATTACATGACCGAGGAAATCAACTTTCTTCTTCCAAAAGTCACACTTGCTGAACTTGGCATACAACTGATGTTCTCTGAGTTTCTCTAGGACTAGCCTTAGATGTTCAGCATACTCTTCTTCTGACTTGGAGTATACCAAAATGTTATCAATGAATACTACCACAAACTTATCCAAGTATTATATGAATACCTTGTTCATCATGTTCATGAAATAGGCAGGGGCATTAGTCAGTCCAAAAGACATGACTAGAAACTCATAATGTCTATACTGAGTTGAGAAAGCAGTCTTCGGTATATCCTTAGGACAAATCTTCAACTGATGATATCCTGATCGCAGATCGATCTTTGAGAACACTCCGACTCCTTTCATCTGATCGAACAAATCATTGATTCAGGGCAATGAGTACTTGTTCTTGATGGTGACTTCGTTGAGATAACGATAATCAATGCACATCCTCATGCTTCCATCTTTCTTCTTGACAAACAAAACTGGCGCTCCCCATGGCGACGAGCTAGGTCTTACAAAACCTTTCTCCAGTAGTTCTTCTATCTGCTTCTTCATTTCCACAAGTTCATCTGCTGGCATCCGATAGGGTCTCTTAGAAATTGGCGCGGTTCCTGGCACTAGATCGATGACAACAATGTCACAGTCCGGTGGCATTCCTGGTAACTCTTCTGGAAATACATCTGGGTAATCTCTGACTACAGGTACATCTTCCAAGGAAACTGTCTTCAGACTGTTGACTACCAAATGTCCATCTCGTACTGAGGTAACTAGAAATTCAACTTTCCTTCCGGTGGTATCCTCAATTATTACGGCCCTTCGGCCACAATCTAGCACCGCTTTGTGCTTGAATAACCAATCCATACCAAGGATGACATCTATGGTCTGAGTGTCTAGAACTATTAGGTTGGCTAGAAACTCAACTCCAGGTATGAGTAACTTAGCTCCTAAACATCCCACTTTAGAACTTAGCTCTGCTCTAGGCGACTGAACTAACAGAGTATGCTTAAGATGCATAACTACCAATTTGTTCTTAGTTGCAAAAACTACAGAAACAAACGAATGCGAAGCTCCAGAATTAAACAGAACTGATGCAGATACTGAATTTACCAGAAACTTAACCAATACAATGTCGGGTGCTTCTTGGGCTCCTTCCAGAGTGACGTGGTTGACACGGCCTCTGACCACTGATTGCGGTGCTCCTGCAGGTTGTCCGGTAGCCTGAGAAGTTCCTTGATGGTTTCCTTGCACTCGGTAGCCTGAGAAGTTCCTTGATGGTTTCCTTGCACTGGCGTCTTGACTGGTGTGTTCCCAAGGTTGAAGCGTACTGGAGTGATAGTCCCATTCTGCGGACATTGGTTGGCGAAATGCCCTGGTTGACGACAGGTAAAATAAACTCCGGGTACACTTTGGGGGTTGCTTACTAGATTGGGGTTGACTGGTGCGGGGTTGCGGAAGTTCTGGACAACTGGGCGTGGTGCTGAAGTTGGTGCAGGTGGTCTGACAGAATTTTGTGGTGGAAAATGGCTAAACTGCGGTGGAACCACTCTTGCCTTCAGCTGAGGTTGGTGACTTCCTTGATGGGCCATTCTGCGCTTACGGTGATCCTCTAGTTCTTTGCGTTTATCCTCAAGAATTAAAACTTTGTTGATCATCTCTTGGAAATCAGAAAAGGTGTGGGCGATCAAGTTAACTTGAAGTCCAGTGTTTAATCCTTTCAGAAAATGGATCTAGCGAGCCTTGTCGGTGGCGACATCTTCTGCAGCATATCGAGCAAGTTGTGAGAATTTGTTGAGGTAGTCAGTCACTGACATTCCTCCTTACTTGAGAGCACGAAATTAATCGTTATTCAGATCCATGATTCCTTCTGGCACATGAACTCTTCCCAAGTAATGTCTTGCGGCGTCTCATGCGCCGCACAGAAGATTTCCTACCATTCGGTAGATATGCCTTCCATCTGGTGAGTGGCGTACAGAACTTTCTCATGATCGCTGCATTGGGTGATCAACAGTTTCCTCTCAATGACACGAAGCCAATCATCAGCTTCCACTGGCGAGACATGTCCAGAGAAAGTTGGTGGACGAGTTCTCATAAACTCGGCCAACTTGGATGATCCATTGTGTCCATGAGCAACTGGGGCTCCATTGTGATGCTGATTATTGTTGTTCTGGTTCTTCACAGCTTGCATCTGGTTCGTCATGGCATACATCAGCTGAGTCTGAGCTGCCATGAATGCTCCAAAATTTTGTAGATCAACTGAAGGTGCTTGTGGTGAAACTGCTTCTGCGTGGGTCTGCTCCTGCCTTCTGACACTGGAGTATCGGAGCCACTTGCAGCAGCTTGACGAGTCTGAACCATCTGGTGAATCTCCATGGGTTAGATAAGGTAGCAAGCACAAGATAAGGTGGAACTAAGCGGGGTAGGTAAAACCCAACAACACACTTTAAGAAAGCTCAACTGAAACTCTTATATTAATTAGGATAACAATATGGCTTGCAAAAAATGCCTAAGGGCCTCTGCAGCTCATACTTGCACACAAAAATAAAGATAAGGATGAACCTAAGCACACAAACTACCGCCTGAAGGGCGACTCACAAACTTAAGACTGGCTAAGCCTGAAACAAACTCGAACGGACTGCTCGACGAGATAGCCTCAGTAGCCTTGACGGTGTTCCCGCCTGGTGTAGACTTGGAAATGAGCTGGCATCCTTGCAAACTGATCCTGATGCCCCGGGACTGGTGCAACAGGAGCAGGCGTCTCTGGTGCAGGTGCAGCTGGCTCCTCCGGCTCTGCTGCCTCTGCTGGCTCTTCTGGTTCAGCCAGTTCCTCGGCTTCTTCTGGGTCTTCTTCTTCTTCAGGGTCTTCCTCGTGATCGTGCTGTCCATAGAGAGTTTTTTCCAGAATGGCGATCCTCTCCTCAGCTCTCTGAAGAGTCTCGTAGATGTACTCCAGCTCTGTGGCGGCTAACTACAATGATTCCTCCTGGGCAGTGGCGAACTGGGCAAGATGCACAACGGTGGCGTTGCCTTCTCCCTCCGTAGACGGGTAGCGTGCTGCAAGATCCACGGCGCAAGAGCGAGGATGGTAACAGAAGACGGTGTCTCGTAGCTCTCGAGCATAGATGTTGCAGATCCTCAGGATGGCGAGGCGCGAAGACTCCTGGATTGCTTCTGTCCAAACACTCCTTCGGGCTGAGATATTAAGGGGTTTGCTCGCCTTGGTGTTTTTCCTGGTGTAGATGGTCAAATGGCAAATCACTCAACGGTCTCAGCCGTTCACGATCCAAGCGCTGCCACGGTACATCGGATGGTCAAATCCTCCAAGTACTTGCAACAACTTCCAAAGTTCAACGGCAAGTCCTCCCTTGTGCTCTCCATAGCGCTGAAGACGAGGCATATATCAAGACGGACAAGGAGGAGAAAACAACTTCAAAATAGCGGGGAGAGAGAGAATTTCAGCAATAGTTGAGTCACGAGAGATATGAGATGAGTTAAGAAGTTCAATTAATCTTGCAAGTTATTTTTTTTGCTTTAGAAAATAATTTTTGGACATACTAACACGACCGATATAACTAAGGTCAAGACCTACAGTCAGTATTGCTCTGATACCACCTCTGTCGGGACCTAAATATGCAATTCTGGACCCTCTATGTATTCTGCACTAGTCCAGGATCACGCTAGTGCACACAGTGTCAACATTGATGAAATATAAACTCCATACAACGAAATATTAAATAAATGAGTAATTTGAATAACAAATAACTGTTGTGACCTTAAGGTCGAGTTTTACAATTATTAAGCCATGCAAGGCTGACAATAATGAAACAAACTGCAGCGGAAACAAAGTAAACTCCAGCGGACTCCCATCAATACACCACAGGCAACTGATTGGGATCGAGACCTTAACGATCAACCTTCGTAAAATTCCTCTTCAAAAGCTGGTGACGACTCCTCCACTTCTGTTGATTTGTTTAGCAAGAGTGAGTACACAACCGTACTCGCAAGTCATACCACAGAATGCAATTATACATGATAGCTTATTCCAAAGGAGTTGGCTTCTGTGGTTGTTTTGCAGAAATGCAACTTTTGTAATTGAATACAAATAATAGATTGAAAACGTAATTCAAAATAAATAAACAATAATAATTTATCATTTGATTTCACAAAGACACACAGCCTAAACAAGTTATTCACACAACTGCACAAGTTATCTCACACAGCTGACCCTTCCCAATTGTTTTTATGAAAATCTACCCCTCGTGTGAAATCCCCGAGCATGTCCATGTCCGAGGACGCGGCTATTCGAATAGATTGGTGTAATACCCCGTAATTGAATCGGGTAATTAAGAAATCAGTCGGGGAAAGAAAGAACAATGAAAGAATAAGGAATTTCTGAAAAAGGAGTTATTCGCATTTATTCGGCAACCTGGGCCGCGGGCCGCCGCCCAGGGGGTAAGCCCACCTAGTGGCCGGCCAAAGGGGGTGGGGGGTTCCCACCCCCAAAACCCTAATCCCACCCCTTTTCTCCCCCTTTCCCCCATGGAGCCGCACCTCTTTGCTCTTGTGCCGCCACCGCCACCTCCTCTTACGCCTCCCCTGTGCCACCACGTCCCCAGAAGCGTCCCCACCCTCCCCGGTGAAGCCCCTTGCTGTTGCCCATTGGAAGGAAGGCGAGGAGATGGTAATTGGAGGGCTGGCCAAGTGGAGGTAGCAGATCAGATTTGTTCAGCACTGTTGCTCATCAGTTTTGGGTAAGATGCGTACGTTTTCTGATCTGACCACCTCTTATAAAGTCGTAGCCCTTGGTCTTAGCTTTCTTTAGGCACCGAGATCATCTGATTTGGAGTTACGGATTAGAACTTATTGCAGTTTTCGTGCGACTGTTCAGGAGAGCTGACGAGATTTGACAGTTTGCATGTCTGGCCAGTAAGAATTATTTAGAGACCGAATCTGAAAGGTCACCCAACACGAAGTTGATAAAGAACACAGTTTTTAGAGTTAGCAATCAAGAGTTATGGAATTTTTACCGTCGCTGTTTTTTGACGGTCAGATTGAAGGGACAAAGAACTTCACCTGAACATTAGGGTTAATATAAAGCCGAATCAGGGGACTTGCCCCACTAGGTTTTCATAGATGGTTTTGTCATGGTTCCAGAGAGACTAAGATCACCCTGTTCCGAGTTTCATAGTGAAAGTTATGACGTTTTTAGTACTGATATTTCGTGGGACTTACTGCTAGACCGTCGAGAGAATTGAGTATAACCCTTATTCGAACCCTAGGTCTTGAGGAGTGGTGTTAAGTGGTGCAAACAGAGTCCACTTTTTAGCGTATTTATTGTTAGCACTATTCTTGTGTAGGAGGAGAAGTTCCGAAGTAGAGGCACCATCTTTGCTTCTTCGCGCGCCGTAGCGAAAAAAGACAAGTACAATTAGTGGTAGATTATTCATGATCGATTGTTCATGTTTACTTTATTACGAGTATTTTGTGCTATTCACGGATGCTTGAATATTATGAATGTCAATGATCATGAATGCTAGTAGTATGAGTAAGTTTCATTCATGCATGAAGATTTAATGTTCTGGTTCATGTGCATCATGATATCATATTGGAGGCTTGGTCACGTCGTGACCAAGCATTGATTGAGGTCCCCGTCATGAAGATGATGGGCTTTTGGTCCCCATACTTGTGGAGTATGGGCTATGTTTCCTGTGCTAGAAGTCACAGGCATGGGTGTGCATCGACGGATGCACACTCCGCAATACCGGTATATGCAAAAGAAAAGAGAATGGTGCATTTGAGCAACTTGCATAGCATGTGCATTTGGCATGTTCATTATTGAGAACTGGGTGCAATATGGTCAAAGGTATAACTTTCCTTGGAATAGGTCTAGGTACTGGTTTTGATCCTGAGGTGCTCCTCCAAAATTTTCCGAAAGTATCGACGTCTACTCGCAAACGAGACAACATAAATAAAAACAAATAAATAACAGAGGCAAAAGAAACTCCAAAAATCAAATAAAATTCACCATTAAATAGATCTTGATTTTATATGAATTTACAAATTTGAATGGGCTCAATCGGAGTTCGGATGCAAAAGATATGGGCTTTGGAAATTTGAAAATCAATTAAAACCCTAATTTGGATTTTAATTAAATTTCCTGAATTATTTTTATAAAGGAAATTGGATTATTGTGCAATGCTTGCGTCAGCCGAGAATTTCCAAAAAAATAATTGAATTAAAAAGAAATCTGACAAGTGGGCCCCATATGTCAGGCTTTGGGCTCACGGTGGACTAAGTGCACCGAGCTGAGGGAGAGCTAGCACGGTGGACCAGGCCACGTGCGCGTGTGCTGGCGCTGATCGGGCGCCACACGGATGCCACACAAGCACAGAGGTGACGCGCGATCGAGGTGGTCTTGACTCTGGCAATGGCGGCTCGGGGACCCGATGGTCGCCGGCGATTGGTGGCGAGTCGCCGGCGGTGGAGGGTACCAGGATGATCCCCGTGCTAATGCGCACCCAGGGGAGGCCTTACGAGGGGTTGTCAACGACGGTGGCGACCGGCGGCAAGGAAGAAGCGACGGCGAAGGCTCGGGTTTTGTCGGACGGTTGCTTCGGCGGTGCTCCGGCGACGAGGAGGGGCGCACGGGGTAGCCTGAGCTATGCCGATCACAATGGTGTAGACGGCGGGGTAAGGGCAACGACAACGGCGACACAAGTCGCCAGAGAAGGAGCTCGGCCGAAAATCCAAGAACTTGAATTGCGGCGGCTCTGGGTTGCAGAGGACTGGGCGATCCTAGGGGGGTATTTATAGGGCTCGGAAGGCGGCGAGGACGGAAAGCCCAATTCGAGTCCGAAACAGCCGCGTTTGGATTTTCCCCGATTTTGGGAGATTGAAGCCGATTCGGAGTTTGATTCGGTTGGGGATAGATGCGGAATAAGCAGAGATACGGTTTGGTAGGGTCGGCACGAAGAATTCGCAACAGATACACATTTGTCGGACGTAGCCGAAGCTTCGGTAATGGTGGTGAGGGCGTGGGCGCGAGGAGGAAGAAGAGTCCGCGGAGACGACGACTCAGTTGCGACCCCACCTGGCAGCGGCAGCGTGGCGCGGGCGAGTGAGCGACAGGATCGGCAGAAGAGGCCACGTGGCAGAAATCGACCGGAGGAAGGCGGGGCTGAGCGCGGGCGTCCGATCGAAGGAAAGGGCACGCGTCGCGCATCCAATAGGGGTAGGCTGCGAGCATGCGGGCTGGGCTGAGGCGTGGTGTCGGGCTGCACAGTGTGTGGCCCAACACTGTTCCCGGGTATTTTAAATTAATTTCTATTTTTAGAAAATCCAGAAAATGCAAATAGCAAAATAGAAAATAGGAAATGAACTTGCAAAAATTCCAAAAATTCTAGAAAATATATCCAAGCACATAGAATCCAAATAAAATAATTATGGCAATTGTGAAAGTTGGGATTAACCCTAATAAATTATTTTATCATTAAAGTCTATATTAAGCTTTTATTTTAAATTCAAATAAAATGCAGATGGTGAGATTTTCAACTAGCAACTAATAAAAAGATTCTCAAAGGCCAAAAAGTTGGGATGTTACAGGTTCTCTACGCTGTGCTCCGGTGGGTGGCAAGTGGCTGGCTTCTGGTATTGTGGTCGTTCAAGGTTGGCCTAGTGCTGTCTCCTAAAGAAGTACTGGTGAGTTTTCTATTGGTATGTCTTGTGATAGGAGTTTTGATCATAGTCCCAATCCTCGTTCGTCATTTCCTTGTAATTCCATCCTGTGGGAGGTGTGAGAATTTGTTCGCATTAGTAGTTGGGTTTGTAGCATTTCACTTCGAGAAGTCTTTTATGTTGGTTTTATTAATCTCTTTGCTTCTTTAGCAGTGATTTGTGGTAGAGAAAATGCTAACATATTTATCAGGCAGAAATGAACCCTTGGGTGAGTTGTATTAATCCATACACATAATAAGCAAATAACACCAAGAAACAATGAGATGCGAAAAGATCCAAATCCTACACTAGTTGAGTCTCTCGTGCTCAGTCATGCTCGAGATCCTGTTCTCGAGACCCCCAAATCCACATATTTAGGACTACTCAGAGCTTGCATCTGAGCGCAAACCTATATTACCCTAGATCCACGCGCCCAGGCACGTTCAAGATCTGGCTCGAGCCCACCCAAACCACATGTTTGGGACTGCTCAGGGTTCATTTTTTTAGTACACCCAGGACTTCGCTCCTGGGAACGCCAGAGCTACACGCTCGGAGTGCCACGAACCACTCGTTTGGGAAATCTGATAAGCATAAATGAGGTAAGTCACATTCCTTTACACCGTCAACCTTTCTTTGTTCTCTTTAATTTTAATTCCTTTATTTAGGTACGTTGACGGGTCATTTTGTAACACCCTGGCTATTCGGAAGCCAAAATGTTACCTAAAGTATCTAACGTACGACCAAAATTCAAAAGTATTTTAAACAATAACTCTTCTATAGGCATAAAGGGATCAACATACGATAGAACAAATGCAGGAATAAAGTCTAAATCCAAATGATGATAATAAGGGGGTGATCAAGGACCACAAGCAGTACTTAAGTAAATATATCATGGAAAGAAATATTAACCACTTCTAACTTTACTTATTACAGTTCATCGATTGACGAATGGAAAACATAATCAAGACTTATTATTGAAAATGGAGTATGGTGAACTGATTGAATAGTGCGTGTCCACTCCCTCCCAACAGAGCCATCATCAACGATCATCTAAAATAAATAAACAACGCAAGAACGAGTCCGAGACTCATCAAGTACTGAACATACAACACAAATGAACAAGAATACATCATTAAAGAATATGAACTTAACATCGAAATAATATATGAATGAATGGAATGTATGGATGTAATGGAAGGGATGGACTGCACACATGCTCATACCGGTATAGCTAGTGACACACCCGTCGGTGCTCACTTAAGCCCACATTTAACAAAATACGGGGATCCAAATCCCGTATGAAGAACGTTTCATATGGGTGTCCAACTCTGCCTACACTGGAATGGTGGGTCTTACGTGCCCATACTGAAATTGATGGGTCTTTATAGTCCACTCCCGTGGATGCAACATGACAAGAGGTGCATGTTATGAAATATGAATAATGAATGAGAACATCTCTAATCATGGAAGTAACACACTTGAAAGAAACAAAAACATGAAATGTAATCATGGTTCATACAAACAATAGTATAAACACCAACACTCATCATTCAACCATAAGGATTACAAAGTACTTGCCTTCCGCATTGTGACGCGCTAGGAGGAAACGAAGGTGCTCCTAAATTCGCCACCTCGCTGCCTACACAAGTATGTACTTGAAATAAGAACGACATGGTATAAAATGTTACCAGAGACGCTCTACAACACATTCCCGAAAACCCTAGAGTTAACTAGTAGCATTAATATGAAAACGGGTAACTCAATCGCCATAATGAGTCTGGACAGCAGCACGGAAAAATTCATATTTATAAATCTGGAATCAGAACGAGGTGAGGCCAGATCCTATGGAAACTTAACGAACCTATCTACAAAATTCTAGTTGACAAGATCACCTAATTCGGCCAAACTAAATTGCTAAACAGTGGATGAAAATACAAGATGGGTTCTGCCTAGATAAAAGGAACAGCAGTAAAGAATATATCACAACTTTTAATCTACAACTCCGATTGGGGTGTTCTTTATCAATATGGAAATATTATAAAATTTTCTACAATAACCTAGTTGGGTGAAAACTATGAATCTGCCACTAACTTATACATATTTTAAAAGACAACTAGACAGTTCATTCTCGTCAGGCAGTCAGGACAGCGTGGAAAGATTATATTATAACTTTTGAACCGTAGATCAAAATCTTATGATCTTGGTAGCTAGGGAAAGCTAAGAACAGTGGCTACAAATATATAAGAAGAATAAATCTCCAATTCGGCCTCTAAGGACCCGAAATAGGCCACACAACCTACTCAACAGAACTGAAAATCAGATGGTAGCAATTCGATCCAATCAATCTAATTGAATTCGCATCTAAGAAATATCAAACAACGGGGAGAGCATCGCGTTACCCTTGTAGAACCTTTGGGAGACGCTGGTTGATCCCCCATGAAGAAGATCCCTCATCTTCTCCTCCTTTCTCCTTCTTGGCCAACGGCAACCTCGGGGCTCTCTCACCTTCTTGCCTTCGGCCAGCAGCTAGGGCAGCACCCAAAGGGGAGGAGGAGATGGCCGGCCATGGGAGGGGATGGAGGTGGAGATGCCAGGGAGGAAGGGGAGGTTTGGTGGCCAAGAGAGGGAGGAGTGGGGGCGGCTTGGAGAGGGAGGAGGTGGGGAGAGGGCAGCTAGGGTTATGGCGCCTCCCCCCTCTTGGGCCACTTGAGGCCGGCCCAAAAGGGCTGCACTGCCTTGGGCCGAAATCCCAAGATACAAAACCCCCATAAAAACTGAATTTTTAACTTAATTCCCTCTCTAAACTATGTTGCAATCGAAATTGAATAAATTTCTCTCTACCGAAAATTATTCTCTCTAATCGATATTCGGGGTATTACAATTTTTGTTATAAATATGAAGAGGTAAGAAATTCCTCTAGGTGTGGTCTATGCTGATGCAACAAGTGGAAAAGTGGGTCCATGCCAGAATTTTACTCCATGCCTCTAGTCCAGGCACTAAAGTCTCCATCTTATGATAATGCACCCATGCTTTAGATTTTTGAGTAACATATCCTAGGTTGAGTTGCGATTCTAATGGATTACTAGCATCAAATAATCAACATGATTCCTATGACAAATCATTTGTTTCCCCCACACTCTCTCGTATGGAAAAGTGAACCTAGGGATGTTTCTATGTTAGTACTGGTGTCACTGTAAGAAAGAGAAGCTTTTTAACATAGTACTATTTTGAGATGAGACAGGAATGGAGACAAGAATTAATAGAGTACTTAGTGTCATATAGCAAGCGAGAAAGGCACACTTAAGTTTTGCAACAGTTTCTATTTTATTAGTGTGGCCCTAACCGATTGCTCTTATACCAGCTGTGGCGCCCTGTGTCATTACCACGGAGGGTGATCACACTTAGGCATACAGATTACTATTCATCTACCTGGTAGGACATCACTCCGACGAATATTAAGCCTTACTAGAGTCAACGCAGTAGAACAATAAGATAGAAACTGTACTTTATTCCAGCATTTAGCCACGCAAGGCTATGGTCTGTATTACAAGTAATAATTAATAACTGATAAATGGGACTAAGTCCCCTCTCTTGCCTTCCTTGCTCCACCGGTCATCTACTCATCCCACTCGCTGAATATGGTACCCATCTCGCCTTGGTCCTTGTAGTTAGTGTCCTCGCCTCATGCGGCCTCATCGGTATCTGCACGTCCTTCGTCCCACTCGGTATTGTACTCAGCAAACATTAATAGCAAAATGTGCATTGGATGAATCATATCTATTCGTTATTACATTTTCTAGCTCATATCTTTTAATGAAAATAAATAACTCATCAAAACTTTAAGTTGCAAATTTTAATACTGAAAAGACTACTAGTCACTTGGAGAGAAGAAAAAACCCCCAGTGGTTCCCGTAGCCTCCAATCCAGGAGATAGGCATGAATTCATTATTTTATTTAGCAGTGTGCAGGCTTGTACCACTTTACACATAGTTATTCTAAGCTCTCTTTGAACTGGGTTCCCCTGCATTTCCTTTGATGCGGGTTTGAGTTTAGAATACATAATGTTTCCAAGTTACGTGATTAATTCCTCTACCCATTACTTTTTGTCGGTGCTGACCTTGTCATTCACCAAGTTTCAGCAATGTTGGTTGGGCCGGCTCTTCGGTCCCCAACACTCCACTTAGCCCTATAGCGCCTCTTTTTCCTACATAAGTACTTACCTGATGTGGAGGGCATAATTACGTAGCAAGGTAGCATTTTCTGCCTACCGAAATGGGAAAATGGTTGGCACTTATATACAACCTCTGATCAGAGTAAGAGTTTTATAGGTCCTTATATATTAACCATTTGTAAAGGGGTCCCACCTCTTCCCTCCTCTCTTTCCTAGCATAGACCCCCTTTACCAGCCATAATAACTCTCTTTCCTTATCTCTTTTCTCATTTTTCATTTCTTTCATCTTCTTTTTCTTTCATTTATCCGGTTTGATTTTTGAGACAAAGTTTTCATGCACATATGTATAGTAATACAGAAGGTAACTTTTATATTTAATATAACTATATTGATGTTCAAGAGGTAAGCTTGCCTTCATAGTTGTAGAAAAGATCAGCGTCGATGAAATCGGTATCAGCTATTCCTGCCTATGTTGGTTCATCTGCTGCAATTATACGATGACACGAATAATAAATAATAGTTGTTTTTGGGGTGCTATTATGCGTACATTAGTTAGAAGATTTTATTTTTTAGAGGATTTTAATTTTGATAACATTTTTCGGATCCCCTGTTAAGTTAGCACTCCCCAACTTTGATCATTCTATGGTCTATTTGCTCTAGGGTCGAGGTTGCCAAAACTCGTGTTTTATCACATGAAAAGTAAAATACTAATAGTACTCGCATGTCACTAAGTCTATGAAATTTTATTCGCGCAAATATGCCTAATCGATTTTGTTTAAGTGCGTACGCGTTTATTTATTTCCCTAAATAAACTCGGGGTTGTTTATTTTAATTATTTTATTACAATTAAATTATTTCTAACACACCAAATTACTTGTTTAAGTTAGTGAGTTTTACTGGTGATTTATTTATAAATTTTCAGATTCATTTTGTAAATTTTCCCGCTTTTATTTTCCACTAGTCTAGCTACTGTTATTTATCTGTATGGAGATTATAAATCCATTTTTCTGGCGATTTACCCGAAACTTGTAGGTAACAAGTTAAATTATTTATCTAACATAATGACAATTTTATTAGATTTAGTTTACCTCATTTTCCCCCCTTTTATTTTCTACCGATCTAGTCTACGACTATTTATCCGTACACGGCTTATTTAAATTCGTTTAGTCCAAAATTACACAGTGAACACTTCTTGCTAATAATGCTCATTTTATTGTTAATATTAGTACTACTAATCCTTACTATAACTTACCCCTTTTTTCTTAATTTCTTTCCCCTTTACCTAATCTTTTCTCTTATGCCTAATATCTTCCTTAATTTCTCTCTTAATTTCTCACCTAACCCCTACTCTCTCTCTCTCTCTCTCTCTCTCTCTCTCTCTCATTCCTCGTCCATCCATTTCGGCAGAGCCATCCAGGACCCCAGGCCTTATCCCCTTTCTTCATCCTTTTTCCCCAACCTCCATTTCTATCTCTTGGTTACTCTCGTGGCTCATGGAGTCGCCTCTAATTCCCATGGCGCCATTTGCCTATGGAACCACCGGCCTCCTTCTAACTCGGCCGTGCCTCTGACCCTTTCGTGCAGCTTGCGCCCGTGTCCACCCGCGCCATGGCCGCCCTGCGCCCCAGCTCCTCCCCAGCTTGGCCCTTCTCAGCTCATCCGCGCGCCTCCCTGCGCCTCCCCTTGCAACCGTGTGTCGACCGGCTCTGCCTATGGCAGCCGGCCGCCTCGGCCCGGCCCACTCGGCTCACTCTGGTTCCCCTTGTTCCCCACTTATTTTTCTGTTAAAACGGCTTTTGCTTTTTAAGTTGATTTTCTTTACCATTTTATGTTGCTTTATGCCTGAATAATGGTGATGGAGGGGGTTGCACTACTACCAGTGGTGGTGTTTTGCCACCAATACACTGAGGTAACTACTACTACTCTTCCTCTCTCTACTCCCCCCGCATTTGCTCTGTGATGCTGGTGATGAATGATATGGTGATGCTGCTGGGGTGGGTTAGGTTAATGCTCTGTGATGGATACCGAGTGCTATTGCTAGAGGGTGATGCTGAAGTTATTGTTGGTGGCTCTCTATGCATTGTTTATTACATCCAGTGGGTTGTTCGGTTTGGTCAAAAATGCCAGTGAGGCAATGAATGGTGGGTTTACCTTGATGGGCTTGGTAATATTTGTTGTGTCCGTTTCTGTTTAGAAGTCCGAGCCCGAACTACTGTTGCAAACAGAGCTGGATTACTGTGGCAGTCCTAGTCCGAGTATTGTAACAATAGTTGTGGCTATAAAAGGGGGTCATATGTAATCAGATTTTGTAAAAAGAGAAGATTGTGAGTCAAAGCAACAGAAAAGCTAACTTGTGCAGCACCAAATTATCTCTTATCTTTCTTGAATACGTGTGTTTTTTAGGGCAAGTTTTTCTTCAGTTTATTCCAACAATTGGTATCAGAGCTCTAGGTTCGAAACCCTATCTGCTGCACCGGGAGTGATGATCTCGACTCTCGGGGCGGCATATACGGCGGTAGTGCACACGCGGCGGATCCAGGCGGCGCATCAGACGCGACAGCGCTGGAGCGCATGGCGGAGCGCAGCGGCGAGACCGATGAACTATACGGTGCATGCGACTCCATGACGAGGAGGAGCCTGCGTTTTTTGATTTGTGCCCAAGATCATGTTGCGTTCTCCGGGGAGTGGTGTCACCAGTGATGAGGCAACATCGACGCTCTTCCTACTGGCCGAAAAGGAGACAACCAAAGCTGCGTGGAAGGCGTTGAAGACGATGCCTCTGGGTGCCGATCATCAAAAGGTGAAGGCGAGGGATGTTAAGAAGATGTGTTCGCCGTCCCGAGTTAAGTAAGTAGTGTTAAGTCCGGGACATCGAGGAGATGTGTTCATCGTCCTGAGTCGAGTTCGTGTGTTACTCAAGTTGAAGTCGTGACCAACTTAAAGTTCGAGTACGAGTTGGGGCGCAAGTCGTAGTTTAGACCGACTGCCTCAATGTGTAAGAGTCCAAGACGTGTTCAAGTTGTGCCACCGTCTCCGGACAAGTAAGTGTGAGCCAAGTTGAAGTCGAGGAGTCCAATATGTGTTCAAGTTGTTCCACCGTCTTCGGTCGAGTGTGTGGGAGTTATGTTGAAGTTGAGTACAACTAGTAGCAAATGAAATATAATAAGTACAACAAATATTAGGGAGTGATTATTAGGTAATATTTGTTGTGTCCGTTTCTGTTTAGAAGTCCGAGTCCGAACCACTGTTGCGAACATAGCTGGATTACTGTAGCAGTCCCAGTCCGAGTACTGTAACAGTAGTTGTGGCTATAAAAGGGGCTTATATGTAATCAGATTTTGTAAAAAGAGAAGATTGATAGTCAAAGCAATAGAAAAGCTGACTTGTGCAGCACCAAATTATCTCTTGTCTTTCTTGAATACGTGTGTTTCTTTCGAGGGTAAGTTTTTGTTCTGTTTGTTGGACGGTTTGGTCAAAAATGCCAGTGAAGCAATGAATGGTGGGTTTACCTTGTTGGGCTTGGTTGGTCTGGAGTGGAATGACAGCAGGGGGTGATGATGGTGCTTTCTTTCGGGCTTCTGGTCCCTTTTGTTGGCCTGGCTTGGTCCTGGATGTCAATGATGTCTCTAGGTGTTGCTTGCCATCCTGTCATCCTGGCTACGCCGATCTTCCTCAACACCTTTCTCCCCTTCTCTATTGCAATCTGTGGGTGTTTGGGGTTGTGGCAATGGTGGGTTGGGATGTTGTACTTGCTCACTGGTGGATGTGGTGGCAGTGAGCTTGGGCTAGCTTGAGCTGGTTGGATTTGGCCTTGTGGATGGTAGTGGGTGTTGCTAGGTTTTGGCTTTGCTTTACTCTCTGATGCTTGATGTTGGGTGGCTTTTGGTCCGAAAGATGATCTAGGAGTGGGATGTGCTGGCTTTTGCTTACTCTCTGTGTTGCCTTAGGCTGTGAAGTGAGGCAATGGGGTTGGCTTGAGGTGCTTTGTTGGCTTTGGCTTGTGCTTGGCTTGGGTTCTGAATGGCAGTGGGAGGTTTTACTGATTTTCCTACTTTGTTGAGGCAGTGGAGGGTGGTGGTGTTGGCTTGCTTCTTTTTGGCGTTGTGATGGCTTGTTCTTGATTGATGAACTGGGACTGGATGGATATGGGTTGGCTTTGGTTTGTGACTAAGGCTTGCTTGCTTGTTCTGGTGGTTGTGACTTGGAAATGAGGGACTTGTGTGTAGGAGCTTCGCTTTGTGTTGGCCTTCGGCTGGGTAAGAATGAGGCTTGGGGTTGGCTTTGACTGAGGAAAAGACTTATGGGGGAGGTGCATTTCGGCTGAGTGCTTCCCCCTTCCCTAAGCATTCCCATTTCACCCTTGCCTTATCCATTCAATCCTCACATGTTACTGTTTGGCTATGGACCATTGGTCCGAAGGGTGTTTTGATCACTATGCTATGGATTTTCTGCGACGAAGGTAAGTCGTTACAATGTGGGTGTCCGATTTCTAAAATTGTCAGGTGATGAAACCCACTATAGGTGAGACGGTGCCGACTAACCTAGGTTGGTTTGGAATCCACGATGATCTTCGCCAAATTTGACGGCAATATCTTTTTATTCTAACCCTATTCTCTCGCTTTTGGTTTGCTAATCGTTTTATGTGTTTTTTTACAGACGATGGAAATGTGGATCGAGGGATGGTTCAATGGGCTGGCGATATATGGATAGGATTACAAGGAAGGCTTTAGCAAGATGTATGCAATAGTTTTATTTCATTCTTTTGTAACGTGTCCAAAGTTGTAACTTATTATTTTATTCTATTGTAAAAGATCCTTGTAATTAATCCGCGCTTGAAATTAATGTTTTATTTCAGTTTGTAACGAACTCTTGTACTTAATCCCGAGTTGTAATATTTTACCTTTGCTTGCAAAAGATCCTTATATGTTGGTTCGATGTAATGAATTATCATAATTCAATTTTGAGTTTGTTTTTAATGTGTTACTTGTGATTGCCAAGTATTATTGTAATTGATTTTGAGATTGAATTGATGTTGTATTTGTGAATTCTTGTTGCGAATTATTTGATAATGAAGTGTTGTATGTCTTCTTGTAATTAATTTTATACTTGATTCTGATTTATATTTTTGCTGAAATTTTGTTGTAATAATTCCTATGGTAATTTATGTTGATGAACTCTTGCGGATATAAACTTTGTATAGAATTGATTGGCGATGTGTTCAAAATAAATCTGAGATTATGTTTTGGTTTTTGTTTAGAAAAAAAATATTTTACAGCTAATTAATGATTATCGTTGTTTTAGTTTAGTCTTATTTTCTGGGTTCTCATACGTTCAAAGTCAATCAATAAATAGACAAAAAGATGTTCATATAGATTCAAGAAGTGATTGTCATGCACATTTCAGATTTTTAGAATTTTTATCGGGGTTTCCTTTATTTATTGAATGTGAGGAACATGTGAATTATTCAAGCATAAAAGGAATGATCAATTAAGAGAATAAACATAACAAACAAGATGCTTGAACACATAAAATTTAATAACCATAGATAATAAACATCATGTCACATAGCATAGAATAAGAGTCATGATGCAACATAGAAACTAAACTATTACAAGCACACTTGTTTCATTCCTAGTACTTCAAACATAATAAGGTGAATACATAACACATAGTTCCAACATAGATAATATAAATATAATAAGATAGTGATGATCTTGATCTTCTCACTCCCCCTTAATCTTTCAAACTTCTTCCTTCAATTTCTCCCCCTTTGGCATCAAGGACCAAAAGGAACCACTCAAATGGAGGATTAAGGCTAGGTCTGTACTCTGTATGAGCTGAATTGGTTTCAGTGAAGAAGATGCCAAGTTTGTTTCGTATCAGTTGCATTATGTAGGGAACATAGAAGATATTGTCCTCTGTATCTCTCATCTAGAAGATCTCTGTCAGGATAAAATCTATGATGTCAAATTTAGTCCCCTTCAGAATGTGCTAGATAAGGTTACAAGTCCAACGATTTACATCTTCATTATTTCCTGCTCTGGGATAGATGGGCAAGAGTCCAGTAGTTTTTCCAATCTCATAGTGTTGAGAAGTATCATAGAGCTCTTCAATCGCAGTTAAGTCCTATGGTTCCTCCTTATGTACTTTTAAAGCCCTACCACTTTGAGGTGTAGGGATCTTCCAAGATTTCTGACAATCTTCTTTTGTTGCACTTAGTTTTAGAGAACCAGTCATCCATGAGAGAGAGCCAAACTCTGGAGAGACATGAAGAGTGGCATAAAACTGCTTGATTGTGGTAGTGTCAAAGTCACACATCAAAGTAACAAGATAGTCCAATTTTACTCGAATGAAGGTGTAGTACAATCCATTTAGATAAGGATTCTGATTCATATATTCCCAAGTCATAAACTGGTGATGAGCGAAGTTCTTATGATCATAGATGTGATAAAACACATTTTCTTGAAACTTTGTGTGGAAGTGAGGATCAACTCCATTCTTTGGTAAAAGAAAATGATTTTTATGCCTCATTGTAGTATAGGTTTCACCTTTGATCTTCCTTGGGCCGGCAACAAATAATGGAGTGTTGTTTGGCAAGTAGTCTTCATCACTTGTATCATTATCTGTTGAATCTTCTTCAAAATAATGTTTAGACAGGTAATCAATCTTTTCCTTTCCTTTTGAAGAGGAAGGTCCAGTATTGCGAGACATAGTTGCTAAGATAAGAGAAGAGCAATTATAACGAAGAAAGGATAGGATTGAAGTGAAGTGAATGAGTATGATAGAATCAATCTCTCTCTGCTAGAGTGGTAGTACCGCAGTAGACATCCGGTATTACCAGAAATCGGTAGTACCGATTTTCACAGGCGGTATTACCGCACCTGCAGAAATTCTTTGGGAAATCCTTCAATTATCGATTCTAACTAATGTTTATGTAACACCCCAACCCAACACTGAGCCTGGAATGCAACTAAACTACTCTCTATACTAATAATTATCGACACACTATAAAATTTCAGCAAGAAAACATCAATCGACATATCCATGGATCACAAAAGAGCATGAATAAATATTGATCAAGCAAGAGCAAATGAGCAAGGGGAAACATAACTAGGTAAACAATCCAGAATTGCACCAACTAAGGAATACAAAGCATTGAACCAAACAGTCCAGTCCAAAACGTTGACCTAACTTTTATTCAACGTCTAACATATCCTAGAGTAACACTGCAATGAATAAAAGGTTCTTATGGCAAATTTTCATGTGTTCGAAGTATGAATCTATTCCATGTGCTCTACTCGCTCTCAGCCGTGGCGTCCTCGAAGTTCACCTAAAAACAACAGAAAAGCAAGGGTGAGTCTACGACTCAGCAAATACATTAATACACAACGAACAATGAAACATCAACCGAATTCAATAGCTTCATTATCATCACTTGTAATTCTATTAATATCATCATGTTGTTCTCGTCTCTTTATTTTCACATGCATCTTCATACATATATCAATGCAGCTCTACTCTATATGTCCACATGCACTTCTTTTGCGTCTACCGGTATACCGTGAGTGAATGCCCGCGACAACATTCACTCTCAAGCCTGTTCCTCCACAAGGATCGGGGATCTCCTCCACTCCCGTGGAGTTGTGATCATTCATGATCACCTGCTCATATGCAAAGATGCTTACGTATGAAAAATGCAAACTCCATCATATTCATCATATCCAACTTTTCCTCATGATTATCAACGAAGATAAAATCATACCATTCCATTGCTTACAATTAAATATAAATAAAAGCACAACAATAATGGTAATAGAAGATAAAAATAGTGATCAATCATTGATTGTTGTCTACCATGCACTTGCCTTTACTAGTTGCGACGCACGATTTGGCTAGAAGATGGCAACAAGCACGACGCCTCTCCTACATCAAATACTCAAATTTCAATACAAGCTACAGCATCATAAGAACAACAATCAATCGATATCGCTCCTGCATGTCCCCAAATCTACCACACTTCTCCGGTACCGAATAGTCACCCCTGCTGTCATGCTACTAAAAAGAGCATAACTTTTGACTCAAAAGTCCGATCATGGCAAACCACCCAGTTCTAGAATCTACATAAAATTCCTCACTTTTTCTTAGATTACCATGACTTCTAATTAAATCATCTAACCCTCCGTTTTTATCCCAGAAGAACGATCTATCATCTTCTGGACAGCGTGTCTTACTAAATTCATAACTTTTGTTTTACCCAACCAAAATTCGAGTTCTTGGATTCTACAAAACCCTTCGACAATTATCTACATCTTTAATGTAGATTAAAAACTATAATTAGTCCATTTACAATTTTTAATCTATAGTATACCAAAATAGTGCTGAAAGACGACAACTACAAAGACAACAGTCTTACAAAATTCACAACTCGAATTATACTTGTCCACTCGACATGATTAAATACTCTATAGAAAGATATAGAAATTATATAGAACTAACTAGTAGATGACATTTCCAAAATTCGCCATTAAGGTACAACAGAACAGCAGACTACCCAGGTCCATTAATCGGCCCCTCGACAAGGAAATTATAAAACCCCTCTAATTAGTCTTGACTCAAATCTCTAGTTAACCTAGCAAAGTAGAGAAAATGAAATTACAGATCGTTACCCACAAAAATCCGGATCTTGGCTTCTTTTCTCCTACTCTCTCATGTGTTGTTTAAGCCTTCAAGTACAAGAGTAATTTCATGAAACAAAACTTTACCAGCCAAATCAACAAATCTCACGGCATGCATTGCTAGCTGATTGTTGTTACCTTCTCGGGAGTTGTTGAAGGCTTCCCAACCACATGCATGCCACATCGGCCAATCCAACTACATGGACATCCAGCCGAGATGTGCACGCAGACGCTCGGGCAGTAGCAGGTACCGCTGGCTGAGGGTGCTTCCACGCAGCAGGGCATCACGGCACACGCGCACCGCAAACGAAAACGTAGGGTGATGGAAATCACGCGTCGGTCCACGGGCAGGTGGCATCGCACATGCGACTTCTATGCGGACGGCACCGATACGGCAGGAGACTGCAGGAGCAAGGGGAATCAGCGGCGTCGAGCTGCAATGCGGCGTCCACACGACGGCAGGAGTTCACGCGTGCGGTAGCAGAAGCAAGGCGCTAGTGGCTGGAGAAAATTTTTGGAGGCGGCTGCTGAAGGTGGCGCACGGGAAAGAAAAAGAAATACTAGGGTGGCTAGGGTTTCCAGAATTCCCTCTCCCCGCGATCCTTTTATATCTCGCACAGTCTAGCCCCTCCGTAAAACTCTAAATTATTCTAGTTTCACGTATCCTCTTTTTTTTAATTGCGCACATGCCCTCAAGAGTTAATTTTAGAATATTATATTCTACCCCCCTTAACAGAATTTGACCCCGAATTCTACTCGCTGTTCTACTCGAAGAACAACCACAACTAAAATTAAACAACAAATCACACATACCCGTCGTGAACAACTCCGGGTATTGCTCGCGTATGCGAGACTCCAACTCCCAAGTCGCTTCTCTCTCGGACTGATGAGTCCACAATACCTTGACGTATACCAACGTCTTGTGCCTCATCACTCGCTCTGACCTCTCCATAATACACACTGGACGCGACTCAATTGCGAGGTCTTGCTCAATAGTCAGTGGCTCTAATGAAATATTATGCTCTGGGTCTCTCAAAAACTTTCTTAGTATCGAGACGTGAAACATATTGTAAACTCCACGCATGGACTCAGGAAGGTCCAAGCGGTAGGCTAACTTCCCAATTCTTGCAATAATCGGGAACAGTCTGACGTACCTCGGGCTAAACTTCCCTTTGGTACCGAATCGGACAATGCCTTTAGTGGGAGACTCTCTCAAGAGCACCTGGTCACCCACCGCAAACTCCAAGTCATGCCCCCCATATCATCATAGCTTTTCTATCTGCTCTGAGCTGCTAACAGATTTTGTCTCACCTTGGCCACACGCTCAACGGTCTTCTGAATCCAAACCGGACCCAAAACCG
Source organism: Hsuehochloa calcarea (assembly GCA_036346395.1). Taxonomy (NCBI): domain Eukaryota; kingdom Viridiplantae; phylum Streptophyta; class Magnoliopsida; order Poales; family Poaceae; genus Hsuehochloa; species Hsuehochloa calcarea. The sequence goes on along the minus strand of CM070597.1, from coordinate 83,689,085 downwards.
CCTTCTCTCCCACTACATCCCAACAAAGTGGCGATCTGCACCTCCGCCCATAGAGAACCTCGAATGGCACGGCTCTAATACTGGAATGGTAACTATTATTATAAGCAAACTCTGCCAGTGGCAACTGGTCCTCCCAACTACCCTTCCAAGACAAAACGCACGACCATAATATGTCCTCCAAAGTCTGAATAGTGCACTCTGACTGCCCATCTGTCTGAGGATGAAACACTGTACTAAGGCGGAGCTGTGTGCCCAATGCACTCTACAGACTCTCCCAGAACTTGGAGACAAACTTCGCGTCCCTGTCAGAAATGATGGTCTTTGGCACACCATGCAGTCTCACTATTTCTCGCACATAAATAGGAGCTAGATCACTTGCTGAATTTGTCGTGCGAATAGGAATGAAGTGCGCAGACTTGCTGAATCGATCCACCACTACCCAAACTGCATCCTTACCTCACGGCGTACAAGATAACGCCACCACAAAGTCCATAGAGATATCATCCCATGACCACTGGGGAACCTCCAAAGGCTGCAACAACCCTGCAGGACACTTGTGATCAGCTTTTACTTGCTGACAAACACCTCAAGAAGACACATAATTAGCAATGTTCACCTTTATCCTTTTCCACCAGAAATTTTATTTCAAATCTCGATACATCTTAGTCTCACCAGGATAAACAGTGTACAGAGTGCGATGTGCCTCCCTCAAGATATCATCTTTAACCTCCGAGTTTTGTGGTACGCAAAGGCAACCTTTAAACCTCAAAGCACCAGAATCATCCATGCTAAAATCTCCCTCTTTGCCCTCATCTAAATGCTTCCTGACCTCCTGTAACAACCGGTCACTCTGTTGTGCTTCCCGCACACGGTCTGGAATAGCTGACTCAGGAATCAACTGTGTCTCAACATGTGCTGTGCCCGCATAACAATAAGATATTCCCATGCGATCAAAATCAGCAATAAGACAATCTAGAGTAGCGGGAGTCGCCTTGCGACTAAGAGCATCAGCATCAACATTGGCCTTGCCTGGATGATACTGAATAGTAAGATCATAATCCTTGATCTACTCCAACCACCTCCTTTGCCTCAAATTCAGATCCTTCTGAGTGAAGATATACTTGAGACTCTTGTGATTTGTGAAAATATCACCAGGCTCGCCGTACAGATAATGCCTCTAAATCTTGAGAGCAAAGACAACCGCAGCCAACTCCAAGTCATGAGTGGGATAATTATGCTCGTGCTTCTTTAACTGTCTCGACGCATAAGCAATCACTTTACCGTCTTGCATAAGAACACAGCCAAGACCCACTCGAGACGTATCTGAATAGACTGTGAACCGCTTCCCCAGCTCGGGAAGAGTGAGGATAGGAGAGGTCACCAACCTCTCCTTCAAAATGCAAAAACTGCGCTCACACTCATCAGTCCACTAGAATCTCACCCCTTTCTGAGTAAGCTGAGACATCGGTTTGACGATGATAGAGAAGTCCTGCACAAAATACCGAGAATAACCAGCCAAGCCCAAGAAACCCCTCACCTCCCTCACACTAGTAGACCTCTTCCAATCCACAACTGTAGAGACCTTGCTAGGATCAACAGCAATGCCCTGAGGATTTATCATATGACCCAGAAAACTCACTTCTGAAATCCAGAACTCACACTTCTTCAACTTAGTATAGAACTTGTGCTCTCTCAAAGTCTCTAAAACCAGCCTCAAATGACGCTCATGATCCTCATTGGTCTTAGAATAGATAAGAATATCATCAATGAACACTACCACAAAGTCATCCAGATACTCGTGTAACATGTTCATGGTCTCCATAAAAATAGCAGGTGCATTAGTCAATCCAAAAGATATAACTTTATACTCATAATGCCCATACCTGGTGGAGAATGCAGTCTTCTCTACATCCTGCTCACGCACGCGGATTTGATTATACCCTGACTGGAGATCGATCTTGGAGAATACTTGAGCTCCATTCAACCGATCAAACAAATACTTAATGCGGGGCAATGGATATTTGTTCTTGATTTTGACTGCATTAAGTGCGCGGTAATCAACACACATACGCCAACTCCCATCTTTCTTCCCTGTGAACAGAACAGGAGCTCCCCATGGTGATACACTACACCTGATCAAACCTTTAGCCAACAAATTGTCCAACTGCTTCTTCAACTCATCCTCAAACGGATGTGCCAGCCGATATGGAGACATCGAGATGGGCCGAGTACCCGGAACAAGATCAATGCGAAACTCCACGTGTCGCGCAGGAGGCAAGCCCGGAAGCTCAGCCGGGAATACATCTGGGTAATCACTAACCACTGGAATCTCCCCAATTTACGAAGCCACACTCGGTTTCTCAGCAAGAGCTAAGAGAAACCCAGCTTTCACTGCGCGCTGACCCGGGAATAGTCCGACCAACATCGAAAGAGAGCGCGGAGGCACACTCCCCTGAAAGGTCAAAGTCTCCCTAGACATGGTCTGCACAGAGACTGTCCTACATAAACAGGATATCACGGCTCGGTAAGAGTGCAACCAATCCATGCCCAAGATAACGTTGAACGGCTCCAACTGTATCACTATCAGATTCGCCGTGAACTTCTCTCCATCGATAACAATAGAGCATCCGGGACAAACAGTAGAGCTCGCAATAATACCCCAGGAGAACTAACCAACACTGATTGAGAAATCCACTGCATACGCAAGTTCGCTCTCCTAACAAATGCCATCGAGACAATCGAAAAGGTAGCCCCTGAATCAAAAAGGACTAAAGCATCAAACGAGTCCACAAGCAAAGTACCTGTCATCACGTCAGGACGACCCGCGGACTCCACGGTAGGCATGGCGTACACTCCAGGTGGCGCCATGGCAAAATAAGACGACGGAGGCGGCGAGAGCCCCGACAATCTGCTGTGGCGGTGCAGGTAAAACCGGTCGTGCAACCTGAAGCGGTGCTGGAGGTGGCGTCTGCCAATAGTACCCTACTGGAGGCGCCCAAGCTGATGGAAGTGGCGGTGCAGGAGGAGCAGTCATCATCTGGAAAGATCCTCGAGCAGGACCCATTGAAGAAGAAGATGGCACCGGCTCCCACTTGATCGCACTAGCGGTGTTCTGGCGACAAATCCGCTCCTTATGACCCGATCGGCTACACTGACTGCAATCCCCCGTCCAAGAGCACTCAGCAGTGCTATGTCCATTACCACACTTAAAGCAAAGCATACCTTGCCCTGGGACAGGACGAAGAGCCGGAGTACCTGTAAAAGGACGAGGCGCCGAAGAAGAGAACAACCTCGATTGCTTAGACTTGGAGGACTGCAGTCCTCCCTTGAATTTCTTGAAAGCGGTGTTGAATGCACCCACTTCCTCACTAGAGCTCCTCTTCCGTCACCACGAAGCAACCACCCACTGAGGCTTGTCGCCTTTGTGAGTCATATCCAACTCCATGCCCCTGGCTTTCTCCACAACAGAGCTGTAGTCACGGAGTAGAGTAGGTCCCAACACATGCCGGTACTTAGAATTAAGACCCCGACGGAACCTCTTGTCTTTCTGAAGATCATCGTTCGCTACCGAAGGGATAAAGTGAACCAAGTTGTTGAACTCAGCCTCATACTCAACAATAGACCTCTTCCCTTGAGTAAAGGTTGTCAAGGCAACCTCCATCTTCTCAACAAAAGAGTAGGGGTAGAACTTTTCCTTGAACTGATCAACAAAGTCCTCCCAAGTGACTGGCCCCTGAGTGGTGGTCCTCGAAGACAACACGCCCTCCCACCAAATGTCCGCTACCCTTTCAGCTGAAAAGCTACAAAACGGACCCTCTGATGTGAAGACATCTCCAAAGCTCCAAACTGTCTCTCCATGTAGCGCAACCACTCCGCTGCCTGGACCGGTGTGCCCGACCCGTCAAACGGATCCAACCTCAACCCCATCTACTCTCGAAGCGTCATCCGCGCGTCAGGTGCAGGTGGAGGAGCGACAGGAGCATCAACAGATGCCGCCGCCGTCCTATTTTGGTCGTCTCCAGTGTCTCCCCGGCCGCCGCCCGCCGTCGCCCAAGCACCCTCCCCACCACCTTGCTCCCCCCTGTCGATTGCTGTCTCTCTGTGGCCAAGCCCCTCCCAGGTAACCAAAAGGAGTTAGAAAATGACTGCCTCCATTACCTCTGGGAAGCTTTCGTGGACGCTCCCAATGAGGCTCACGATTGGGTCAAAACATGATCTTCTGCGGGGAACATGAGATGCATTTTCATGTGTTCTTTGTTCCTTAACTGAATAGGCATCATAAGGAAAATTTTCTTGAATTCCATACAGTTTGAATATTTCTTCATTCGAAAATATTTCTTCATTCGAAACCAATTTATCATCAATAATATCATTGTTTGGGCCAATTAGGTGCTCCTTCAAACACAGCACGACCAATGTATGTACCTTCAAAAAGAGTGGCCATTTCACCTACAAAACAAGATAGCAATTAAATATCAATATTCAATACTTAATGAAAAAAATTCGCACTATCATCATAAAAGAATTGAATGGAGAAATATAATTTAAATTTCAGTACCAATAATGCTCGTACCTAAGACGTCCTCCGTTCTTCGTAGTCTTTGTAGAACTCTCTCCGCTTCATCCACCTTTCCTTGGCTCACAAGCCATACTGGAGTCTCGGGTAAATAGGAGATGATCAACACGAAGTATATAAGTGAGGGTATTGATTGTATCCCAAGCATGATCCTCCGATCAACCTTTGGCATTAAAGACATCCAAAACACTATACAGTAAGACAAGAACATCCCAGCAGAACCACTTAATTGAGGAAAGGTATTTAATTTTCCCCTAATGTCTGAAGGGGCGGTCTCTGTGATATATAATGGGACATGCGTGACTGTCAAACCAATATTCAATCCCTTAATAGTTCTCGTAAAGAGCAGCATATACACATGCTGAGACAAAAATGTGACCAATAAATCACTAATAAAGGACGAGACCGCTGATGCAAGCAGCATCCTCCACCTGCCAAGTGCATCAGCAAACGTTCCAGAAAACGTTGTGGTTATTGTCGCCCCAAAAAGCGCTGAGGCCATGATAAGCCCCTCCATAATCGGCGTGCTCTGTAGATTGAACTCCTCCATTATGTAGAACATAGCGCCTGGAGAGATCATATATACAATATGTCACAATCAGTTAATTAGCAAACATTTGATACTGTGAGCAGCTCTTTAACTAAAACTTCCAAACATGGCTAGTTACTGTGCATAATGATATACAACTACGTTAAGCATACATCGAAATGGTAAGATTTTAATATATATAAAATTCATGCATAATTTTATGAAAAAGAACTCGAATTTAGGAAAGCTCCACACATGTAGTAGACTAGTATATGATATCCAAATAAATATTTCGGGGAAAAAGTAAATTTTCTTGATATTTTACGAATTCAATGTTACTGCCTCGTTAAAAACCTTACACTCCAGAGTGAGGTTCTCCGAGTAAGGAAAAGAGTACAGTAACAACATACGTACGTACTAACTACTCATCAATGTCGAGATCGTTCATGTGTTCGAGGTCAGCGTACGCCTGCACGATCTCAAAATCCTCCTGTTGATGTTGTTGCCACTCTTTAGCCAATTCCCAGTCCTTGGCGCATATGATTGCCTCCACCATCCTAGGCGTGAGGGATGATCTTCTTTCTTCAATTATTCTCTCTACCATGCTGAACGTTGCTGAGAGACCTTGTGAGAGGTGTCCCCACGCGAGTGATGAGTATTTGACACTTTTGTTGAAAGTTTGTGATTTGATTCACTACTTGTTGTCTTCTCTTTGCTTTGATTCAGATCGTCGGAACTTCCGCCTCGGGAGGAGTCTGGAAGTACCGATCATCGGAACTTCCGCCAGAATGCGGAAGTATTGCTTCATCTAACTTCCGCCAGGAAAGCGGAACTTCCGATTATGCGCAGACCTGAGCAGTGAGTGCATAATTTTTGGTTTTGAGTTGTGTGGTTCGTGTATGAGTTTGAGACAAGTACAAATGTTAATTCCATTATCTCGAATAATGCTATGTGATGTATTTCTTGTCTATGTTGGCTGCAGGACGTCGAGGCGGAGTCGTGGCTAGACACGAGGTGACCGGACTAGACGCAGGTGACGTTAAGGTCAGAACGATCGAGATGTGTCGAAGACGGCGTGAACTCGAAGTGGTTGTGAGTCGTGGACAACAAGGAATGTGGGAGCTTCCCGGAAGGTGCACGAGGGGCGAAAGGGTATTTTCGCACATCGCACAAGCGGAGCGGGCTCCGTTCGATTTTATATGGCGTAACGGGTTTGCGACCCATTAGCCAGCGCCTATATAAGGAGGGGATGTCTCCTTAGTAGGTAGGCCACTTGAGAGAGGTTTAGGGTTAGCCTAGTCAAAAGAGCTTTTGAGAGGTTGTTTTGCTTTGTGGCTTTAGTTGTTGGGAGAGAGCAGATATGTCTTCTTCGTAGCTTCTCCCTGTGCCTCCCTTCTTGACCTCCTGGTGCTCTCTCTCCTTTGTTCTTGGTGTTCTTGAGTGTTTGGAGAGGGAGAGGATGGATTGAGAATCATGTAATGTATACTTTTGAATGTACATGCGTATGGGAACATCTCTATGATCCTCTATATCAATATGAGATTGTTTTGGTTGAAGTTCATCTCTCTGTTCATGTTTTTGAATATCTAGGTTTTTGATGCTCTTCTGATTCCCTTTTGTGAGATGGCATAAAACTTGATATCTAGAGTCCTATGGCTATTGCTAACATATCCTCAAAGTTTCATTGCCAAAAGATCAAAGAATCTTGCGAATTACGGTTTTTGGTCTCTCCTGCTAAGTTTTCTCAAGAAATTCGATTTTCCCTTGATTAGTGGATCTTTGTCTGAAATTTCTTCTCAATGAGGTCAATGTAATGTTTAGGATGATGTCCTGTGAAAATTGACCCAAGAAGAGCAGCAAATCGTGAGTATTTCGAATTTTTGGCAAATTTCAAGACGCTCGCTCTCTATCTCGTAGCAATCGGAACTTCCACCGCTTACACGCGGAACTACGCGAGGCGGAACTTCCGACCGAGAATCGAACTTCCGATTTTCGACAGAGCAGCCCAGAAATTTGGGAACTTCCGCCTGGGTGACCGGAACTACCGCAGTGCGAAACTACCGCAGGGATAATCGGAACTTCTGATTTCTGACAGAACCGCCCAGATTTTGTTTAACTTCTTGGACTTGATTCATTTCTCGTCTTTTGATTATCTGAGTGTACTGGGTTGCTGTGTGGATACTTGAGAGGGGAGGATCTTAATTTTAAGAAGGCACCATTCACCCCCCCCCTCTGTTGCCATTTCGGTGCTTCAATTGGTATCAGAGTCAGATTAGCTCTTCTCGATAGATCTTTAACCGGTCTGTGAGCCATGGCAACAAATAAGTTTTCCACCAAGCCTCCCGTCTTTGATGGCTTAGATTACCCTTTCTGGAAGAGCCGAATGGAAACATACATCCAGGCTCAGGGGTATGCCATCTGGCGGAAGGTGAAGACCGATGAAAACATCAATGTGGGGAACATGCCCGATGTTGAGGCCAATGCAAAGGCAAGGAACATTATAATCCAGGGGTTGAGCCGAAGCGAGTTCGATCGCATCTCTCATCTGACATCGGCTTTCGACATCTGGGTGACCCTCGATGCATACCATGAGGGCACCACCCAGATCAAGACAGCTCGACAAGACCAATTCAAGCGAGATTACAACAAGTTTGAAATGCTCGCTGGTGAATCCCTCGATGAGTGCTTTGCACGTTTTCATAAAATTTTGAGCAACCTCCGAGCGGTCGGTCTCACATACCCCGACTCGGACAATGCTCGTCAGATACTCGCGGCGCTTGATTTGCGTGTTTGGGAGATGAAGGTGACTACCATCAAGGACACCACTGACCTCTCGACCCTGACTCTTGACGCGTTGTACTCGCGCCTCAAGACTCACGAGATTGACATAGTCTCTCGTAGGTCGAAGTCGCAGTCAATGGCTTTAGTCACCGATCCCACTTCGATCATCGACCGAGTCGCTGCGTTTCTCCTCGGTCGCTCTCGTGACATAACCGATGATCGCTTAGAGCGACTTTATGGATGAGCGCTAGCCCTCATAGCCCGGAAGTTTTCCCATGCTTACAAGAGAAGGAGGGATGGAAAAAAGAGGACGACCCGTGATTTGCTTCGAGTGTGGTGGCCCCAACCACATCCGAACAAACTGCCCCAAGCTGGGGAAGGGCAAAGGTGACTACAGCGGTTCGGGCAAGAACGACTGCATCGACAAGAACCGCAACACGAAGCCCTCAGCACCTGCTCAAGGCTAGAAGAAGTTCCGCAACTTTGGGAAGGCCAAGAAGCTCTTCCATCGCGTCCTCACCGCCTTCGACGACATCAACTTCAACGACGTGGAGGGATGGAGCGACGACGAGGGCAAGGATGATCAAGATCCCAAGGACAGTGACGACTTCATCGGTATGTGCTTCATGGCCAACGGAACCGACGTCAGCGACTCCGATGAGGTAGGTCCCTCCTACGACCAGCTCAATGATGCATTTCTTAAGCTTGGAAAGTTTTATGCTAGATCTAGAGCTAGGGTTGTTGATCTTGAGAAGGAAGTAGATAGACTATCACAGGAGCTTACTTCACTTAGATCTGCTCCCTCCCGTGATGATTGTGATACATGCTGTGTCTTGATTGGTGACATAGATAAATTAAGGACCTCGCATGATAGTCTGACTTCTGAGCTTGATAAACTTAAGGTGGAGAATGCTAGTCTGCTTGCTGAATAAGAAATGAGTAGGGTAGCACCTATTTCATCGACTATTGTAGAGACTACTTCTTGCACCTCATGTGAGGATAAGGACAATGCTTTTAAAGGTCTTTATACCATGTTGCTTGATCTGCCCGAGATCTGTGAAAGCTGTAATAATCTGAAGATGAACCTAAAATGAGCAGATCATAAAATTGCTGATTTACAAGCTTCACACTTGAGCCAATTGTTTCTTGTATGAACTGCCCTAAGTTAATCACGAACTTGAATCGCCTCAAAACAGCTTTCAAGAAATGATTGACCACAATAAGAAAATGGCTCAGTATGCTTCTAAGGACCTTGTTAGCTCACCATGCAATAACTGTGAAAAACTAAAATATGAATTGATTGCTCTAGATGAAAAATGTGTGAAGCTAACTAAGGACTTTTTAGAGAAGCAACCATCTGCTTGTAATGTGTGTGCTGGGAAGAAGCATGAGGGTTTGGTAGAGATGCCTAGCGACGTAAACCAACTGGCTAGTAGTAGGACTGTTCCCTCAGAGTCGGTTGTGCATGCACAAGCCAATCTTTCCTCTGTTGTTGGTTCTTTTTCTGCTCCCTTATCTTCTGCTGTTCCTTCTTCCCCCTGCTCTTCTTGCACCTCTCTCTTTCGGGAGTGTCAGTATCTTATGAACACTCTCGAGAGGTTTGTAGGAGGCAAGAGGAAGCTCAACCTCATTCTAGACCAATCTAAGATTTGCAGATTTAATCAGGGTCTAGGATATGATTTCCATGAGGACATGAGAAAGCATCCACCTGTCGTGCTCAGAACCATAGCACCAGGTGTGATCAAGACTAAGCCCAAGACCGAGAAAGTCAATTTTAAATCGGCAGGTCTTGTTCAATGGATCTCTGACAGAAAGTGATTCCACCTGCAGCTTCGACCTCTCAGAAGGCGAAGTATCATTGCACCTTCTGTCAGAAGGATGGACACATGTTTGATCATTGCTTCAGGCGCGTCAAGATCGCGCGTAGCGACCGTGTTAAGTCTTTTAGGCGCATTCAGGGTCAGCCCCAGATCTTGAGTGCACCTAAGACCAACACGAGGTCTAGACTTGCTCCAGCTGATGGTTTTGGACAGCATCGAGGACTTGGTTTTTTCGAGCTTTCTGGTTTTCGTCCTCATGCTCCCTTTGGTCGTGACTTCCGTCGTTTTGAGGGTAGATCTCGTTTTCCCTTTCGAGATGGCTACCCGCGGCGAGATCAGCATGTTGCCAGCATTCCGACTCGCTCTTCCACGTTAGCCGGATCCAAAGAATGCCTTCAGTGTCCGCATACGCACCTTCCGCTTGTTGAGTGACAGAGAGCGTAGGGTAGATAGAGGTCAGTCTTGCTTGACTACTTCATCTGTTCGACGTGTTACTCAGTATTGGGTGCCAAAATCACTTTTGATTCACCCTAGTACTGAAACTTTACTCTCTGTTTGACTCAGGTTCGCCGGGCAGGGAAGGAAAAGGTTTGGCTTGTAGACTCTGGTTGTTCTCGCCATATGACCGGAGATTCTCGCTGGTTTTCTTCCTAGCCCGTGCTCCGGTGATGAGACGATCACCTTCGGAGATGCTTCGTTTGGGCGCGTCATCGCTAAAGGTATTGTGTGCATTAATGATTCATTTATTCTGAAAAATGTTGCCTTAGTGAGTAAGTCGCAGATAATCGCTTTCGCCACACCACCGATGACGATTTTGAGGTGAGTTTTAAGAAAACAATTGCAAATTTTTTATTCTTCTGTAGTCCGTTTATGGATTTCGTTATGGGAGAATCTTTCGTGCTGATTTTTCTGAGTCTTCTGGTGATCCTCTCCGGTGTTTAATTGCTTCTGAATCCCGTGATTTGACCTTCTGGCATAGGAGACTTGGTCATATAGAATTTGATCATTTGACCCGAGTTAGCGGCCACGATCTCATTTGTGGTTTGCCGAAACTCAAGATCGTCAAGGATCTTGTTTGCACTCCATGCCGGCACGGCAAGATGGTTGCCGCTTCTCATCCTCCAGTCACAGTGACAATGACTGATGCACCAGGACAGCTACTCCACATGGATACAGTTGGCCCAGCTCGAGTGCAGTCAGCAGGAGGAAAGTGGTATATTCTTGTTGTGATCGATGACTTCTCGAGGTACTCTTGGGTGTTTTTCTTAGCCTCGAAGGATGAGACGTTTACACATTTTCATGGTCTTTTTAGTAGGCTTTATGTTGAGCTCCCAGGTGCATTACGAGCAATTCGCAGTGATAATGGCACGGAGTTCAAGAATTCCTACTTTGAGAGTTTCTGTGGTGAGACAGGTGTAGAGCACCAGTTCTCTTCTCCGCACGTCCCTCAGCAAAATGGCGTTGTGGAGAGGAAGAATCGTACCTTGGTCGAGATGGCCAGGACGATGCTAAATGAATATTCTACATCTAGAAAGTTTTGGGCTGAGGCTATCGCCACTGCATGCCATGTTTCAAACAGAGTTTTTCTTAGGGCACTCTTGCATCGCACTTCTTATGAGTTGAGATATGGGCGAAAGCCCAGCGTTTCGCATTTTTGTGTGTTTGGTTGCAAGTGTTTTATTCTGAAGTCTGGAAATCTAGATAAGTTCGAGTCACGATCTTGTGATGGGATCTTTCTGGGTTACTCGACTTCTTGTCGTGCTTATAGAGTTTGGAACTGCGAGTCTAGCAAAATGGTAGAAACCTTTGAGGTGACCTTCGATGAGGCCAGTCCGGAGACTAGGCCTGATATCTCAGGTTCTCTAGAGCAGTCCGAGTCCATCTTTGTGGATGTTGAGGAGGACGGAGATGAGGGTTGTCTACCCGATCCAGTTCTTTCTCCTCCTCTTGAGGTGCCGTCTTCCACCGCACCTCGAGAAGATCAGCCCTTGCCTTCTGCTTCTTCTGAAGCTAGTGGTCTGTTCCTATCTCATCTGCTCATGAGATAGAGACCACTTCTTCATCTCATCCTGGACCTCCTAGACACATTCAAAAGGACCATCCTTCAGAGCAAATCATTGGAGATCTTTCTGAGCGAGTCACTCGTTCAAAATCTGGCATGTCTCTTTTCTGTCTCCATTCTGCCTTTGTTGCCTCATTTGAGCCCAAAGACGTTTGTCATACTCTCTCTTATGAGTCATGGATTAATGCCATGCATGAGGAATTGGAAAACTTTGAAAGAAATAAGGTCTGGTCGCTTGTTGAGCCCCCTCGAGGTCACAATATCATTGGGACCAAGTGGGTGTTCAAGAACAAGCAAAGTGAAGATGGGGTAATCATTCGAAACAAGGCTAGACTGGTTGCTCAGGGCTTCTCCCAGGTTGAGGGTCTCGATTTTGAGGAGACTTTTGCCCCTGTAGCCAGACTTGAAGCTATTAGAATCTTGCTTGCCTTTGCAGCTTCTAAGGGTTTCAAGCTTTACCAGATGGACGTCAAGAGTGCCTTTCTCAATGGATTTATTGAGGAAGAAGTTTATGTCAGACAGCCTCCAGGTTTTGAGAACCCCAAGTACCCTAATCATGTCTACAAGCTTTCCAAAGCTTTGTATGGACTTAAGCAGGCTCCTAGAACCTGGTATGAAAGGCTTAAGTCCTATCTGTTGAGTCATGGTTTTGAGATGGGTAAAATAGACAAGACCTTGTTCATCCGCCGGCATGGCACTGATCTTCTGCTCGTCCAGATTTATGTGGATGACATCATCTTTGGCGGCTCATCGCATGCTCTTGTTTCCCAGTTTTCCGATGTCATGAGCTCGGAGTTTGAGATGAGCATGATGGGCGAGTTGAGTTTCTTTCTTGGCTTCCAAATCAAACAGACTCGGGAAGGTACCTTTCTGCACCAAGGCAAGTACACTCGTGATCTCCTGAGACGCTTTGATATGACTGATGGTAAGCCAGTGTCAACTCCAATGGCCTCTACAGCCTCACTTGACCCAGATGAAGACAGCGAGCCAGTTGATCAAAAGGAGTTCGAAGCATGATTGGCTCTCTCTGTACCTCACACCTCGAGACCGCATATACATTTCTCCGTGTGTCTTTGTGCTCGGTTTCAGGCTTCTCCTCGCGTATCTCACCGCCAGGCGGTGAAGTGCATCTTTCGATACCTTCGAGCTACCATTGACTATGGTATCTGGTACTCTTCCTCTTCTTGTCTATCCCTTAGATCCTACTCCGCGCATTTTGTCGGGTCAGAGGATAGATAGGAAGAGCACGTCTAGCACTTGCCAATTCATTGGCACTTCTCTCGTTTCGTGGTCTTTGAGGAAGCGATGCGGTGTTGCATGTACCCACCGCAGAGGCCGAGTACATTGTCGCAGCCGATTCTTGTCGAGCTGCGTGCTGAATGGTCTCGACCCTGCGGGACTTTGGGTTAGTAATTGACCGTGTTCCACTCTTTTGTGATAACACGTCTGCTATTAGGATTGCCAAGAACCCAGTGCAGCATTCTCGGACCAAGCATATTGATATCAGATATCACTTTCTTCGAGGCCATGTGGAGAAGGGTGACATCGTGCTCCGGCCAGGAGAGTGACCACCAGCTGGCTGATATCTTCACCAAGCCTTTGGATAGCTCTCGGTTTTCAGCTTTGCGGGGAGAGCTTGGGGTGGTTTGTCCTTATGGACTGTTGTGAGGGGGAGCTTGTGCTTTACTGCTGTATTATATTGTATTATGCTTTTACTCCTTTCTGGTTGCATAGCATTTTGGTGCATTGGGTCTAGTCCTTCCAGTATAGGTTAGAGTGGTTCTCTTGCCGAGTTGCTTAGACTGCTTGTTCTTCTCTTGTGCTTCCAGGATACTACTTATTAGCTGCTTCTCTTCTCACTAGGTTGAGCTTACTCACTTCTTACAGATTCTAGCGAGGGTCGGGCCACCCTTGGGTAGACAGGGATAGTGTTTGCTCCTTAGTGTGTTAGTTGACCAGCTGATAGTCCTGGAGTCATATGGGGTAGATGAGAATCAGTCTGAGCCACATTATCCTCTATATCTTATCTATGCTATAAGGACTGCCTTTTCTGTTTCTCTTGTCAGATTCTCGTTTTTGTTCCTTTGGTTCAGGGGGAGTTCATCTTGGATCTTCTAGTTCTTAAAATTGACATAACTCAACCTGAATCAAAAAGTGCATCTCATTCTGAAGGGGATCTGGATTTTCTTGCATTTCATTCTGCATTGTAATATAATTACATGGAGCCTTGATTATTATCCCTTATGATCTGTTTTCAATGTCTTACATCTTGCCATGATCTGTGCTAAATTGCTAGATTTATCATGACTTTTTATGTGTAGTCTAGTCTTTGCCATGTTAAGGTGACTAAAAATGCTCAACTTGAATTAAAATCTTATCATGATAGCTCTTGAGACTAGTTTGTTGAAGTTGTCCCTTTATGATTTTTGCCATGTCAAGTAGGCTGAGTTGAGTCTTGAATGTCTATTGAGCTTTAGAATGGGCTATGTCAGTTCATTAAGAAGCATGACTTATCATTAAATCTTTGGTCTAAAACATCAAAAGCAAAAATGATCTCTTTTGTGCGAAAAAACTGATCTCATCAACTCTTTCTCATGAGACTGCTTGCCATTGCACTAGGCATGAACTCAGGGGGAGTCTTGGATGACCTAAGATCACTTCCTTAAGTATGTTGCTTGGAGTGATCGCATAAGGCTTGGGATCTAGCACATGGTTAAAAAAATTAAAAAATGGTTGAAGCTTAGGAGGCAGTTGTGGATGGCTTCTAGTCCAGGACTTGCTTTACTAAGATAAAGTCATAAATGATTTTCAGAAAAAGAAAAATGTGCTAAATTTGCTTATCTTCAAATGCACTCAAGTACTTGATCAAATGAGTCATTCTTAAAACTGGTAACTCTCTAAACTGTTCGATATTCGCTTCTTGGTTCCACTTAGATTACTTGACATGGCTTGTATCATCCTTGGATACCTTTAGCTAGACTATAATCTTGGTTGATTTGACATGCTAAGAAATTGGACCAATTCTCATATTATGACTTCCTTGGTTTAGCTACTCTATACATCAATTGTCATGATCTTGATAGCATTCTTATGTGTTATGGCTTGGTGTAATACACTAATAGTCATTTTGGATAATCTTCATGGCTCCAAATGCTTAAAATGAATAACATATAGTCATTTTCTCTCTTTAATGCATTTTGATGTGTTTATTGCCCAAAAGGGGAGAATTTTGGAGAGAAAAAGTCTACTAGAGTTTTGCAGAAAAATTTGCTCTTTCATTGTCTACTTCAGTCTTTCTCTTTTGTCAACATGGTCTTGAGCTTCCTTGTTCCTAGTTTAGACCATGTTTGATCATCATCAAAAACTCAACTTTATGCTTTTTCGGTGTTTGTCAATATACTCATCAAGGGGGAGATTGAGAGACCTTGTGAGAGGTGTCCCCATGCGAGTGATGAGTATTTGACACTTTTGTTGAAAAGTTTATGATTTGATTCACTGTTGTTGTGTTGCTGCTGTTTTGATTCTGTACTGTGCGGAGCTTCCGCCCTGGGAGTGCGGAAGTACCGATCATCGGAACTTCCACCCTGGGAATGTGGAAGTACCGTTCATCGGAACTTCCGCCCTGGGAAAGCGGAACTTCCGATTATGCGCAGACCTGAGCAGTGAGTGCATAATTTTTGGTTTTGAGTTGTGTGGTTCGTGTATGAGTTTGAGACAAGTACAAATGTTAATTCCATTATCTCGAACAATGCTATGTGATGTGTTTCTTGTCTATGTTGGCTGCAGGACGTCGAGGCGGAGTCGTGGCTAGACATGAGGTGACCGGACTAAACGCATGTGACGTTGAGGTCAGAACGGTCGAGATGTGTCGAAGACGGCATAAACTCGAAGTGGTTGCGAGTCGTGGACAACAAGGAATGCGGGAGCTTCCCGGAAGGTGCACGAGGGGCGAAAGGGTATTTTCGCAATCTCGCATAAGCGGAGCGGCTCCGCTCGATTTTATCCGCGAACGGGTTTGCGATCCATTAGCCAGCGCCTATATAAGGAGGGGATGTCTCCTTAGTAGGTAGGCCACTTGAGAGAGGTTTAGGGTTAGCCTAGTCAAAAGAGCTTTTGAGAGGTTGTTTTGCTTTGTGGCTTTAGTTGTTGGGAGAGAGCAGAGATGTCTTCTTCGTAGCTTCTCCCTGTGCCTCCCTTCTTGACCTCCTGGTGCTCTCTCTCTCCTTTGTTCTTGGTGTTCTTGAGTGTTTGGAGAGGGAGAGGATGGATTGAGAATCATGTAATGTATACTTTTGAATGTACATGCGTATGGGAACATCTCTATGATCCTCTATATCAATATGAGATTGTTTTGGTTGAAGTTCATCTCTCTGTTCATGTTTTTGAATATCTAGGTTTTTGATGCTCTTCTGATTCCCTTTTGTGAGATGGCATGAAACTTGATATCTAGAGTCCTATGGCTATTGCTAACATATCGCAAAGTTTCATTGCCAAAAGATCAAAGAATCTTGCGAATTTCGGTTTTTGGTCTCTCTTGCCAAGTTTTCTCAAGAAATCTGATTTTCCCTTGATTAGTGGATCTTTGTCTGAAATTTCTTCTCAATGAGGTCAATGTAATGTTTAGGATGATGTCCTATGAAAATTGACCCGAGAAGAGTAGCAAATCGTGAGTATTTTGAATTTTTGGCAAATTTCAGATTTTGGCAAATTTCAGTACGTTCTATTCTTCTGTCTGTAGCAATCGAAACTTCCGCTGTTTACACGCCGGAACTACCGCGGTGCGGAACTTCCGCACTGGAGAACCGGAACTTCCGATTTCTGACAGAGCAGCCCAGAAATTTGAGAACTTCCGCCTGGGTGACCGGAACTACCGCAGTGCGGAACTACCGCATGGATAATCGGAACTTCCGATTTCTGACAGAACCGCCCAGATTTTGTTTAACTTCTTGGACTTGATTCATTTCTCGTCTTTTGATTATCTGAGTGTACTGGGTTGCTGTGTGGATACTTGAGAGGGGAGGATCTTAATTTTAAGAAGGCACCATTCACCCCCCCCCATCTGTTGCCATTTCGGTCCTTCAGTTGCTTCTGAAGAGACAGTGGACACCGGCACCAGCAGAACATCTCGTGCAAAATGTGATTGCACAGGAAATATCCGCTTGTTGTTCTTCCACCACTCGAGCACGTCTATCTTTCCACCGGAAAGATCAGGATCGATGTTTGCAAAATCATGCTCCAGGTAGTGGTTTAGCTCTGAGACATAATTCCACAAGGGGGCTGCCTGAGACTGAGAGGACGAAGAACTGGACTTGCCTTTTAGCTTTTTCCACAAGTGGGATGTCAAGATTTTCTTTCCTTGTTGCGCTTGCTATGAGCTCTCAAAAATGACTAGCAATCTGCCAATCTGAATTAGTAACTACCAAATCATTATCTTGAGAGTTAGCATTGACAAAAATGGATATGACATGTTCGTGCCCTTGTAACTTCTTTAACATGATATAGGTCGAGTTCCACCTCACCTCCATGTCAAGACCGAATTTTCTTGGCTCCTTCCCATTGGTTGCGTAGTACTTCGCGAACCTGGCTGCCACTTGTGGGGAATTTGTGAGGTAGCAATCGGCGTCGCAGACACTGTTCAAAAATCCGCCAATCGCTTGCATACCATCTTGAACAATAAGGTTCAAGATATGGCATATGCGTCTCTGGTGGAGAACATAACCACCAATATACGTCTACAATCTTGGGGTGAGGATGTTCATAGCAGTTGTGTTCGCTGGTGCGTTATCAAGAGTTATAGAAGCAAATTATTACATATCTTAAAATCATCAAGTACGTGTAGTATACGTTTGACAATAGCCTCTCCCGTGTGTGATTCGTTAATTACCTTAAACCCTATGACTCTCTTGTTTAGCTTGTAATTGTCATCTAAATAATGGGCTACAACAATAAGGTAGGCACTTCTCTAGTGTGATGATGTCCAAATGTCTGAAGTTATAGCAAAAGAGAACTGAACTTATAGGAATAGTTCTTTTAGCTCTGCTAGTTCCTTATGATACATCCATAAAATATCAGATATAGTGGTTCTCCTACTAACATGTTGGTACTGTGGGCAAAAGCCGTGTTGGACCATTCTTTCGAATGTACGACTTTCACCCATCATAATCGGTTGATCTTCCGCAACAATATATCTAGCGATTTTCTCACGGGCAGAAAGTGGGTTGTATACCCAAGTACTTACAGAGCCATCGACCTCGAAGTTTAGCTGCGTTTGTACTCCTCCCCCTCGGCTTTGCGCCCCGATCTTGCGCAAGCATGCTTTGTAGTGCCGGTTTAAGTGCCATGTCCCTGCAGCTGTACGAGCAGTTAATTTAGCTTGGCAATAATTACATGTTGTGATATCTACCGTTTGGTCGTCTTGGATTTCCTAACTCCAGGTCATGTGCTTCCAACAATTCGCCCTTCGTCCAAACCCGCCAATGTTGCCGTCCGTGGACATGGGAGAGAACTCTGGAGTCCACATTGGCTCCGGACCTCCCTGGCACTCCTCGTAGCCCTCCGTACCATCCATATGACGGTCATCCATGCTGTAGTCTCCCATGCTTGGCGAGAACTGACGAGCATCAACAGGAGTCAGAGCCGGAGGAGGACTAGGGGAGCAGCGGCGAGAGCTTACACTATGTCGCCCTGCTGCCCTTTTCGTGCTACGACTCCTCGGTAGCATACTGCTCGGGAGCTCCTCGGTGCTCCGACTTCTTGGTAGCATAATGAATGAATGGATGGTGAATAAATAGGGAGAGTAGATGGATATTGAAGAAATGAAGAAAATAGATGGATGATGAATAAATAAAAGTTGATGGATGGTGAATAAATGAGAGTGTATGTATGGTGAAGAAATGAGGACGGTGAGTTGATTTTTGTAGCCACGGTGAGCAAGGCGAATGTTTGGTGAGAGTTGATTTTTATAGGCACGGTGAGTTGCTCCCGAACGTTGAGCTTCCAAACGTTGCTTCTCCTCTATCTTTTCCCCCTGATTCCCTCTCTCTGTCTCTCTCGATCTGAATGAAAGCAAAATAATGAGTCATGTCAACGGCCACGGTCCTCTCTTCCTTCCTAATCCCCATTAGGTCGTACGCCCATCTATCAAATTTTTACTTTTGTCATGTCACCTCTCATCTCTCCTTTCACTGCTCACCACTGTGTATTCCATATCTAGTCATTTCATTTTCACATCTCCCCGTCCCACTGGCTCGGTTCCCCCAAATCACAAGTCCCCACTGCGCACTCCACCTACTAGACTCTACTGCGTAGTGCGCACTGCCCCCAACTCCCCAAACCTTATCCCCCCACCGCATCATCCCCACCTACCGCCCAAGGCCATGAGGCCACTTGCCCCCCAATCCCCCAGTCCCCCATCCCCACCAGGGCCACCAGGCCACCACATGGCCGACGGCGCGGGAGGCGGTCGGCTGAGCGGCGCAGGAGCCGAGGCGAGAGGCGGAGCGAAAGAGGCGACGACGGGAGACGAGGAGGCGCGGCGGAGCGGTGAGGCGGAGGAGGCAAGGTGGAGCGGCCCTCGCTACCCGTGGCCTACTTCACGGCGGCTCGGTCCCATGGCGCCGCCGGCCCGTTCTCCTCCCCTGCTCCCTGTGCAGCTCGGCCTCTGGTTGCTATCGCCGCTCCAACAGCCCCGCGTCGCTCCCCTCTGTCCTCTGGCCTGCTACGGCTCGGTTCTCACCGCTACCTCCTGGCGCGACCCTCGCCTCGGCCCTACTCGCACCGGCTCGGCCTCTGGCCGCCGACCACCTCGGTCCTCCGCGCATGGCACATGGCAGTGCCTGCGCTTCACCTCCCTCCCTGGCTCTCCTCTTCTCCCCTTCCCTTTCTTCCTCTTCTTGTTGTGTTTTGGTTTTACAGATGTTGTTTGATTTATCTTTTGATGTCAAATGGTTGATGTATGATGGATGCATTCGGAGGTTGTTGCTATTGATGGTATTGTATTTTGGTTTTCGATGGATGCATTCGAGCTCCCTGGGAGGCAGAGTGGCGGGCGGTGGGAGGCGAGCGGCTACCGACGCCGGTGTCGGGCGTCTTTGGCGTCGTGCCGGCCACCTGAGCACAAGACGCCACACCGGTCGTGCTGCGTGCACCCGTCGTGCCGTCTTCTCATGTCCAGCCTGGCCCGCTGTCCATACCGTGCCAGCCCAACCCGCCAGGTGACGTGTCTAGACCGTTGGGCCGTGCCGAGCCGGCCGGGCTTTGGGCGGGCACGGAATGGCCCGGCCCGACTCCCACCTCTACCACGGAGGACGGTGGCAGAACATCGGCTGAAGGACAACGACTATGTATAGTGAGTTAGTGACAATTAATCCATGGAGCATCGAGGCTATGATGTATAGTCTTTTCAACTGTGTCAATTAAAAGGAAATCAACTAGCTAAATAAAGCTTTCTAGTTCCTTTATTTTATGTCTGCAATTTTATAGACCAATGTATACTTGAAACTTCATACTCAAATTCTCTAAATGGGTTCATTATTTTATTTTATTTTTGTCAAATTGTAGTACATATCAATTAGTACGTTTAAGAAATTGAAACCGACATCTATGTAACTACATTTGAACCACCAGAAAGGGGCGCGGGCCCCACAACATAATCATAACAAGAGAAGAGAAAGCACAGATATATTACTGCTGGTAACATAGGGGTGGAAACAAGGAGTTAATTAAACAAGGCCAGTAGATACTATATATACAGTGTTTTATTTATAGAAGCACTAAACTAGCCATATGAACTACTGGACACCCTTCATTACCCATACAAAAGCAATTTGTACCTATATAATGGATCCTCTTATTGTATCTATTCTTTTAAAAAAACAATAATCAGTGTTGAGCCGCTGAGCATATATAATAGTGTTTTGTTGAGAATTACTAGATGGAACCGAATTTTGTATTTCTAAGAAAATAAAAATAAATCATTATTAAGTCACCTTTACTATAATAGTACACTAAGAAGCCAAACATAATCCCACGTTACGACTAATTTCTTGTAAGATTTCATATCGGGCAACGTATGACACTGTGGTGCACTCATACAATCGCTTTCCGTTTGGCCCCAAATCTACATGAAAAATTCCCCAAAAGAAACTAGATGTATAGTTCATTAATTAGCAAGTATTTGTCAGCCTGGCGCTGTAGTAAGTAGGTTGCTTGGCAAACAAATTCTCTAAGGAGCCCTAGGTTAACTAGCATGCATGCAGCATGAAACAGATATGCAAATTACAACTAGGCATATTTTATCATATACTATGCAATATTTACCATGCAACGAGTGCAACCACTAATGTAATAAAATTATAGAGTGACCAAACGAGAGTGATATACAGTAGAACAATAAAAGAAATGTTTTTTCACCTGCAATGCTTGCATTGTCCCACCCCTGCAACAGGTTACCGATAGACGCGACAAATGAAAGCAGCACAGCACAGTCCATTGTCGCTAAGTCACGCACATTCCTGCATGCTACAGCAAGAAGGGAAAAAAAACATCAATCGTATGCACAACAACATAATCATAACAAGAGAAGAGAAAGCACGGATATATTATTGCTGGTAACATAGGGGTGGAAACAAGGAGTTAATTAAAAAAGGCTAGTAGATACTATATATACAGTATTTTATTCATAGAAGCATTAAACTAGCCATATGAAGTACCGGACACCCTTCATTACTCCATACAAAAGCAATTTGTACCTATATAATGAATCCTCTTATTGTATCTATTCTTTAAAAAACAATAATCAGCGTTGAGCATATATAATAGTGCTTTGTTGAGAATTACTAGATGCAACCGAATTTTGTATTTCTAAGAAAATAAAAATAAATAAGTATTACGTCACCTTAACTATAATAGTACTCTAATAAGCGAAACATAATCCCACATTATGACAAATTTCTTGTAAGTTTTCATATCGGGCACGTATGACACTTTGTGGTGCACTCATACAATCGCTTTCTACATGAAAAAATCCTTTAAAAAAAAATCTAGATGTATATGAAAGGTGAACAGGTAGGCTACGCTAGCTACAACAATTGATCTTCTACCGTGTTCAACCAGAAAACATACGTGTAAGAGAGTCATGGATAGTTGCCACCAGATGCGCTGCGCAGCGGAAAAAGAGTTGGAGCAGCCCGGTCCAACGTAGATACGTGTTGATGAAGAAGGAACAGTCGATCGTTGCACGAACTGAATGTCTCCTCCTCGAGTCCTACGCAATAGCATTGCGCTTTTCGCCAATCAGCACAGCAGCAACAGCAGCGGCGCCTCCACGGAGTCCACACGTTCGGGATGGAACGCCGTGCGCTGGTGTGCTAGCACCGCGCGCCCGGCTAGGGTTTCAGGATACGGCTAAGGGAAGGTGGCGGCCAGGGTTTCGTACAAATGCGTCTGCAGCCCCGCCTCCATATTTATAGAGCATCCTAATGGGCTTCCACGTTGTAGGCCTAATAAAACTCTAGTCCCATATGGATCAATATCTCTCTTAGCCCATAAACCCGAATTGTTTATGATTGCCTCTTGGTGTAGAAGACGTGTGGCCGCCGCGAAGTTGTTTGAGACTGAGTATGGTAGGGTTTTTTTCTATATCGAGAAGTTCATACGTACGGGAGGCACATCCTACAAAATTTGAACAATAAATAAATAAATTTGACAAACCCTACAAAAATGGAAAAATAAAAAAATTCTAAACTAAATAAGAGTAAATCTAGTTTAGCCCTACAAATAAAAAAATTAAACAAAAATAAATCTATGTAAACCCGGGAGGTGGGGGCGGGCACTCTCTATCGAGAATTTCATACGTACGTACGGGAGGCACATGAGACTCAAGGCCCCACGCCTACAAGAGAGCGTGCCGTGTAGATATGGGTCGATTGTGGAAGATGGGCTGCTTCTACGCCCATTATCCTTCCATTATGTTTTCCTTTTGGATCTGTTCAGGCAACCGTTGATTCTGTCTTATTTCCCACGGTTCTATCAATATTCTTTGAGTCAGATTTTCTCTCCCTCACCATTATAAATTTGACCTTCCCATTTGGCTTTGGCTTAGAGCTAGGGTGCTCATTAGGAACCTTTCCTTTTCCTTTGCCTTTGCCTTTGCCTTTGGGTGTCCAACGCTTCCTTTTTTTATTCTCCTTTTGAACCATCATCACATGATTGGTATTTTTCTTAATGCTTTCTTCTGCTGTCTTAAGCATCCCATGCAATTCAGTCAATGATTTCTCCATCCTATTCATATGAAAAGTCATAATGAACTGCTCATAGCTCGGAGGGAGCGATTGGAGAACAACATCCGTAGCTGATCAGATTAAGGGAGAACCAAGCTTCTCCAAGCTCTCAATGTAACCAATCATCTTGATCACATGAGGACTGATTGGACTACCTTCCGCCAGCTTGCATGCAAACAAGGACTTTGAGATGTTAAACCTCTCGGTCCTAGCTTGGTTCTCAAACATGCCACGCAGTCCTTCAATCATAGTGTGAGCATCTGCATTCTCATAATGCTTCAAGCTCAGAGGACATGGTAGCAAGCATGAGACACTAACGCCGAGTGAATCATTGCAAAGCTTTTCATAAGCTTTATGGGTGGCAACGCTTGCACCCTCGGGGAGTTCATCGGGTAGGGTTGCTCAAGAACGTATTCCTTTTTTCTTGTCGAGAACAATTCTCATGTTGCGTACCAATTAATAAAATTGCTCCATTGAGTTTTTCTTTGTCAAGAACAGATCGCAAGTTAAAACCGTAATTGTTACTAGAAGCGACCATAATCTACAATGTAAAATAAACAAGCAAAGTTCAAGACTATGTTCATGATTGATCTTCCATTAAACAATTTAATAAAATGCACTCCCACTATATATTTTGTAATCGTCTTCCCTCTAACGACATATAGTGGTCAAGATCCATGTTCATCTAAGTTCTAGTGAGCTTTGGCATCACCGCTAGAAACCTAGTGACGTAGGTAAGCAACGCTTGCTAATCACATCTTATGTGACTCTTGTTTGTTGGGTGGCACCTAATGCCCCGGCTCCCAACACCATGCCCCAAGGCCCAAATCCAATTTGATAGCCTTGTCAAGTAAACCAATACTATGCATGTGGATGTCCGACATCCACCCTATTAGATCAAGAAAATTGGTGGTACTCGCTTTGGCACCTACCAAACAATGATCGTAATTTTATAGGCGCAAAGAATTGGAAGGGCATCAAATAAATTCTTAATTTTTATGAGAGAAGCTATTCTGTCATAAAAATACATCCTCTACAGGTATGGCATGAAAGAATAGTATGACAGGAAATAAACATCACATACATATAATCACATTAAACTGTGAATGGTATGGCCTTTTGAATCGTAGTGGTCGCCATCACATGGTTCCACGATGATGTCCTTCGCCACACTTCCTGTCCTCTTTTGTCATCATGCTTGAAGCCTCCATGGTAAAGAACTAAACTATTACAACTAATAGCTAGCAAATGAATTACATGAGGAGCTCAAGCATCACAAGTCGACACGCAGGTCGTTATACTATTAAAGAACAACCTCAACCCAGCTGTGATTAATACGACACACAGGCCGCAAAAACATACATGCATCACATATACATCTATGCCATACCATTCACATCATTCCCTGCAAAAACAAGTTAAGCGTAGAACGCATTTCTACCGTCCTGACAAGAATGTGTTTGTATAACAATCTATGCGTGTACGCAACGGCGGTCCCGCTGACCGGTCAACGGGCGGGGTCGAGGGGAGCGCTCGCGGGTTTCGTGGTAGCGCCGAAACCTCACGGAATTACATAGATCGCATCTATGAAATCGCTATGAAAATCTCATCGGGCCGATCAAATCAACCCAAATCCGAGCCATTCAAAATGTCTCAATTTTCATTAGATCAATCACATTGATCATCGCAATCGGTATTCTTGAGGAGACCGCAACACAAGACCTCGATCTGTTGGCTCGATCTATTGATCGGCGCGCAGCTAGCCCCGATGATGATTCCAAAGTAGGGGCAAGTCACAGACATCAAAAGAAGGAGCACGAACTAATCTTTTGGCCATATGATGCTATCAACTCATACATATTTCAACCCCTTATGACCGATTGATCTAATCAACCCGTGCACCGAAAGATCCATCATATGAAACTAGCATAAGAACGGTAATAGATCGCATCTACTACAATCAACACATCATCTACAAGCGCATGATCCGCACCACATACTACGAGTTTCGCCTCGATACCACCGAAGGTGAATGTAGGCTACGCTAGCTACAACAATTGATCTTCTACGGTGTTCAACCGTAAAACATACGTGTAAGAGAGTCATGGATAGTTGCCACTGATGCGCGCACAATGAAAAAGAGTTGGAGCACCGGTCCAACGTGAGATACGTGTTGATGAAGAAGGAACAATGATCGCTGCACGAATCGAATGTCTCTCCTCGAGTCCTACGCAATAGCCTTGCGCTTTTCGCCAATCAAGACAAAGAAGAATAAAGAATGGCGCCTCACTGAGTCCACACGTTCGATGGAACGCCGCGGCGCCGTGTGCTAGCACCGCGCCCCCGGCTAGGGTTTCGGATACGGCTAAGGAAGGTGGCGGCGTGGTTTCGCATAAATGCGCTGCAGCCCCGCCTCCATATTTATAGAGCATCCTAATGGGCTTCCACGCTAGGCCCAATAGAACTCTAGTCTCATATGGATCAATATCTCTCTTAGCCCATAAACCCGAATTGTTTATGATTGCCTCTTGGTGTAGAAGACGCGCGGCCTCCGCGAAGTTGTTTGAGACTGAGTATGGTAGGGTTTTTTTTTTCTATATCGAGAAGTTCATACGTACGGGAGGCACATCCTACAAAATTTGAACAATAAATAAATAAATTTGACAAACCCTACAAAATGGAAAAACAAAAAAATTCTAAACTAAATAAGAGTAAATCTAGTTTAGCCCTACAAATAAAAAAAATAAACAAAAATAAATCTATGTAAACCCGGGAGGTGGTGGGGGGGGGCGTTCTCTATCGAGAATTTCATACGTACGTACGGGAGGCACATGAGACTTGCGTCCCACGTCTACAAGAGAGCGGTGCCGCGTGTAGATATGGGCGGATTGTGGAAGATGGGCTAAGCCGGCTGCCCATTATCCTTCCATTATGTTTTCCTTTTGGATCTGTTCAGGCAACCGCTGATTCTGTCTTTATTTCCCACGGTTCTATCAATATTCTTTGAGTCAGATTTTCTCTCCCTCACCATTATAAATTTGAACAATAAATAAATAAATTTGGCAAGGTTACGTTCAAACTGATTTCCATTGTTTGCCACCCAAGTCCAACATTGTTGCCTTGCATCATGGCTACAAATTCGGCATAATCAATTTGACCGTCCTGAAAAATGAAAGACAAGACTCGTGTAATAGATTCAGCTGGAAATAAGTTTTCAAGAGGCACTATTGGCAATCATGAAAACTGCCACTCGATTTTCTCACAATATTATCCAGGTAAGATCACTCTTACTAGCTAATTTGTCAAGGCAAAGGATAGCTAGCCTTTCTTACAACATTATTCAGATATAAGAATATGTATTCTTGCAAGTTAATCCAAGACCAATGGGTTGTCAAAAGACTGAATGACAGTCGTGCTGACACAATGTACATCTTTTTCTTTTTCAGTTGTTGAAAAAGACAGTCGGTATTAGGTGTGACAGTGCGGTAGATGCCCAGTACCACCAAAGGTGTAATCTAGTGAAATGTCATTTAGAACTAAGACCCATCGCAATATCTGTCAAAGATGCAACCCCACACAACACTAATAGTCTTAACATGAGCATAAATGTTTAGCTATTCCAAAAGTGTTACGTTGAAATTCTTCCTGAGTTAATATCGTGGTTACATGGCAAGTCATTAACAGAGACATCTTCGATCGTATAGAGTGAGATTATTAACTTACATTGTTTTGATCGACCTCTAAAATAATGTCTTCAAGGAAAGTGTCCTCCATGTTGTGTTCTCCACAAGCTCGTTGAAGCTTGTCGACTGTGATATAACCACTTCCATCTTTGTCAAAATATGTAAAAGCTGCCATCAAGTGTTCTTCACGTTCTATCTTATTAAGAGGTAAGGTTGCAGCAATAAATTCTTCATAATTGATCCTATGCAGCTACATCACCTTCCCACTCTTTTGTATAGCAAACATAAGAGTTAAATATGTGATGCAATACAATAGGGATCAGGAAATTTTCGCCGATTCAAAAAACAAACTAGGTAGGTTTGTGCAACAAATCCTTTCTGAAGAAACATGCAAGCGGCATTCCGGAACGCCTTAACCTCCCTCTTTCCTCTATATAAAAAACTAGTAAATGACGTATTTTTTCTCATTACATTCAAGAAAATAATCTAATAGCTGAGAAAAAAAAAGGGTTAAAGTGAAAGTGGCACCAATGCATCACCTGGATGAACCTATTGAAAGGCATCAGCACTTACACTCTAACAAGAAATCTAATCAACAAATACAAAGCTTTGTGGAAAAACTGTTGTACAGTATAATCTGGATAGATCATGACCAGGGAAAAAATCAAAGGCATTCATTATCCATAGGCTAGTCAGCTTTGACACGAGCTCTTATATTGTGAGCAACTATCAGGATCAGTGATACCACCATGCCAATCAAATGTCCAGCAATTGCACCATAAGTGACACATATCGGCCATTCCTAAGGAAGATCAAAGGAAACGCACTCATGAGTAGCAAAATCAAGGTGAGACGATAAGAACAGACAGTCAGTCGCAAGGCTCAGTGAAGGAGGCCTCATCCATGTTCCACTAAATACTTCACCGAAAAGTAAGATGCGTGATGAAACCTAAAAATTCATATAAATGACTAAATGAGGTGATAATATTGAATGGTTCCAACAGAACATCAGACAAACTAATGCATTTTGTGTCACAGACCTGAAAGTTTAGTTCATAAACGTGAGTTTAAGTTGTTATGATATCTACTGAACATGCATAAACATCTCTATATGATCCTCTATTCTTTCATGATACCCGTGCCTTTCCATGTCTATGTAGTTATTCACAATCAGTATCTTAATTTACCTGCCAAGGCCTCTCCCAATCAAGGGGCATAGGCCAAGCACCAAGCCATGCTCCTATTACAGCTCCATGAGAAGGCGCAGAGATCATGTAGTCCACAACATCAGTCGATCTGCAATAACTGACGTGGGAAAACACAAAATCAACTACAATGTCAGGTTATCACTACACAGTACAAAACAAAGCTGTCCACAGAATGAACCTCGCATTTTAAATTTGTTTATAAGTCAGGAATGTACATGGAATGAGAAAGCCTATTCTGCCAATCGCCTTTGGATGCTCCGAAGACACATGCTGAGGGAACAAACTGCAAGGTCACACATTTAGTTTGTTGTGCCTCGATTTGCCTCAAGCATACAAGTATAAAAGGGTAAATCATGACTATCCAGAAGTACTCCAATTACCAATCTTGTTGTGCTCCAGTGCTCAGTCTATTATAAGTAAAGAAGGGCAAATGGCACTTACCGTGAACAGAGACATGAGAAGCGACCAATAGACTGTTTCTGTCCAATACCTGCAAATGTGCAATCCCATCAGATAAGGGAATATTAGTGTGTATGTTTTTCATTAAGACTAGTATGTATGAAATGAAAATATGAAATATCCTTGTAAATTCTGCTAAAATGAGATATATAATATAAGGATAAATATACAACAAACAGCATAAAATGGTGATTCTAGTCATGATTCCTAATTAACGGGTAGCATAGAACAAACAACAACCATAAGTGTCCTTGTTAGTCTACACTTACTTGATTCCAACAGGTGCACCAAGAACAATCGCGCCAAATGCATTTAGGAATGCTCCTGCCAGGCAGTAGTGTGTATCATAAGAATGAAGAAATGAAAGGGAGAAAGATAAGCAGATCCTAAATAACTCAACTTGTGTGACTGTTATTCCAAGAGCAAATCTACTTATATTACTTAATGAGTACTGGCTACTGACTCAGATCTCCAGCATGGAGTTTTTTTTCTCCTTTTCGTAATGCATTCACCATGGAGTAATGACTCACGCTATCCTAAGAGGATCAAAGTGCAAATGCAGCAAAGAAGAGAACTAACCCACGGGCAAGCCAAGCAATCCTTGTGCAGCCGCCTTAAGAAACTGCAATTGAAGAAACCCAACCACCCATCACTGAACAAAACATAAACATTAGTATCGAAATCGGAAGAAACAATTGATCGAACAGGCTGCACGCGGGCACCACACCGAGCAGCGTTTGGGATCTCGCCGGAGCAAACTGAACACCGCAATGACAAGCGGCGCTTCACAGACCTAGAGAAAAGCATAGTCCGGGTCAGAGGATAGAGGAGGAAAGGAAGCAAAAGATAGTGGGAGGCGTTGGTGGGGTGAGGATAAGAAAGGGAGCGCACCACGAGGTGGCGGAGGGCGAGGGCAGGGTGGGAGACGAGGGCGCCGCAGCCAGCGAGGGAGCGGGCGACAGCAAGGCCTATGAAGCAGAGCGCGTGGGCTGCCGCGGGCCTAGACAAAACGCGCAATGAGGCCTCCAGCTTGTCATGAACTGCTAAGCATTGGTCAAAGATACCCTGGATTTGCTGGATAGTGGCTTGTACCTGCACCAAAAGCATAATATAGCCAGGGTAGCAATTAGCACCACAGAAAATTAAAGCAGATTCCACGAGATCAAAACAGATAAGACAGAATGGCACAAGGATGACCACAAACCCATTATTTACAACACATTCTTCAATTCCATAAACTTTCTGTAATCAATGTGTTCCAAACTTCCAGTTTAAACCAATGTCACAAATCCATTATCTCCTTGAGTTTGAAGCTTGAACTGCAATACTGTAAGATTTTTCATGGATTTTCAACTTGATGTTTATTTTTTTAATGAAAAAACTTGATATTAAGTTACTAATCAATTTACCAAACTCGCCTAACCCTTGTAGCAAAACCTGAGCTCTTCTCTTCTCCTATCATATTTACAGTCCATCTTACAGATGCCACCATGGCTAAGCACCTAAGCCCCTTTCTTGTCACTTCTCATTTCTAGACCAAAGGCCCAAAAGGGCCAGCTTTAATAGAAGCATGAGGTTCAGATTAGTGATTTGGTAAGTAGTCTTGTCACTTTTCTAAATAATTCTTAGCCTAACCCTGCATCATGGCCTTCCAAATCCCAACGCCAACATCAATAAACCTCATGGTCATGGAACTAGACTAAACTAATTTGGAGAAATCATCCAGCCTTTCAATGTTTTCCTAGTTATTAGATCGCCCCCACAAATGTTTGTCACCTTCTGACTAATTATTGGCAAAAAATAATTGACTAGATCAAGTTCGCTATTACATTTTTTTACTGACATAAAAAATATACCCGCTATGAAGTATGTACTCATCGCCCTATTCAAATTTTGCTTTGTAAATTAATCATAAGTATTTTGCCCAGTGATCTATGGTGGATGCTAGACATCACGTCAGTATAAGAACAAATCGTAGTACAAGGGCTGAAAAAGAAGAAAGATCATTACAGGCGGGGGTAAATAATAGTTCATTCCCAATTTTTTTTTTTTTGGGGGTACCTCATCCCATTGCAGCTTTGCCAGATAAGGAGAGTTCTTAGAGATTGACATGTCAGTGCACATGTAGACAACACAGGCCACGAACAGGAGGAAGAAGCCAGTAATCAACATCATCGGTTCTCTGAGCAGTGAGATGTTATTGAATCTGTAGTACACCTGCATATTACAAAGGAATCGACTAATCAGGTTGCTATGGTTCACATAAAACACCACTGAAGAATTAATACACAAACAACTCACAGAAAGCATTGTTGATAAGATAAGCCTTTCCCATAGAGGCTTTTAGTATTGTTACATGTGATGAGAACTAGTATTTTTTTACACATACATCAGTTACAGCTCAAATTTTAGAGCAAACAAGTGTCCAAATTAGTTGACCAATAATAAATCTGAAGGCAAACCTGGAAATACAAATTATGCTCCGGAATAACATCAGGCTTCTCCAAGACAACCACTGGCCTTCCAGCAGTGTCAAGGTGTGAATACTTCACCTGCACCGCACATCACTGTTGTTACAACAAACGAATAGGATGAGCTTAGTTTTTCAGCACATCACCCAGTGAAGAATTACCTCTTGCCACTGCTTTGTGGGAAATGGAACTGAAACTTCAATATCCTTTGAACCTTCAGGTAGAACAACCTGTCCAGAAAGAAAGATATTACAAGGGAAAAGGGACATTAATGTGAAATTAATCACATTCCAGTAAGCAATTGCGCAAACAAAATTAACAGTGCAGTATCAAGTTGATGGGAACATGGGCAAAGTCATGTTTCTCATATGTCAGATCTAACCATCAGATAATTTTTCTAGAAACTTTTTACGAAAAGAAACCTAAGGCTCAGGCAAAAAAGCGATAACTGTGTCTGAAGGATAATACACGAGATGATAGCTAAGAAAATAAAAGAATCTAGAGCTTGGAGGTTCCCTAAAACAAAGTAGGCGCAGATTTTATTTCAATACCAAAGAAAATGTCAACTCATAAGGAAATTATGTTTAGGGTCTGAAATACTGGAACAGTGGAACTCAATAGATCAAAGCATAGAACACAAGGTAAAGAATACAAAGCTTTATATGCTTGATGATACTGGTTTCATGCACATTGACGACATACCTTTACAGTAAGCTTTTCTATGAGAATTTCCTCCATTGGAGAACCAAATGTGATATTGAGAAATCGCTTTCCATCAGAATTGAAAACGAAGTCTTGAAGAGGTACACCATAACCAATGGTAAAGGTTGTTTGCCACCCACCAAACAATGGAAACCTTGGTTCAATTTCCAGTTGGGTCTGCAATGAGATAGTTGGACATGTAAAACTATTCAGCAAAATATACTCATCATTGCACTCTTGTTGGGAACATTAAGCCATGATACTTGAGATAGATAGCAAAAGTACCTTCATAGAATCACTCCACAAACGCGATGTTGAAATGTTACCAATTTCATCTCTGTAATAAATAGAGTGGGCACTTGGAGGCAATCTAGCAATAAGATGCCTAAAAGATGAGACCCCTCTTACGTAAGGTCTAGACTGGTAATCAATCCTGCAAATAGGAGGAAAGAATCAATTATTTCTGGACATAATTTTTCCCTCCAATTACAAGTTGAGCTACTTAAAACACAAGTTAGAAAGGAGACAAACCTGGAAAATTCACCCTTAAGTCTGGCACCACCATGGGCAATGTTGTAATGTTCCGTAATCTGTACATTCCCCCAGTGAGGTATCTCTATCTCCCTTATAACTTCCTTTGCAACTGCAA
Organism: Hsuehochloa calcarea; assembly: GCA_036346395.1. Classification (NCBI taxonomy): domain Eukaryota; kingdom Viridiplantae; phylum Streptophyta; class Magnoliopsida; order Poales; family Poaceae; genus Hsuehochloa; species Hsuehochloa calcarea. The sequence continues at coordinate 83,656,866 of CM070597.1, read as the reverse complement.
ATGGGTTGTTGTTCTCAAAGTGCACAATAACAGGGGAGTAGGAAAACGGGGCAAGATCTTCAAATGGTCCATATTTTAGCTCTGAATCCACAAGTTTTGTGTTTGGATACTTTGTGTATGATTCAATCCTTCCACCAGGCAATCTGATACTAAGTGTCTGTACCTTAACAGGGTAAGGTGACAGATAGTGTGCGCTATCCTGATAGACAACAAGCTGTGATTCGGCTTGAGTGATTTCTTCTGGGAATGGTTGGAGAGAGTGCGTAAATACAGTCAAGACATCTAAGTGAAGAATCTTCCCCTTTTCCAAAGCTTTGGGTAAAGATGCAGAAAAGAACGTTAGTTCCGGGGGTACTCCAGAAGGCTGAACAACTTCAGTCGGAAGAACAGTACTTGGACCCTTCACTTTTCCCTCAGCACCGAATGCTCTTATAGCTGCCAAGTTCTTTGCTTGGACATCGGGAAAAGCCAATAAAACTTGAGAGACAGGTTCCGACCCAACATTTTCAACCTAAAACCAATGGGGACTATATAAGTAATAGCAGAATTCCAACATACCACACATGCATAAACAAAACAGAAAAGTCCGTCCATAGGTTAGCGCTTACAAGAAACATGTGTATTATATCACAGAATGGTTTTAACGAGTGCTACTTAAGAATTTTAGAACTAGTGGTATTGGCAGGTACACTATAAGACTCCACGAGTGTCTACTGTATACTGGTTAGAAAACTGGCAAATTTTTGTGAGACACAGAAGACAGAACTGGACGTATCTCAATTCTGAGAATAAGAATTTGGATACTGGTGACCTCTAGGCATGAGCTAATTAATGAGATTCGATTCATCGAATGCTAACTTCATGAACACATGGCAGCATTTTTATCAGGGTAATGAGACAGGCATTACACATACAAAACTAGTAAGAGATCGGTATTTTAACATATTGCAGCGGTTAACAGAGAAACGAGTAACACTAGAGGACTAGAGCGCAGCAACATACCTTCAGCGAAGAGAGGGTGCGAACAATATGGGAAGTCAAATCGACCTGCAACGGAAGAGAAGACCCATACACCGTCAGATCCGAGACAAGTGCGGCGTACGAGACGAGGTGGGTTCGGAGATCTGGAGAGCGAGAAGTGGGGACTGGGGAGGCCACTGACCTTCCGATCTGCCCTGGAGATGACGAGATCGGAGTGCGCCGTGGAGGCAAAGACGCCGACGAGGAGGAGAAGGTGGAGGAGAGCGGCGAGACGCAGCGGCGTCGCCATTTTCGGCGGCCAGATCGCGTCGCGGGGATGTTGGTTTCGCGGCGAGAATGGGGAGGAGGAAGCGCTTTAAACCCTGGGCTCGGGTAGGGAGCGTGTGGCTGCCTACCTGGTAGGGGTGGTAAAATAAAGCTCGGGGCTTGCGAGCCGACTCGAGCTCGTAACGAGCTGGTTCGGGTATGTTTTTTTCGAGTCTAGTTGAGTTTTGTTTTTAGCTCAGAAAAAATACGAGTCGAGCTTGAACCGTTCGTCAAGTCGAAAGGCTCAGCCTAAAAAAATAGCAACGCACCCCGGCCCACAAGGCGCAAACCCTATCTGGCTATCTCCCCGTCTTCCCTCTCCCGTCCCGACTCGGCGACGGCAACTCCCTCCCGATCCCCCATCCCCATCCAGCCTCCCAGCATCAACCTCCCAGCTCCTGAGTCCGTCCCGACCTCCGGCTCCTCTCCCAGTCCCAGATCCCCTCTCGCCGCCCGTCCACTCTCCTCTCCCAGATCCCCCGATTCACCCCCCCCCCATCCACCTCCGGCTCCCAGATCCTCGCCCACCCGACGCCGCCGCTCTCCAATCTCCACCCCGCCGACGGCCGGCCTCTCGCGGTCTCGCCCTCTCCATCTGTTGGACCGAAAAGACGACTAGAGGGGGGGTGAATAGGAGTACGCTACCTTTTTCATAAATAATTGATCCAATAAAACTTTACTCCAGTAGCTATGGAAGCTATGAATAACAGTATATCAGTACAGCGGAAGACTAATATTGAATCCAATTCAAACCCCTAAGCAATACAACAAAAACAACAAAGATTGAAACAATTCAATGCATCAAGTGGGCAGATGACCGATTCTCCGGTCCGCCTGGGCTTGGGCAATCAACCGATTTTCTCCGTAATGTAAGAATGTTCCCACGATGAAGATGAAAATAGGTGAAACTTTTAATCTACTAATCCAAATTTGATGAAACTTGGAACACACCTTCTCTATGATATCAGGAAGCTATTCCAATCGAAGATTGTGATAATTCTTGGAAGAATAGCGATCCTTTTCGATTTGATTGAAGAGAGGTTCAAAATCGGGTCAAAACGAAAACTAGGTCAAAGCTCTTGCTCGTGGGTGATTGATGATCAAGATGATCCTAGATAGATTTCTACACGTCACAGCAAGCTAGATCACGTGAAGAAACAAGCAAAAACTCACGGATCAAAGAAAAACCTAAAATCATCAAATAGAGAGAAAGAACGCAATGAGACAAAACATTAATCAAACTTTCCTTTGATTGATTGATATGATCAAGGCTTATAGCCACTCCATCAATGGGGACAATGCTCAATCCAAGAGCACAAAAATCACATCAAACATCAAGAACCCTAGCCTCCACAAAAGCTCTCCCTGAGAAAATTAGGATTTACAAGAATTACAAAAGAGGCGAAGCTAAGATGCAGCCACCTCCCTCTCCTATTTATAATGGAGGCTTAGATCTTCTAGAAGTTTGACTCAATTGGGCTCCCGTTAAGGCCCAAAACAAACGGGACACATACACACGTATTTTAAAGCGTCGTCTTTATCTCCTCTTGACCTAACTAGCTACACCTAGCGTCATCTTGCGCCTCGGATTAGCTAATAGGTCACCCTTGTCCATCTTACACCACGCTTGAGTACATTGACTCACCCAAGCATCGCCGATCGCTCGACCTTAGCTCTCCAAGCCTAGTCCCGATCATCCTCGCTGTTGACCGTCGTTGACCACCAAGCAACCTGCATAACAATAGACAAGTAAACCGAATTTGGGAACAAGTTCTTCACAACTTGACCCATGTTAGTCAAAACATGCATCATGCACCATATATGCCCTGAAACTCATGACTTTGACCTAACAACCGCACATCGCCGCCACACCGGGCGACGAACCAAGTGGAATGACCGCCGACCATGGTCGGTCTGACCGCCACACATGGGCTGGTCTAACCGCCAGCAATGACTTAGCCGATTTTCAGTCTCTGAAAACCGAAATCTACTAGAATTTTTAATCCAATAGAACTTTTGACTAGAGACTCCAAAAATTATGGGACCAAGTGCAATAAAATCCCCTGTCTTGCCTACACCCTCTATTTTTTGCCCAGCTCAAAATAACACTTTTTAAGTTCACCAGTCCGACCACCGCCTATGTCGGTCGGACCGATTTAGGGCCGGTCTAACCGCCATGCTACGACCGGTTAGACTGGTTACCGCCTGACAGTTTTGAAACTTGTCAAAAACACATGAAAAGACAAACCGTAAACGCCATTGTCAATTGTCACATCATCATAAGATCTGGAGCATATCCCTATGATATCCACACCATCAACCCCGCCCCCTCTCCAGACTTCAGACCCCCAGTACACACCGCCGACGCCCGGCCTCTCGCCCTATACACCCGACGCCGCCGCCCGTCCACCCGGTGGCGCAGACCGCGTAGTCCCCGGCTCTCCGCCCTGCCATCAACCCGGCCCCCTCTCCAATCTCCACCCCGCATGTGCCCCATCCGCCGACGGCCTCGTCCTCAGCCGAACCGACGCCGACGACACCCGACGTGCATGGATCGGGGTCGGCATCAATGGAGCTTGGAGTCTCGTGCGCTAGGGAAGAAATCGGCCGACGTTGGGGGCATTGGGGCCTCGGCACTAGCGGGTGGGCGTGGATCCGGTCGTCGCCTCAGCTCCCAGGCCTAGCCGCCTCTTGATAGTGCCAAACCGACATCATCGTCCTCGATGGGTCCCGAGCTTTTTGCCTATGGAGTATGGACACAACATTCACTCTTTTGAAGTTTCTGAAGTAACATTTTGTGGCATATTAGTACACTAACAAGCATGAAATGTTTATGGACACAACAGTCACCCAACCACACAAGCAAATTATATGAATCAATGAGTATATCCTAGTCAATTCTAGATAGGTTATTGTGACACTACCTTGAATATACTGATAGTTTGATGAAATCATGAAAATAAACATACCACACAACAGTCACCCAACCACACAAGCAAATTATATGAATCAATGAGTATATCCTAGTCAATTCTAGATAGGTTATTGTGACACTACCTTGAATGTACTGATAGTTTGATGAAATCATGAAAATAAACATACCAACTTATCATATATAAAAATGTACTGACCAGGTAGGTCTTTCTGTAGAAGCTTCCATTCATTTTGGATTGTCTTCACCCAATCTTTGGTGGTCTGGTCACATATTTAGAGGTGGAAAATTAATTTACAGTTGGATCTAATACTAGAAATAGCATTCAAGAAATGGCATAACATACCTTCCCTGGTGAATGCTTTGCATAGTGGTGATCCGAGAAATCTTGAACAACATCAAATTGGTTAGATGACATGTAGTCATTAGTGTCAGGTCCATGTTTTGTCCTTGTCATCAACGAGATAATACTTGAACATTCAAGCTCATGTTTTTGCAGTGATAGTACAGTACCAGTCCCACTTGAACAGGGATCCAGCTAGCAGTGTATCTTCAAAATCAACCTTCAGTGCTGGAGGTAGAGTATTAGATGACTATCGGAGTTCTCTACGTCCGGCTATGGTTCAACATTTGGTGTGTGCCTCTAGCTGGATAAGAGGTGCACATGATGACATGAGACCTCCTATAGTTGTGGTAGGTTCATCCGTACTGCAATATTTTCCTATTTTGTTTTTTGCTTATGTCATGGTTAACTTGAATATTATGCATCTTTTCAGGAAGAAGATGAAGAGGATGATGTTCAAACCATTCCATTTCCTCAAAGCGTCGTAGAAAGCAATTAGTATGTTGAGCTTGCTGTCTACTGGTGAGAATTGACTAAAACTAAATATACTATTTTGGTATCTTATGCTATGCAAAGCAAAATGTTTGCTCACCTTTTGTATGTTAAACCTGCTGTCTTAACATACACCATCACATATTTGTTAAGACATGTGGGTCTAATGGTGGGTTTAGCACCCTTTAGTTAGGACCACACTGACAGACTGACCACTGCAGGTGTGCCTAATTAAATTCTTTGTTGTGCTGAATCCAACACTTGACATGACTGTGCAGAAACAAGTTCAGGTGCACAAGCCTGTGATGGATTTGCATCGGCTTGCAATATATCAATTTCACTATAGTTGGTGGCTTGGTGCATGATTATTGACATTTTTATCTAGGGCCACGAGGTAGATGCATTTGTCATTGGCACCTACCTAGTTACATGCTATGCACAAGCATCACTTGGCTGTGTATTCAAGTTAGTTGAGATTAACAAATAACCTCGCATTAGCATTAAACTTTCTGAAGATGTCACAAAGGTATGCATGTCATTAGTACCTCAAAGCAAAAATAGCTTTAGTAGTCTTTGATGCATCGTAAAGTTGTCTCAAATCGTAGCTCTTCTTCAGGTATCCATATCATGTAAAAAACGATGCTACAGGTTGTATGGAAAAGAAGGTTTTCCTTTCCATACAACCTGTATGCACGTTGTACTTAAGAAATAAGCTTGCATGAAAGAATGTCGTGGAAACAAAGTAATTAATTTTCTTGTTGCTTGCTTTAGTTTTTAAATCTCTGGTAGCACATCTTGTATGTGTTTGTGGGCTCTGTCATTTTTGCATTCCTTCATAGGCTGGTGAGAGGCTCCTGTGTCGTCATCCGTTCAATGTACCAAAGAGAGCGTATGTTGGTCCGCAACATGTTGAGGAGTTAATGAAATGCTACTGGCCTGGAAATTCATGTATGATTATCCTAGCATCTACATAGTATTAGATGAAAGACAGAGCAGTACTCAGAATGCTTGCTGAACTTTTTGTATGTTGAGCATGTTGTCTACTAATGCTATTCTGATCCTTTTGTACTGCAGGCTATGATGAAGTTGATGGACTGCAGGCTGCAGCCTATGCACTAAGAAATAGGCATAACATTTTGCGAACTGTTAGAGGACCTTTTGTTCTGTGGACTGTTAAATATTAAGTGTTAGTGCCCAAAATATGATGAATGCTTGTATTTGTATGGATTATGGACTGTTATGAATGCTTGTATGGACTATGGACTGTTAGAGGATCTTTTGTTATGTGGACTGTTAAATATTAGGTGTTAGTATCCAAACTATGATGAATGCTTGAATGGATTATGAAACTATGATGAATGCTTATATGGATTATGGACTGTTATGTTTCTGTCTTTGTTTATGATGAATGTCTTTGTTTATGATGAATGGATTATGAATTTATGATGAATAGCACACATAATCACATTATGTCATTGTTTTTGGTCTTGAGAAGGCACTGGCTCGAACGAGCTTTTCGAGCTGAGCCGAGCCGTGATTCGAGCTCATTTTTCAAACGAGCCGAGCCTGAGCTCAAACCGAGCCACAACGAGACGAGACGAGCCTAGCTCGTCTCCACCCTTACTGCCTGGGAGGAGGCTGCCAATTACACTTTCAAGTTTCAACTCAAAACGATCTAACAGATATCAAGGAAGACTGCCAGAATCGTTATGAACTACAATGGAAGGTTGTAAAATTAGTCAAATGTAGTAAGCTATAGAGATATATCGAGGAAGACTGTAAGAATCATTATGAACTACAATGGAAGGTTGTAAAAATCTGTCAAATGTAGTAAACTATAGAGATGATTGAACTTGATGCCAATGACAATTTTGAACTACAATGGAAGGCTGTAAAAATTAGCTAAATGTAGTAAACTATAGTGATGATTGAACCTGATGCCAATGACGATTTTGAAGTCGTCCACCAACGAACTCTTGATGTACTTGTGGAAGTTGAATTTGCTATTTTACGACAAATGTGTCTGCATAAATATAGACAACCACATGTATTGATTAATTATCATATTTCACCAGTCATGAATATAGGGATATCGAATCAATAATATGAACACATATCAGAGAATATGGTGTTAGATTTACCCACCTTAAGACAATATTGAGATTGTTATGATTTTATGTGTCATCAGTTAGTCTCAAATAATGATAATGTATAATTCTTAGGCCTGATATCAACATATTTTTCTACCTGTGTAACAGTGCATTTATAGGTTGCTAAATGCTACTCCGTAACTGGGTAGTTATAAAGGTAGCTTTCGGGTATGCTATGAAATATGCGGATAGATATGACTGGTCGGAAATGAGATTTGCCCTCCTAACATAATAGGATGGATATCTCTAGGCCCCTCGATGTGGTCGGATAAAGAAAGTGCATGGTCATACCACCAGTGGTCGAAGAGTCAACCACATTAAGTTATCCGACACTTGATCGAGAAAGTATTGAACAGTCCATAGAAGACAAATTATCTCACATGGAATTCAACCAGATATCGTATGACAAAGGGAGAATACAGGAGTAGGTTGCTCAGTTCGAATAGATACATACTAGTTGTATAGAGATACGAACTGGTCGTAGACTGGTCGAACATAATCACTAAGTGGTCGAAACCTGATCGTAAGGAGTTACGAACTAGTCGAGACTAAATATGAACTGGTCGTATAGAGATACGAGCTGGTCATAAGTGATAAGGACCTGGTCGTAGATCATATTGCATTAAGCTTTATCCGATATAATTTATGTGTATTCTGGAATCGTTATGTCCTGCTAGAAACCGCTAATGACTCATGGTCGAAAAAGGGTTTTCGAGTCACAACCGATTACGCATGAACCTAACGGGTCACACACTTAACGGGTTGGAACAAATATGTTCTGGATAGGATCCGTCATAGGCACTATATAAGAAGATGCATGAGGCTGTTGGGATATACGGGGCACACATTATGGGAGTTGCTCCGCCGAAACCCTAGCCGCCATCTTCATGAGAGCCGTACCGTGCGAGTTGGTGCTAGCACACCAGTATACGGTGTTCGATCCCTTGACGTGTGAATACCGTAGAGGTGCTACTGCGACTACTGTTGCGCTCGATGACAATTCGCGATCTTCATAAGGAACGTGATCAGCTGCTGGAGAAGACGATCGACGTCAAGAACGCTCTCTACGTTGGATCAGCCGCCCAACTCTTCGTCTTGCCGATTGCCGCGGACCCAAATATGCAATTCTGGACCCTCTGTGTATTTTGCACTAGTCCAGGATCACGCTAGTGCATACAGTATCAACATATGTAAATATCGATCCACACAAGACGATTAATATAATAACAACTAATTTGAATAGAAAATAATGGTTTTGACCTTATGGTTGAGTTTACATTTATTAAGCCACGCAAGGCTGACAATAGATAAAATAGCAGCAGCGGAATAGAAATAAACTTCGGCAGAATCCCATCAATTCACCACAGGCAACTGACTAGGATCAAGACCCTAACGATCGACACCTTCGTAGAACTCCACTTCCAAAGCAAGCGATGACTCCTCCACTTCTGTTGATTGTTTGAAATAAGTATGAGTACACAACCGTACTCGCAAGTCATACCACATAATACAATTTATAGATGATGGCTTATTCCAAAGGGATGGCTTTTGTGGTTCTTTTGCAGAAATGCAATATTTGCTATTGAATATGAATAATAGATTGAAAACATAATTCAAAACAAATAAGCTGTAATAATTTATCATTTGATTTCACAGAGACACACAGTCTAAACAAGTTATTCACACAACCATATGACTTAGATCACACAACTCCCTTCTCAAATGTTTTTATGAAAATCTACCCTCGTGTGAAATCCCCGAGCATGTCCATGACCATGATGCGCTATTCGAATAGATTAATTAAACACTCTGCACAGGTTGTACACTTTACCCACAAGATACAATCAGTGTAGCTAGCACTGACCATAACAAAACCTTTCAGAAGCTTCATCTCAAACATTGACACTCCTGATGTGCTTTACTACCGTCCAACCGATACACACTGCGTTTGGGTACGACACACACCGTTGGACAGGGATGCGGCGAACCGTCCCGCGATGTGATAAACACACCTCCAGTCCATCACATAGCTTAACCTACAACCTGAGTGGTCAATAGCAAGACTCCATAACATACTAAGTTAGGTCTGTCCCATACCAGGCATGTGGTTGTACAGTAAGGCTCAGTTCAATCGCGCACGAAGTTAATTCCTTAATTGACCAAGGTAAGACTTCCAATTTATAACTAAGTTACACAGTTTATCATTCCCAGCACACAGCTCCACCAATCACACAGAATCCACCACTTACCTCAGTCTAAATCTTTTCCCACCCTGTTGATTAAGTGCAACACATGCCATCAACGAGTAATAGCACACAGCACACACAATTTTATCACATAATTCCATAATCACTTAGCTAAGTTTATATTTGCAACTCACATGAGATGATGACTCGTAGCATGGCTAAGCAATCTACTCGTATCTAACCAACCCACGTTGGTGCTATGATAATACCAACTAATAATGAACCAACCTAGGGTGACAAAAGATCATGACATAACAATAGACAAGGTGGACATAACAATTTGGATTAATAACTAAACCTAAAGGCATTTAAATAAATACTTAAAATAGAATGCAATACATTGAAATAAAGTATTTTGAAAACTGGGTTCAATATGATCAAAGGTATAACTTGCCTTGGAATAGGTCTAGGTACTGATCTTGGTCTTGAGGCACTTCTCCTTCTTCAAAAGTTCCCAAAGAATTAACGTCTCCGCGTAAATAAAACAAATAAACAAAAACAAATAAATAGCAGATGCAAAATAAACTCCAAAAATTCAATAAAACTATAAATAAATAGATCTCGAATTTATATAAATTTAAAATTTTGAATGGGCTCAATCAGAGTTCGGATGTAAAAGATATGGGCTTTGGAAGATTGAAATTCAAGAAAATACCCTAAATTAGAATTTCGAAAATTTTTGAATTATTTTTTTAAAGAAAAATTGAATTATTGCGCAATGTTGATGTCAGCGAAGGAATTTCCAGAAAAAGAATAAATAAAAGAAATTCTGACATGTGGGACCCACATGTCAGCAGCTCGGTTCACGGTGAACTTGTTTCACCGAACCGATTAGATATGAGGCCGGTGGACCGTGCCACGCACGCACACACGCGAGTGCTGACTGGACGCCATGCCGATGACATGCGTGCACGAGAGATGACACTGGCGCTGAGGTGGCGGTTGATGCGGACGGTGGCGAGGAGCGGTGCTCGGGACCCGATGGTCGCCGGCGATCGACGGCGCTTCGCTGGCGGCGGAGGGTACCAAACAATTGCTGGCGCTATTGCGCACCTGATGGTGCCTTTACCGGCGGCTAGAAGTGACGGCGGCAACCGGTGGCGAGGCTGGAGCGGAGGCGGGAGTACTGCTGTTGTCGGACGAGTGCAACGGCGGTGCTCCGGCGACGAGGCGGTGCGCCCGAGGTGGCTCAGGTCCTGCTGGTCATGGGGTGAGGTCGGAGGCGACAGGCGGCGGCGGCGCAAACGAAGGAAACCCGACGGCGGTGACAATTGGAAAATCGACAATTGTGGCGGCGCTAGGGATTTTGAGAGGATGAGGGTGGCGGCTCTGGGTTGAGGAGGCAGAGGCGAACCTAGGGGTGGCTTTTATAGGGCCGGGGAGACATGAGACTGGAAACCCCCAAATTGGGGTTGAATCAGACTCCGGTTTGAAAACGGGGATAGAGTTTGTTTGGATTCCGATTGACTGCAGATATGGGTGCGGGAGAATCGGGGATTTGATTTGGGGGGTCGGCGCAAGGAAATCGCAACAGAATCTCTGTTGTCGGACGAAGCTCGGAAATGGCGGTAGACACACGCGTGGAGGAAGAAGACGGCACGAGGGAGACAACGACTCGGCGGTCCCACCTGGCAGCGACAAAGAGCGAGGCATGGGCGCGGGCTGGCGAGATCAGTGCGGAGGCAACACGGTGGCAATCCAGCGGGGAAAGGCGGGCGAGCAACGGGCGAACCCGCGGTCGTCTGATCGGCGTGTGGGGACACGCGTCGGGAGATCAACGGAGGAGGGTGCAGCGAGCGGCGAGCGAGCTGGCCCATGGAGCTGGGCTGCACAGTGCAACCCGGGCAGAATAGTGTTGGGCTTCGACCCATTACTGTTTCTTAGGATTTTAAATAGATTTTCTATTTTAGAAAATACAGAAAATCCAAATAGCAAATGAACTTGGAAAAATTCCAAAAATTCTAGAAAATATATCTAAACACATAGAATCCAAATAAAATAGTTTTGACCATTGTTGATGTTGGAATTAATCACATTAAATCGTTTTAACATGAAGGTCTATATTAAACATTGAATAAAAATACTAAAAATTAATATAAATTCAAATATTGTATTTTTCAACAAGTAATTATTCAAAATATTTTAAAAGCTCAAAAATTGGGATGTTACAATACTCCCCCCTTAAAGGAATATCGTCCCCAAATTCAGACTAGCTAGAGAAGAGGCTAGGAAACTCGGCTTTCAACTCTTCTTCAAGTTCCCATGTTGCTTCTCATTCTGAGTGGTTGCTCCACTGAAGCTTGCAGAAATGGACGGTCTTGTGACATCCAAAATCTTGACTAGTTTCTCTTTGTAAGTGAGATCTTCTTTCAGATCAATTGCATCTAACAAAGTTTGTTCTTCTGGCACACGAAGAGACTTCTTCAACTAAGAGACATGAAAGACATCATGCACTCATGCTAATGATTGCGGTAGCTCTAATTAATAGGCAACTTCTCCACGGCGTTCCAAAATCTTGATCGGACCAACATACCTAGGGGCAAGCTTTCCCTTAGTATGAAACCGCTTGACACCTCTGAGTGGAGTAGCTCGGAGATAAACAAAATCTTCAGGCTCAAAGCTGAGATCACGGCGACGACTGTCGGCATAACTTTTCTGCCTGGATTGGACTATCTTCAACCTTTCTCTGATCATGGCCACTTGTTGTTATGATTCTTGGATAATATCTAGTCCAAATACCAAACATTCAACAGTTTCTGACCAATTCAAAGGGATTCTACAGGCACGACCATACAAGGCTTCAAATGGTGACATTTGCAGACTAGCTTGATAAATATTGTTGTACGAAAATTCTGCATACGGCAAACTCTTATCCCAACTGGTATCATTAGCTAAAGCACAGGCTCTCAACATATCTTCTGATATTTGATTAATTCTTTCAGTCTGTCCATCTATATGAGGATGATAAGTAGTACTGAAATTCAGGTGAGTTCCCAGAGCTTCATGCAGACTTTGCCAGAAATAAGAGGTGAACTGAGATCCTCGATCTGCCACTATCTTCTTAGGAACACCATGCAGACTGACTATTCTTGACATATATAACTCTGCAAGGCGATCTCCTGAGTAGGTGGTTTTGACTGGCAAGAAATGAGCGACTTTGGTTAGACGATCAACTATTACCCAAATCGAATCGTAACCCGATTGAGTCCTAGGTAAACTGGTAATGAAATCCATTCCGATCTCTTTCCACTTCCACTCTGGAATCTTCAGCGGCTGTAACAAACCTGCTGGTCTCTGATGTTCTGCTTTTTACTTTTTGACACACGTCGCACAATACAACGAACTCTACAACTGAGGCCGTTAAGAGATTTCTTACAAGAAATATGATCACATGATTTGGTGTACCTAGTTGTATAATCACAGACAACGGTACCCAGTTTTTAAGAGGTAATTTTCAGGAATTCTGCGATGAACTTGGTATCAAAGTCCATTTCGCTTCTATTGCTCACCCATAGAGCAACGGAGCAGTTGAGCGTGCCAATGGTATCATAATGCAGGAGATCAAACGCCGAGTGTTCAACTAATCAATAAAATGGTTAGGAGCTTGGGTTCAAGAACTTCCTTCAGTTCTATGGACTGTTCGAACCACGACCAGTCGTGCGACCGGTGAAACATCATTCTTTTTAGTTTATGGAGCTGAAGCCATGGTTCCACCAGAACTAAAACTTGGCTCTGCTCGAACCGATTGTTTCAATGTAAACGATCGAGATGAACGATGACTTGATGATATCAATTTCCTTGAAGAACGACGAAACCAAGCCTTAATACGTTCGGTGATCTATCAACAAGCCATGCGAAGGTACCACAGTCGTAAGGTGCAACCTCACAGCTTAGCTGTAGGTGATCTGGTTCTCATAAAAATTCAAAACTAAGCAAATCGCAACAAGCTTTCTTCCAAATGGGAAGGTCCATACACTGTGGTCGAAGTCACCCGACCAGGCTCGGAACGATTAGCCATGTCTGATGGAAGGGTTTTGCTAATTCTTGGAACATTGATCAATTGTGTAAGTTCTTTGTTTAAATTTCATTTCATTTCCATTAGTTTTTAGGCATTCCTTTAATTTGTAATGACGAGTGATGTTGTTTATATGCATGTATCTATACTCTAGTCGTCTAGCGATTCATATGCTTTAGATTATGAAGATCATACTTATTCATTTCAAAATTCTATTATACTCTTGTTTGGCTCTGGTCGGGACACAGAAAACCTCCTAGTCGAAGTCTCTCCTTTTCCGCACGTTGTTCTGCCCAATGGAAGGAGCTTCCTAGCGACGGCTATTTTTCTACGATCCTTGCTGCCAGTCGGACTAGAGCATGAGCACGTATTGCAAAATATGTGTTATATCTTTATTTCTTAGCAGTCATTCCGACCAGTGTTGGTTACTGCATATAAATAAAACCACTTATCGTTTATTGCATACTCTCTTTTTTGCATATTTTCTTTCTCATCAAAGAAAGTCCTTTTCTTCCGACCATATATTGTTTTAGTAACTACTTTGATTATGAAAAATAGATTTACAACTAGTCGAAACCTGACACTGATTCTGACTAAAAAGGTTTCCTAGTATTACTACGATCAATTTTTCAAACAATCAGTACATACTTTCAAACAATGCTTGAGACTTAAGTTCATATTCTTGGCTTTATATAGTAAAGATCTTCTACTATAAAATAGTCGGGGCTAGGTAATATATGAATATTTCATAAGTCAACCAGATAAACAAAAGACTTCATCGATGAAGGAAATGTAAGTTTTACATTTTCATAAATCTTACATTATAATTTCCTACTTCTAGAGATCTCCCGGCTAATAGCTGCTTGACAGAGATCCGACCTCCATTTTCTCTGCAACCTTGTCTCCAAGAGGCCTTATTTCCTTGAGAAACTTGGTCGCCTCTTCAGGCAAGCAATTGGAATCTTCTTCAACAACTTAAATATTAGTAGAGGGGTCGGAAGCCTTCAGTTTTGCCAAAGCAAAACTAACTCCGCTCGCTATAGATTCCTTCATTTACTGGGAATAATGTTCTCTAGTAGTTTTGAGCAAGCTATTGAGATCCTCTAGAAGTTGTCCCAGGTAGTTCATCTTCTCTATTGGATCTCTCAAGGTAGGCAAGCTCGATCCTGATCCCATATCGAAGATCATCATATTAAGTGAAGTAATCTTTTGTTCCAGATTACACACAAGAGCTGCCTCCTTGTCTTGCTCAAATTCCAGAGCCTTTTTCGCTCTAGTAAGCGCTTGATTTTGTTCTACATAAGCAAAACAAGTGTTAAGTAAGAATGATTAGAAGAGATAAAATACTAAGTCAAGTTTACCACTAGTTACCTTCAATCTTCATTTCACAAGTTTCCAAAACTTCTTTGTGCATGGTCGTCATGAATGCAATCGATCGGTCTTTAGCTTGTCATTCTTCTTCAAGCTTGGTTATTCTGGCTTCTTTAGGCACGACTTCTTCTTTTATTTTCTCCAAATCTATCAAATATGATAAGGGAGAATAATTACAAGAAAAAAATAGAGTCACAAAGAAGAAAACAATTTAAGTAGAAAGTTCTTACTTTCTAATTCAGAGTATATTTGCTCCAGGGTCTTTATTCGCTTGATCAGTCCTCCGACCACAGCAAAGTTCTCGACCATGTGCTACATAGATAACATTCTTCCTTAAGTTTCCTATAAAAACTTTAAGAGAAACTAGGGAAATAGTTTCAGATACTTACCCAAATTGCCACATCATTATATTCGGCCAAAATATTATCAGGACTCGTCTTGGTTTGACAGTCTGATATTTGCTCCCAAACGGCATCAATCTCCTTATCCTCGATAAATTGAGGGAAAAAGGAACTGTTAGTTTGGGAAGGATTACTTACGAGAGTCGGAACCTGTTGAGGATCTTTGGGATTTCTACCTCCGCCGATGGAGTTATGATCACCATAGGATCCGAACAAGTTCTAGCACTGACGCGTGCTCGGGGCTTCCTCGACCACTTTCTCCCTAGGAACTCTAACCTGAGGGAAGTTCTGGTCGAAGACTTCTTCGACCACTTGAACTTCCGGTATATCCTGGTCGGAAATGACCGGAACACCAGAAGATCTACACAAAATGAAGAGATAAAATTTAGGAGTTCAAGATCACCAAAGACATATAAGGTATGCACTCATATGACTACTTCATTTGTACATACCTAGTCAATTTTTTGATCTTGACCTTAAAGCGTGCTGGTTTAAAATCCGTAGTGCTCGTCTTCCTCTTCTTTTCAACCATTTCGCCAGTTCTGAACTGGTAGGGTTGGTTGTACCATTTACATTCTCCAACAGTAGATCAGAAGTAATATTCTCGACCAGTTGGTCAAGAATAAAGCTCCTGATCGTTGGATAGGAGGGTGTAGACTCGTTGGTCTCCAAAACAGTTGCTTCAACAACAACAACTGGCAAGTCTTGAGCGATTGCATGGGACTCAACGATTATCGCCTAGATCAACAAACAAAGTTAGTCAGGCAATGAACATGCTTCATCTAACAATAAATATTTTTCGATTACCTACCTCTACGAGACCACTATCTTGAGTGATTGTAAGAATGGTCGGATCGCCAATTGGCTCACATGTTTCAATGGCCTCATCGATCCTAAGCCCGACCGACTACATATCAAAGAGGATTTTAGGTAGAAACAGATCAAAAAATATTGGAAAGATGAAAAGTAGTTGATATTTTTATCCTGAGTCTCTCAGCCCTCTCTTTTGCGGTAATGACCTCTAAGATAAGAAGGAAGCCAGCCATTTCGCCATGCTATCCAGCGCAGATCATCTTGATCCGACTCTTGATCTCATCAGGAGATAAGGCTGTAAACAATAAATAAGAGACTTTAGGTTTACAAAAGTAATCAACTAGTAAAGCAAACTGGTCAGAATCCATTGGAATTTACCTTCCCTGGAGTCCTTGATCTCATCGTCATGACCAATGTACCAGAGCATCGCATGAGCTCTAGCCTTCAAGGGACTTATCCGGCGTATGGAAAAGTCCCTCACCACATGTCAGGAGGTTAAACCCCTGACATTAAGGAGTTGGATGGCTTCAACCCATCTCTCCACTTTTCCCTCCCTCTTTGAGGAGGAGCACCATCGCGGATTCTCGACCGCCTTTCTACCGATGTAGTAAAGGTTGTCTTGCTGCGTGATCTTCATATAAAACAAACTTTTCTTCCATGATGACCACGAAGATTTTGGGTACATGGGAATGTACTCATCGGCTTTTCCATCGTGGAGGCGCAAGGTGCACTCTCCGAGTGTACCGGTCGTCTTCTTTGTATTCGTCATTCTGTAGTAGTACTTGAAAAGATCCATTGTTGCGGGAATTTCTAAGTACGCTTCGCAGAGGTAAACAAAGATAATAAGGTTGGCGATGGCATTGGGGGCCAGATTAACCAGTTCCACTCCATAATACTGTAAAACTTGGGAAAGAAAGGAGTGAACTAGGAGCCTAAAACCGCATTCGATGTATGCGAGGAAAACATGAATTTCTCCATCTTCACTGCTCAGAGAATGCTCCCCGATAGCTGATCTCCAAGAAATCAGATTCCTATCGGATAGCAACCCAATCTTCTCTAGACTTTCTAGCTTCTTCTCACTCAGATCAGAAACCGACCAGTTGGTGATGAGATCCGACATGGTGGATTCTTTTGGATGAAGAAGTCAAGGTGGTCGATTCTTTTGGATGAAGAAGTCAAGGTGGTCGGAGGCAATTTTTTTCCTTTTGGAAAGTGAAGAGGAAACAGAAGGCGTGAAAACCCTAATACCCAGTTCAAAGGTGTTTTTATAGCCGCAATTCTCTAACCGCATAAAGGGGTTAAGAGAAGTCCAAAGGACAAAATCTTTTTGACCAACGAACAGAAAAGCTTCTCAAGTCCCAAGGCAGTTTCTCAACTTTAAAATGAATATAGACCACTTCGAATGTCACAACATTTTGTTGGACCGAAAAGACGACTAGAGGGGAGAATAGGAGCACACTCACTTTTTCCCAAATAATGAATTCAACACAATTTCACTCCAATAGATATTAGGAAGCTATGAAGATCAATATACCAGTACAGCGGAAGACTAGTATTGAATCCAATTAAATCCCCTAAGCAAAATAACAAAATCAACCAAGATTAAAGAATCACAATGCACTGGCGGTCTGACCTCTGGACCCAGCCGGTTGGACCGATTGCCGGGCGGTCGGACCGCTCCAAAATTGGTCGGACCGGCGATGATGGGCGGTCTGACCGGCAGACTCCAGAAACGATCTGAAACAGTAAAATCAGCCCGATGACGAAGATGCAATTATATCAAACTTTTGATTCTCAACTCCAAACTTCACGAAACTTGGCACACAACTTCTCTATGCTATTGAGGACCTATTCCAATCAAATATTATGATAATTCTTGGATAGATCCTGAACAGTTGTCACTTGAATAACAGAAGGTCTAAAACCGGGCAAGAACGAAAACTTGATCCTAATGCTTGCTCGTGAGTGATTGATGATCAAGATGATTCTAGATAGATTCACACATATCACAGCAAGCTAATTTACATGAAAGAATCAATCACAAACTCGCGGATCAACGAAAGCCCTAAAATCACGAAATTGAAAGCAAGAACGAAAAGAGACTTATCTCAAGCAAACCTTGCATAGATTAAGAACGTGATCGTTGCTGGATTACACCCACACCATCATGGATCAGTGGTCAATCCTAGATCACGAAATTCACCTCAAACCATCAAAAGCCCTAGCCTCCACCTCAACTCCGCCTAAGCCAATTAGGGTTTTGAAAACAACAAAGAGGTGAAAAATAGCGAGAGAGATTGGTGCAGCCACCACCTCCTCCTATTTATAGTGGAGGCCTAGAACTCTCTAGGGTTTGACTCAATTGGGCTCCCGTTAAGGCCCACTAACAAACGGGTCACACACGCACGCTTCGCAAAGCGCCTTCTTTAACCTTTTGACCTAAACCGCTTCACCATGCGCCATGGATTCGCCAATAGGTCACCCTTGTCCATCTTGTGTCACGCTTGAGTCCATTGACCTCACCCGGCACCGTCGATCGTTCTGGACCTCAACTCTCCAAGTCTAGTCCCGATCCTCCTCGCCGTTGACCGTCGTTGACCACCAAGCAACCTGCACAACCATAGACAAGCAAACACGAATTTAGGAATAAGTTCTTCACAACTTGACCTATGTTAGTCAAAACATGCCTCATGCAAACCATATACCATGATACTAATGACTTTGACCTAACAAAACAAGATCGCCACGAAGTTGGCTGACGTTCAAGTAGAAACCGGTCCAACCGCTCCATGTGAGCTTGGGACCGCCTCTCGCCGGCCGGACCGCTCCTGTGAGCCGGCCGATCACCACCAGGACTTAGCCGAAATTCATGCTCGAAATTCGAACCTTCGGAAACTTAATCGAATAGAACTTCTCGAGACTCCAAAATCATGAGACCAAGTGCATTGGGATCCCCTCACTTGCCTACAACACCTATTTTTGGCCCACCGATTCGAACACTTTTAGGTCACAGTAGGTCCGATCACGCACATGGCCGGTCCGACCGATTTGGGACCGGTCGGACCGCCATGCTAGGACCGGTCGGACCGCCCTTGTCCAGAATGCCTGAAACTTTGTCGAAAACTTGTGAAACGACAAACCGTAAACACCATTGCCAATTGTCACATCATCCTAAGATCTGGAACATATCCCCATGACATCCACACATTTAATGGGGATCTGTCCGATACGATTTCATCGGAAGAAAGTGTTTACACACGACCCATTCATTTAAAGTTCGAGGGCTAGCTGATGAGGATTAAAACCCCTATGTATTACTTTAATACATAAAGAGAGATTATACGTCTTTGTGGTTGTAACCCCTAAGGCTAATGACCTCACTGGTCGTAAGGATTCTGTGGATATCATGGGGATATGCTCCAGGTCTTAGGATGATGTGACAATTAACAATGGTGTTAACGGTTTGTCGTTTCATGTGTTATCAGTAAAGAAATAGTGTTGTTAGGCTTCACGCGACCAGACCAGCCTAAGCGGCGGACAGACCGGCCTAAGATCGGTCCGACCGGCCTAAGCGGCGGTCGGACCGGCAATGTCAGAAAGTGTTGGATTGAGCTGGGCCAAAAATAGAGGTAGAAGGCAACAGAGGAGATTCTATTGCACTTGGTCTCATAACTATTGGAGTCTCTAGTCAAAAGTTCTATTGGATTGAAATTTCCAGTAGGTTTCGGTTTTCAGAGGTTGAAAATCGGCTAAGTCATTACAGGCGGTCTGACCGGCCAATAGCTAGCGGTCAGACCGACTAGGGTGGGCGGTCAGACCGCCCTTTTCACTTGGATCGTCGCCCGTCTGGCGGCGATATTCGGTTGTTAGGTCAAAGTCATGAGTTTCAGGGCATATATATTGCATGATGCATGTTTTGACTAACATGGGTCCAGTTGTGAAGAACTTGTTCTCAAATTCGGTTTACTTGTCTATTGTTGTGCAGGTTGCTTGGTGGTCAATGACGGCCAATGCCGAGGATGATCGGGACTAGGCTTGGAGAGCTGAGGTCCAGAACGATCGACGATGCCGGGTGAGGTTAATGTACTCAAGCGTGGTGCAAGATGGACAAAGGTGTAGCTAGTTAGGTCAAGGGGAGTTAAAGACGGCGCATTAAAATGCGTACGTAAGTGTCCCGTTTGTTTTGGGCCTTAACGGGAACCCAATTGAGTTAAACTTTTAGAAAGTCTAAGCCTCCACTATAAATAGGAGAGGGAGGTGGCTGCAACTCATCGTCCTCTCATTTGCTATTTTTGTAAACCCCAATTTTCTTAGGGAGAGCTTTTGTGGAGGCTAGGGTTCTTGATAGTTTGATGTAATTTTCATACTCTCAGATTGAGCATTGTCCTCCATTGATGGAGAGGCTGTAAGCCCATATCATATCAATCAATCAAAGGAAAGTTTGATCAATGTTTTGTCTCATTGCGTTCTTTCTCTATATTTGATGATTTTGAGTCTCTCTTTAATCCGCGAGTTTTTGATTGAATTCTCCATGTGATTTAGCTTGATGTGACATGTGGGAACATGCCTAGGATCATCTTGATCATCAATCACTCACGAGCAAGTTTTTGGATCAAGTTTTCGTTTTGACCCGGTTATGAACCCTTCTTCAATCAAACGAAAAAGGATCACTATTCTTCCAAGAATTGTCACAATCTTCGATTGGAATAGGTTCCTGATATCATAGAGAAGGTGTGTTCCAAGTTTCATCAAGTTTGGAGTTGTAGATCAAAAGTTTCAACTATTTGCAACTTCATCATCGAGCTGTTTGATCTGTTTTGGAGGCCAGTGGTCAGACCGGCCAGAGTCACCAGTCAGACCGGTAGGCAATCGGTCCGACCGCTAGTAACACAGCGGTTTGACCGGTAGTGCATTGATTTGCTTTAATCTTTGTTGATTTCGTCATTTTGCTAAGGGGTTTATATTGGATTCAATATTAGTCTTCTGCTGTACTTATATACTGATCTTCATAGCTTCTATAGCTACTGGAGTGAAATTTGTGTTGAATCCATTATTTGTGAAAAAGTGAGTGTGCTCCTATTCACCTCCCTCTAGTCGCCTTTTCGTTCCAACATATTCCAGAGGTTACATAATAAATACCCTGATCGGACAAGGTCCCGTACCTATTCCCTGACCAGTTAACTACTCGTAAAGCTTTGAACTGATATATGCATCCAAATTCAGGTATATCCTTTACCGTGTGATGAATGGAACACGTGTTGTATATTCCATACCACACGACGTTACATAATCCTAAGACACTGACTAATAGTTGAATGTCTCACCAATATTTAATCGCACAGCAATTGATACTTTAATCAACTGCCACCTCTCTCCGACCAGACACAACGCTTCGCACAGGCGTCTTCTCCAGAAACAACTGCCACTTCTTCGGAAGCTATTTAAAGATGGAGCATGGAAGGAGGAGGGGGGCGAAAGCGAGATAGACGATAAGACTCTGGGAGGCAAAGAAGACAAGAGCATAGCCAACATTATACTCAGTGTAATTAGGATTAGTCCGTTGCCTGATCGTAGGCATTCCTTGTAAACAACCATTTCATAGTAATAAAGAGCGACCCCATTCTCTTCCAGAAATACGCATCATTTTCCTCTATTTTTATATATTTTCACAAGATCGACGATTTGATCGTCGACACCCGGCTTCTCTGTTTTTCTTTTCAATTAAATATTCAATTGGAAAGCTTCAAAAATCCATACCTTTTTTTATAACTCCAAAAATTATGAAACTTGTTTCAAATTTTTTCTAAAATCAAGATCTTGCTATTGGCACTGACCTTGTTCAATTTGAAGTTCATTTATTATGAGTTTGGTATTTATTTGCTCTCTCTGTTGTTGTGTTTTTTTCCGGTACTTTCATCCGATTAGGGTTCAAAGACGCAGGAGACCTCCCCTTCGACCAAGCTCAAGAGTATCAAGACCCCGCTGCCTTTAACCAAGGCGCGTCAATACTTTGATCATTTTGAGCCTACTTTTTATACAAATTATATTTATTTAAAATAGCAAAGTTGCATGCTTTAATTCTATAATCAAATGCATGTTAAAGCTTGAGGTAGTTAAACACCCAATTGATGATTAATTAATTATTACCCATCCTTTGATAAATTGAATGCCTCATTCCATGTCACCCTAGTAATTATGTAGTAAATACTAGTATAGGTTGTACTTAAAAGACATGCTAGACTTGCTTAAGTAACGAGACAATAAATGTCATGTTTATCATCTTTTAATCATGAAAGTGGTTTTGGACAGTTATTGGATGTAAATGACTAGCGTGTTGTGTTAATTGGTTTTCCTCCCCAAAACCGTCCAGATGAATTAAGGACTTAATATTGTCATGACTTCTTGTGTAAAACAAGTACAACCACAAGTCTGCAAAGTGCAACTTGGCTTAGTAAAATTATTGAACCCTGAATGTCATCCCACAACTGGTGTTTGAAAGTGTGCAAGTGGCAGGATGTATGCTGGCTTGAAAGGGACACCGAGGAAGATGAAGTTGCCAGCTGCGCTAGTCCTTGTGGCCGGAGCCAGCTGCGCTAGTCGTTGTGGTGAATATCTTGCACAACTTATGGAATTGGCCATAGGGGTGAGATGACGGAAGGGGCAAGGTAGTTTGAAACGTTACTGCGACAATCGCTCAACTACATGACTAAGGAATCATGTGGGGTAACGAGTATGATTATCTCTTGTGGGTACAGTGTACAACCTCTATAGAGTCTAAACTGTTTAAACAGCCGCACCTACGGTCATAGGCGGGCATGTGACCTTAACTTGAGTTAGTTATATTACAAAAACCTTTGTGGGTGGATTACAACGAAGACGGATCACCTAGCATGAGGTTGGATTTTTCCTGAGCCGTCGAGCTCAGTGGTGTGAAGGAGCGGAGGTAGCTCCAACGAAATGATGCATGTGTAGAGTTCCGATGGAGGGAACCTCTACTGTTATTTAATATTGCACTTACTCTCTTTAATAAAATACAATTTGGTTAAATTGCTAATTCATAGGAGTTTGTAATTATGATAATTAAAAATGTTGCTTTAGCAAATAAAAGAGTCTAAGCTATCCTTGTTAAGCCTTGCATGGATACTATTTGCATACTGTGTGTTAGCTCGCGAGCACGGTGGTTATGCTCACTCCCCCCCCGCCCCAAAACCCTCCAGATGATATAGATCAAGGAGACTACGCGTACTACGAGGATCCCGAAGTCGATGGCCAAGGGAACCCTGAAGAATAGTCTAGATTCTGTAATCTAGGTCTCACCCCAGTCTAGTGGACTCGTCGGTACTTGCGTACAACCGATATTACTCAATCCTTGGATAATATCAGTCGTACGTAGGTCACCCCAGTCGCTTGCCTGTGGAGAGATGAGCCCTATCCCCTCTTTTGCTTCTGCTGTAGCTACATGCTTTTATGTGATGTAATCAATTTGGCCTGGTGACCCTTATGTAAAACTCGACTCGACGTGTTCTATGCCACTTTGATGTCTGTTTGTATTGAATGACTTAATTCACGCTATGTATGAAATGATTCAGCGATGAGCCTGTGAGTGCTACCTACTGATCCATGGAGTAGCACATTATTTTTCATAGAGGATTTGAGATTAGAAAATCCCGGGCCCGACATTATCTCTCCCTTTCATTTCTTCATTCTTATGATACACACTGCTGCCTAGGAGGAGCATTCCTAAATGCATTTGGCGCAATTGTTCTTGGTGCACCTGTTGGAATCAAGTAAGTGTAGACTGACAAGGACGCTTATGATTGTTGTTTGCTGTATGCTACCCGGTAATTAGGAATCATGACTAGAATCACCATTTTATGCTGTTTGTTTTATATTTATCCTTATATTGTACATCTCATTTTAGCAGAATTCACAAGGATATTTCATTTCATACATAACAGTCTTAAAGAAAAACATACATACTAACATTCCCTTATCTGATGGGATTGCACATTTGCAGGTATTGTACAGAAACAGCCTATTGGTCACTTCTCATGTCCCTATTCACGGTAAGTGCCATTTGCCCTCCTTTACTTACACTAGACTGAGCACTGGAGCACAACAAGATTGACAACTGGAGTACCGGACAACAGGCAGTTTTGCCGGTCTTGTGCTGGTACTTCTGGACAGTCATGATTTACCCCTTTATACTTGTATGCTTGCAGCAAATCGAGGCACAACAAACTAAATGTGTCTTCGGAGCATCCAAAGGCGATTGGCAGAATGTGCTTTCTCATTGCATGTACATTCCAGACTTCTAAACAAATTTAAAATGTGAGGTTCATTATGTGGAGAGCTTTGTTTTGTACTGTGTAGTGATTACCTGACATTGTAGTTGATTTTGTGTTTTCTCGCACGTCAGTTATTGCAGATCGACTGATCTTGTGGACTGCATGATCTCTGCGCCTTCTCATGGAGCTGTAATAGGAGCATGGCTTGGTGCTTGGCCTATGCCTCTTGATTGGGAGAGGCCTTGGCAGCTAAATTAAGATACTAATCTCATGCAGTATGTTGTTAACTACATAGACATGGAAAGACACGGGTATCATGAAAGAATAGAAGCATATAGAGATGTTTATGCATGTTCAGTAGATAACATAACAGCTTAAACTCTAGCTCATGAACTAAACTTTCAAGTCTGTAACACAAATGCATTAGTTTGTCTTGTTAGGAATTGTGTGTGTAATATTGAAGAGGCCTAATAGACGATATATATAGGAGTACAAGAGGTATATGCCATATATAGATAAGGCATATAAGAGTCCCTATTCTAACTCCTATTCTAACATATCTCTAACAACCCCCTCAAATGCAAGGCGTATGCAATAGCATTGCATTTGGAAAGGGTTGATACTAAAATATGGAAAATCCAAAGTCCGAGTCTTGATAATGTCGTCGTAGCATGCAGCTTTTGGAAAAAATATATCGAGTATCAAAAAACCTCCTCCCATCCGGTGTCGTGCGACGGCTCATAAAGCACAAGGTGCAGGAGCAAAGTCAACCGTGGTAACAGATCGAAGAAGATGATAAAACCGACATGAATAAAGAGAGCTATCAAATCAAGTCGGATAGGAATTGGTGGAAGCATGGCGGCGCAGATCGTAGCCCAAGACGGCGGCGATGCAGTGCACAAGAAGTGCAACGAATGCACAGTGTAAAAAAAAGCACAACGCAATGCACAAGAAGCGCAACAGAGGCGCAATGCAGAAGAAGAGCGACATAATGAACAAAAAGTACAACGAAGACGCAGTGTGGAAGAAGCGCGGCGGCCTTGAAAGCTTGGAGCGGCGGATCTGCAGCGACTCGAAGAAATAGCAGCGGGAGCGGCGGCTGCTGCAATGCATAAGGCAATTCCTATGCTTCTATAACTCACAATAAATTTGTGGACTCGCATGGCTAAGACGAACTCAAAAATTGAGTGCTACGGACTTGGATGGACACAACGGAAGAACGACACAAATAATAAAAGCCTAAGGATAACTAGTAGTAGCACTTTTAAAACAGCAGAAGAAGCTGGAGCTGATGAAGCCATTGCAGAAAAACCGAAGCCGAAACCAAGGAAGCCGGAGCGGCTTCGGCTTGATCCAGCCGTAGTGGTGCACGCTACTTCTCCTCGGGCGGAGGAACTCCCGAGAAAAATACCGGATCTCTCTTCCTTCCACCTCTCTGCTCCCTCTCCTCTGAGAAAACCGAGCAGCGGCGACGGGAGTCGAAGAGGCACGGGCGGAGGAACTCCCAAGAAAAATACCAGCGGGATCGCGAGGAGGCAGCGGAGCAGAGAGATGTAGTGCGGATCCACGAGCCAACGAAGCAGAGGAGGAGGCGATGAGCTCCAGGCGGCGGTGCAGAGGTGCAGCGTGGATCTGCGAGCCAATGAAGCAGAGGAGCGCGGATCCGGTGGTATCAGCCGAACAATCCAAGAACACGCGAAGATGCGTCGAGAGGGCCGGATGTACGGGTCGGAGTCGAAGCAAAGGAGGCCGGAGGACAGGGGAGAAGCGCGACGAAGGGTGTCGTCGCATGGGGGAGCCGAGGCGGTGTCGGCGCCGGTCGGATCTGAAGCAGAGGAGAAGAACAAGCGGCGGCCCGGCGGAAGCAAACGGCGACAGACGCTCGTGCGCACAGGCTCGTGCGACGACTCCTTCAATGTCGAGGTGCTCGATGTCCCCGGCCTGTAACGCCACCAGGTCGGTGCCGCGAGGGCCGAGTGGCGGTGGGATCCGGCGCGGGGAAGGGCCCGGCGGCCAGTTCTGAGGCCAGGGAGCAGCGGCGGCGGTGAGGAGGGCGGCTGGATCCGGCGATGGGAAGACGGAGAAGGCGGCGGGATCCGGATCAGAAGGCCAGCAGCGCCGACAAGAGGACGCCGGTCCCAAGCAACTCCTTCCTCAGCTGTGGCACGGCGGAAGATGAAGTGGCGACTCCGGATCGAGAGGTTGAAGGCGCGGTGTTCACCAAGATCCAGGTACACCCGATTCGATCTGCAGGCGGCCGATGAAGCCGGTCGTCGGGCACAGCCTCGGCAGCGTGCTGGCGCTCCTCGTGGCGGACAAGATCGCCACATCCGTCCCCGACGTACCGCCCGTCGCCGTGGTCTCCTTAGGCGAACCGAAGGTGGGCAACAGCACGTTCGTGGACAAGCTCCAGAAGAGCGGCGATGACGAGAGGCTGCCCCGGGAGTGGAGATTGCTCCTCTCGGGGGCAGCGCAAACAATGAAGGCTAGGTTAGAGGCTTGGTTTAGAACCTTAGCTCTGATACCATGTTAGGAATTGTGTGTGTAATATTGAAGAGGCCTAATAGGCGATATATATAGGAGTACAAGAGGTATATGATATAGATAAGGCATATAAGAGTCCCTATTCTAACACCTATTCTAATATATCTCTAACATATATCTGATGTTCTGTTGGAACTATTCAATATTATCACCTCATTTAGTCATTTATTTGAATTTTTTAAGTTCCATCACGCATCTTACTTTTCGGTGAAGTATTTAGTGGAACATGGATGATGCCTCCTTTACTGAGCCTTGCGACTGTCTGTTCTTATTGCCCCATCTTGATTTTGCCAGTCATGATTGCGTTTCCTTTTATCTTCCTTAGGAATGGCCGATATGTGTCACTTATGGTGCAATTGTTGGACATTTGATTGGCATGGTCGTATCACTGATCCTGATAGTTGCTCACAATAGAAGAGTTCGTGTCAAAGCTGACTAGCCCATGGATAATGAATGCCTTTGTTTTTTTTCCTGGTCATGATCTATCCAGATTATACTGTACAACAGTTTTTCCACAAGGCTTTGTATTTGTTGATTAGATTTCTTGTTGAGTGTATGTGCTGGTGCCTTTCGATAGGTTCATCCAGGTAATGCATTGTTGCCGCTTTCACTTTAACCTTTTTTTTTTCTCAGCTATTAGATTATTTTCTTGAATGTAATGAGACAAAAATATGTCATTTACTAGTTTTTTATATAGAGGAAAAGAGGGAGGTTATGGCGTTCCGGCATGCCGCTTGCATGTTTCTTCATAAAGGATTTGTTGCACAAACCTACCTAGTTTATTTTTTGAATCAGCGAAAATTTCCTAATCCCTATTGTATCAATCTTCACATATTTAACTCTTATGTTTGCTATACAAAAGATAACATGGATACAGAAAGTCGTCCCATCACCGTTGCATGCTGAAGGAAAAATCAGCATCCGCAATGTCAATATCAACGGCCGCCGCCGCGGTCACCCTCCTCCTTTCAGGGTCTAGCCTGTGCAGTGGCTGCACCCCCGGATACAAGTCCGTGGCCTCCTCCTCGACCCTCGGCGAGGCCGGCGCGCTCTGGGGATCATCCGACCTCCCCCTTTGCTTCTGGAGCAGGTGCACCGGGGACGTGCCTCGGCTCGGCGTCGTGTCGCCGCTCATCTGGGCCATGAACTCGTCTGCCTCCCGGAGCTTCTTCTTCTCCCTCGCCACCTTCTGCCAATTCATCAGGGCCTTGACCGTCTGCTCCTCGAAGATGGTCTTCTTCATGTGCGAGCCCATCTGCACGTGAGCACACACACAAGGTTGGATGTGATGTGAATCATGTGAAATGTGATCCCATGTCCCTTTTTTCATGGCATTTGTAGAGATTTATCAACAATTTTACCTGTGTGACAAGCGCATAGAGTGGGAAGGTGATGTAGCTGCATAGGATCTGAAGAGCTATCCCCACTACGACTTTCATGATGCTCAGGCCCATGTTTTCATGGTAGCATTTTCTCAAGCCAGGGGTGGCCTGTGATCACAGAACAACCAGTACAAGTTTGTCAATGTACTAGTTCAGCAGTGAGTGCATAACCGTCGATATAAGCAAGTCGCATACCAGTGCCCATACGAAATGTGCCATCTGAAATGCATTCTGGTGATTCGATCGGCAGCATGAGCAGTCACAAATGGATGTTAGTAAGGTGTTTGCTGGTTGTCCTGTTCTGAAAGATTAAGTAGTTGAATAAGGTTACACATGTACCTGGAAAAGTGTTAGGTGTATGAGAAACAGGACCCAGCCAGGCCGGTTGAACCAAAAGAACTTGTTGTTTGGTTCAACAACAGGAGCCCCCTTGATCACAGTTGCTCGGTCTTGTATATCTTGGGCCATCTCCATAATGACAATCTCTAGCTTGGTCCCAACTAGCAAGAGGATCTGAAAACCATGACATGTTTATTTATTTATCTATATTATAGAATCAAGTCGCAATTGAGTTGTTTGTTCCTTTCAACAAAGAAATTCACACTTACGGTGAGTGGGACAAAAGAAATCCAGATGAGCGTGCCGATTCCTACGCATAGATAAAGTCGAAAAACGATGGTGATTACAAGACAAATTCAAAGCAAGTATGGAGCACAAGAGAGAATGAGGTAGGACAAGTCATACCGTGGATATCAAGGAAGAGTGTAACAATCGCCACAAACCACAATGGGAGGCTGCAAAAACCAGCCAAATATGTCAAGATCCAAGTACCAACACCATGACTTAGCAATAGCATAGGGAATATACTGACAATTAAAAACCCATGGAGTACTAGACTATAAAGAGGATTGAACCTGATGCCAACGACGACCTTGAAGTCATCCTCCAACGACCTCTTGATGTACTTGTGGAAGTCGAACTTGCTATTTTGCGACAAATGTGTCTGCATAAAAAAATATCATGAATGTTTATACTGTAACAAATGCAATACCCTCAAAAGCTTGCTCTGTTGTAACAATGGCTAAGAAGAGAGGTTTAGTACATTGATGAAGCCTTGCCGCATGGTCAGGTAATCCACCTTGGTGACTGACCCGAAGAACTGCCTGAAGAACGCCACCTGAAGGCAAACATCACAAAGAATGCAGGTAAATAACAAAGGGGATAGGCTAGGCCGCAGTAAGAATTAACCACGCAGACAGAGATCAGGTACACGAACTCACAATCCATCTGACTCCAGGGGTGCTTGAGAGGCCCAGATGCCGCCTCACGAACGACGTCTGATGTGTTAATCGGAATCGTGAAGGATCTGCAAGAATTGAACATATCAGCTTCACTTTGATAGGGACTGCCTTGAGGAACATGCATTAGGTTCTGATTTATGAACCTTACCATTTGCGAACTGATACTCCAATGAGCTGGTCTCTGATTCCCATTTCTTCCATTTTTTCATCTGCAGGAAATAACACATCTTCTCATTGAAATTCAAAGTATGGATTCACGGTTTATCTGGAACAAATGGGAGCACTGAACAGATATGCCTGACATGCGGTTAACCACTCACTTTTAAGCGCCCTAAAGCCATCGTGATGACGCTGTAAAGAACATGGAACACCGCGAGCACAAAGATGAATATATGCAGCTGGTGCATACTGCCTGGCGACATCAGCGCCACCTGGCCCTGCAAAATCAAGCAAAACGAAGAAGAAAAGTTATTGCTTTCATCTTCATATATACCGGCCGGGCACCAAGACGCGCAATCTGTTCGGCCCAACTCTCAGAACAGCTTCTGTCTGACGTTGCAACGCTGCTCACCGACGGGCACGTGTTTCCTGCGGCCGCGCCGGCCAAGAACCGACGAGGATTCACTTCTTCTCCGGGGTACCAAAGTAGCCTCCGGCGATTGTCCTTGTCACCGCCGGCCCCATCGGCTGCCTTGCACGGCAGCATGATACTGCCAGCCTTCTCAGGGATACATATCTTGGAGATGGGGGTTTGCCCCACAGTGAGGAGCAGGGATATGAAGCCCAGCAGCATCAACTCTGCAATTGATCATAGAAAAAGAAAGAAAGAAAGAAAGAAAGAATCAACCAGAGCCAATCAGGATCCATCACGAGGATGAAATTATGTATGTAACTCAATTTTCCTTGGAGTGAACTGGTACAGTTCTTGTCTATGTGGAAGTAGAATTGTTGTTAGTTTTCTGTTGATGTATTTTGATACTTTGGCAACTTTGATATGAAATTTTCGATTATCAGTGAATCTTTTGGTAAGAAATCTGAGAGCTGAAATCAAATCATCTGCAACAAGCCAACAAAGTAAGTGATTAGATAGAGCAGCCCACCTGCTTTGATCTTCTCGAGCGCCTCGGCCAAGGCCTTCTTCTGCCGCTTCTGGAACCACTGCACCAAGCGGTCACACAAGTTAACAACTGATCAGGTTGCTTGAGCTAATACCAATAGGAATCAAAACACTTGTGAATGACCACCGCACGAGGGTAGTACGTACATGGCCGAGCTTGTGGAGTCCGTGCTCAATGGCGACTGAGACGAGCACCATGACGGTGCAGACGAGCGCCACCGCCCACGTCGGCGTCTGCGGCAGCTCCTTCTCCCCCGGAGCCCCTGCCATCTCCTCCACTCCACGCACCACACCGCGCCGAGTCGAATCACCAGCAATAATCTCTTGAGCAAACGTACTCAACTACATACCAATCGACCCAGCTAGCGCCTAGCGTGGCCAGGCAAAAACGTCAGGCGCGCCTCGGCGGTATTATGCTATATCCGAATGCTGTGGGCTTGTGGCAACTATGCACACGTCCGGCCGTTTTTATTATGAGCGCGCGGCTCGGCGGCCGCGTCAAAGCGCGGGCCGGCCAACGGCGGGGTGTGTAAGCGGAGCGAGCCTGATTGGTCGTGTGATTTCGCTCGGGGCACCGTAAGAAACGATGTTTTCTAGCGGTTGGAGTGGGACTACTAGAGAGCTGGCCGACGCGCCAGCGGGGTGGTTGATCGGCCACGCACGCAGGCTTAATCTAGTGCTCGGCCGGCACGGGCACGGGCCCTTTAACAAACTGATAGCGTTCCTTGGAGCCGGAATGAAAAGGGCGAATTCGGGGGTTAGTGAGGGAGGCAAGATCAAACTGTGGGTGTGATTTCTCTCTTTAGACTTGTCAAACTGTGCGACGGTGACTTCTTACGTCTCAGGTTGATGGTGCTTGTAAATCAACTCTCTTGGCTATTAACGAGATGAGGCGGAGTGTTCTCAACGAAAATTGTGTGACGGTGATGTAAAACGGAGTCTCCATCCATCAGAGTTCGGAGTTTAAATACTAATGTATACTTTACGCACACACAAGTGCACTTCAATAAGAATTTTACGAGATTATGGATTTATCCCCCGTACTTCTTCCTTCCAGCTGTGTGTTAAGAAAGCGTACTTACATGTGTGTTTGTTGTATGTACATGGCAGTGGAAAAAAATTGCCGAAATTTCGTCGGCTACCGGCGGTAACTGGGTTTACTGGTGGGGGCCTGTAGAACTATAAACCAGCCCTGAAATTTTTTGGTTTGGATGAATTTTGTCCCAAAAAATCTAATTTACTTGAATTTTGTCCGAATTTGTTTTTTATTTAAAATCCAAAACTTTCAAAATAAAAATAAAAATTCAGCCAAAATTGACCAAAATTTCCAGTTACCAACGGTAACGGAATTATCGCTACCCTCCGTGATTTTTTTTCCAACCGGTAATGTAAACCTTGGTACATGATGATATGTGTACATATTCATCTTCCTTGTAATCCCACGAAAAAACCTGACACGGTTAATAATGGTAACCTATCACTACTGCTTAAAAGAAGGAATTGGTGGCGGTCCGTCATCACTCCTGCGATATGAGTCATTAGATCTATCTTTCTTCATGAGATGTGAGCCGCTGGATCTCGTTCTTTCTCGGTTCCTCCCGTGCGTACGGTTGGCCACCCATAACCTCCTCTCCACTCCCCCCACCCCAACTACCCAAGCTGGTGCGAAAGAAGCCCAAAGATTCCATCCATCTTTCCAAGAACGGGTTGCCAACGGATCACTTGCATTGTAGGCTGAGCACGACGACGGTTGACGAGATATGATTTTTTTTAATCCGTAGCAAAGCACGGGCATTGGACTATGTGGATATCATGGGGATATGTGCATGATCTTAGGATGATGAGTTAATTGGCAATGGCGTTATTGGTTTACAAAATCTCGCATTTTCAAAAACACTCCTGTGCTGTCAGGTTACAGTCGGTCCGACCGGCCAAGCCGCCGGTCAAACCGGCCGTGTGCCGGTCCGACCGGCAGGCATTGCCGGTCCGACCGGGCATAGTTGATGATGGATTTTGGAGCTAGGCCAAAAATAGGTTGTGAAGGCATGAGATGGGAGTCGCCTGGATGTGGTCAAATAATTTTTGGAGCTCCCAGTCAAAAGTTCTATTCAAATAAAAATTCCAGAGAGTTTCGAATTTTCAAGTTGAAAATTTGGCTAAGTCTTTTGGAGCGGTCGGACCGGCGTTATGAAATCAGTCGGACCGGCGTGAAATCGGTCCGACCGGTGGGTATGGCAGTCAAACCGGCTTCCACTTGAACTTCGGCCACTTTGGCATTATTGTGTTTCGATTGTGTCTATTGTATGAGTTTCAATGCTTTATTGTTGCATATTGCATTGTTAAGCTAATGTGGGTCAAGTTGTGAAGAACTTGTTCCCGGAGACGATTTCTTTGTCTATTGCTGTGCAGGTGGCTTGCAGATCAACGACGTCAACGACGAGGAGGATCGGGACTAAGCTTGGAGAGCTGAGGTCCAGAACGATCATGGATGCCGGGTGGAGTCGTGTGACTCAAGCATGGCGCGGAATTGACAAGATGGATCGAACGGGCAGTTCGTTGTAGCTAGTTGGATCAAGTAGCGCGGGGTCGGTGCAAGTGCCTTGGAGGTTCCGATGGGATTCGGACGGAGAGACTTGCCGACATGATGAGAGCCGCTGATCAACCTACACGTGGTGAAGCAGGCGATTGCTTCAACAGATTTGTGTGTGTGTGTGTGTGTGTTCCATTTGTATTGGGCCTTAATGGGAGCTCACTAGAAACCCTAGGCTTTCCTATAAATAGAAGGGGGGAGTTGAAAAAACCCCTCAACCACTCATTTAGAAAAAAAAAACCTAAGTTTTCTAGGGTTTGGAGAGGAGAGGAGAGGCTAGGGTTTAGAGAGAAAATCTTTGGTGTGCTCTTTGATTGAGCTCTTATCCTCCTTGTGTGAGTGGCTTTGACAAGCAACATCTTGAATCAATCTATGAATGTGTGTTCAAAGATGAGGTTTATTGCCTTTGCTTATCTCTTTTGAAGATCGTGGTGCTTCCTTGATCCGGTTGTTTTTGTTGGTCTCTTGACCTCTTTTATCTTGCTATGATGTGTGGGAATACTCCTAGAATCATCTAGATCATCAATCTCCCACAAGCAAGATTTGGATCAAGTTTTTCATTTTTTTAGGTTTTGAACTCTCCCTTGGTAAAACCTAAAAATGTCAATGCTTTGAAGTGGATCTGGACAATTGTTGCTAGGATTAGGTTCCAGATATCCTTAGGGAGGTGTGCTCCAAGTTTGGTCAAGTTTCATTGGTTGAATCAAAAGTTGGACTAATTTTTGTTTTGGATTTGGGCATTGTGCAGTGCTACTGGACTAAATCGGTCCGACCGATTTTATACGGCGATCGATCGCCACCATTCGACCGCCATTGGCACGGCTCGGACCGTCAGCTTTCAGACCGCCATTTTGCCGACGGTCAGACCGGTCCAGTGAGATCAATTCTCTATTGTTTAATCTTATGTTTAAGGGGGAAATCGGATTCAGCACAAGGCTTCCTCTGTGCATTTACGGATCTTCTTGGCTTTCATAGCTATTGAAGAAAAGTGCGTGTTGAATTTGATTAAAGTCAAAAATTAAGAAAGCGTCTATTCACCCCCCTCTAGTCGCCTTTCCGATCCTACAGACTAGTACTACGTAAGTTGTGATCGATGACTTGCACACGTTGGTAAGGGCGTAATAGTCCACGTGTCATTTACTATTTCACTGTTCAAGGTGATCAGTCGTGCAATGGAATGGTTCGTATGTGTAGAAGTGGCCAATCAACTTGGGGCTGGATCGGGGCAAGTCAAGTCTATTGGGAAACTATGGTTTGCCTCAGCAGCCAGTTTATGAATAAGTGTTCCATCTAAAATTTTAATAGAGTCTGTAGACTATAAATAGGAGGTGTTAGTCATTGTAAAAGGTAGATTGCTTAAAGAAGGAATAAAGGAGAAGAATACCCTCTACACATTTATCTCTCTATATATTCAATCTACTATTTGTTCTTGCATTGTTTGATGTGATTCTACATTTGTCTACGATGTGATCGTTCGAACTGGACTCGCCAGCGATGGTTCCTCGACACGTTATCAGTACGATCAACTCTGGCCTACCTCTAGACCTACTCAACTCGGATCGAAAGGTAACTATCATAGCACGACGCTCGTAGATCAAATCGCATTTTCTAGATCACTTTCAATTTCATAAATTTGGCTTTCTAGATCTTTTTCTATGGTGCAAATCCTCTCTAAGCTACCGCGAACCGACTTGAAGTCGTCGGCACAATGCCGATCGGTAATTTGCATGAAAAAGGTGGATGTCGATTGTACCGTGGATTGTAGATTACAAATCTACTCTTATCTACCATGAGCTGACTTGAAGTCATCAGCCAAACTGATCGGTAGATCGTATGAAAGAGAGGACATTGATAACACTGTAGATCGATGCATGAACAATGAACTATAGATCAATTCATGAATAGTAAAAATGGCAAGGTAGCCCTATGTAGCTGCCGGCCCTGCACAGCCGCAACGCCGTGTTCTGCCCTGGCCGACCGTAGCCGGTTGCCGCGCCGCCCCATATGGCCGCGGTACCGTGCCACCCCACACGGCCGTGACGCTCGCCTCGCGCATGGGTGCACCATCACCACGCCGACACCGCATGGCCGTGTCGCCGCTCGGCTCTGCAGCGCCCCGTATGGCCACGCCACTGCACCCTTACCGCCGGCCAACGCTGCCGCTGCTGCACCATGCGCCGCCGGCCGTCCGCCAAGCCTCGCCGCGCATTGACCTCTCGCCGCCACACCGGCCGCCCCTCGTACCGCTTACACGCGGCCCTTGCCCTGCCCGCACTAGCCCCGCAACTCCGGCCAAGACACCGGCCACCACGCGATACGGCCACCGCCGCTGAATGTGGCCCCAAGACAGAGCATCGGTAGCCGCTGCCTCCACACGGCCCCACGCCATCGAGCCCGCATGCCGTGGTGACCCTCCTACACCGACCGCAATGCACGCAGACGCCCCACCTGCAACGCCTCGGACCGGCTACTGCATCGCGACCCTTCAGACCGCCCGCCAGACGCCGCCCTGTGCCCCTAGCATGGAGCCGCCGCCACCACACCAGCCACCCCTGCGCCTCCCCGGCATGGAGCCGCCACCGCCTTTGAGCACAGAGGCAAGGGGGAACCCTACCCCCTTGCTCTCCCTTTGACCCGGCCAGAATGGGCCAAATGGGTCTGGCCTAAATGAAATCACGTGAAAGAAAAAAATATGGAGAAAAGTAAAATCCCAAAAAATTGCAAATAAACCCTCGAGGCTCTAAACATTACGAGGAAATATTTTGAGAAAGAAATTCTTACATAATAACCCCTCAAAATTGAAATATCATGTTAAAAATTTCTCTAAATTCAAATTTAGAGGTTTAGCCCCTGTAAATTGCAGAATTCACTGAAAATTCATATTCCAGTAGAAAAGGGCTTCGGGAATTCAAATTTTGAATTGTTTTGATCATTTGAAGCATGTTTAACTTTGTTATTATTATTTCTTTGCAATTTATATATTGTATTTACTGTTTTGATTATCTGTGATTGTTTATATTACTTTTAATCACTGAAACTAGCAGCGAATCATGAAAAAAGCATAAAAAATACGGGATCATGAACCAGGAGTTTGAAGATAATTTTGAGAATTTTGCAACTATTTTATAAAAATTACCAGCATTAATCTTATGAATTCCTTGCATAAATATGAAGATGACTGGCACCACGAACTAGGAGTTCAAAGAGCTGGCCCAGCATGGTTAGAATTTGTACAAAATTAGTATCAGTCTTTAACTCTGTGGTAAGGTAATCACAGATGAGCAGAAGATTGAGAAGACTCTCTCTACCTTTCACCCGAATCCGGTGCAATCCACACGCAACTATCATCAAGACGGTTATAAGGAGTATGCCGAATTGATTGACATCATACAAGTTGCGGAAACTCAAGATGACATTCTAAGAAAGAACTACATCTCACAGTCGTCTAGTAGCAATATTGGCCATGAAGCCTATGCTAGCAGCTACAAGGTGGGAAGCCTCTCACAAAGGAGAGGGCAAGAAGGGTAAGGTCATGGGTCGCACGATATTGATGCTTTTCAGTCTAAGTAGAAGGGCAAAGGACAGCATGAGGCACACCTCGCCGTTGCAGGCACGGATGATCCATAGCCATTAGTTACACTCATGGATGTGGGCGGCCCGATGGCTGACCCATCACTGTCGGGACCCGGTGTCACACAACCCGAGACCCTCTGTGCATACCAAGCTAGTCCCATGATCGTAGCTAGCTCGCACAGCAGGTTGTAACAATGATGTTATCATAACCATTCAACAACGAACTAATGAAGCGATACAAGTAATATTAATTAAAGCAAAGAAAGACCTTATGGTCAAGGTTATTACAAAAGTCGCCTCACGGGGCTTAGCAACAACAGAGTATCCGCGGCGAAATCTCAAAATACGTGGAGCCCAATCGACATGCCCACAGCAATCGAGTGGAGGACGTGACCTAGTTCGCAAAGTCTTCAAAGTAGCCTTCTTCGTAGAACTCAACATTTCCGATTCTTCCATTGGGGCCGATCAACAAAGGGCATAAAGCCGTGAGTACATAAAGTACTCGGCAAGTCGTGAGAAATGTATGCACATAGTATTCATGACGAGGCTTAAGCAAGGATGGCTTTATGGTTAATTTGCGAAAAGCAAGTTTAACGAGAAATACATTAATTAGATTGCAAAGCGAGATTTTAAAAGAATAATACATAGATAACCAAGTTCTTTTGAATCAAACAAATGAACATCCCGTTCACTTCCCAACCATTCAACCAAGCGTTTCTATCGAACCAAATCACATTTTTGAAAATACTACCCTTGCGCGAAATCACTGGCATGTCCGTAATCGGGACACGGCTATTCGAATAGATTTTGACACTCTGCAGAGGTTGTGCGACTTTACCCACAAGAGATAAATCACTTGTAATGTCCGTCGACACACTTCCGAGGTGTGCGACTAAGTGACTATCACAAGGCCTTTACAAAGTTCCATTTTGCCTCGGTTACGCCTCGCTAAGGTTTCGCTATCACGGCCCCTCTTGCGCCATTAAACACCCACAACAGTAACCGACTCAAAACTTCCTAATTAGTTGGCGGTCAGTCCCATACCGGACTTATGGTTGCACGAGGTGACCCAGATCAATGACTTGCAAAGTTAAGTCCTTAGTTGGCTGCTCAGACAAGTCTACCACAACCCAATGTGCATTACGCACCCACTCTAGCTCCCTACCTCAAGCCCGAGCATAAATCATTTTTGTTCATTCCCGACCAAATGGCAATCCCTGCCATGGCACAACATCTTTTAATAAAAGTGGCCTCACACCACTGTTCCATAGTTCCATTAGTCAAATTTCAATAATCATTGAACATGTGATCGAAAGTACCGCGGGTAACTAGAGCATGTCTAAGCAATAATACGCTCC
Organism: Hsuehochloa calcarea; assembly: GCA_036346395.1. NCBI lineage: Eukaryota > Viridiplantae > Streptophyta > Magnoliopsida > Poales > Poaceae > Hsuehochloa > Hsuehochloa calcarea. The sequence continues at coordinate 83,618,663 of CM070597.1, read as the reverse complement.
CAAGTTGGTATACAATTATGTCCAACTAGTATTAACCATCCTAAGGTGTCCAAGGATATATGCCATTCAAGGAGACATTTCATTTTCAATTTATCAAGGAGGCATAATGGCAATTTGGTAATTATCTACTCCCAAAACCATTTTTAATAAAACTAGCCATGCATGATAATTTAATACAATATACATTTGCAAAATGGGTTCGACATGGTCAAAGGCCTACGACTTGCCTTCGTTGGCGAGGAGCGAGTCTTCGGTCGTCGGGTCGAAGAAATCTTCCGAAACGCCGGAATCTACACGTGCGAGAATAGCAACAAATAAATAAAACAGCACCAAATGAACTCCAAAAATTACAAAACCAGTACCAAATGAAAGAGGATGAATTTATATGAATTTAGAAATTTGGATCACCCAAATCGGAGTTCGGATGTGAAAGTTATAGCCAAAAGAAGTTGAAAATCACATAAAATGATGGATTTAGGGTTTTTCGGATTTTTCGGAATTAATTTTCAACTGAAAATCCGGACTTTGACGTCGCCATTACAGCAATCACGACGCAGTTAAACCACGTGGCAAATCGTCAAAAGCACTGCGTGCGCGGCCAGCAATGACCCTGCCACGCGCGTTGATTGATTGCCGCGTCGGCTTCGGGCCTGAGAGAGAGAGAGAGAGAGAGAGCGGGGGAGGCGGCGGCGGCCGGGAAGATTTAAGGCGGCGCGCGTCACCGGCCGAGAGAGACGGCAGCGACGGAAGAAAATGGCGGAGGAGCGCAGCGGAGAAGAAACGCGACGGAGCGGGAGAAGAAGAAGAGAGGTAGAGCGGGCCGAGGCGCGCTTATAAGCGAGGAGGTCGCGAGCGCGAGGCGCGAGGAGAGGCATGGGCGCGGCGGCCCAGCGCAGGGACGGCACGGCAGCGATGCGACGGCGGCGGAGACGGACGGCGCAGGCGCGCGCGATTCGCGGCGGCGGATTCGCGCGGGACGTGGGAGAGAACGGCGCGACGAAGACGACAACGAACGGACGTCGTCCCGATTCCGTCGGACGGTGGGAAGCGAGACGCGGCGAAGCAGGCCGTCCGATTCCGTCGGACGGTGGGGAGAAGAGGCGCGGCGAGAGAGACGAAGCGGCGCCGTCCGATTCGTCGGACGGTGGGAAGACGGAGGCGCGGCGGCGAGCGTCGTCCGATTTCAATCGGACGGCGGAGAAGAGAGAGGCGACGCGGCGAAGGCGATGGCGCCGGATCGCGATTGACGGCTAGCGAAAGAAGCGGCGGCGGCGGCGAGAGCCACGCGATGACGATCGGACGGTGGCGCGAGACCGAGGCGGAGGCGAATCGCGGCGAAGGAGGACTACGGATGGAGATCGGCACCGAGGCGAAGGAGACGCACGGCCGAGAGCCAACGGATGAAGATCCAATGGTCGGGAGCGGCGGCGAGCGCGAGCACGAGGCGGGCAGCGGAGGCGTGGCGGGCCGGGAAGCAGCGAGGCGGGCGTGACGATTCGCCCAAGAACAAAGAAAACGATTTTAATACCTTTTTGATTTTAGAAATTCAAACAAATCAAAAAGCAATTTAGAAAATAGCAAATAGACTTCAAAAATTCTAGAAAAATTCACAGAAATTCCTTGAATTATTCTGGACTTAATAAAAATACTTTTAACTTTAAATTTCCTTTTTCTTTTGCAAATAAATTAATTTTTAATTTCGGGAAAAAGGAAAATCAATTTCTAAAATCCAATAAATCCAAGGAAATTCTCAAAATAATAATTTTGATTTTTAAATTCCAGAAAACTCAATTAAACCAACTTTAATTTAATTGAAGTTTGATTAACTCATATTAAACTGCAAATGATTTTGAAATTTTCAAATTAAGCTTTTGGCAAATAGAAGCAAATGGTTCTCTTTTAAAATTTTCAAAAACTCCGAAAAACGGGACGCTACATCACCCCTCCTTTGGATATCGCAGCGGCTGCAGCCGTAGTTGCCCAAGAGGAGAAGAGCGCCATAGAGCAGATTGAGGCAGAAGTTTCTAAGTACTTCACTGTTTTGATCTAGTGCGCGCAATTGCACTCAGATCTTTTTATAGTCACTTGCAGTTTGTGATTGTGATGGAACTTTGAATTATGGTTGTAAGCTCTAGAAGAGCAAAGCATTAAATTCTTATGATGAGTCTTGCAAGGCTTAATTTTCCTGTATTTATAATAGCAAGTTATGTTCTGGTATTTGAAGTATCAGAACGTATGTGGCGCCCTATAGATGAAGTGTGCTTAGTGGATAACAGCACAACGAATACCACGTTGAGAGAGATGAAATTCTTTCAGATGATCAGCAAGAATGTTGGTAGTTTTACGACAATCGCAGGCAACGATACTTGTATAATAGGCTTAGGAATTAGTGCCACAATTATACTCTCGATGGGCACAACCTTGGTCATTAAAGAATCCTTGTTGTACCCAGAATCGACTAGAACTCTCTAGGATATTCGCGCTAACGGTTTTCTCGTAGAGACTAGAGAAGAGTATGGTAAGGAATACCTTCTCATTACAAAAGTGAAGAAAGTGAAAAATATGTATTAGAACAACTTCTTTCATATGAAACTAGGCTATACTGCAATAATATTAAGGAACCCGCAGCCTACACTGCCCTGAAATAGTATTTATAAGCTTTGAACTTTTCTATCTCTGGCAAGATAGATTAGGCCGCCCAAGTCTTAGGATGATGAGAAATATAATTAACAACTCATAGGGACATAATACCGATGTAAAGAATTTTTCGAATCGGGAAGATTTTGTGTGCCCCGCATGTGTCACTTGAAAATTAATTACTAGACTTTCTGCTCTGAAAACAAAAGATGAAGTACCTGCACTCCTGGATCGTATCCAGGGAGATCGAGTACCCAAAGAGTACATCCTAGGGATTAAATAAAATTGAGTGGATTGTACTTTTTTTCCCTTGACGAGTTTTCCTGAGATTTCTCGGCTAAGGTTTTTAACGAGACAATTCGTGCAACGCAGCAAGAACGTATATCATGTACTCTTTCACTAAATTTTTTCACTGAGTTTTCATGGAGTTTTAACGAGGCATGAACATATGAGGATGGGTGCCTAAGGGGGGTATTGGGAAACCGTGGGCTTGGCCCAGCAGCCGAACCATATATGGGCACCTCATTCAAAACCCTAGAAGGGTCTGTAGACTATAAATAGGAGGTGGTAGTCATTATAAAAGGCAGATCACTTGAAGAAGGAACAAAGGAGAAGGATACCCCCTACACCTTTTTCTCTATGTGTATTCAATCTACTATTTATTCTTGCATTGTTTGATGTGCTTCTACATTTGTCTACGAGGTGATCGTTCGGACTGAACTCGTTAGAGATGGTTCCTCAACAAAGTCAAGTAAAGCATTAGGCGTGATATGATGGTTATTGGTTGGGATAATTACGCCCATAGCTCCCTAGTCCTATAAGTTACGACTGTAGAATTTGTTGTAAAATTAGCGGTTTTAGCGAACATTCAAAATTAATTTATCATAAATTATGATAAATAAAACATAATTTCAGAAGCATTTAAATCACAAAAATATCATATAAGTACGCAATATCTTCATGTCAATTAAACATGATAAATGCTCAAAAGATAGATCTTAACAACAAAAGAAATCAACATAATGTTCAGATTAATATTGTTGTTTATTGCTCTCAGATGTCAGGTTGCTCAAGATATAATCTTGGCCTCCTCGCCACTATTGTCTATACTCTTCGCAAATTGTATATGACAACCAAAAATCAGACTTTGAGCTCAAAAGACTGCTTTACTAATATGTCAAGAATTATCTCAAAATAGCTAGTTATATTTTAAGTCAATTGAGAATCAGATTTGTATAACAATGCAAGGGGTCATAAAATCAGCACTATAGCATTTCAACCAATAGAAAAGAAAATGACTAACAGGGCTAAAGGATCACAAGATGCAGCTTGAAAGTCTGTCGGCTGACAGAGGACCAATAAAGTCACACAACATAAATTAATTCAGTCCAAGCAGGCTCAAAGCAACTGAACAACTGAAAATAACAGAGATTGACATAATGAAATGAATTGACAACAGCAAGCAATGCAATAAGCTCAAGTCTAATCTAGTTTATCAAACTAATTTTATTATATGATAATTAAGGCGCTAACTCAGAAACCAATCACCCTGTTGTGCCGCATTTGAACAGACAAGGTCATCAGAGATACAATGCCAATTCGCAATTCGGGACACACCAAATTGCAAAGTCGAGGTATAGAGAAATATCGCACAAGGCCCAATCACAGTGCACTGGACGAATGCAACCACAGAACATCAATCACCAGAAAACAAATCCATCTTCCTCACCAAGACTAAGCCAGAGCCGACCGGAACAAAGACCTAAATGTGCAAGTGTCAAATTTCCTCACATAACACCCAACAGGTGATGAGGACATTTCGTTCATATATACACCTATACATACACATGGGGTTGGAGCTGCACCGAATGGCATGACATCTACATATACACCTACATGTGTTGATATACATGCTGCTGAATCAAAAGAGAAAGGGTATATTGGTCCAATTACACGAAGTCTCACGCTAAACAAATTCAATTACAGGTTAAAGCTAACTTGAGTTTAATTTCAGATTTCAATGATTCAGCAATACCATCCATGTGTTCCTCTTTTGTGTTGCTTAGGTACATGGGAGAGGAACCAAGGCATGCATAAGTGACCTGAATCATAGGAGGAGGTGGCATGCATGATAGGGAGTCCGGATGTGTACGTACTGCATATTTGGAAGGAGATCGAATCAAACAAGGAGATCAACCAGGGAGGATCCGCATGCATGCAAACCAGACTTTGTTTGTGCAGCCTGGAATTGGGAGGCTGAGTCAAATATCCAATTGAAAAAAGGAAGGCATATAATAGTTATATATATATATATATAGTGTATGGGGCCTACATAGAGGGACTTTTTGGGATACAGTATTATCCGGCATAATACGAGTGTTCTTGCTATACCCCTGTTCTTATGAGTTCTCCATGGATTTGCAAGATTGAAACCTCCAGTTTCCACTGATTCATGCTTAATGGTTCCGACCATTCTGTGTGGATTAGTTCCTGGTGTGGTTCTACGATTGTTTGGACAGATTAGTTCCAGGTGTGGTTCTACGATCGTTTGGACAGTGGGTCGAAGTTCTTAGATGCTTCGGATCACCATCCCCAACATACGGGTCATTACCTACAATTTATCTTCGCTGCTTACAGTGTTCTTCATGCTAATCTCGATCCTACGACGTGAAGATCGGGCCTTCATTAGCGTTGCCATCTTCCCCACGAAGTTGGCATATATCATCTTGGTATCAGAGCATAGTTAACACGGTAGAATTGTTTGCCACAATTTTTCCAGCAGTATATCAGGTTTTTTCATACAATTAGTAGAGATCGATTCTTGTCCTATAGTCCAGAACCACACAAAAAAAAACTAGCCCTTTGCATTAGTACTGTCATTTAGAGTGCATTATCAAGTTTTAATCCTTAGGGTCACTGTTTAGTATTGCTGGTCGTCAATGTGTAGTTTTGCTCGATACTAGATTATTTTGGTTAGTGTTCCCGTGGCTTGCCGATCCAAGTATGTGGTTCCTCCTAAGTTAAAGTAGTAGTAACTGTAACACCCTAACTCAATATAAGTTTGAAATGCTACTAAAATAACAAGGTAACAAATTAAAATCTAAGATATTACACTAAATTTCAGCAGAACCTTCTTTGTATAATTAATCATACAGAAGATTATAACAAAACTACGATAACATAAATAGATATTTCAGCATCCAACTTAAATCATAATCATAAGCTTTCATGGTATGCTAATCAACTCTATTACAAAATAACAGATGTATGGAGACTTATCCAATACAAATCATCTTAATAGCTTGCTCAGTTATTTATTCATAGCCCAAAATTATTCATTCATGGAAGGTTCGTGGAAATGTGCAACAGATCATATCACTAGCCCCTCCCATGCATGACGTCCGACAGATCATATCACTAGCCCCTCCCATGCATGACGTCCGTGTAAAAGGTACCTAAAAAAATATAAACAAACAACAAGCGTCAGGCTATGACTCAGCAAAGTACAAACAAGATGGTAATTCAATATACAACTTTTCTTTTCTCAGCATGGGTATCTTTGACACAAATCAACCAATCATAATACCATATACCAAATAAGTTCATATGCTCATGCAGTGCAAATGCCATAGATACACCTTTTCTTTTCTATTTGCATTTACCAGTAATGCGGAGTATGCATCCGTCGATGGGTCCGTCGATGCATACCCATGCATGTGCCTTCTAGCACAGGGACCATAAGCCGACAATAGCCCGTCTAAAATATGACGGGGACCTCAAAATCAAATATTTGGACAACCCGTGGTCAAGTCTCAAGGATAACAACATGATGCATATGAGTCTTTTCAATTATCCAACATAAAATGTAACAATCAGCAGCGACATTCATGAGTAAAGGACATAATCATAATACAAGTATCCAAGCATTCACTACAATATTTCTACCGGCTAGTTGCACTTGCCTCAACCGTGTGAAGCTTGATGACGCAAAGAGAGCGCTGCCCCTGGAATCAAACCACCACCTGAACATTTTCAACAATCTTACTAATAGAACATTTCTAGACAAGGCATTGCTATAAACAAATATACGGCAAACTACGCTCCCTAACGTAGCTCAAACACCAACTCCCATGAACAACGATCTATCCTAAAACGGGACAGTCCCCTTCTAAAAATCATAACTTTTTGTAGGTTTATGCAAAATTGATGATCTTTTATCCTCTGGAAATATTACTAAATTTCCCACATTAAACTTGTTGGCAAGATTCCCAGATTCTGTCATTAACTATCTCTACTTAATAGATTATTAAAACTGTCAAAACTTAGCAGACGTTCTGGACAGCAGAACTAAAACATTCATAACTTTTAGTACCAACATCCAACAAATATGGTCTTTAGCACTCTGGAAAGCTTATGAAACTACCTACAACTTTTGTGCTGGTGACAGCCTATGATTCTTTGGTTAACTAATTTATTCTGTCCAGTGAAGACAATCTGTCAAAATCCCGACAGAACCACAGGACAGCAATGTTGTAAAATATATAACTTGAGATCCACACCTCCAAATGACATAATCCAGGACTCTACGTAAATATAACGATGATACCCACAAATCTCTAGGAGATAGCCTAGTCAAATTTCGCAATTAACAATCCTTAAACTATCACACAATACAAACTACCAATACCCGATCTAATGCTCGGTATCGCCAAATCACAAAACTAAAGGGCTAAATGAATAGAATCTAAGAATTACCCTTGAAGAACTCACTGATGATTACAAGAACAATCATGAGATTCACCTCCCTTCTCTTCTCCCCTCTCTCCCTTCCTTCTCTTCTTGGCCGACTGTAACATCCCAATTTTCTAAGCTTTGAAAATCTTTTGAATAGTTGCTAGTTGGAAAATTCACCATTTGAATTTTTATTTATTTTCTTTAAAGCTTAAAATGGACTTTTAATATCAAAATGATTTATTTTGCTTAATCCCAATATCAACAATTGTCAAAACTATTTTGTTTGGATTCTATGTGCTTAGATATATTTTCTAGAATTTTCTGGAATTTTTCAAGTTCATTTGCTATTTTCTAATTGCTATTTGGATTTTCTATATTTTCTAAAATAGAAAATCTATTTAAAAATCCTCATAACAGTGTTGGGCCGAAACCCAACACTATTTCCCCGCTGCCTTGCACTATGCGGACCATTTTACCCCACACCGGCTCGCTCGCCGCGCGCCCTCCCGACCGCATACGCCGACGCGTGGCGTCAATCGACGGCCAACGCGCTCCCGCGCCGCGCGCCTCTTCTCCCTCTAGCAGGTGGGCCCCACTGCCGAGTCATCGTCGTCTCCGAGCCGTCTTCGTCCTCGCGAGTTCGACGATGCGTTCGCCATTGTTTACTTCAAAATCTCCACCCGACAACAACCGATTCGTTCCGGATTTTGTGCGCTGAGCCTTCCATCTAGAAGCCCTATCCGTCCCGCACCCGAATCTAGTGAAATCGACGTCCGTATCTCCTTCAAACTCGGGATATCATGCGGGTTTGTTTTGGACTCTTTTAGGGCTCCGCGCCAATACGCCTCCCTGGTCTCGCGGGCCCTATAAATAGGACCCTCGGGATCGCAATGTCGCCCACACCAAGAACCCCCGATCACTCCAGCGCCCCCGCAATCAGAGATTTAGGGTTTTCGGCCGAGCTCCTTCCCCGGCGAATTGCACCGCCATCATCACCGTCCTTGACTCGCCAACGGCACCATTGTGATCAGCATTTCTCAGGCTACCTCGTGCGCCTCCCCGCCACCGGAGCCTCCGTCCGACAATAGTCGCGCCATCTCCTCTGCTCCGAGCTCGCCGCTGGCCACTACTGTGATCCCCGAGCATTGGTAAAGACGTCACCGGGTTCGCATTAACCCCAGCTACACGCTGGTACTCCTCGCCGGCGACGATACGCTGCCATTTGCCGCCCTCGGTTTTCGAGCGCCACCGCCGTCGGGCTGACGTGGATGACCACGTGTGCAGCCATGTCACCGCCAGTGCCAACATGTTGCGTGTGTGGCTGCTCCGTCAGCGCGTGCGTGGCACGGTCCACCATACACCGTGTCTATGCCATGTGGGTCCACCAGCCAGATCATTGTTCCGTGAACCCGTGACCCGTAGAACCTTCTACGACCAAATAATCGTAACCTTCCATCACCAGATAGTCGTAACCTTCTACGACCAAGTAGTCGTAGCCTCCCACGACCATGCAGTAGACACCTTCCGACCATGTGGTCAAAACTCTTTCCGAATACTGGGTCGAAAGCAATGAACAGTACTCGAATTCCTTTTTGGGTATTTTCTTTAGATTTAGAACTTCTAGAAGATGTATCTTGTTTATCTGAACTCCGTTTGTGCCCATAAAAATTTCTAAATTTATATAAATTCGAGATCTATTTATTTATTATTTTTATTTAATTTTTGGAGTTTGTTTTGCCTCTGTTATTTTTTTATTTTTTTATTTCGTTTGCGAGTAGACGTTTATTCTTCGGGAACTTTTGAAGAAGGAGAAATGCACCAAGATCAAGACTAGTACCTAGACCTATTCCAAGGCAAGTTATACATTTGATCATATTGAACCCAGTTTTCAAAATACCTTGTTTCAAATTATTGCATTCTATTTCAAGTATTTATTTAAATACTTTTGGATTTAGTTATTAATCTAAATTATTATGTCCACCTTATCTATTGTATGTCATGATCTTTTGCCACCCTAGGTTGATTCATTATTAGTTAGTATTATCGTAGCACCAACGTTGGTTGGTTAGATACGAGTAGATTGCTTAGCCATGCTAAGAGCCATCATTTCATGTGAGTTGCAAGTGGTGGATTCTGTGTGATTGGTGGAGCTGTGTGCTGGGAATGATAATATGTATGACTTAGTTAGAAATTAGAAGTCTTGCCTTGGTCAATTAAGGACTTAACTTTGTGCGCCATTGAACTGAACCTTCTGTACAACCACAAGCCTGGTATGGGACGGGCCTAACTTAGTAGGTTATGGAATCTTGCCATTGATAACTCAGGTTGTAGGTTAAGCTGTGTGATGTGCTGAAGGTGTGTTTATCACATCGTGGGACGGTTCGCTGCATCCCTGTCCAATGGTGTGTGTCGTATCAAACATTGTGTGTATCGGTTGGACGACAGAAAAGCACATCGGGGGTGTCAATGTTTGAGATGAAGTTTCCGAAAGATTTTGTTATGGTCAGTGCCAGCTACACTGATTGTATCTTGTGGGTAAAGTGTACAATCTCTGCAGAGTGTAAATCAATATATTCGAATAGCCGCGTCCGCGGTCATGGACATGCTCAGGGATTTCACATGAGGGGTAGATTTCCATAAAATATTTAGGAAGAAAGCTGTGTGATCTAAGTCATATGGCTGTATGAATAACTTGTTTAGACTGTGTGTCTTTGTGAAATCAAATGATAAATTAATATTGTCTTATTTGTTTTGAATTATGTTTTCAATCTATTATTTGTATTTAATTGCAAATGTTGTATTTATGCAAAAGAACCACAGAAGCCATTTCTTTGGAATAAGCCATCATCTATAAATTGCATTCTGTGGTATGACTTGCGAGTACGGTTGTGTACTCATACTTGCTTCAAACAATCAACAGAAGTGGAGGAGTCTTCGCCTGCATTTGAGGATAAGATTTACGAAGGTGTCGATCGTTAGGGTCTTGATCCCAGTCAGTTACCTGTGGTGAATTGATGGGATTCCGCTGAAGTTTATTTCTATTTCGCTCCTGCTATTTATTTATTATCAGCCCTACATGGCTTAATAAATGTAAACTCGACTATAAGGTCAAAACCATTATTTTCTATTCAAATTATTCGTTTATTCTATTAATCGCCTTGTGTGGATCGATATTCATCTATGTTGATATTATGTGCACTAGCGTGATCCTGGACTAGTGCAGAATACACAGAGGGTCCAGAATTACATTTTTGGTTCCCGACACTGACCACCTCCAATGGCTATCTGCCCCCTTCTTCTACTTGGCCGGCGGCAGGGAGGCACGCCAAGGGGAGGAGGCGCAGCAATGGTGCTGGACAGGGAGGGAGGAGGCGTAGGGAGGGAGAAGGCGTAGGGAGGGAGAGGAATTGGCTGCCAGGGGTGGGAGGGGGTGGCGGCCAAGAGGTTAGAGGGGTGGGGCTTTAGGGTTTTTGGCTCCCCCCCCCCCCTCTAGGCCAGCTGACCTTATGGGCCAAAGTGCTGTGGGTCGGGAGCCCACAGCCCAGGTTGTCTAAACTTTGACAAAAAAACCCCTCTAAACTTCTGCTAAATTCATTTTCTAATTGGTTCTTCTCCCTAAATTATTTCTTCTCGCTTAAACAAAATTGGGGTATTATAGTAACATATCAGTAATGATTAGCGAAAAATCCAAAAAAAAGTGTACATTGAGAGAAAGAAAAAGTGTTTTCTATTTCTAGTTCACAAGATCATAACGTGCTTTGGTGCTGCTATTTGTGCACCAACAGCGAAAAAAAGGGTTGTGCTGCAAGTATCTACACTAATTTCATAAGGTGTTCTCTAGGGTTGGTGCAAAGACTGTAATCTAGGCATCGTTTTCTAGTTTGATTACTATTTGATTTTGCTACTACTAAGTTTCAGCACTACTATTCCTTGATACAATCTAGCCAAGCTCTACAAAAAAATCAAGCTAAGTTCTGAAATCCCTCTGATCAATCGCTGACCACATCGAAGAACGACCACAGGTTGCACAATCGCGATCCAACGAGAAATTGTAAGAACTTGGGTAAGCAAGAGGTGAGTTGTGAATTGTCCACATATATACATATTTGTTGTTAATCACGACTAACATGGCAGGAACGTCAGAGAGCGTGCACAACCCTCATGGTGAGGACGCTCAAGGTTGACGTGTTAAGATTTTGACCATCAAATGCAGCACTTCGAAGGGAGGCTCAATCGCGAGATCATGACGCTTGAACAGCAGTTGGAGGGCACTTTTGCTAGGATGCTCGATGAGCATTTTCCTACAGTGGGTAACGGGATCATCACCAAAACCTCGCAGCCCCACTGCTGACGACATTGAGGTCGGCTCTCTACCCGGTGCTGCACAGGGTAGGGGTGCCCTAGGTGGAGATGGGCGTCCTTTCCAAGGCCGTGGTGCACGTGGACTTGGCCTTGGCCCCCGTGGGCACAACATTGGAGACTACTGATGAAGCATGTGGCGCTTTTGATCCATTGGAGCAGCCACCACCCCCTCAACATGGTTGATACGATGGTGATGGTGGTCGCCGCACAACTATCATAACCGAGATGATCCGGAGAGCATGGCGAAAGTTAAGATAAATGTGTCTTCTTTTATCGGACAGGAGAATCCTGATGCTTATATTGATTGGGAGGAGAAGTGCGATCAGATTTTCCGCATCCATGACTTCTCTATTGCAAAGAGGGTAAAGTTAGCTTATGTAGAATTATCTGGGTATGCGTTGACGTGGTGGAATCAATTATAGGAGGCACTATATGCAGCGAGTGATGACCGTGTCAGTACATGGGATGGCATGAAAAGTGCTATGCGACGTTGTTTTATTCCACAACATTACCAAAGAGACATCCATAACAGATTGCAACATCTTATTCAGGGTTCCCGCATTGTTGATGAATACTGCAAAAATATGGAAGTATTGCTGATCCATGCCAGAATTCAAGAGAGTGACGAAGCTAAGATGGCAAGGTTCTTGTGTGGTTTGAATGATGATATTGCTGATGATGTAGAATTGTATCCATATAACACATTGCAGGAGCTAGTACACCAAGCCATGCGAGTGGAGAAGTGAAACCAGCGCCACGAATGATCTCCTCCTCATTCAGGCCGGCCTACTGCACCAAATTGGCGCCATGGACAACAGCAACTTGGTGCCAGCTCTCATGGCACCACAGGAGGAGGTACTACTTCTAGGACGGCGTCAGCTACACCTTCTGGTTGGCCTTCAATTTTGTCAGCATCTTCGCCGGCCTCACTCCCCGGTGATAGGCACCCTGCTGCCTTAGTGGGCGTGGCTTCTACTACACCGTATTCTTCCTGCAACCGTGATATCGAGTGCTTCAAATGTAAAGGAAGAGGGCATATTTCTTCACAGTGCCCAAGCAAACGTGTGCTACTTGTTAATGATCAAGATGAATGGGACTCCACCAGTGATCCTGAGGAGGAGCATGAAGAGACCGTAGTACTAGAAGATGATGCACAAGTTGATAGCATAAGGTATGATGATGATGCAGCCCCAGTTGGAGACTATTATGATTGCTTTGTTGCACGTCAAGCTCTTAGTGCCAACGCCGTGGAGGAGTTTGGACAGCGGCACAACATCTTCCATACTCGAGGTATTATAAAAAATAAGTATATTCGAGTTAGTGTTGATAATGGCAGCTACAACAATAGTGCTAGCTTGGACATGGTAGATAAGTTAGGGCTGAAACGGAAGAGCCATCCAAACCCTTTAAGTTGGAGTGTCATAATGACTGTGGTTCGCTACGTGTAAGCACCATGGTGACGGTGCAATTCTCCATTGGAAAGTACAGTGATCAAATTGAATGCGATGTGGTTCCTATGCATGCATGTCAGTTGCTATTGGGGCGTCCATGGTTCTTTGACAGGAGTGTCCAGATTGATGGCCGTGCCAATCATCTCTCTTTTATGTACAAGAATGAGCGGATTTCATTGCTACCCATGACATCGGAAGAGATTACGAAAGATGATCAACGAAGAAAGGAGAGAAAGAGAGAGATACAATCCAGAGTGAGCCACAAAGAAAAGAGTGAGGGAGTGATTCCACAGACTCAAATATCCAAGTCACAGGGAAAACAGGGATTAGTAATGATGGCTAGGAAAGGGGATTTAAAAGAATTGAGAGAACCCAATGCTTCTTTCTTTGTACTACTGTACAAAGAACCATTTTTATCAACTAATGATTTACCCCCTTCTTTGCCTAGTATTGTTTTGGATGTTTTGCAGGCATACAAGGATGTGTTTCCCAATGAGGTGCCACCAGGGCTACCACCTACGCGTGGAATTGAGCAGCAAATTGATTTGGTACCAGGAGCTCCATTACCGAACCGACCACCTTACCGTACTAATTTGGAGAAGACAAAAGAAATTCAGCGCCAAGTTCAAGAACTTCTCGAGAAGGGTTATGTAAGGGAAAGTCTATCTCCTTGTGTTGTTCCAGTTCTTTTAGTCCCAAAGAAATATGGATCTTGGAGGATGTGTGTAGATGGTAGAGCTATCAATAATATAACTGTTAGGTATAGACATCTCATACCTAGACTTGATGATATGCTAGATGAACTTAGTGGCTCTACCATATTTACTAAGATTGATCTCCGTAGTGGTTACCATCAGATTCGCATGAAAGAGGGTGACAAATGGAAAACAACGTTTAAAATGAAATTTGGTTTATATGAATGGTTAGTCATGCCCTTTGGATTGACAAACGCACCTAGTACTTTTATGAGACTCATGAATCATGTGCTTAGGGAGTTCATCGGAGAGTTTGTAGTGGTGTACTTTGATGATATCCCTATTTTCAGCAAAACACTTGATAAGCATATTGAACATATACGGTGCGTGCTTGCTGTTTTGAGGCAAGAATGGTTATATGCTAACATTGGAAAGTGCAACTTTTGCACATATAAGGTGGATGAGGAGAAAATCAAAGCAATTCGTGATTGGCCACCTCCCCAAAATGTAAGCCAAGTGAGGAGCTTTCTAGGACTAGCAGGGTTCTACCACCAGTTCGTGAAAGATTTCAGCACCATCGCTGCCCCAATTAATGAGTTAACCAAGAAGGAGGTCTCTTTCACATGGGGGCAGCACAAGACAAGGCATTCCAATAATTGAAAAATAAGCTCACATATGCACTACTTGCGCTACCCGATTTCGATAAGATGTTTGAGAAAGAATGTGATGCTAGTGGTGTAGGCATAGGTGGAGTGCTTATGCAAGAAGGTAGACCAATTGCTTATTTTAGTGAAAAGCTTAGTGGTCCAATGCTAAATTATTACATTTATGATAAAGAGCTCTATGCCTTAGTGCGTGCGTTGGAAACTTGGTAACACTATTTATGGCCTAAAGAATTCCTTATACATTTTGACCATGAATCACTTAAACATCTTAAGGGTCAATTAAAACTGAACCGTAGACATGCACGTTGGAGTGAGTTCATTCAATCCTTTTTGTACATTGTTAAATATAAGAATGGTAAGGATAATGTAGTAGCGGATGCATTGTCTAGGCAACATTCACTACTTTCCCAATTGGATGCTAAAATTTTGGGTTTACATAGTATAAAGGAATTGTACATTACTGATAAATTCTTTGCTGGATCTTATTCAAAGTGCGGAGCAGGAAAAGGTTGGGATAAGTATCATGTACATGATGGTTTCCTATTTTGAACTAACAAATTGTGCATTCCAGATTGCTCTGTTCGATTACTCTTATTACAGGAAACTCATGCTGGTGGTCTTATGGGGCTTTTTGGTTCTAAAAAGATAGAGAGAGTGTTGACCGACCACTTCTTTTGGCCAAAGATGTGGCGCGACGTCAAACACTACGTGCTGAAATGCAATACCTACCATAAAGCTAAGTCATGTGTTAACCCCCATGGTTTATATACACCACTGCATATTCCGAGTGTTCCGTGGGAAGATATATCCATGGACTTTGTTTTGGGATTACCACAGACTAAGAGGGGAAGGGATTTGGTATTTGTGGTAGTTGATCGTTTTAGCAAGATGGCTCATTTTATTCCCTGTCATAAGAGCGACGATGCTTCACATGTTGCCGATTTATTTTTCAGGAAAATTGTAAGCCTACATGGAGTTCCAAAGACTATTGTTTCAGATCTTGACACGAAGTTTTGAGCTATTTTCAGAAGACCTTATGGGGAAAGCTTGGTATGAAACTTCTATTCTCTACTACATGTCACCCCCCAAACAGATGGACAAACTGAAGTTGTGAACCGTATACTTTCTATAATGCTACGAGCGGTTCTTAAGTGTAATTTAAAGTTGTGGGAAGAGTACCTTTTGCATGTAGAATTTGCATATAACAGAACGATACACTCTACTATAAAATTCTATCCATTTGAAATTATTTATGGGTTTAAAACCATTACTCCCATCGATCTTTTACCTTTACCATTGCAGGAACGAGCTAATATGGATGTAAGTAAGTGTGCTGATTTTGTAAAGAAAATCCATGAAAAAGTGAAGGTGGATATAGAAGAGATGACAAGAAAGTATGTGCAGCGGGCAAATAAAGGAAGAAAAGATTGTTTTTGAACCGGGGGAGCTCGTTTGGCTGCACTTGAGAAAAGAACGTTTTTCGGAATTGCGAAAGAGCAAATTGCCACCCCGTGGGGATGGTCCATTTAAAGTACTTGAAAGGATCAACGATAATGCATACATGATCGAGCTACCTGGGAATTCGGTGTAAGTGCTACATTCAATGTTGTTGAGCTATCCCCATTTTTTGGTGATCCATCCGAGTCGAGGACGACTCCTTTTCAAAAGAGGAGGATGATGAGGACATTTCATTCATACATACACCTATACATACACATGGGGTTGGAGCTGCACCGAATGGCATTACATCTACATATACACCTACATGTGTTGATATACATGCTGCCGAATCAAAAGAGAAGGGGTATATTGGTCCAATTACACGAAGTCACGCTAAACAAATTCAATTACAGGTTAAAGCTAACTTGAGTTTAATTTCAGATTTCAATGATTCAGCAATACCATCCATGTGTTCCTCTTTTGTGTTGCTTAGGTACATGGGAGAGGAACCAAGGCACGCATACGTGACCTGAATCATAGGAGGAGGTGGCATGCATGATAGGGAGTCCGGATGTGTACGTACTGCATATTTGGAAGGAGATCGAATCAAACAAGGAGATCAACCAGGGAGGATCCGCATGCATGCAAACCAGACTTTGTTTGTGCAGCCTGGAATTGGGAGGCTGAGTCAAATATCCAATTGAAAGAAGGAAGGCATATAATAGTTTTTAGCACTATATATATATATATATATATATATATATATATATATATATATATTGATGTATCGTTGGGCCGATCTTCCGAAAGGTACTGATAAGTCGATTGTGGAGAACTCGACGTTGATGATCCGAAGGCTCCGACCAATACAGAACAAACCCCTCGCAATCACTACACCACTGCTCCGATGGTTATCAACCGTGCCGAACACGGTTGACCTCGCCAAGAAGGCTATCTCCTGCATACGAATCAAGAACACAAGCAAGAAAATAGAAGATGCAATCTAATATTGTATTGCGAATATAGATGAAGCTCACAATGTGGGGTTCCTCAACCGAACGTGTGGTGAGACTGATAAGCAGAATAATCTCAAAGAAAAACACACGTTAAATTATGACGACTACTGTATATATAGGGGGACATGAGGAGGTCAACCTAGGGTTGTGCGGCCGCGGGAAGAGGCGTACACAACCTGGACTCCGACCTCGACACGTTTACAAGGGCCTATTAGGCCTAAAACGGTGACGCAGCACCTTATTCGCTATTCATGTCACGTATCTATGTCGAAGACCTGGTCGTAGGACTGGTCCTAGGGTGGTCTTGAGGAGTTCATGCTATCTCTGGTCGTAGATTGTGTTCAACGAATACTGTGCTCGCTTCTCTGGTCGTGGATTGCTCCCAACGAGTCCTGGCTCGCCGAGTACTGGTGAAACTGGTCGTAGGACTTCTTGAAGTGGTCGTAGACCCTGCGGAACTAGTTGTAGACCTTCTTGAACTGGTCGTAGTCCTAGATTCCTAAGTACAAGTAAATCATCTTCATTAGGCAGCTTCATAGAGTTCTCAAATAATATACTCAGCCCTCGAAATGAATTTACCTGATAAATAAGTTGACACGTACGAGCTCTTGTAATTGGAATAGCAAGCATAGCAAATGTGGTTGTATCCATAGGGGTCATGTCCTCATCATCCTCCACTTCTTGAAAACAAAGCCGTCCTCGACTTTTGATAAGCTGAAAATAGGGTAACAAAGAAGCCAAGGTGTATGCATGGTATATGTATATATCATCTGTTTTAACTGTTCTTCGTTGTTGCACAATTAATGTTATATAACAGCAGCGATTATAAAAGCTCATTGTATTATTAACCCAAGAATAATCATATATGTTAATGAGCAAAATAAAATTTCTCACACAACAATTATTGCAACTAGTTTTGCAAATATAAGGGAAGCATTTATACAATTCAAATCCTTGAAGTTGTAAATTTGTAGTGCTTGCACATATGAGCAAATTTACAACCTTTGGAATCAAACAAAGTTCATCTATATAATCATATTTCAATTGAGTGTTAGCAAATTCATCTAGCAAGGGTGAAAAGATTTGAAAGTTCTTCCATTCTTCAACATTATTATACATATTGTCAATACTAGATGATGCAATAAGAGATGAACATATAGGCATTGGATGATCACTTAAGTTTATTTTCTTCTCATAATGAATAAGATTCGGTTCACAAGAATTGTTTTTCAAAATAGTAAGCTTCAATTCATCTATATAATCACAAGTTATGCATATTTGATACACATGAAATTGATTGTCTACACCATAATCTCCAATAAAATTAAACTTATATCCAGGGGTGTACACACTAAACAAGGATTTCAAACATGCGATTTTAGAAACTTTCTTCATAGCATGTGACAATTTCATCGGTGGCTTCAACATAATGTAACATAAAGAATCAGTAGGAGAAATTCTAGTCAAAACTTCTTTATGTCTAACCAATTCCACTTGATCATTATATGTGATTGACTCATCATATGAATCGCTCAAAACAGCAGGTAATTCAATTATGTTATCACCTGGTGTACACAAGTCAACAGGTAAATCAACAAGTTTATCACATGGTGCACTAAAATCAATGCAGTCTGAATTCTCTTCGTGAAATAGGTGCATATCAGAATTATTTTCCACTAATTTTTGCTCTAAAATAGCATGAACAGTGGACAATTATAGTTCTTCACAAGCATACTCACCTTGAGTGATGATAGCATCATGATCTTTACCTTTTTGGCTCTCCTCAGATAAATTAGGTGCATCCATCTCCTCATCTTCCTTCTCAACCAATGGAGTCGATGGTTCAATCAGCTCATTCTCCTCTTCAGCATGGTTCTCTAGCTCTCTTTGAGTGCTCAATACTTGCTGCACAATTATAGTTCTATAATTCTCCGTAGCAGCAACACCTAAAATTTTCTCACCATCACTATCTGCCTCATGATCATCATCATTGCCTGCAAGGTTAGCTGTAAGAGCATATTTATCCTAAACATCACTAGCACTTACATAATCACCATCTTCTGTTGCAATATACGCCCGCTGACTTGGGCAATCTCTCATGAAGTGGCCCATCCCTTTACAATGGTGCCACACAATGCCTGTCGTACGTCCCGTGGGAGCAACCGATGAAGAGCTCTGTGCTGGTGCCTGCACACTAGTAGATTTGCTCGTCTCGGGTGCGCGTGACGGTGGTGGCGGTGCTGCTGAACGCGCCCTACTCACAGAGGGGGCAGCAGATCGAAAAACAGGAGGTGGGACTATCTTTACTTGCCCCGACGTCCATCTCGATGTAGACATACTTCCAAAGTTGCTCCTTGTCCTTTGTTGCCTACCCTGCAATTTCTTTTCTGCCAAACAAGCAAGCTGGAACAACCTATTAATACCATTATAGTCTTTGTAATCAACTATATCCTGGATCTCACGCCTTAAACCACCATAAAAATGAGCCATCTTATCCTCCTCATCCTCAATAACATTACAACGCATCATGCCTATTTGTATTTCTTGATAATATTCCTCAATAGATTTATTATCTTGGTCTAAGCTCTGTAATTTCTTACGTGTATCATGTTTAAAAGCAGGAGGAACAAATCTAGCACGCATAGCTACCTTCAATCTATCCCATGTATCAGGTGTTAAGCCAGAATTAACTACTTGATTCCACCGAATGATAGCAAAATCTTTAAATTCACTAGTAGCTTGTCTGACTCTATGCACTTCAGGAACTAAATGGGCATTAAATTTTTGTTCAACTGTCATCTTCCAATCTAGATAAATTTTAGCATCATAAACACCCGCAAAAGATGGTATGGTAAATTTAACTTCAGCAAATGGGTCATTATTAGCACGAGCATTGTGGTGCTGAAAATTATTACCTCCCATACCGTACCGGTTGTGATGTGAGCAGTGTCGTTGACGTGCATCTTGGTCAGCAAGTGCAGCGCCGGCGTCACGGTTTTGTCTCTCATTATCATCTCCCTCCTCAAGATCTTGGGCTGCATCGTGATCATACTCACGTCCAATGTTTGGTGGCCGGTTCACCATTCTTTCAAGGCGTGTAATGAGTGCTGCAATACTATCGTTGATTGAGCGCTGCAATGTGATCATGGTAGCTTGATGCTTCCTGTCGATGGCCTCATTAATGGTAGTGTGTTGTTCATCCAAGAGTGTCATGAGCTCTCCCTTTACAACACATTCTTTCTCATCAGACGTCTCACCTATCATGGTTAGCAGAAAATAAAAGACAACACAAAGGTATTATCCATATCAACTACTAGGTGATGGAAAGTGGAAACACACACTCTCAAGCGTCTTACCACACTCTTACAAGTGTTCTTACCAATGCAAAGAGGCGATGCGGCCGGTGGGTCGGTTCGTGATCTGAGTGTCGAGAGTGGGTATGATTGCAAGAGGGGACCTATTCTGATCAAGAGTAGGTGGAGCTCGGAAGACACAATATGTAGCAAGGATTAGCAAAAAACCGTAACCTGATTAGCAAAGTTGAATAAGGGTCCAAAGTACCTGTCACGGTTGCTGGTCTAAAAAGTGTCCCTAGCCCTAGCACAACACTGATCGATAACAAGGACTGGATACAAGTATTCAAAGAATGCCAGGCTGGGAGTGGTCGTAGACCAACTGGGGGTGGTCGATTTGATTCTTCTTCTTTTCTTTTTTTTCTGCCGAAACCCAACCTAGGGTTCCCTCTCCTTTTTTGCCGAAACCCAACCTATGGTTCCTTTTTTTGCGAATGTGACCTTGACTCAAAACTCTTCAAAAACCCTCTTCTGGGTCTATGGCTATATATGGGTCATAAACTTTTTGTAGAAGGCAGGGGTATACAGGTAATTAAAAGACCCTCTCTCTCTATAAACTTTGGCTAGCTTTGTTCGGCTATGAAAATTCTTCTCGGACTTTATGTGGTAGGCACGATATGATGAGTGTGTGGGGTGTCCGAGAGCAACAAGAAACAAATAGGGCGGTCGGGGCGGAAACAAATAGATGGTCGAACCCGAGCAGGTGGTCGAACTCGAGGAGGTTGTCGAACACAAGGAGGTGGTCGAACTCGAGGAGGTGGTCGAAAAGGGGGTTGTTCGAGTAGGCGGTGGCGCGGCCAGGATGGATGGTGGCACGACGGGCGACAGTGCTGACTAGAGACCAAGAACACGACTCTAAACCAGCAACACAACTTAGACAAAGAACACTAATTCAACAACGTACACAAAGAACGAAAATTGTAAATGCACAATGGGTAATGGTACAGCGGAAGAACACGACGAATAAAAAATATTTTGTGGGGTAATTTTCTAGAACTTTAGGACGATGGAAAACAACTAATCTAATAGGGAAAAAAATTATGATTACCTAACGGGCAACCTGGCTCTGATACCAACTGATGTGTTGGTGGACCGATCTTCCGAAAGGTATTGATAAGTCGATTGTGGAGAACTCGACGTTGATGATCCAAAGGCTCCGACCAATACAAATCAAACCCCTCGCAATCACTACACCACTGCTCTGATGGTTATCAACCGTGCCGAACGCGGTTGACCTTGCCAAGAAGGCTATCTCCTGCATGCGAATCGAGAACACAAGCAAGAAAATAGAAGATGCAATCTGATATTGTATTGCGAATATAGATGAATCTCACAATGTGGGGTTCCTCAACCGAACGTGCGGTGAGACTGCTAAGCAGAATAATCTCAAAGAAAAACCCAGATTAAACTATGACGGCTACTGTATATATATAGGGGGACGTGAGGAGGTCAACCTAGGGTTGTGCGGCCGCGTGAAGAGGCGTACACAACCTGGACTCCGACCTCGACACGCTTACAAGGCCCTATTAAGCCTAAAACGGTGACGCGGCACCTTATTCGCTATTCATGTCACGTATCTATGTCGAAGACCTGGTCGTAGGACTGGTCCTATGGTGGTCTTGAGGAGTCCATGCTATCTCTGGTCGTAGATTGTGTTCAATGAGTACTGTGCTCGCTTCTCTGGTCGTGGATTGCTCCCAACGAGTCCTGGCTCGCCGAGTCTTGAGTGGCCGGTCGTAGGACTTCTTGAAGTGGTCGTAGACCCTGCGGAACTGATTGTAGACCTTCTTGAACTGGTCGTAGTCCTAGATTCCTAAGTACAAGTAAATCATCTCCATTAGGCATCATCATAGAGTTCTCAAATAATATACTCAGCCCTCGAAACGAATTTACCTAATAAATAAGTTAACGCGTACGAGCTCTTGTAATTGGAATAGCAAGCATAGCAAATGTGGTTGTATCCATAAGAGTCGTGTCCTCATCACACGCCAAGCACACACACACACATATATATATATATATATATATATATATATATATATATATATATATATATATATATATATATATATATATATATTATAGAGCCTGCGTAGAGGGACTTTTTTGGATACAGTATTATCTGGCATAATATGAGTGTTCTTGCTATACCCCTGTTCTTGTGAGTTCTCCATGGATTTGCAAGATTGAAACCTTCAGTTTCCGCTAATTCGTGCTTAACGGTTCCAACCGTTCTGTGTGGATTAGTTCCAGGTGTGGTTCTACGATTGTTTGGATAGCGGGTCGAAGTTTTTAGGTGCTTCGGATCGCCATCCCCAACGTACGGGTCATTACCTACAATTTATCTTCGCTGCTTACAGTGTTCTTTGTGCTAATCTCGATCCTATGACGTGAAGATCAGGCCTTCATTAGCGTTGCCATCTTCCGCACGAAGTTGGCACATATCAATATGGAAAAGGTCCCCAACAGGATGCACAAGGAAGAAAGTTTCGGACCTCACCACCGACGGCGTCGGGTTACCCACGGCGTCACAGGAGCTCCAAAAATCCCAAAACTGAAGTCAAATCCGGAGGAGATGAAGAACCACAAAATGGAAAAAAACTCATTGTATTTTGGGTTAAAGAAAAGAGGAAGAAGAAGCCGATTTTTAAAGAGGGGGAGGGCATGTGCCGCCAACCGGCACATCTCGCCCGAGCCACCGGCCGAAGGCCAAGCACCCGAATGCCTTCATCCCTTCTATTGGAAACAAGGTCTCCAAACATTATCCCTCCTCTCATCTCAATGACAAGTGGCCCTCTCTTTTTTTTTCTTTTCTATTTTTTTTTTTTTGAAATGAGAAATTACCAAATAGCGATGGAAAAATACAACAAAATTATCACCCACGGTTGATGTGTGTGTTCGTTAATCGGACGCGATCGAGTCGCTGTCGAATTCTAACCAATTCCATATTCAATAGTAGTAGCGTAAGAGATATTAGCGAATTGAAGTGTGGTGGTCTGTTCTGTTCGGCAGCAAAGATATTTGTGTTGGTGTTCATGTCTTCATGATACCTGGGGTCAGGAGGTTCTTGTAGAATAGTAGGAGACTACTGGGCGTCACTTCCATATCACCCTCTTATTCCTATCCCACGTTGGATACGTACGTGGCATCCTAGGTGCCTAGGGGATAATCGACTAGGCGCCTACTGTGATGGCGAAGTCAGTCGGCATATATGGGCCCACTGTGATATAATGTTTGATTATTTCAGGTCCTATATGCTCCGTTAGCAACTGGGTTATACATATGGGCTGATGGAATTACACACGACCGACGGCCGAAAAGTGCATATGCACAGCCGTACCATGCACCAGTATGGTTTGTGTTTGACCCCCGTAAATTTGACTTTCGGAGTCCCTTTTGTTCTTTCTTGCATCTCGAATGATCAAATGAGCCGATAAACCAAATACTTTTCTCCTCTTGTTTCTGAACAAGCCAAATTCTTTTGTGGAGACCATGTAGTTTGGTTCTAATCTTAGTGTTAAATAATTGATATCATTGTCGAGAAGTTTGAAGAATAAACCATCAATTTACCAAATTGCCAATTTTGTTGTCAGTTGGTCGGCGGTCTGACCGGTCTTGGGGCCGGTTTGACCGGTTCTAGGGCCGGTTTGACCGGCCACGGTTTGACTGGCCAGGGATGACAGTCAAACCGACGGTGTAAGCTCGAGTGAGCTTTTGAGGATTGCACACTAAACACTTACACGGGAGTGTTTGGTGGTGTGTTTATACCCAGTGGTGTGTTTATGGACTTGGGAAACGGTTTGACTGGCCGTTGGTTGGCGGTCAAACCGGCCAAGGTGCGATCATGCAAATTGAGGTGTGGTGATGTCGCGGTATTGATCAAAATTATGAGTTTCAGTGCATAGGTGTTGCATGGCGCATGATTTGGCTAACATGGGTCAAGTTGCGAGGAATTTGTGCCCGTAATCGATTTCTTGATCTATTGTTGTGCAGATGGCTTAGAGTCAACTACGGTCAACGGTGAGGATGATCAGGACTATACTAGGAGAGCTAAGGTCCAAAACGATCGAGGATGCCGGGTGAAGTGGTTGGACTCAAGCATGGTACAAGATAGATAAGAGCGACTGAACGGGAAGTTCGGTGCAACAGGTTGCATCAAGTGGCTTGGGGGCCGGTGCAAGTGTCATGGTGGTTCCGGTGGGAGCTGGATGAGAGAGACTTGTCGACATGAAGAAAGCCTTTGATGAACTTACATATGGCGAAGCATGGGATTGCTTCACGTTGATTGGACTCGGTCATGGAGAAGAATCGAGAAATTATACTTTGGTATTGATACAGGGTGCCCAATCTTCACGAACCCAACGAATTTGACGAGATCAATCGATGCCAATGCAACGACCTACGACGAACAAACCCGCTAAACCACACGCTATGATAGCTCCACTTGACCACGACCAAAGTGGAGATGATCTCCCTGCAATTTAATCAGGAACAAGCAAGAAAATCAATGAGGGAATCGCACAATTCCATAGGGGCAGCCGGCAGCTTGCACAAACCCTAGAACAATGCAATATGCAATCTGATTTTTCTTCTAAATTTTGTGGTCCTACAGTGCGGCACCCCTACCTAGGGTATTACGAACAGTGTGGGACACTCCCCGCAAGCATGGGCTAAGCCCAAACTTACTCTATTGGCCCAAGTGGCCAAATTGGCTTCTAAGCCTAATCTGAAACTAAATTATTTTAAAATATAGAAAATAGTTCTAAAATAAATACATGGCCCATTTAGGACCGCTCAAGTTATATGTCATGCAAGTCCATCATTTAATTCCATGTGAACTTCTCAATTTGGCTAGATTGCTCAATTTAGCCTTTTAAACTCTTTTGGCCCAAATTGAGTAGTTGGACTTGGATTCATTCAATTCCAGCCACATGGGCTTGTCTTGGGCTTCCCTTGGACGTGGGAGAGGTGGAGGTGGGCTTAGGTGCCGCATGGGCCTCCCTCCCTTATTGGCTTGGCCGCATGGGCCTCCCCTCATTTTGGCTTGGCAGTAGCATGGGTTCCCTTGGGCTTGCTTCCTCCTTGCTGGCTGTATAAAAGGCCTTGGCACCCCTTTGTGCTCTCCTTTTCTTCTCTCTTGGGACCGCCTCCTCTCCTCCCTCTGGCACTATTTCTAGGGCGTCCAACGTACCTACATTCACACAAACAAAGCCGTAGTCGTATTCTTTCAAGCAAGCTGTAATTATGAACATTAAGTTTAGCTTTAACCTTGTGATAGTGTTTGGACTCATGATGTGTAGGTATGTATGTCATGAAGCTGGGGTAATCCTCACCAGGTATCTTCATCAAAATACTGAGTTGGTGACCTCCGATCAAGGTTTAGGTAACGAGAAGATGAAGATTAAGAAGAAACAGATTCGGGAGACCCGGATCGTCATCTGCTTTGAGAAGCGTGTGTGGGTGTAAACATATTTGTACGTGGGCTTAATTTCGATAAGGTTTTTCTCTAAACCTAGCCTCCACTATATAAGATTTGGTGCAGGATTTGCACAACCAAGTCTTGAAAACTTTAATGTGTGATTTAGGGAAAATAGAGCAAATAGAGGAGGCTAGTATTTGAGATAGATGGATTGAGAAATTGGGTACTCAAGTGTGAACTCTTGTCCTCCATTGTGAAGTGACTATAAACTTACAATCCCTCTAATCAATGCAATCAAGATTGCCCCAAGATGAGTTATATATTGTTCTTGTTCTCTCTTTGATGATTTTGGGGTTTTGTGTTTCAAAGGGTTTTTGCAGGGTCTTTTGCTTTGATCTAATTTGGTAGGACCTGTGGGATCTGATATAAGGTCATCTTGATCATCTTCCACTCACGAACAAGTTTTTGACTCAAGTTTAGAGTCTCCCTGGGTTTTCAGCGTTCATGACCTCAATCAAGAAATTTGTTAAACCTTGGCTTCGATCGTCTCGATCATCGATTGGAATAGATTTCTGATCTTCTTGATGAGTTATGTCTGAAATCCAAGGGGATTTGAATTGCGGGATCAAAAGTTAGATCGTTTTGTTGATTTTTCGGGCTGCTGAGTTGCAGCCGGCGGTTAGACCGGCCTCACCAGCGGTCAGACCGGCGTGGTCAGACCGGCCAGGCTTGGTGGTCAGACCAACAAAGGGGATTTAAGATGGGGGGTTTTCGATTTCAGTGTGATCTTGTTGTTTTAATCTTTATAGTTTTCATAGCTATTAGAATAAAAAAGTTAAATGCCACAGAGGTGAAAAATAGATAGCTCCTATTCACCGTCGTCTAGTCGTTAATTCGGTCCAACACCACATTTTTAACTTTCTCAGGAAAACGACAAATGATTTGTCTGCGCTGAGTACACATGTAAGCTTCTTCGTTAATTCGGTCCAACACCACATTTTTAACTTTCTCAGGAAAACGACAAATGATTTGTCTGCGCTGAGTACACATGTAAGCTTCTGGGGGTTGACACGCCTGACCTGATGCGTCGTCACTCATCGGTCATTGCTGACGAGTGACGAACGTCTGCGGTTTCCAAGAGAAGATCGACAGCAGCTTGGGTTGGTTCTTCCTCCACTTCTCCGGGAGCTGCAGGCGTTTGCATTTCTTTCTCGCTGCTTCCTACAAGAAACATTAGAAAACACAACTCCATTCACTGAGCATACACTGGCAGGTCAATTTTTCTCACTTGGGTAACTTATGTTGCTTTATTGTGCATTTCTGTCAAGGAATTTGAGAAGAGATTGTGAATGCTTGCTGCGTGTGTTTAGGCATGTAAATTCTGAGGGTAGCAATATGAGGTTCTGCTCTCTACTCTGTTGGCCCTAAACCGAAGACAAACAAACT
This sequence comes from Hsuehochloa calcarea, assembly GCA_036346395.1. NCBI lineage: Eukaryota > Viridiplantae > Streptophyta > Magnoliopsida > Poales > Poaceae > Hsuehochloa > Hsuehochloa calcarea. The sequence continues at coordinate 83,591,445 of CM070597.1, read as the reverse complement.
CATAACAAAAACTCTCAAATACGAACAAACAAGAATTTTCAGTGCAGCACCACTAGCATATTTTTCTTCTTTTCTTCTCAAGTTATCTCATATTATAGTACAATATCTTTGCTTATATAGCACTAAATCTCAGCCACACAAGTGAAATAGGACTAGAAATCAGAATCCAACTATGACTCGATGATCTACAGAAGGAAACTAATACTTTAGACAAAGATTACCTAACAATCACTCCCTAATATTTGTTGTACTTATTATATTTCGTGTGCTACCAGTTGGACTCAACTTCAACATGGCTCCCACACACTCGGCCGAAGACGGTGGCACAACTCAAACACGTCTTGGACGCTTACTCATTGAGGCAGTCGGTCTCAACTACGACCTGCGCCCCAACTTGTACTTGAACTTCAAGTTGGTCACGACTTCAACTTGAGTAACACACGGACCCGACTCAGGACGACGAACACATCTCCTCGATGTCCCGGGCTTAACAATACTTACTTGACTCAGGACGGCGAACACATCTTCTCAATATCCTCACCTTCACCTTTCGATGATCGACACCAAGATGCATCGTCTTCAACGCCTTCCACGCAGCTTTGGTCGTCTCATTTTCGGCCAGTAGGAGAGCGTCGACGTTGCCTCGTCACCGGTGACACCACTCCCCGAAGAACGCAACATGATCTTGGACATAAATCAACACTCAGGCTCCGCCTCGTCATGGAGACGGATGCGTCGTACAATGCATCGGTCTCAACGCATCGAGCCGTCGCGCATAACGCCACCACCAATTCGTTCGCCGATGAGCGCTACGCATCCGCGATGGTGATCGCACGGATCTCTGCCGCCACACACGCCTGCGTCGGCGATCTTGCGTACGGATAAACGCCACACAATTTATATCAAGCGCCGCCATGCCGTATATGCCACCCCGGGAGTTGAGATCACTCTCCCGGGGCAGCGGCTAGGGTTTTGAATCTAGAGCTCTGATACCAATTGCTGGCCCCAAACCGAAGACAAACAAACTCATGGCAAAAACTCTCGAATACGAACAAAGAAACATTTTCAGTGCGGCACAACTAGCACATTTTTCTTCTTTTCTTCTCAAGTTATCTCATATTAGAGTATAATATATTTTCTTATATAGCACCAAGACTCAGCCACACAAACGAAATAGAACTACGAATCAGAATTCAACTAGAACTCAATTATCTACAAAAAAAAACTAATACTTTAGACAAAGATTACCTAACATGCTCAATGTCGCATGGATGCCAGTTCTGCAGGTTCTTCCTGTAGGCCTGATCGGAGCTTTTCTTGCATCCAGTCATTTCAACATTCTCACATCTGATGCTCGAAGGCACATCAATAAGGTCTACGAATCTAGCACAACACGTGCACACCTCAATTAGAGAATGGGCTGTACTGATTTTTTTTCCTTTCGCAGATTGTTTATGATGTCTTCATTCCAACGCTCGTCTTCTCAAGCTTGGCGAGCACTGTCACGCTCAAGGACATCATTTCCTGGATAGAGTTCATTACAACAAGCTTTACATAATTTAGTGATTAGTTTGAGATTTTAATTGGTCGTTACTAAACTTGATGAGTTAAGGTGTTTCATGCCAGTAAATATGGGCATCACAGAATACAAAGCACATGAACCCACTATCCCCACCATCCATGGTTTTTTTCAAGATTCGTGAGGGGAATCTTTTCTATTTCGTTTCTACATTTTTTAAATTGGCTGGAGAGAGAAGTGTGTACACATGGACCCACCATGCCGATCTTTATCCTCTCATCCCACGATTTTTTTTAAATAGTATTTATTTGAAAAATAAATAATCAAAAAAATTACAAAACTAGACGTACATAGAGTTTCATGTCGCCAGATGCTATTTGAATTGGTCTATCGCCATTTCAACTAGCGATAGAGATCTTTAATTTTTTTTAAAAATGAAAAACCGTCATTTCATACGGCGATAGGGATTTCGCAAGTCTCTGTCGCCATTCCAAATGGCGACATAATCTCCCCTATAAAAAGACCATTGAAACCCTAAAATTTGGATAAACTCATTTTTATTAAGAAAAAAGATAAAGATGGGAGAGAAGGGAGAAGAGCATAGAGGAGAAGAGGGGATGAGAGAAGCTAGTGAAGCGCTGCCCGTCCGGTCGCCCACCTGTTAGGTTATTTTTTAAACCGAATGGATTATATAGTTTTATATGTATGGTTAGGTAGTGTAGTATGTTGTACATAATCCTTTTCGGTGGGTAGTTTAGTCTTAGATATGTGGTTAATCATGTAAATCTTGTTTACGGTGCAGTACGTCAAATATGTCAGACGTCGCCAACTTCAAATTTTACTATGGTTAGGGGATATTCTTGATGGTCTCGAGGGGATTGATTTGTGTTATTTCGATCAACGACTTTACCTCTAAAAAGACCAGAGCAGCTTACATGGCTGTTGGGACCCTGGACCAATGGATCTGAGTCCTCTTTGTATTCTGAACTAGTCTCAGATCAGTTGCTAGCTCACACAGTGATATCATCGATGACAATCATATCCATACAACGAAACAGCTAATGAAGCAAATAAATTAATATTACTTAGTAGCAAAATGACTTTGTGGTCATGGTTTTACAGAGTTTGCCACGCAGGGCTCAACGGCAAAAGGTAAACTTGCAGCGGAATAAAATAAACTCGTGGTAGCCATCTGACATGCCCACAGTCAATCGAGTGGGGAACACATCCTAGTTCGCATAGTCTTCAAAGTATTCCTGCTCGTGGAACTCTGAGTTCTCTGGTTCTTCTGCCAGGACAGATTAATAAATGACGTATAGCGTGAGTACATAAAGTACTCAGCAAGTCGTAGAAAAAAAGTATGCAAATATTATTCATGCAAGGTTTGAACAAAGATATCTTTATGGCTATTTTTGCTTTCAATGATAGCTTTATGGCTATTTTGCATAAAGCAATATTGATAATAAATACAGTAAATAGATTGAAAGGCATAATTTAAAAGATTAAATACATAAGTAAATAAGTTCTTTGAAATAAATAGTGAACAACCTTGTTCACTTCCCAACCTCAACCAATATCCACATCGCTTCACAACTAAACCATTCCAACATTTTTGAGAAAATCTACCGCTCGTGTGAAATCACTAGACATTATCTATAACCGAGGACACAACTATTCGAATAGTTTTTAACACTCTGGAGAGGTTGTACAGCATGACCCACAAGAGATAATCATCTTGATAAAAACACACGTTTCCTTAGATATGTGAATCAAGGAGAGACTATCACAAGGTTTTTACAAAGCACCGTTTTAACTCGGTTCTGCTCGCTAAGGTTTCGCCATTCTAGACCCCCTCTTGCGCTGCTCATCAACCCTTAACAGAACCGAACCAAAACATTGTTAATTAGTTGGACAGGTCCACCCTATCCTGGACATGTGGTTGTACGGTATGGCCCAGATTAATGGCGCACAAAGTTAAGTCCTTAGTGACTACTCAGGCGAGGCAACCACACCCTAAATCCCCCCTTTATTACTGCACAATCATTGGCGTGAGTATGAAATCATTTTCGGTTCAACCCAACCAAATGGCAACCCTTGCCATAACACAATAAATTTTAAAAATAGTGGTGTAATACTCCGAAACAGCGTTACAGAGAAAACAAATTTATATAAAGGGGTTTTTTTGAAATTTCTTCAAAACCTGGGTCATGGGCTCTTAGCCGACAGCACCAAGGCCCAAAAAGGGGGGAAACCCTAAATATGCTACAGTACCTCCCCTGCTACAGTGTTGTGGTGCTACAGTACCCCCCTAACCACCCTTGCTGCTATCCTCTCCCAAGCACTTCCTCCATGCAAAAGAGAGGAAGGGAAGGAGAAGAGGGAAGCTGGAGGAGAGGGAGAAGAAGGGGAACAGGTGATCCTTGTGGGGATTTTCAGCGGATTTATGTCTTCAAGGGGGATTCTCAACTCATGGTTGTGTTGTTCATTTTTCCTCGATTAGCATATTAGTGCCCCTACTGTGACTGATTCGTGAATCTGTAGTCATCTTGTTCGGCAGTTTTGCACTATATCAAAGCAAGCTTAGGGTTTTGGGTCTCCTAAATAATTGTGGGTTACTTCGTTAGGTTTCTGTAGGATCTGAGATCACGTTATTTGGAGTTGTGGTCTGTGAGTTGTGAATTTCGCAACGATCGTTGTCCAGAACCCCTCTCAAGTTATAGCAGTCATGGAAATCGGTATATTAGGATCTGTTATTGGTCGAATCAGGGTTGTCCACCAACATGACTTTTGTATGAAATTTTCTTAGTTTTCCAGATTGATAAAGAAAATATTTTTTGGATCATCCTAGTGAAAGTTATAGCTATTTTAATGTTGTTGTCCAGAATGTTGGACAATTTCTGTCATTGTTTTCTTCTATCTGTTAACATTAGTTAAATGCAGAATTTGAGAATATCACCAACTAGACTTTTGTAGAAAATCTCATAAGCTTTCTAGAGAGATGAAAAATGAATTTTTATGATAAGTAGATTGGGAGATACGTATTTTAGAAGATCGTTGTCCAGTTTTGAGTTAATGCTAGTTCATTGTTTCGCGGGAGTAGCTTAATTATGTGTAGTATGGGGTTCTTGGGAGTGCGTATTAGAGCATTGCGATTAGCATTGTTTCCTCTTTTAAAATTTTGTTTTGAGTAAATTACCTATTGTAGAAGGAGAGACCTTGGGATTAGTTGCACCTTTTTTACCATCCAACGTGTTGCAACACGAAAGGTAAGTACAAATTGTATCATCTTGTATGGTTCATGTTCAATCTGGTTATATGATTATGACATGGTCAATTTTTATGAATTATAATTATTTCGGTTCTTTACATGATTCCGTTCATTGGTAATGTCAAGTTGTTACTTTGAGAGCAAGCATACATTTCAATTCCTTCCATTCAATCATTCATGTTTCACTCACGGGAGTGGGTATTGAGATTCCTATCATTCCAATATGGGTAACTAGATCTCCGTATGAAATATTCTTCATACAGGCCTTGGATCCCCGCATTTTGGATAATGCGGGCCTGAGTGAACACCGACGGGTGTATCACTGGCTATACCAGTATATGCAGAAGAGAAGTGGATTGCATATTCATATTTGCATCAAGTGCATAGCATCTTCGTGTGTATTCGATATATTGAGAAAGAACTATCTTTGATTCGATATTTCTTGTGGTATTCAATTGTATTTGCTGAGTCTTGGACTCACTCTTATTTTATTTGTTTAGGTGACCGTCGAGGATGACTTTCTTTGGGGGGATTTAGCTCACGGTTGCATATCACCTTGCTGCACACATCCAACACCTAGCAAAATTTCCATTACTTTAATTCAATGAGACTCAAGTATTGTAACAATTGGCATGTTGGTACTTCATTTGGTTCTTTTCATAGTTTCAATTATTGGATGATGCCTATTACTTGTTGGATCTTATTCATGATGCTTATGACCTTGCTGGTGATATTTGAACTGTGATTTTGAGTTTAGTCTCTTGCCGAAATTTCTTTGTTAGTATTGTGAGTAGAAATATTTTGATTGTTGTCTAGCTATCATACGTCGTTGAATTCATTAAGATAATTGTAATTTCAGTTTTGGATTGTAAGTCTTAGTTATATCTTGGCATCCGCATAGCCACGGTGTTACAAGTAGTTGCGCTACAATTCCATATTTCATTAAGTCAAATTTAAATATATATGAGCATGATGATCACTATTCCCATCGTATAACTAAAGCATAGCTAAGCATATTACGTACCCAAGTTGGTAAGTAAATATGTTCAATTAAGATTACCCAACCTATGGTGTCCAATGGTATATGTTATTCACAATTATTCAAGGAGTCATATCGGCAATTGGGTAATTAACTATTCTCGAAAGCAATTATTATAAAACTAGTAATGAATGTTGATATAAAAACAATATAATTTTATAAAATGGGAACATCATGATCAAAGGTCTACGACTTGCCCTCGTTGAATGTTTGAGTTGCTTTGGTAGACGGATCCAAGAATTCTTTTAAAACACCGGAATCTATACGCGCGAAAAGAGCCAAATAAATACAAAAAACTAAATAAAATTACAAAATTAGAAGCGAAAGAAAGGGGCTAAATTTAGATGAATTTAGAAATGAAAATCGACGGAATCGGGGTTCGTATGAGGGAGAATGAAAATCCATAAATTTGTGCTCACATGAAATGATAGAAATTAGTTGGAGAGAGAAAATCAATTGAAGGTGTTGTGCCGAATGTTTTGTTTTGCAGAGCAAGGAATGGGAGGATGACCTCATGTGGTACACCAGCAAGAGAAAGCAAGAGAACTAGGGAGAAAATAATGGGAGGCTTACACTTGGTCCCACAAGGAAGTGAAACAAAGAAAAGAAAGAAAGACACAGAGAAGAAGCAGCAACCCAACAGACTCGGGTGGTGCTCAGGGCAGGCAGCGGCGCCAGCGAGGGACAAGGGGCGGCGTCGGGAAAACTAGCAAAATGGAACCCCGGGAGCGAGGTGGTTCTAATGGTGGTGGTGGCGTCACCAGAGGAGGACCGTTGCGGCTGCGGCGCACAAAAAGGCACACAGGGGAATAGTAGCATCGGTGAACCAGCGGTGCATTGACGGAGATAGAGGGAGCATCACGTAGAGAGTGAAGCGACGAATCCAACGGTGGTGGTGGCACGGACAGAGGACCTTCGATGGCGACATAGTCCGGCGGAGAAGGGGCTTCGGCAGCACACGGTCGCTGACGAAATCTAGGCAAACAGGGAGGTGTAGAGAGTGGGGTTGGTGGTGATTTGAAGAGAGAGGTTGGGAGCACAAGGTGTTCACTTATATAGGTGAAGGCGGCACATGGTTCGACAAGGAACACGAGCGGGAATTCGTGGCGGCGTATGCAGTTGGCCGCGTACGATGCTCCGGCGAACCGACAGTGCTTGGGTGAAAAGAAAGGGAGCACGGCGTAGAATGTCGCGAGGCGAACTCAATGGAATGGGCGATGTCTCCATGGGATCAATGACAGCTGCGAAACACGAGGACAAAGGTGGTTCGGCCGGCAACGAGAAAACCTCGATTGTGGAGAAAAGGGGGTGAACTCGGGGAGGTAGAGGAGGAGGCCGAGAGACACGTCGTGATGTGGTTGACGCGGAGAATGGATCACCATAGAGGGAGAACGAAGAGGTGGGGCTCGGCTTGTTTGGAGGATGAAAGAGCAGCTCACTTAGGTGCTCACGGTTGCTTTGGTTGGGGAAGGGGGAAGGGAAGGAGGAAGGGGAATGGGGAGAAAGGGAGTTGTGCTGCTGCTTTTATAGGAAAGGAAGGGAGGAGGGAGCAGCATGGGGAGAGAGGACGCGGATGTGTTGCGCAGCAGGCGCGCTGTGCGCGACGTGCAGCGACAAGGGGGAGGGGATGGGCAAGGGATGGCATGTGCAGGGGCAGGGGATGGGCTGCCAGGGCATGGGGCAGCGGTGGAGTCATTGGGAGGACAGAAGAAAAGAAGACAACACGGGAGGAAGATGGTGACCAGGAAAGAGAGAGAACAGAAAAATAAAATGGAATAAAGAAAATCCAGAAAAAAAATCAATCCAAAAATTTTAGAAAATTTCATAAAATTCCTTGGAACCAGAAAAGACCAAATAAAATAATTTTAGATTTACTTCAAGTTTGTTTTAATTATTTTAACAAAATTATTTAAAATTCAATTTAAGCTTTAATTAATTTAATAAAATGCAAAAAAAACCCCAAAATAAATCCCTCGCTTTTAAAATAATTAATTTAAATTAAATTTTACAACCTAGATAAGGAATTTTTGGGAAAAGCATAAAAGGAAATAATTTAAATTGAACTCCAAGAAAATAGCAAAATAATTTGGAGAAAATCCAATAAATCAGTTTTGATTTTCATTGAAGTTTGATATATTCATATTGAACCATTTCACTTTTTGAAAATATCACATGAAGCTTTTAACAAATGAAGATTAATCAAATTATTCCTTTTTTATTTTTAAAGTTTGAAAAAGACTTCAAAATTCGGGAAAGCTGGAAAGAAATAGAAAAGAACTCAACAGAAATAACAACAAGGTCTGGGAAAAAGGAAATCCAAAACCAAAAAATCAAATAAACAATTTTTATTTAGTCAAATTTTTATTTACTCACAATAAATTGTTTTTAATTTATGAAATTTCCATATTAAGCTTTAACAACTCAGGAAAAATCAAATGGTTATTTTTATTTTGAAATTTTCAAAAAATGCCCAAAAAATTGGGATGTTACAATGGGGTGATGTGATACGGTGGTTGTTTTACTCATTCGATTTGGACCATGCTGTGTATGATTTGAGATTGAGTTGCATTACCCCCCAACCAACACAAGTCACATATTGGGAGTTAGTGCAGCTAATGGAACAAGGTCATGCCAGTCATATGTACGCAAGACAAGGGAAAAACGGTGGAATTTGGTCCTTTTGGCCTAGGCATATGCCAAGCCCACTCCTGCATCAGCGACTGAACAAGAAGGGGGTGGTGATGCCGAAGAAGAAGTCGGGGACTCCAACCACAGCGCGGCGCACACAATGGCAACAGGTCCCGGAGTTACCGATGTTGCCGATGAAGACTCTACGGAAGAAGCTCCTTCAGTCAGGCAAGCTAGTGGGCTTGCTGACGAGGGTGAGGAGATGGAAGTCCTAGTGCAAAGGATGGATCTCGAAGACCTGAACTACATGGCATTGTCAGAAGATAAAGGATCTGACGACAAAAATGATGTGGACTAGCAGGCGGTTCCATCTAAGTGGAACATGTACCAGTTCGACAACCCCATCTGAGTGGAACACGTACCAATTCGACAACCTCATCATTTACGAAGGCTCCCGTGTGTCGTGAGAGTATGACTAGAGTGAGGTCAACCAAGGAGCTATGTAAAAATACAAGGATGTCGTGCAGGAGGCGGTCAAATTCTGGGCCTTATCAGTTATGTGTGCATTCACAGTCGTCAAGTCTAACCCAAGATGCTATGATGTGAAGTGCGACATAGAGGTATGCCCTTGGCGAGTGCACGTATTTCAGCCTAAGTGGGACACCTACTAGAAATGCTCCATAGTGGTCCCTCATACATGTATCATCGCTGAGGTAGTGCAGTCTTACAAGAACCTGTCATCAGGCTTCATCACGAATCTCATGTACTATGAGATCATGGATAATATAGATTTTGAGCCACGATCCATCATTCGGGTGATTAAGGCAAGGTTCCAGTACACGGCCAACTATGCCATGTCGTGGAGGGCAAAACAGAAGGCATTGGGATCAAGGTTCAATACATTCGAGGACTCCTACCACAACTTCTTCGGGCTACTCTAAGTCATACAAGATAGGAATCACGGCACTCATGTCGATCTTCAAGATTCCACGCATCCGAAGTTGGCCAATAAGAGGATACTAAAGCGATCATTCTTCGCCTTTAGTCCATACATCAATACATTCCGGCACTGTCATCCAATCTTGTGTGTGGATGGCACATTCCTGACTGGAATAGCGATGGACAGGAACAATCAAGTTCTTCCTGTGGCATTCACTTTTGCTGAAAGCGAGAACACGGACAGCTAGTTGTGGTTCTTGAGGAATTTGAGGATTTTTGTTGTACAAGGCCGTCCTAACGTATGTATCATACATGATCGACATGCGGGTCTGCGGAGTGTAATAACTCAGCTATAACAAGGAGAGAACGAACCACTTCCATGGGTGGATCTGCAGAGCAGGTGGTGCATGAGACACTTGGGAGCAAACTTATATAAGCAGTTTCGCAACAAGGACTTGATGAACCTGTTCAAGCGCTTGTCCAACTAGAACTAGCAGCGAAAGTTTCAAGCACTCTGGAATATACAAGATGGGTGAACCCAGACGCATAGAAGGCAGGTAGCGAAAAAGGCCACCCCAAGCGTTGACTATGCCCCCGAAGCATTACCACGCTACCCACAGATGGTCCCAGTGTGGCGAGGAAGATGGGGGTGTAGGTGAAATACTTCTCAGACTGGATTGAGCATGAGCCCAAGGAGAAGTGGTCGCTGCTACATGACACGGGTGGTGTAACATCCCGAAGTTCTGTTACCAAAAATAAAATTAATAAATTTATTATTTTATTGGATGTTCTGAGTTTTAAAAGTGTTTTATTTCTTTTCTTCACTTTTCAGCATTTGTTAAAGCTTAATTTGAAATTTCATAAACTAAAAACAATTTAATTTGAGTAAATCAAACTTCAATTAAATAAAAATTATTTTATTTGATTTTCTAGTTTTATCTTGGATTTCTTTTTTCCAAGAATCTTCTTGCTATTTATTTTGAATTATGTTTATTTCTTTTCAATTTCCCAACAAATTCATTTCTTTGTTGAAATTTTAAATTATTTTAATTATTTTAAAGTGCCAGCTTTAATTTGGAGTTCTTGTTTATATAGATATTATTCAAATCAAATCTTGAATCTCATCTCAACTCCAAATCAAAATTCAAATTGCAATTATCTATTCCAAACTCATCGTTAATTTCCATAATTCATAATTCATAATTTGAATTTGTTTCTGTGATTTATCTTCGGGCCGAGCCCAATTCTTTTTCTCCAGCCTATATTCCTTTTCCCGATCAAATCTCTGTTCCAAAATCTACTCTTTTGCGGCCAATTTTGAATTCAAATTTTTAATTTGAATTCATCTCTCTCAATTTAAAATCTCAACTGAATTGCAAAATTCAAACTTCTAGTTGAATTTTCCCCGAAATGATAATCTCATAATTTCATTTCATTTTTCTTGGGATGAAAATCTTTTTCCCCTTTTCCTTTTTCCTCTCTCTCTCTCTTTTCTTTTCCCTTTTTTCCTTCTTTTTTTCTCTTTCTTCCTCCTCTGGCTGCTTGCCTACGCCCCTGCAGCGCGGCAGCTCCTCCCGCTACCGCTCGCCACGTTGCTCCTAGCGCCATGCAGCGTGCCACGTCCCCCACAAGCGCGCGCCACGCAGCCCCACACCCACCCGCCCATCCCCTGCCACCGGAACCTCACCGCAACGTCGTAGCCTTTTCTTCTCCAAAACCGACGGCCACCGCCCATCGCTCGATCTCCTCTCCTGTGAGCCCCATCTCCCTCCCGAGCGCGTCAAAATGCGTTCTCAAACCACCTCCCCCTTTCCCCCACCTCCATTCGTCTTCTCCGCCTCCGAGCAACTCTCACCGCTGCCACCATCATCTCCACCTCCGGCGCCGTCAAGCCGCCTCCTCGACCCTTCCTCGGCCACCCCAAGTGGCCCTGCGCCATTCTCATGGTCGTGCCATGAGCGTGCACACGTCATTTCCCCCGCTGTGCCACTGAGTCGTCGGCGACGCCGTGCTCCCGCTCTCCCGTGTTGCTGCTGCCGTTGCCCCCGTGCCGTTCCGATTGCGCTGCCACCTCCTATGGGACCGCCACCTCACCAGGGTCCCATTTTTTCCCTCGGCCAGCCGCCCCACCGCCGCCATGTCCGAGCCACCCGTTGCTCCTCTATTCTCTTCTCTATAATTGTTCTCTGTATATTCCTTCTCTGAGACAATGACAGTGGGGTCCTCATGTCATTGGCTCCTTCCTTCCTCTGTTTCTCTTTTCATCTCTCTAGCTTGTGGGCCCATTGTGTCTGTCACTCTTTTTATTACCCTGTAATATCAGAAAGCATATTCCCACTTTTTCTGATTTTCATCATTTCATGTGATTTCAAACTTTCGGGCTTTCGTTCTACCTCATACGGACTCCGATTCTGTCAATTCATGTTCCTAAATTTATCTAAATTCCATATCTACCTCCCAGAACCTAAATTATTTAATTTAGAGTTTATTTGGATCTTGTTTTAATTTGTCTTATTTTCGCGTGTAGATTTCGACGACTTCAAAGAATCATATTTCAACGCCATTTGAGACCAACAATCAATTGAGCAAGGCAAGTTACATCATTTGATCATATTTGATCCTAGTATTTCAAATTATTTAAATTCAGTTTTAAATTATTATTGCATGCTTACTTTTATTCAAAGTAATTTAAATTTCTATCTTTAAATTGTAGCTAAATCACAAACACTTGTATAGCCAATTATTATCGAGATAGGTAGTATGGAGAATCATTCCGAGTGTGATATATTTTAGAGTAAGAAATTTAAAAGATTGGATGATACTTTCGTGAATTGAAGGAAACAAAGGTATATTCGTGGATACCTTTTGATCGAGAAGAATTGTAGGAATACATTATTATTGGATTATTAGAAATATATCTTACATGGATTATAGAAATAAATCTTTGTTGGATTATAGAAATATATCTTGGTTGGATTATAGAAGTATAACTCTGTTGGACTATAAAAATAAATCTTGGATGTATTATAAAAATAAATCTTGGTTGGATTATAGAAGTATATCTTGGTTGGATTATAGAAGTAAATCTTTGTTGGATTATAGAAGTAAATCTTGGTTGGATTATAGAAATATATCTTGGTGGGATTATAGAAGTATATCTTTGTTGGGTTATAGAAATATATCTTGGATGGATTATAGAAATATATCTTTGTTAGAGTATAGAAATATATCTTAGATGGATTATAGAAATAAATCTTAGTTTGATAATAGAAATATATCTTAGTTGGAATATAGAAGTATATCTTTGCTGGATTATTGGAATATATCATTTTTGGGTTGTTGGAAATTTAGTATTGACAAACTGATCAGGTATAGGTGATAAATAAATAAAGAAGTTGGATTATTATAGTAAGTTATGATTGGAATTCAGGTGCATTAGTAGAATTATAGAGAATTGATGAAATTGGTGGAGTTATTTGAGTGGTAGTTGATCTTCCATTGTTGATGGACTAGTGTAAACAATGACATGGTGCATCAATAGTCATAATAGATTGATTTGGATATTATGATTCTAATATTGATGATTGACTTACTGATCTTGGAGTTGACAATTATTGAACATCAATCCCTCACATTTTGTCGCCCTAGATAAAACTCTAGTTAATATAATAGTATTGACAAGATACTTTTATGAAAAAATATGCTTAGTAATGCTTAGATCTAAAATATTTTATTTGAGAATTTAGCCAAATATTCAACTCAGTTTGAAATTAACGCTATTGCATTGGTTTGACATGGAAAATTTTACAAATGATTTGCAAAGCAAAATAAAAATTAGTTTAGTCTTAGGCGAAATGGATAGTTGGAGAGTGCAGGTTTATGCACGGGCTTAATTCAGGAATGGTTGAGGCCCAGGGGTTATTTTGGAAGTCGCCCAAGTCAGTTAAGGACCGTTCTTCGAGCCACATCTTACTAAGCCCCACCGTACTATCACAAGTCTGGAGTAGGACAGGCTAGGCTCAATAATTTATAATATTTCACCGTGGTTGTGTCATTTGGTTGTGTGGATGTCAAAATAACCTAGTTTTTATATATTCCCACATGGCACAAGAGGGGGCTTCTAGCGGATGGTTCAATCCAAAAGAAGTGAAACCTTAGCGGGTATGACTACATTGGGATGGCGCATTGTAACGGCTTTGTGATAATCAATTAGTTGCACACCTACGGAAGTGTATGAAGCGAACATTATAAGTCGATTATCTCTTGTGGGTAAAGTTATACAACCTCTGCCGAGTGTAGAACTATTCGAATAGTTGTGTCTACGATCATGGACATGCTGAGCAAAGTCACTCAAAGTTAGACTTTGGTTTTTTATTTCAAAAGATTTTGACAAATGATTTTGGATAGTTTATCCAATTGGGAAATTGGGCGAATAGCCATGTGATATGAGGGTATCCTTCACCGAAAATGTATGGAGGTTATCCTGCTATAAAACTTAACAATTTCAAATCAAAACTGATTTTAGTTATAGAATAACTGCTTTGGAACTTAGTACAAATATTGAAAAATAAAATATTACTTTATGCAAACTCAACCATTTAATCCTTCCTTTGATAAATCCTTGCATGCATCATAATCTGTCATTGGGTGTAACTTACAGAGTATATTTTTGTACTCACTCTTGCTTAATAAATGTTGTTTAGAGGAGGACTTCACCACCGGTGTAGATCTCGACGACTAGGTCGCTACCCCAGTCGATTGCTTGTGGTAGATTAGCTGGGCTCTACTACTCCTTCGCCTTCCGCTGTGTTCTTTATTGTTGGCTTGTAAGCTTTTCTTGTATTAAACTCTAATAATTAACAAAGTTGTGCGATTTATGGATATTACCATATCTGTTTGCTTTGTACACTAGCTACTGTTCCAGGGACTAGTGTAGAATACACAGAGGATTTGTGGGTGTTACACCCGGGTCCAACAGGTGGTGCTCGATGTGGTGTCATGACAACCAATCTAGCCGCGGTATACAACTATGTTATGCGCGGCGCAAGGTACCTCCCTTTTGGTTGGTATTATGGAGGCAATTCTCTGTGGTACCACAAATTACTTTGTTGACAGAAGCAACAATGCATCGCTCACCATGGCAAATGACAATGACTCTACTTCGCCATGATCACCAAGTACATAGAGGAGAAGAACAAGAAGGGCAAGATGCACAGGGTATTCAAGATGGGCACAAGTGAGCTTTGCTTCGAGATAATGTGCAGGGATAAAAGATGTCACGGGAATAACCACGACAGGATCACCCACGAGTGCACTCTACACCGCACTAGTTGCGTATGCACTTGTAACAAGTCCCTTCTTCTGCATAGGCTCTGCTCCCATGTCATGGCCGCATGTTCGACAGTGGCGCAGCATCTCGGTCAGTACCTCTCTGACTATTTCAACAAGGAGGAGGTAATGCAAACCTAGAGTGCAGAGATGTATGGTTACAACGTGGTTGGCCATTTCACTGGCCATCCAACCTGGGAGCAACTTATCTGGGTCGCGGATATTGATAAGCTGAAGGGACCGACAACATGTACGGCGCATCAGGAACAACATGGACGAAGCAGAAGTCGACTGTCATATGAAGAAGTTCTCCATTTGCAGGGAGTCTAGGCATACCTTCGAGAAATACACAACGAGAAATCTACAGGACGAAGGAGACATCAGCAGTTCAGACGTCGCCGCGGGGACCTCATCCGACCGCCCCACTCGAGGCGGTCCACATGACGGACGTTGAGGTTGCGGCCACGGGAAAGGTTCATCCTATTGAAATATGTGGTGTCCAATGCTTTGTAATATTACTTTGATTTGTCAAAAACAAGGTGTTGTGACGTTGTGTTGAATGTTATGTAATATCAGTGTGATTTGTCCACAAAGTATGTGACAACATTACACTGAATGTTATGTAATGTCATTGTGATTTATCAACAAAAGATGTTATGACGTTGTGCTGAATGTTATACAATATCAGTGTGATTTATCGACAAAATATGTACTCAAAAATAGTCAGTACGTCCCTGTCGCCATTTCTCCGCTCCTTTTGTACTGACTATTTTTTAGTACATATTTATCACTTTGATTTGTCAAAAACAAGGTGTTGTGACGTTGTGTTGAATGTTATGTAATATCAGTGTGATTTGTCCACAAAGTATGTGATAACTTTACACTGAATGTTATGTAATGTCATTATGATTTATCAACAAAAGATGTTATAACGTTGTGTTGAATGTTATATAATATCAGTGTGATTTATCGACAAAATATGTACTCGAAAATAGTCAGTACAAAAGGAGTGGTGAGGCTCCTTGTCGCCATTTGAATTGGCGACAAGGACCTGTCGCCAATTCAAATGGCGACAGGGAGCCTCTCCACTCCTTTTGTACTGACTATTTTCGAGTACATATTTTTATCGCTAATTCAACTGACAACAGGGAGCTCTCTGTACTGCTGAGTCCCCTATCACTAGTGGCTAGACCCCTATCGCCAATTGGAATGGCGATAGGTGTCTCGTTCCCTAGCCACGGGACGGACAAGCTGTGGAGCAACACGTTGCACCTTGTCCAACCGGCCATGGGACAGACAAGCCGTGGCGCAACACGTGGTGTCTCATCTGCGCCGGTACACCATGCCACCGAGGTCCTCCGCCTCGACGTGTACCGTGTCGGACCCGCCTCCCATCTTCTCCCTCCCTGACATATCCAAGGTGCTCCGCCTCAACCTGTATCGTGTCGGACCCGTTGTCCATCTTCTTCCTCGTCGGCGTCTCCAAGGTGTTCTGTGCTGGTACACCACATCATCGAGGTGCTCCACCTCGATGTGTACTGTGTCGGACCAGTCACCCATCTTATTCCTCACCAGCATCTCCAAGGTGCTCCGCGCTGATACACCACATTGCTGAGGTGCTCTACCTCAACGTGTACCATGCCGGACCCGCCACCCATCTTCTTCCTCTTCAGCGTCTCCAACATGATCCGCAACGACACACCATGCCGCCAAGGTGCTCTACCTCGACGTGTACCGTGTCGGATCCACCGCCTATCTTCTTCCTCGTCGGCGTCTCCAAAGTGCTCCACGACGGTACACCAGGCCAACGAGGTGAGATGCATCTCTTCATCCCCATGCGCCTCTCTCTTCTTCCTCGCTGGGGTGCACCGCTGCTCGTTGCATCATCGACTCCGGTGTACATCCAGATCTGGTGCTTGTGGTGGTGTACATCATCGGCAACGATGTCGTTATGCACCACGTCGGTGCATTTCCTCTGGTGTACAGTTTGAGAACAACGTCATACATCTCTCTATCTCTCTCCCTCTCTCTCTCTCTCTCTCTCTCTCTTGCTTCGTCAAGTGTACAGTGTGAGTACAAAATTTACCGTACAAATATTTGCAAAATAACTTTTCCCTGTTGCAAAATTGTGTATTTGTACACGGTATGGTATGTGAGTTGTAGATGTTATGGTATGGTATGTGTATTTATGTGTGTAGTACTTGCGTATGTGTACATTTTCAAATTTCAAACATAAATGGAGAGAGGTGGAGGGAATGGTGAGATTAATAGGGAGAGAGAGGTGGAGGATCCACATGTACTTTATTCTCCCTTGTAATTAGTGCTTACATCCTCTCACTTATTTCCTAAATCAAGCAAAAACAAAAAAAAAACTACATGCACTAATCTCGATGCACAATGTGCCGCTGAGATAGTGGGAGCACCTAAACGCGAGTGTAAATAGGCATTTCCCAGGCATCATATTCGTAAGCAAGAAATCCATATGACCCCCTGAAGCATGGTGGTGCGGCCACTTAACCCCCTAACCTAAAAAAATTGTCTATTTAACCCCCTAAACTATGCAAAACCGTCTAAATAAACCCCCCCCCCTCAGGTGGTTTCGGAAGCGATTTTGCCACCGTGGCAGATGACGTGGCCGTTGAGGTGTCGTTGACTCATCAAATCAAAGTTGTAAATTTTTATTACACTATGAGGCCAACATGTCAGTGTCTACCCTTTCTTCTTCCTCAGTCTCTCTCTCTCCATAGGTCACCCCTCCATCCCCAGCGTGCCACTGGTCAGCACATTTGAAGGACCGAAATGGCAACAGAGGGGGGGGTGAATGGTGCCTAAAAATTAATAACTCCCCTTTACTGTATTTAATCAAGCCTACAAAGTCTCTGGAGATCTAAAGAAAGTAAATGAAGCAAAATCAAATAAAAAAAACAAGCCTCGGGCTGTTCTTCTGGAAATCGGAAGCTCCGGCCAGTAAGGTGCGGAAGTTCCGGAAATCGGAAGTTCCGAAATTCCAGTGCGGAAGTTCCGCTTGCGGAAGTTCCGCTGTGTAAAATCGGAAGCTCCGATTATCTGACCGAACGAAACGAGCGCTCGGGTTTTCCCAAAAATCCAAACTACTTAATCTTGAATGCTCTTCTCGGGTCAAGTTTCACGGGACATCATCCTAAACACAATCTTGACCTTATGGAGAAGAATCGCAACCAAAGATTCAATAATCGAGCCAAAAACGGATTTCTTGAGGAAGGGGCAAGAAAGACTAAAACCCACAATAGACACGATTCTCAGATTCTTAGCTTATGAAACTTTGATGATAGATTAGCAATATCAAAGCGACTCTAGATATCAAGTTTCACGTTATTTCATAAGGCGAATCAAAAGATACATCAAAACCCTAGCGATTCAAGAAGAGAAGAGAGAAGGAAGAGGACATAAACAAGTAATCAAAACTCATATTTTCATTGATAGAAATCAAGCGTTCTGAGATGGAAACACGGAGGAATGATTACAAGAGATTTGATTCATACTCTCCAACTCAACAAACTCTCAAAAGCAAAACAAAACCTTTTGCTAGAGCTAACCTAATTTTCTCTCTCAAGGTCTAACCCTAACAACGGGGTTGAGCTCTATTTATAGCCTTTGCTTAATGGGCCTCCAACCCATTAAGCCCGCTACACCGAGCGGAACCGCCTCCACTTGTGCGCTTTGCGAAATTCCCGTTCGCCCCTTGCACACCTTACGGAAGCCTCCGTGCGCCTTCTTTGTCCTTGACACGCAACCACCTCAAGATTCACGCCGTCTTGACACATCCGACCGTTCGACCTCAGCGGCTGCTGCGCCTAGTCCGATCACCTCGTGTCTCGCCACGACTCCATCTCGATGCCACTGTAGTCATCACAAGCAAAAACACATCACATAGCATTGCACAATATCATAGCATCAACATTTGTATAAGACTCAAACTCATACAAAATCAAAATCACAATTTATCCTTCTACGCACGATTACGGTCACAATCGGAAGTTCGCGCTTACCACAATGGAAGTTTCGATTTCGAAACGTCCGCGCTGTCGGGATTATCGGAAGTTCCGCTCTTACCATTGCGGAACTTCCGATCTTAATTATCCGTAAACCAGTTTTCAAAACCGATTTTCATCTCGGAGGAACCTTAACACGGTATTATCGGACACTCCGCTACCCCATATGCGGAAGTTCGATTTTCTTCAACGAACTCAAAACCGGGTTAATCGAAGTTCCTATTTCCAGCCATTGGTAGTTCGATTATCGGAACTTCGCTCTATACAATGATAGTTCGATTTCCTGATTGACCGAAGCAGTCAAACCTAGACACTCAACTCTCAACCTATTCAACACGATGTCAAATACTCATCACTCAGAATGGATGACCTCTCATATGGTCTCTCAATCTCCCCCTTGATGAGTATATTGACAATCACCGAAAAAGCATAAGATGAGTTTGAGTTTAAAATCAACCAAGGTCTAAACAAGAGTAGATAAGCTCACGACCAAGTTGACAAAGAAAAGACTTGAGATGAGATGAAAGAGCAATATGAAAGAGCAATTTTCGCATAAAACTCTCAAGGCTTTTCTCCAAAAGGCTTTTTCTCTCCAAAATTCTCCCGCTTTGGCAATAAAATCATCAAGATGTAGAAAAGGGAGGAAAAGGCTATATGATTTTCATTTTAAGCATTAAGAGCCATGTAGATTATCCAAAATGACTATTAGAGAATTACACCAAGCCATAACACAGAAGAATGCTATCAAGATCATGACAATTGATGTATAGAATAGCTAAGACAGAAAATCAATAATCTGATTAATGATCCAATTCTTTAGCAAGTCAATTAAACCAAGATTGCAGTCTAGCTAAAGGTATCCAAGGATGATACAAGCCATGTCAAATAATCTAAGTTGAACCAAGAAGACTCATATCGAACAGTTTAGAGTGCTACTAGTTGAAGAAAGACTCATTTTATCCAGAACTTGGTCTTTTTAATGATAAGCAATTTTAGCACATTTTTAAAAGGCTTTTTATGGTTTTATCTCAGTAAAGCAAGCTCTGGACTAGGTGCCATCCACAACCGCCTCCCGAGCTTCAACCATTTTCAAATTGTAACCATGTGCTAGATCCCAAGCCTTATCGACCACTCCAAACAACAGACTTAAGGAGGTGATCTTAGGTCATCAAGGCTCCCCACGAGTTCATGCCTAGTGCAATGGCAAGCGATCTCATGAGAAAGATTTGGTGAGATCGGTTTTTCGCACAAAAGAGATCATTTTGCTTTTGAAGTTCTTCGACCAATGATTTAAAGATAAGTCAAGTTTCTTAACAAGCGACATAGCTTACTCAAAAGTTCAAAGGAGATACAAGACTCAACTCGACCTACTTGACATGGCGAAAATCATAAAGGATAGCTTCAACGGACTAGTCTCAAGAGCTATCATGACAAGATTTTAATTCAAGTTTACCATTTTTAATCACCTTAGCATGACAAAGACTAAGCTACACATAAAAAGTCATGATAGATCTAGCGGTTTAGCATAAATCATGGCAAGATGTAAAGCAGTGAAAACCGATCATAAGGGATAATAAACAAGGCTCCATTTGATTATAATGCAATGCATGATGAAATGCACGAAAATCGATTCCCTTGAATGAGATGCATCTTTTAATTACAGGTTGAGTTATGTAATAATTAAGAAGCTGGAATAACCGGGATGAACTCCCCAGAACCAAAAGAACAAAAGCGAGAATCGATAAGAAAGCAGAAAAAGCAGGTCCTTTAGAGCATAGAAAAGATATAGAAAACTATCGCTCGAGACGGGTTCTTATCTACCCCATATGATTCTAGGACTATCAATTTGAACAACTCATACACTAAGGAGCAAACACTTGTCCTGTCTACTCAAGGGTGGCCCGACCCTGCTGGAACCTATAAGAGTGAGTAAGCTCTACTTAGAGAAGGAAGAGCGACTAATAAGCGACATCCTAGAAGCACAAGATAAGAAATAGCAGTCAAAGCAATTTGGCAAGAGAACCACTCTAACCTATCTTTGAAAAAACTTGACCCAAAATATTAAAAGAAATGCAACCAAAAGGAGTAATAGTATAAATATAATATAATATTATCAGTAGTAGCACATAGCTCCCCCTCACAACAATCGTAAGGACAAACCACTAAGCTCTCCCATGGTGAAAATCGAGAGCATCCGGAGGCTTAGTGAAGATATCGATAGCTGGTGCTCACTCTCCTGGCTGGAGCACAATGTCACCCTTCTCTACATGGTCTCGAAGAAAGTGATATCGATGTCAATATGCTTGGTCAGTGAATGTTGCCTTTGGGTTCTTGGCAATGCAAATCGCGAGGCGTGTTATCACAAAAGAGTGGAACACGATCGATAGATAACCCAAAATCTGCGGTCGAGACCATCAAAGCACTTAGCTCTGACAATCGGGCTGCGACAGCGTGCTCGGCCTCTGCGGTGGGTGTGCAACACCGGATTGCTTCCTTGACGACCGGAGACAAGAGAAGTGCCAATGAATTGGCAAGTGCGGAAGTGCTCTTCCTATCTATCCTCTGACCCGGTGAAATCGCATCGGAGAAGGCTCTAAGAGATAGACAAGAAGAGGAAGAGTACGGATACCATAGTCAATGGTAGCTCGAAGGTACGAAAGATGCGCTTCACCGCTTTGACGGTGAGATCTGTGAGAGAAGCTGAAAGCAGAGCACAAAGACACGAGAGAAATGTATGTCGGTCTCGAGGTTTGTGAGTACAAGAGAGAGCCAATCATGCTCTGAACTCCTTTTGGTCAGCGAGTTCGCCGTCTTCATACGGATCGAAGCATTTGTAGATGCCATCGGAGTTGATCTTGGCTTTCCATCATTCATGTCGAGCGCTTGGGAGGTCTCGAGTGTATTTGCCTTGATGAAGAAAAGTACCCTCCAGTCTGTTTGATTTGGAAGCCAAGGAAGAAGCTCAACTCGCCCATCATGCTCATCTCGAATTCGAGCTCATAACATCGAGCGCGAGACACGAGTATGTGAGGAGCCGCCAAAGATGATGTCATCCACATAGATGCGGGCGAGCAAAAGATCAATGCCAAGGCGGCGGATGAACAAGGTCTTGTCAATTTTACCCATCTCAAAACCATGACTCGTGAGATAGGACTTAAGCCTCTCATACCAAGCTCAGGGAGCTGCTTGAGTCCATACAAAGCTTTGGAAAGCACAGTAGACATGATTAGGGTATTTGGGGTTCTCGAAACCAGGAGGTGTCGACATAGACTTCTTCCTCAATAAGGCCATTGAGGAAGGCACTCTTGACATCCATCTGGTAAAGCTTGAAACCTTTAGAGTGCAAAGGCAAGCGAGATTCTAATGGCTTCAAGTCTAGCTCTGAGGGCAAAGGTCTCTTGAAATCTAGACCCTCAACTTGAGAATACCCTGAGCTACCGGCCTAGCCTTGTTTGAATGACTAACCCATCTTCACTTTGTTTGTTTTGAACACCCATTTGGTCCCAATGATATTGTGACCTTGAGGGGCTCAACAAGGGACGAGACCTTGTTTCTTTCAAAGTTTTCCAACTCCTCATGCATAGCGTTTGTCCAAGACTCGTCGGATAGAGCATGACAAGCGTCTTTGGGCTCAAATGAGGCGACGAAGGCGAGAATGGAGGCGAGAAAGAGACAAGCCGACTTTGGAGCGTGTGACACGCTCGAAGAGGTCTCCAATGATCTGCTCTCGAAGGATGGTCCTTTTGAATGTGTCTTGGAGGTCGAGGTGAGATGAAGAAGTGGCCTCTACCTCATTAGCGGATGAGATAGGAGCAGAGCCACTAGCTTGGAAGAAGCGAGAAGGTAAGGTGATCTCCTCGAGTGCGGTGGAAGAAGGCACCTCAAGAGGAGGAGGAAGAAGCTGGATCGGTAGACAACCCTCATCTCCGTCTTCCTCTTCGTCCACAAAGATGGACTCGGGCTGCTCTAGAGAACACGAGATATCGGGCCTAGTCCCGGGTGGCCTCATCGAAGGTCACTTCCTGAGTTTCTACCATTTTACTAGACTCGCGATTCCGGACTCTATAGGCACGAGAAGAAGTCGAGTAACCGGAAAGATCCCATCACAAGATCGTGACTCGAACTTATCTAGGTTCCCGGACTTGAGAATAAAACACTTGCAACCAAACACACGAAAATGCGAGGCCGCTGGGTTTCGCCCATATCTCAACTCATAAGAAGTGCGATGCAAGAGTGCAGAAGAAAAACTCTGTTAGAAACATGACAAGCGGTAGCAATTGCCTCATTAAAACTTCCTAGGTGTAGAGTACTCATCAAGCATCGTCACAGCCATCTCGACCAAGGTGCGGTTCTTTCTCTCCACCACGTCATTTTGTTGGGGGCGTATGGAGCGAGGCGGTGCTCTACACTGTCTCACCACAAAACTCTCAAAGTAGGAATTCTTGAACTCGGTGCCATTATCGGTCTGGTGCACGTAATGCACTGGGAGCTCAACGAAAGCCTACTAAAAGACCACGAAAAAGAGTAAGCGTCTCATCCTTGAGGCTAAGAAAAACACCCAAGAGTACCTCGAGAAGTCATCGACCACTACAAGAATATACCACTTCCCTCCTGCCGGTGCACTCATTTGGACCAAGCTGTATCCATATGGGCGGTTGTCACAGTGCACTAGTCATTATCCTTTGTATTTGGAGAGTGAAGCGGCAACCATCTTGCCGTGTCGGCATGGAGAGCAAACCGATCCTTGACCATCTTGAGTTTTGGCAAACCACGAATGAGATCGTGGCGTGACTCGTGTCAAATGATCAAAACCTATATGACCTAGTCTCCTATGCGGAAGGTCAAATCACGGGATTGAAGCAATTAAACACCGGAGAGGATCACGGAAGACTCGGAAAAATCAGCACGAAAGATCCTCCCATATCGAAATCCATAAACTAGGCTACAGAAGAATCAAGAATTTTGCAATTGTTTTCTTAAAGCTCACCTCGAAACCGTCATCGGTGGTGAGAGGCTGAAAGCGATTATATTGCGACTTACTTACTAAGGCAACATCTTTTAAAATAAAAGAATCATTAATGCTCACAGTACCTTTAGCGATGGCGCCCCAAAAGAAGCATCTCGAAGGTGATCGTCTCATCACCTCGAGCACGGGCTAGGGAAGAAAACCAGCGAGTCTCCGGTCATATGGCGAGAACACCGGAGTCTACAATCCAAACCTTTGCCTTCCCGGCCCGTGACCACAGAGTCAAGCAGAGTAAAGTCTCGATCTTGGGGTGAATCAGCGATGATTTGGGCACCCAATCTTGAGTAACACGTCGAGCAGATGAAGTAGTCAAGCAAGGCCGACCTCTATCTACCCTCGCTCTCTGTCGCTCAACAAGTCGGATGGTGCGAGTGCGGACTGAAGGCATTCTTTGAATCCATTGCTATGGAAGAGCGAGTCGAAATGCGGCAACATCTTGATCCGCCATGAGTAGCCATCTCGAAAGGAAGCGAGATCTACCCTCAAGCGGCGGAAGTCACGATCAAAGGGAGCATGAGGACGAAAATCGAAAACTTCGGAAAAACCAAGTCCTCGATCTTGCCCTAAATCACCAGTGTATCAAACCTAGACCTCATGTTGGTCTTAGGTGCACTCATGATGCAGGGCGACCATGAATGCGCCTAAAAGAATCAACATGGTCTCTACACGCGATCTTGGCGCGCCTAAAGCAAGGATCAACCAAATGTCCATCCTTCTGACAGAAGGTGCAATGATACTTCGCCTTCAGAGAGGCCGAAGCTGCAGGTGGAATCACCTTACTGTCAGAGATCCTTTGAACAAAACCCGCTGATTTGAAATTGACTTTCTCATCCAGGCTTAGTTTTGATCACACACAGTGCTATGGTTACGAGCACGACGGTGGATGCTTCCTTATATCCTCATGAAAATCATATCCTAGACCTTGATTAAATTTACAAATCTTGGATTTGTCTAGAATGAATTTAGCTTCTTCTTGCCTCCTACAAATTTCTCAAGAGTGTTCATAAGATCTGACACTCTGAAAAAGAGAGGTGCAAGAAGAAGCGGGGAAAGAAGGAATGAGAAGATAAGGGAGTAGAGGAAGAAGAACCAACGACATAGGAAAGATTGGCTTGTGCATACACAAATAGACTTTTGAGGGCAGATCCTATTGCTAGCAGATTGGTTCACGTTGCTAGGCGTCTCTACCAAACCCTTAGACTTCTTCCCAAAGCACACACAATACAAGCGAAAGATTGTGTTTCTAGAAAGTCCTTAGTTAGCTTCATACATTTTCATCCAAGGCAACCAAATCACATTTTAGTTTATTACATTGATTGCATGGTGAGCTAACAAGGTCCTTAGAAGCATCTTGAGCAGGTTTGTTATTGTGATCAATCATTTCTTAGGCTGCTTGAATCTGATTCTAGTTCATTGATTAACTTAGGACGATTTAAGCAAGAAACAATAGGCTCTAGTAGCGCAGACTTGAAATTGACAAGTTTGTGATCTGCCTGTTTTAGGTTCATCTTGAGTTTATTACAATTTTCACAAGTCTCGAGCGGATCGAGCAACATGGTATAAAGACCTCTAAATGAATTGTCCTTAACCTCACATGAGGTGCAAGCAGTAGCCTCAACAGTAGTAGATGAAGGAGGTGCTACTCTACTCATCTCTAATTCGGCAAGAAGGCTAATGTTCTCTACTTTAATCATGTCAAGTTCAGAGGATACACTATCATGCAAGGTCCTTAGTTTTCCATGTCATCAAGCAAAGCACGACATGTGTCACAATCATCACGGGAGGGAGCGGATGTAAGTAAAGAAAGCTCCGTGATAGTCTAGCTACTTCCTTCTCCAACTCGGCACTTAGTCCTAGACTTAGCATGAAATCTACCTAGCTTAAGAAAAGCATCATTAAGCTGGTCATAAGTGGGACTAACCTCATCGGAGTCGAGATGCACGGCTCATTGTCGCTCGATTCGCCCAGGGCCATGAAGCACATGCCGGAGAAGTTGCCGTCGTCCTTGGGATCATGATCGTCCTTCCCATCATCGTCCTCCACCCCTCCACCTCGTTGGTGTCGGTTCGTCGAGGCGGTGAGGGCGCGATGGAGCAACTTCTTTGCCTTTCCAAAGTTGCGGAACTTCTTCTTGCCTTGGTCAGTCTTTGAGGGCTTCGTGTTGCGGTTCTTGTCGATGTAGTCGTTCTTGCTCGGACCGCCATAGTCACCTTTGCCCTTCCCAAGCTTGGGACGGTTGCTCGGATGTGGTTGGGGCCACCACACTCGAAACAAATCACAGGACCTCCTCTTTTCCATCCCTCCTCCTCTTGTAAGCATGGGAAAACTTCCGAGCTAGGAGGGCTAGTGTTCATCCTCAAGTCGCTCTAGCGATCATCGGTTATGTCACGAGAGCGACTAGGGAGAACCAGCGTGTCGACTCGAAGAAGATCGGAGGTGGGATCGGTGACTAAAGCCATCGATTGTGACTTGACCTTGAGAGACAATGTCAATCTCGTGAGTCTTGAGGCGCGAGTAAAGCGCATCAAGAGTCAAGGTCGAGAGGTCCGTGCTATCTTTGATGGTAGTCACTTTCATCTCCCAAACACGAAGATCAAGTGCGAGAAAGCATCATCGGCGTTATCCGAGTCGGGGTATGTAAGACCGACCGCTCGGAGGTTGCTCAAAATCTTGTGAAAATGCGAAAAGCACTCGTCAAGAGATTCACCAGCAAGCATCTCAAATTTCTTGTATTCACGATTGAGCTGGTCTTGTCGAACCATCTTAATCAGGTGGTGCCCTCATGGTATGCATCGAGGTCACCCGGATGTAAATGCGAAGTCAAATGAGAAATGCGATCAAACTCACTTCTACTCAAACCACGAATGATGATGTTCCTAGCCTTAGCATTGGCCTCAACATCGGGCATGTTTCCCACATTGATGTTTTCATCGGCGAGGCGCAAATCTCACTTTCACCTTTCTCCGGATGGCATACCCCGAGCACGGATGTATGTTTCCATTCGGCTCTTCGGAAGGGTAATCCATGCCATCAAAGGCGGAGGCTTGGTGGAATACTTGTCCGTTGCTATGGCTCAACCGACCGGTTAAGATCTATAAAGAAGAGCTAACAAGCTCGATACCAATTGAAGGACCGAAATGGCAGCAGAGGGGGTGAATGGTGCCTAAAATTAATAACTCCCTTTCTTGTATTTAATCAAGCCTACAAAGATCTCTCGGAGATCTAAAGAAAGTAAATGAAGCAAAATCAAATAAAAAAACAAGCCTCGAAACATTCTTACGAAATCGGAAGCTCGGCCGATAAGGTGCGGAAGTTAGAAATCGGAAGTTCAGAAATTCGGTCTTGGAAGTTCCGCTGCGATGAAGTTCCATTGTGTAAAATCGGAAGCTCGATTATTACGACCGACGAGCGAGCGCTCGGGTTTTCCCAAAAATCCAAACTACTTAATCTTGAATGCTCTTCTCAGGTCAAGTTTCACAGGACATCATCCTAAACACAATCTTGACCTTATGGAGAAGAATCGCAACCAAAGATTCAATAATCGAGCCAAAAACGGATTTCTTGAGGAAGGGGCAAGAAAGACTAAAACCCACAATAGACACGATTCTCAGATTCTTAGCTTATGAAACTTTGATGATAGATTAGCAATATCAAAACGACTCTAGATATCAAGTTTCACGTTATTTCATAAGACGAATCAAAAGATACATCAAAACCCTAGCGATTCAAGAGAAGAACAGAGAGAAGGAAGAGGACATAAACAAGTAATCAAAACTCATATTTTCATTGATAGAAATCAAACGTTTACAGATGGAAACACAGAGGAATGATTACAAGAGATTTCAGTTCATACTCTCCAACTCAACAAACTCTCAAAAAGCAAAACAAAACCTTTTGCTAGAGCAAACCCTAATTTTCTCTCTCAAGGTCTAACCCTAACAACAGGGGTTGAGCTCTATTTATAGCCTTTGCTTAATGGGCCTCCAACCCATTAAGCCCGCTATACCCGAACGGAACCGCCTCCACTTGTGCCGCTTTGCGAAATTCCGTTTAGCCCCTTGCGCTATTCGGAAGCCTCCGTGCGCCTTCTTTGTCCTTGACACGCAACCACCTCAAGATTCACGCCGTCTTGACACATCCGGCCGTTCGACCTCAGCGCCGCTGCGCTAGTCCGATCACCTCGTGTCTCGCCACGACTCCATCTCGATGCCTGCGGTCATCACAAGCAAAACACATCACATAGCATTGCACAATATCATAGCATCAACATTTGTATAAGACTCAAACTCATACAAAATCAAAATCACAATTTATCCTTCTCTGCACAGTTCTGGTCACAATCGGAAGTTCCGCACTTACCACGGAGGAAGTTCCGATTTCGAACGTCCGCGCTGTCGAGGATTATCGGAAGTTCCGCTCTTACCATTGCGGAACTTCCGATCTTCAACATCCGTAAACCAGTTTTCAAAACCGATTTTCATCTCGGAGGAACCTTAACACGGTATTATCGGACACTCCGCTACCCCATGTGCGGAAGTTCCGATTTTCTTCAACCGAACTCAAAACCGAGGTTAATCAGAAGTTCCTATTTCCAACGCCGGTAGTTACGATTATCGGAACTTCCGCTCTATACAATGGTAGTTCCGATTTCCTGATTCGACGAAGCGGTCAAACCTAGACACTCAACTCTCAACCTATTCAACACGATGTCAAATACTCATCACTCAGAATGGAGGACCTCTCACATGGTCTCTCAACAGTGCGAGCGATCGCCTCCTCCACCGAAAGCGACACCATCCTATCTGGCTATTGCCAGTCTCCTTTCCATCACTAGTGTCGCCGGCCGTTGCACCACCATATTTGAGGATTTGAACAACACATGTTGTAATAAATTGGATGGGAGGTGAGCAATTTGGGTGCGCCAACGAGCACTAACACCTGATCTCCCTCCCCAGTCGGAATCCAGTCGATCTAGCCACATCAGATTGTGTTCCCGACAACCAACAACTCATCCCTCCTGTTTATTTTTTCACCCCTCATGCAGTCGAGCCAGAACACGCATTCCTCTCCATCATCGCCCGAGGTATTCATCGAGTCATTACCGCCACTCCGGTGATCCCCTCCTTATTTACTCACTGCTGGAGAATCACAACAGCATGTTCTACCTCTCATGTACTTTGTTCGAACCACCGTGTACCCAAGCGCCCCCCGCCACAGTCGCCTCCGTCCTCCATGTCGCCCACTCATTGCCAGCCCTCCTAAAGCCATAGTCTCCCTCTACATCAAGTCCGGTGAGCTCTTTGACCTCTCCTCAACCCGTTTTCACCATTCCCAGGGCCTCATCCTCTTTGCTAGGTCACCGGCATGATTGACTCCTTTGTTGCACCCTTTTCTATCTCTGGTGTGAAAGGAGGTAGAAGATGAAGACGTGCCTCTCTGTTTCTCTGTGTGTGTGTGTGTCTTACTTATGGGTCCCACTACTTAAAAAAATTAAACTGAAGTCATCGCCATGTCGCGGCCACATCATCTGCCACGGTGGTAAAACCGCCTCCAAAACCACCTCGGGGAGTTATTTAGACGGTTTTACATAGTTCTGGAGGTTAAATAACCAATTTTTTAGGTTAGGGGGTTAAATGGTCGGACCACTGTACTTCAGGGGTCACATGGACTTCTTCCTATTCCTAACGGGGGTAGCTCTAGGATGGTTAGCTGTCAAGGCGCTTAATGCCAGGAGAACATCTTCAAGGACTGTTCATTGCTTGCAGCTCAGCAGGCAAAATACACGTCACATAGAAATGACATTTTTCCATTTTTAGATAAGTTTTTTATGTGCTTGCATGCACATTTTCAAGTAACAGGGGCATTGTTCCTTTGATGATTGTTCAAGCGATTTGCAATGAGGAGGATAGCCCCTTTGGTGATGCCAACACCTTCAAACTCTCTTGGTCTTTCCAACATCTCATTATCCCAGGTGGTAAGGTTATCATCTCTGAATAACTCTCTCAAGACTATGATGGTACATTTGGATTCAGAGTGCTAGCTGTTTCTCATGCAGCTCGAAAATTTCTACATATGGACTCATAGCTACAGCATCACAAAGAAATCAACATCACAAAGATAGCAGATGCGGCACGATGATGAAGGCGAAGCCAAACCCAATAATCAAAATCATACTCCACCTCGTGTCTGAATTTATCATGTTGTTGCTTCGTATAATCTTGAGCCTATAACAAACGCTCACGAATTTCACCCAAAAATTCATCATGATCTCTAAGTTGTTGATCAATAGCCGCCACACGTCTGGTGTCTGGTTCATAA
The DNA here is from genome assembly GCA_036346395.1 of Hsuehochloa calcarea. NCBI lineage: Eukaryota > Viridiplantae > Streptophyta > Magnoliopsida > Poales > Poaceae > Hsuehochloa > Hsuehochloa calcarea. The sequence goes on along the minus strand of CM070597.1, from coordinate 83,561,349 downwards.
GACAATAGGGTAGGCGGATCATGACCATAAACCACTTTGAAAGGAGTGGTTTTCAAAGCTATCTGAAACGAAGAATTATAACAGTATTCTTCCCACTGAAGCCACTGAAGCCAATTTTATGGTCGATCACAAGAAAGACAACAAGATACATAACAATAATGTGGTTGACCACCTCAGTCTGACCATCACTTTGATGATAAAAAGCAGAACTCAACTGTAATTTAACTCCAGCGAGACGAAAAAGTTATGCCCAATAATTGATAGTGAACACTGGATCACGGTCGCTAACAATGGAGGACGGAATACCATGTAAGCGGACCATCTCATCAAAAAAATACTCGAGCCATAGTTCTAGCAGTGTAGGGATGACCCAAAGTAATAAAATGAGCATACTTAGAGAAATGATCCACCACAGATAAAATCACAGAGCGACCGCCCGCCTTTGGAAGTCCTTCCACAAAATCCATTAAAATATCTTGCCAAATAGAACTAGGAACTTCCAAGGGTTGTAATAGACCAGCGGGATGGAGATGCCCCATTTTATTACGCTGACAAACTGCACATCCTTCGATAAATTCACGTACCTTGTGATTAGCATGAGGATGATAAAAGGTGGCACGTAAAAGATGAAGAGTTTTTCAACTCCTTCATGCCCACTGCCATGAGCCTCCTCAAGTAAAATTTCCACAATGGAGAGTCTGCTGGAACAAACATGCGGCCCTCATGCAATAACAATCCATCAACAAAAGACCTGGCTGGTGAGTTGTACCATCAACAACTTGCTGACGCAACGACTGAACATTAGAATTAGCATTGAGTTCCGAATGAAGTGATTCAAAAACAGCAAAAGAAGGTGATGAAGTAGCCATGATTGTCGCAACAAGATCCTATCGTCGGGAAAGTGCATCTGTCGCTGCATTTTGCCGCCCTGGCCGGAATTCAACAGCAAAATCATAGCCAAATAATTTGCTTACCCACGTATGTTGAGGAATTGTGGAGAGACACTGATCCAGGAGATACTTGAGACTGTAATGATCGGTTTGAATAGTAAATACTTGCCCCCATAAATAAGGCTGCCAATGTCGGACGACTTTGATCAAACCAATCAACTCTCGTTCATATGCCGCCAATTTAAGATGATGTGGTGCCACAGCCTGGCTGAAGAACGCAATCGGTCCCATACTCTGATGCAAGACCGCCCCAAAGCCTGTACCAGAAGCATCACAATCCACCAAAAATGATTTGGTAAAGTCGGGCAATTGAAGTATAGGCCCAGTAATGAGAGCCTCTTTCAGGACAAGAAAAGTGGCATCTGCTTCCGGAGACCATGCAAACACCTCTTTTTTACGCAGTTTAGTGAGGGGAGCGGCCACCTTGCCATAAACCTTGATGAATTTACGATAGTGTCCTATAAGACCAAGAAAACCACGCAAAGCACGCATTGATGTAGGCTTTGGCCAGCCGAAGACGACTTCAACTTTACTAAAATCCATGGCCACCCCATGTCCAGAAATAATATGACCCAAGTAAGCCACTGATTCTTCACCAAACGAACACTTGGATTGCTTAAGGAATAATTGATTTTGTCACATCAATTGCAAAACCGTCCGAACAAGTTGGAGATGCGCAGCCCACGAAGCACTGTAAACCAAAATATCGTCAAAGAAAATGACCACAAACTTGTGAATATAGGACTTAAGAACATCATTCATAAGAACTTGAAATGTCGCGGGTGCATTTGTTAATCCAAATTACATGGCAAGGAACTCGTAGTGGCAATTATGAGTCCAAAACGCGGTCTTCTCAATATCGCCTGGATGCATATGCACTTGATGATAACCACTTCGCAAATCCAGTTTGGTCAAGAAACAGACGTCGTTAAGCTCATCAAGGAGCTCATCAACCACCGGAATAGGAAATTTATCCTTTACTGCTTTGGCATTGAGTGCACGATAGTCAACGCAAAAACACCAGGATGCGTCCTTCTTGCGAAGCAGTAGGACCGGAGAAGAGAACGCGGCGGTACTTTCCTGAATAATACCATGTTTCAACATCTCCTCGCATTGACGTTAGATTTCATCCTTGATCAACACGGGCGAACCGCCATGGGAGTCGTGCTAGGAAGAAGATGGATGTGATGATCGCATCGACATGGAGAGGGTAGGCCATGAGGCTCTGCAAACGCATCAGCAAATTCAGCGAGCAGAGAAGACATTACATTGTCACTGTCCAAGGAGAATGAATTGGCACACCTCGAATGTGCTTGTAATCCTCGCCAGATGACCTTACGATCATGTCGCCAAAAAGGCATGGTCAATTGGTTGAAATCCTAAAGGGTTACGGATAGGCTATGATAACACAAAATAAAAAATTACCGCGCAACCAAGAAACCTCTGCTAGTAATAGATCACGAGATTACCGTAGCAGAAGTAGAGTCGATGTAGCAAGTTGATGCAGTTATAGTCGTACTCACCGCACATCTTCTTCTTCGAGTCTTGTGATCGTCACGAGTTGCGGATCGTCCTAGTGCTGATGCTTCGCAACAACACCTCCAAGGTATCCACACGTACAGGGTAGGGATACCACGTGCTGGAGTGCTAGCGCTGGCAGCGTGGTATGAGGAAGGCGTGGCTGTTAGGGTTCCGGGAGTTCTTCAAAAGATCATCATCACCCCATGCCACCACCTCTATATATATAGGTATCCATGATGGGTCTCGTACTTGAGGCCCATTAGGAACTCGTGGCATATAAGAATTCGGATCATCATCCAAATCAAAACCTAGCCCTTTTGTTGGACCGAAAAGGCGACTAGAGGGGGGTGAATAGGAGCACGCTCACTTTTTCACAAATAATAGATTCAATAAGATTTTACTCCAATAGCTATGGAAGCTATGAAGATCAATATACTAGTACAGCGGAAGACCAGTATTGAATCCAATTTAACCTCCGAAGCAAAACAACGAAAATCAACACAAGCTAAAGAAATCAGTGTTGGACGGTCTGACCGCTAACCCCTGGCGGTCTGACCGCCGGCCTGAAGAACAGATCAAACAGCCCGAAGAGCGAAGTTGTAAATAGATGTAACTTTTAATCTACATCTCCAAACTCAATGAAACTTGGAACACACCTTCTCTATGATGTCAGGAACCTATTCCAATCGAAGATTGTGAAAATTCTTGGAAGAATTATGATCCTTTTTCGTTTGAGAGGAGGATGGTTCAAAACCGAGTCAAAACAAAAACTAGATCCAAAATCTTGCTAGTAGGTGATTGATGATCAAGATGATCCTAGATATGTTTCCACATGTCACAGCAAGCTAGATCATGTGAAAAAATCAAGCAAAAACTCGCGGATCAAAGAAAGACTCAAAATCATCTAGTAGAGAGAAGGAAAGCAAAGAGACAAAACTTTGATCAAACTTTCCTTGAATTGATTTGATATGATTTTGGTTTACACCACTCCATCAATGGAGGACAAAGCTCAATCTATGAGCACGAAATCAAATCAAAACTCTCTAGAACCCTAACCTCCACAAAACATCTCCCTAAGCAAATTAGGGTTTCAAAACAATAAAGGGGTTGAAGGGGGGTGCAGCCACCTCCCTCCTCTATTTATAGTGGAGGCTTAGACCTTCTAGAAGTTTGACTCAATTGGGCTCCCGTTAAGGCCCAAAACAAACGGGTCACACACGCACGCATTTTAAAGCGACGTCTTTATCGCCTCTTGACCTAATCAGCTTCACCTTGCACCATCTTGCGCCGCGGTTTGGCCAATAGGTCACCCTTGTCCATTCTGCACCACGCTTGAGTTCATTGACCTCACCAGGCATCGTCGATCGTTCTGGACCTCAGCTCTCCAAGCCTAGTCCCGATCATCCTCGCCGTTGACCGTCGTTGACCACCAAGCAACTTGCACAACAATAGACAAGCAAAACGAATCTGAGAACAAGTTTTTCACAACTTGACCGTGTTAGTCAAAACATGCATCATGCAACACATATGCACTGAAACTCATGACTTTGACCTAACAACCAAACATCGCCGCCGCGAAGGACGACGATCCAAGTGAAAACCAGTCAAACCGCCAGCATGGCCAGTCTGACCGCTCTCCCTGGCCGGTCTGACCGCCACCTGTTGGTCGGTTTGACCGCCAGTTGGGACTTAGCCAAATTCAGCCCCTGAAAAACTGAAACCTACTGGAATTTTCAAACCAATAGAACTTTTGACTGAAGACTCCAAAAATTATGAGACCAAGTGCAATAGAATCTCCTCTGTTGCCTGTAACCTCTATTTTTAGCCCAGCTCAAAACACCACCTTTAGAAATTGGCCGGTCCGACCACCGCTATGGCCGGTCGGACTGCCACTGGCCGGTCCGACCTCCAGGGGTGGCCGGTCCGACCGCCCTATGGTCGGTCTGACCGCCGCTTCGGCCGGTCAGACCACCTGAGACCTGACAGCATGCCAACATTGCCGAAAACACGTGAAACGACAAACCTTTAATGCCATTGCCAATTATCACATCATCCTAAGATCAGGAGCATATCCCTATGATATCCACACCTTTAAGTGTGCGACCCTATAGATTCATGTGTAATCGGTTGTGACTCGAAAACTCTTTTCCGACCACTAGTCGTTAGCGGTACCTAGCAGCACATAACGATTCCCAACCACACATAGAATATATCAGACGAACCTTAATGCAATATGATCTACGACCAGGTCCATATCACTAACGACCAGCTCGTATCTCTATACGACAAGTTCATATTTGGTCTCGACCAATTCGTAACTCCTTACGACCAGGTTTCGACCACTTAGTGACCATGTTCGACCAGTCTAAGACCAGCTCGTATCTCCACATAACTAGCATGTATCTGATCGAACTGAAAGACCTTCTCGTGTATTCTCCCTTTGCATCACGATATCTGGTTAAACTCCAGGTGAGATGTTGTATCATCCATGGGCTGTTCAATACTTTTTCGAACAAGTGTCGAATAACTTCATGTGGTCGACATCTCGACCACTAGTGGCATGGCCATGCACTTTCTTTATCCGACCACAACGAGGGGCCTAGAGATATCTCTCTTGTTATGTTAGGAGGGGCAAATCTCATATTCGACCAGTCACATCCCTCTGCATATTTTATAGCATACCCGAAAGCTATCTTTATAACTACCCAATTACGAGTAGCGTTTGGCAACCCCTAAGAGTGTTATTACACATGTAGGAAACCATGTTGATCTCAGGTCTAAGGATTATACATCATCATTGCTTGAGACCGACTAATGATACATAGAATCATAACAATCTCAACAATGTCTCAAGGTGGGTCTTTTCCAACACCATGTTCTCTAACATGTGTCCATATTATTGGTTTGATATCTCCATATCCATGACCTGTGAAACATAGTCATCAACTAATACATATGCTAGTCTATTCATATGTGTTCTCATATGTTTCCGACCAGGGAACGTTTAAGAATAATCATAGCATAAATATAGAGTTTCACAATCAAGTCACATACTTGATAATAAATATTATTGATATTATTCTAGGAACAAGATAACATATTATCCAATGTTATGAACATAATGAAATATAATCATCCTTATGATTGCCTCTAGGGCATATTTCCAACAAATCCCACATGATTGGTCCTAACGTCCTCAACCATTGCACACCCAACACAATATTGAAGCCTGCCAAGGGAATGACATAGCAGTCCATAAAAAAGTATTCATCGTTGATATGGACATGAACACCATGAAATAATCTCATGCTGGCCACCTTGTCACCATTGGCGACCGCGACGTTGATGGGCTGGCCGAAAGCTGGTGTAAGGCCGAGACGACGTGTTGTCTTCTCCGCCATGAAATTATGGGTAGACCCAGAATCAACCAACGCCCGCGTTGTCTCATCTTGAATATCAACTTGTGGCTGCATAGTTTTTCCCACACAGATACCCGTGAGAGCGTGTAGGGAGATTTCCACATCTTCATCCGAAGCACTGTCGAAACTGCCCCGTCGTCCAACTCCAACAAATAGATTCCTTTCATGGAGCATTTGGTAGCATGATCCTTAGATAACTTTTTAGGGCAGTTAAAACATAGCCCCCTAAGGTGACTATCTGCCATCTCTTCGGTTGTCAATCGAAGGAAACGTGAATTGGATGTTTTGTTGATTTGTGGCGTAGCTACTGTTGGTGTAGGGGAAACTCCCGTTGGAAGCCTTCGGAGGGTCGGGCTAGAGCCAAGGAATGAACCGCGACTAATGCCCGCGAGTCTGCTTGAGCCCTATGATTTAGCCACTGGTTGAGCTTCACCGTCGTCATCCATCTCCAGTCTTTTCTCATACGCCCGCACAAGACTCATCGTAGTCTCCAGAGTTGTGGGATTTTGGAGCTCAGCATCAGTGTGCAATGGATTGTGCAAGCCAGTAGTAAAAATTTGAACCTGTTGTTTTCTGTCATGTCATCACAGCGACACACAACAGGGCCAAAAATTGTTCCTGATATTCATCGACCGTGCCCGTTCGGCTAAGTTGAATCAGCTCGCCCAAGGCATTACTCCGAATTGGGGGACCAAACCGAAGGTTGACATGATCCACAAAACATGGCCATGACGACACACCCTGGTTTCTTTCCATCCGATAATACCATTGTTGCGCAGCTCCCGTCAGATGATATGATGCAAGCCACACCTTCTCCTCCATTGTCCGTTGCCCAATGAAAAATTGCTCGCAACGATTTAACCAATATAGCGGGTCTTCCTTATCATCCAAGAGTGGAAAATAGAACTTGTGGAATCGTGGGACGCCACGATCGTCGGATGTTTGCTCCTCCTCCACGTCCTTCAGTCCATCCAAAGAAAATTTCCTTCTGTTGCCGTGAGCGTTGCCCCGGCCCGAAGTCTCCTTCTCTAGCGCCACGAGCCTGGTGTCCATGACGTCTCGAGAGGTCGTGAGAACCTGCAGCATTCGAAGCATTCTATCCAATTGCTCCTTGACTTGATCATCCATGGTGGTGGTGGTGTTAGAACCTGGCTCTAATACCAAAGATTTTATGGCTAGGTTGCTGGAAGGTGAAGATAAACAAATCGCCCTCACGCTGGCAGTTGCCGAACGTGAAGCTCTGATTTGGCTAGAGTTGCTGAATTAAACCTTTATTGCCTTCTCAAATTGTAACTGGCCACCTTTATATTGGAGCATTCCCTAACAAGACTTTCTAGATATAAACTATCTGTAATTCGATTACAGTTGCCTAACCAATCAATCTATCTGTAGAATAACTACTGGAAATATACTCAAACTCTAATGCCGTCCGATACACTGTAACCGAATCGGACTGTGTGCTGTAGCTTGTCAAGGAGTTGTCGACACGCATTCAAATTGAAGCCACTGCTGGATTAGCCACTGTATTACGACGCCGGCAATGATATGTTTGGCCTACAAACGAGTCCACAACAACAACAAAGACTGTAAGAGTCACCCTCCGTAAGCAAATAAGAAAATTCAGGAGAAGATGGAAATGGTGATTATGCAGCTTTTCTTCCCCCTATCGTCTGAAAATTATTGAGAGGATGTCGGGAGCAACTCGGTAAGTACATCTTTTATTGCCTTCAAAAGATTTGAACAGTAGAAGTATTGAACAAACCTTATATTTTTCTAATGTGAAGAGCAGATTAGCTCCTTCTTGCCTCCTAACGATCATATGGCTAGCTTGATGTACTACTTAAGAAGAGCAAAGGATTTGTTGCTAGAGATACTGAAAGAACGGTGGTCACATCCAAGTGTTGCTGCGGTATGACCTGCTTGCACCACCATTGATCGTAGAAATGAACATTGGAATTCAGATCTAACTGCAATCATTGTGTAATGTCACTTGTTGTAGCTCATAGGGTTCACTATTGGTGCAATAGACAAGTTGGAATCACTTGTTACGGAGCAAGATGCCCCTCTTCGAGTAGTCCAAGATTGTGCAAAATTACTAGGATAAGTCTCAACAGCAGCATTTCTTCTTCGTTTCTTAAGGTTCTTGATGAAAATCTGCTGACCTTCTCTTGGATGACACACGAAACTTGAGAGCAGCAATGCTACAATACCATGCACTGTCTTCATACTCGTCATTCTCCCTGCCTGCGGAATCGGTGTGGTCAAAGCAGCTGCCAAGCTTGGGTTCCTTCCGATATCTCCTCTGTACCGCTATGTACTCCTGCTGCAATCCACGGTTCCCCTAGCCATGAGTATTGATTGGTGTGCCAATTTACTGCATCGTCTTTTGGCCTCAATGTGAATATGTGATAGGGTACCATGTTTCAGGTGTTCATTGCTCCAATGAAGGGACAATAGCTCAGCTGTTTGATGTTGTGGAAGAGGAGTGCTGCATCTTCCTTTGGACGCACTTGGTTGCCTCCCTGGCGCTCACGCTTTGGTCGACCGTGTTCAAAGCCATGACAGCTTTGCTCGCGCCCTGGCGCGCACTTCGTGTCCTGACCGAGTCTCACAACATCCAGCTGAATGGAGATATGAGTACATGACAGCATAGAAAAATGGTGCTCAAAGTCATCTTAGAAGTTAATTCAGCATTTCAGCAAAACATTGTATCAGCACATTTGTATAATGTGTTTCCAGCAATGCTAACCTCAATAAGACCTGGCAATTGGACATGTACAAGCAAAAAAATGATTTACAGATAAACGGAATGTAGCATGACATAACAGCTCTTTCACACCAATAAAGAAACATTTACTCTACTCTGTAAGGGTAAATTCCATATGCTGATTTGATAATGCATACCCTGTCCGCCTGTCCATGTGGCTAATGTTACGTATCATAAATCACCAATGTTGAATTGAAGGCTCGAGTACCCGGGTACAACGCGATGTGGGGAAAAGATAAATGCACTAATGTTACAGTTCATTTGAACATTTTCATATCAGGGTGAGCTGCAGCTTTGGGCGGTGAGGCTGAGGCTCAACCACTTCCATATGAATCATAACAGTCTGCAGGACAGCATAACTTGTGTTTGTTCCGGGCTTTGTTACTCTCTGGTACACCTCGTCTACTACCCAATCACCCCCCTTGTCTCCCTTTGGAGCAAGGTAGATGGGCCCTTCTATGCCAAATCTGTTCAGAAAAGGAACAGACGATCAAAACATACCATTGAGTTCCACAGCACATAAGATCACAGAACATGTTGAGGTGATTATTCTTGTACATAATCATTTGATAAGAAAAAAATAAAGCTTTCCATGGTTGAGAATGAGAAAGAAAAACACAGTACCAGAAAAATGGTCCAATACCTCAATATTTATTATATATTGAGAAAACAGAACAGTCAAATAATATGTCGAAGAACACCTGCTATATCTGATTTCTAAGAATTACGCTAAATGACCACAAGATTCAAGTTCCAAATCCATGCAAGAGCATATCCTACTTGGATTACTTCAGGGCCATCGGTATCAAGTTAAAATGAGGATTGACAGGGTTTTGCCGGGGGCACAGTTTTTTGTTGACCTTGTGAGCAGCATGATAGGGCTAGCATACCAAGTACATGAGCTGGAGCATTACACCACACGGTAAAACAGTTGCATCAGCTATATCATATGAGCTTACATGTTGATGCATCGAGAAATTAATGCTAGGACCACGAGCACGACAGTACGACACACACGCACACGGAGAATGAGAGAGAGAGAGATCCATACTTTGGAACGAAGACTATGAAACCATTTGCCTTGATCTTTACTATTCTAGCTTCAGTGTCAGTTGGCCTGGAAAGTAAAAAGTGTAGCAGTCTTAATGATCAGATCATAACTAGATCGGCCATTCAGAAAATACTGATGTACAGAGTCCTAGAACAGAGTTAAGGCCATTACTTTCTGCCCTCATCCTAGTCACAATTTCACATACTATCTACTGCTAACCTATCAATGTATCAACTCTTATGCCATTGACAATTAAATCGGTACCTTGTCCTGAAATATATGAGGGTGTGGAGCTCAACAGATGCTCTGCTTGCCATCTGGGCATTTCGGTGCCTATAATTCAAGTCTGCATCATAATAATATCAGTACCAAGTAGCAGAACATATAAAGAGCCGTGCATAAGTAGTGCATTTGATTTCTTACTGTCAGCGACGCCTGTAAGTTGTGGACCATCCTGAAAGACCGGTGGAAGTTTCGCCATACCCAGTGCAGCAGCTAGCAACCTATGCACAACAACATCTGCAACAAAAGGATACAGAATCAAACACCAACCTCACAATTTATAGGCTCTTCTAATGCTTCTACAGCATAGAGCTGCATAATTAATTGATTACAGGCTTCCTATGCTGGAAGTGCAAGACCATCCATAGGTAATGCATATTGGTGGGTGTAATGTCATTTTTCCATCCTGTAACTGTGTCTACAGACTTTAGTACTCTACACTGGGTTATAAAAACATTCGCTTTGTGCAAAAGATTCACCAAAAAAATCCATCTAAACTTCTGCACAAAGCTAATTAGCTCAAAGGCAGGACAAAGAAATAATCAAGTAAAATGAAGGATCTTGAATGTTCTTGCATGTCCAACAATCATCAATCAGATTCAAGTATATCTTGAGCATATAAGGGTGATAGAAACTAACCTGCATATCTGCGAATAGGAGAAGTGAAATGAGTGTAAAGAGGAGCTGCAAGCCCATAATGGTAATACTCGGACAAGCTCAAATCTCCACTGCAAAAATAAACTGCCTGTTTGTTGCGACAGGGAAAGTTATAAGGATATAGTGCAATCAGTAAAGTTAGAATAGGGCGAAGTTCAATATAGTTATCTTACTTGTGTCATGCATCTAGTTGCCAAAATCCTGATAAGCTTATTGAAGTATGGGTCATCAGTCTGCATGCCATGCAGTAACGAGGGGTCAGTATAACACTCCAAACAAATATAACCCTACTACAGTGCATTATCAGTTTGAGTGCATTACTCCATAGAGTACATTAGTACAGCACATTCTCACCTTTGCATTATCAAGTGATTCAGCTAACGCTTTTGAGGATGACACATCCAGATTTAGGCCAACAGAAGAGGCAGTACGGAGTAACGGCTCAAGCATCTCCTTTGTTGGGCTGGGATGACGCCTGATACCAATAAAAGAAAAAATAGAAGGCTCAGAAAAAGTCAGCAAGTCAAAATGATATAGAAGCTTTTGAATTGAACTACAAAATTTAAATGCATTACATACATCTGGAGAAAAAAAACTAAAGAAGCAGTAACTGATAAAATCTGAAACAATTCATTGACCAAGGAGAACATTGTTGTTAAGAATTGATTTGCAAGATAACATCATTGAGATCAACAATGGCTTTTTCACTTGCCGATATTAGTTATATGATATATCGCTCTTTAGCCTTTAGTATACAGAACTAAAGGGCATCTTTACATGCCAAACATTGGCACTGACCATGAGTACATGAGCAATCATATCTCTGCAACATGGTATACATCTGGAGACATGACAAGCATGATAATTTTGGCATCCTACTTCATTGGACTAAACTTTCCTGTGTTTGGTTATTGTATGATTGTGTCTAGCAGCTCTAGCTCTATAAGCTTGAACGAACATTTCACAAAGTTTATTAAACCACGTTTAAGATGTGGTCAACATTTCCGAGGGCTTTCCCTAGATATCCATGCCAGAATGATAACCTGATTTGAACATGACAATATCAAAATCAGAACAAAAGTGTACCTTAGCAATGAACATAAGGGGAAGTGCTTCAAAATCTTCTCAGCAACAGAAACATTTGCAGCCAACATAAACTCTTCAATCATTTGATTTGCCTCGCGAATTTGATAGATTCCTGTGAACATGTGTATCAGTACTTTATCTATACAAATTTGGAAATAGGGCACCTATCAGGTTCACAAAACCATATACCTATGTCAAGAGGATCATGAGTTTCACTATCAATTTCGAATTTGACTTCTGCTGAAGCAAGAGTTAGAGCCCCTCTTTCACAACGTCGATGTCTCATGATCTACATAAGCAATAAGCATTCAAAACATCAGTCTAAAAATGATATTTCAGTAGTAAATAGTAATAGACAAGAACGTTTATAGCAGGACAAGATGGGTTAACACAAAAGCAAACCTTTGCTAATGAATTTAAGTTCCGCAAGTCTACAGTTAGTGGATCAACCAAACGGCTGCAAATTCAGGGGTAAAAGCAACCAAGTTTATGATAATGTTTTTGACATGCTAGACCAACTTAAAATTATACTTTCACATATAAGTATGTCACCTGTCATCCATTCTTGCTTGCGCTTCCACATAAGACATTGCAGCACAGGACTTGATAACACTCTTTTTATATCTTGTGGATATGATATCAGCATGAGGTGTCATTTCCTGTAGACAAGAGTATTCCAAAAATACCAAAACACCAAGAAGCAAGTATTGGTACGCTTCTTTAAATGCCAAAGGACGGATGTGATTACTTAAGCCACAAAACATTAAAATTTAGAAATGCCAAAGGGCAGATGACAATAAATACTCTGATCGTGATACAGAGCATCAGAAATGAGAGGCTTCTGCACGATTCCAAAATGTAGGAACTATTTTATGATTCGGATCTAACAGTTTAGTAGCTTATCCATCACAAGGCAGCCTTGGAGAAGGCTTTCTTTGGGGAGAAGGGACGCAATATATACAGCAAGTGCAGTTCAATGGTAGTCATGAGGCAGCAAGCACAAGAACGAATTACATATTATAAAAGTTAAAACGCAAAGGTGTGTTAGTAAATGGCCCAAATTACCACATGACACAGTAATGAACAAGCATACTGAAGGCTGGAACAGAAAAGATATGCACAAAATCATGCAGTAGTCTGAGCTTGAGTACAGTATGGACAATCTGAGTTCATAGAGCTAGTAGGAAGAGGGGGAGTGTGGATATAAGCTATGTATAACAAAGCTTTTTTAATATGAGCAGACAATGTAGGGAACACATTTAGATATCCTTGTATATCAGACAAGGTGACATAATTGTCATGGCGTCGCCTGGTCGATGACAAGTCGTCCCGACGGCTGGAGGCAGACACCAGGATCATTCGCCCAGGCCACAGGGACTTAGGCGAGCGCCTGGGAAAGTTAGGTGTCGTCTAGCCGAGTCTGGCGAGCGCCTAGAGGGGAAAAAAACCTTGAAGGGTAGGGTTTCACGTGAAAGGAGGGGAGAGAACAGATTTGGGGGCTGAGGCTTCGAGTAAGGCTGGCGACGAGCCGCCACCGCCCCTCTCCGGCTAATTTCCGCAGCCGCCGTTGCTGTACCAAGAAGGAGGCTCCCTGCAGCATGTCGCCGTCGGCCCCGGCAGTCTTGGTCGTCTTCCACTCCCCACCGCCGCCGTCTCCATTGAGGTCATCTCAGCTCGGGTCAGTCTCCTCCTCCCTCCTTTCTTCTTCTCCCTTTGCTCTAATATGCTATGCTCTGCTTCTTGTTCTGATTTTCTCCGCATTTTGCTCATATTTTCTCTGGTTCTTGCTCTGATTTGGTCTGCTCGTGCACTGCCTCTTGATCTCTGCTCTGGTCTGCTCTTGCTCTTCTCTGCTCGTGCGCTGCCTCTTGCCCTCTGCTCTGCTCTTGAGCTGCTTCTTGCTCTCTACTCTACTTCTTTTTCTCTATGTTTTCTTCTATCTGCTTCTTGCTCTCTGCCTTGCTTTCTTGCTTCCTGCTTTCTGCTCCCTTCTTCTGCTCTTCCATCCAAGGATCATGAGGAAGAAGATGAGATGGTGTGTGGATGTGAACATGTGATGATGAAGATGACTTTGGATAGCCACCACCTACTTCTCATGAGAATGGTGAAGGTGCTGAAGTTGAGGATGGACATGGGAATGAGTTAAGAGTTGGATGATGAGTGAATTTGAAAGATGGAGATGAGAGTAGAAGGCTTTTGAGTTATTTTGTTGTCATGAGATGGAGATGGTGCTGAAGAAGAAGACATGCTACTATCACATTAGTTTCTATTATGTTGTCTACTTATCTTGTCAGTTGTCACTTTGAAAAGTGAAAAGTGAAAACCTTGCTTTTTGCTAACTTGCTATTATGGACCTTATTATGATAAATTGGTAATGCTATGTTAGTTAACTTAGTTGTTATTTGGAGAATTTGGGGTATGCTTACTTAATCCCCTGCCATGAGGTTAAATATGAGGTATATTTATTTAATTCCCTGCCATATGAGGTATTATTTGTTATTTTTATTACCACTATCTAACTCTCAGCATAGCGGGCACCTTGGCATCCTAGCGCCCTGGGCTCGCCACGATTTGCCAGAGCGCCGTGAGTCCTGTGACAACCTTGGCAACATTACAACAACAAAATGTCACGATCTAGACTCACCCAAATGACAGAGAACGCCAACCTCTCAACATCAGCACGAAGAGAACAAACATCTGGAAACCAACATAATTCAGAGAAATCATCAGTCACCTATGGCAGTACATATTAACATTACAGGGAGTATTCTTAAATTGAAATAGCAATAGTCCACTTCAGTTGATTCAGTATGCATGCCATATAAGTAACAGAAATACCTTCAGTTAAAGGCTTTGGAAGCATGTCAATCCTCTGTCCCACAAGATAAACAGAAGTGCCCCTTTGTGTGGCCTCCTCATCAAGAGGAGTACCAGGATGAACGAAATTAGTGACATCAGCAATATCTGGTCAGCCCAAGTCAAGAGCTGCAATCTCCATATCAATAGCAATACTATAAAAGGTGCATGGAATAGAATGTGAAAGAAACATACACATTTACTGTCAATGACAGATAGCTTTTGTGACCCAAGGTCAGAAATAGAATTGGTTTTAGCCAGACATAATGGCTTTCAAGCATCACAAGTACCACATGATATTCATTATTGTACATCAGCAATGCCCAAAACCCATTTTCAATAGGGAAAATCGATTGGCCTTCTTATGTCATTAAGGTTTTTTACTTTTTATTCCTGAAACGTATTGAAAATGAGTCATGCCCATTGAGACAATTGATTAATCAACCAAAAGGATTTCTAAATTGAGTTTGCTCCAAGCAGAGAGCATATAGAACTAATTGCAAACCTCCAGCATACACTTTTCTTCCTATTTGACATCTGCCTGTGCAGATATAACTATATGGTACACCCAACATCACATTCTTTGCATATTTACTGCTACAATCAATCTTATGTGAATATGTGTAAGCTCGAAGCCAGGTAGATGCAACAGAGCCTACTCACAATTTGCAAGAATGAAGCTATCATCGACTAAAAGAAAGTCTACAAGGTAAATTTAACTCAAAGGTAACTAAGTAGAAGTTCAAAAGCTCATAAGATTAACTTGCATTCTAAATTTAAGCAGCATAAATACAAAGTACATTGATAAAGGATACGAACTCCAACATCAAAATTCCCATTTGGAAGTGGTGTGCAATGTAGTGCATCATCAATATCCCTACAACCTAAACAGCAGTTGATGCATAAGAACTAAATCCAACTACAGAAATAGCATTAGAATACATGCATCATGATTAACTTACCAGGTGGATCCACACTAAAGACTCTCACATGCCGCAAGTCTTCTCTATTAGGATTAGCCAAATCTTCAGCTGATAAAGTCCAAGGCAAAGGTGGCAAACAAGCAAGGACTTGTGTAGAGAAAGGTCTTGTGTTGATATCATTCTCTAGTAACACAACCTGTTTCATGCATAAACATCACTTAGAATGCTCGCGTCAAGCACATGCACCTACATGAAAGTCTTGATAAGGTAAGTTGCAAATGCAGCTCCTATATAGTAATTGTAAATGTTGTGCTGCATAGCACCCGATGCAGCTGTAATATTGAAGTATCAAAACTTGCCTCTGTTTCAGTATCTTTGTCACCAATATCTCCTATAATCCGTACATAGTGTCCTGATGGATATCGAGACAAGACATCCCACGAATCAACTGCAACGACAATCCTTTTCTTCAGAATATTCTCAAGCTGTCTAGTTTGAATCCGAATCTTGGGAATTCTTCGATCTTTTGACACAAATAAAGCATGAACAATGCCCCCGCTACCAGCAGGCATGGACATTGGCTCCAAGGACCCACAATACCTGCAGTACGCAAGCATTTTATGCATCAAAGTACATAAAACAACGGAAAGTTGTAATTAAAAACTAAATAGTTTGGTACCAACACAGTAGCTGGACATAAATTCATTTTTCATTAGTTAAACCCATCCATCATTTAGGCGTTCAAAATATATGCAGAGAAGATCCTTCTAAGTTAGTCTAACATGATTACATGAACTGTGTGTCTTCACGGGTCATTTACAGATCAGGAGTATATATCATAATTAGAAAATCACACTCAGAACTTATAACAACTCACGAATTCCAATTTCGCTTGATGATTCCGACAACACGTCCAACTGGACGACTGGGGACAGAAGCAGCTGATGATCCAACTGCTGATTGCATGGAATTGGCGTTCCGTGGAGCATCATCAGCACTATTTGGAACCAAATGGACATCTTCTTCATCATCATCTTCTGAAGGAACAGAAACATCCATTAAAATAAGATAAATGAGACAGGTTGAAGATTGAAGAACATACCATCACCATCTGCGATAAATGACTTTGACTCATGCCATTGATCTTGTGGCAAGAGCTCAACAGCAACTACATCTCCATCAAAGGCTCTGTTCATATTTGAACGGCCATGGATAACAATCTCATCACCAATGCTCTCACTTCCAACATAAGCTTCAAATGGATTGTAACGATTAACTCGAAGCTTCCCTTGATGGTAAATTCCACAGCGCAGACCAGATGTAATTTCTGACATAGGTTTATGCTGCAATAATATCAAGAGAGCAATGAAGTATATTCGACACTAGATGGTAACTGTCATCAAGAATGCACAAAGGAACAAATCTATAGTTAGTAACTTAGTATACCTCACTGTAAATTACTTTCTTTTTGGATGGTCTAAGATCTTCTACATCTTCCATTGCAACATCTCCGCTAGTTGGAACAACCACCAAATCGAGCAAACCAGGCTGCGCAAGCGATAGTACATACGACTCGACTGGAACCAGAAATATTTTGTTGAGACTACCATAAAATCATTTCTCAGTATGCTAAAGATTCAGCTATCAGTTTATTGTAACATAATATCGAAAAAGCACCTGTGTCTGCATTAAGGCCTTCTTCAGTAGCTTTTCGTTTATTATCTCTATCATTTGTAATCAGCAAAACTTTCACACCCTCACCAAGATGGCTTTGGTACCAACGAACAGCAACACGAATTGCTGATAGGAAAAACATAGACAGTAAAGAACAGAGCATACATGTAAATATCCTATGTGCAGTGCAACTATGAATGTATATGAAATAAGTGGGAATGAGACATCACATAAACCAAGATAACAAAACAATCTGGTACCTCTATCATTACGATCATTTGGGCTCTCCCCAACCATCTCTTTGACATAAGTATCCCTGTTTTTTTCAGCAAATGAGAAATCTTAAGCTTGTGACCAGGAAAAAAAATAAGGTTGCTGATGCTAAGCACATGTAAGTTCTGATATGAACAGCTTACACATCTAAGGGGACACACAAATAAAAGTAAAAGAGTGAATTCGTTGCAGATAAGTATTTGCGCATTTGTAGTGGTGCTTGCATAGACACATTTTTGCCGATACAATCATGTAGATACTGCTAACATTGAGCTCTGACAGTCATGCATCCCAAAGAAATATGCCATTTGGAGGGAACACCACTTGAACACAGTTTTAGGAAAGACGAAGTCAACTTGGCCCAATTAATATAATCTACTCCTTATCAGCTTTGTTACTCTAAAAGAAATGTGGCCAGTGTATCAGATCAGATGCAGTCCTTGAGCTTTCGTCGATTTTCCCATCCTAGCAACTTAATTATACTTCTATAACTACAGCTTCGGTGGTTTATCTACACCATTCCATCGACTAGAAATTTGAACTTGTTTTGCTTCAGATAAGAACTGAGCAAAAGTACCGGAGGCTAAACTCGCATCCAACTAGTCAAAAGAACCACTGAGAGAACCCAAGGTAGAATCCTGGCGCACCTGTGGTGCTCGTTGGTGAACACGAAGAATCTCCGCGCTGTGTTGGTGCACAGTGCCTTGATCCTATTGTACACGGCGAGGTTCTTATTCTTCACCTCCTCCAGCACCACCGACAGCACGACAACATCGTTGATCGCTGGATTCTCCAACAAATCGATCTGCAACAACCTCTCAACGCATCAGCCTTCGGAACCCCCAACCCTAATCCCTACAAGCACGCTAAACGGGAGAGGGGGGAGCTGGAGAGCAGGGACACCTGATGGAGCACGACGTTGGTGTCGACGACGAGGATGGCGGCCGCGTCGGCGCCGACGCGGCGGGCGGCCGCGTCACAGGAGGAGCAGGAGGCGGCGCCGCAGGGGATATCGTCCCGAAGGTAGTGCTCCCTTACCACCTGCGGATAAGGGGGGATGGGGTTAGCTAGGGTTTGGGGGGCTTCGCCGGGTGGTGTTGTTACCGAGTGGTGACCTTGACGACGCGGCCTTGCTTCGTCTTCTTCACGAAGGACTTGCTCTGCAGCATGTTGGCGTGGTCGAAGGCGTGCAGGCGGGCAGCGGCGTGGAGAGTGAAGGATACGGGTATACACACCGCCGGCGGCGAAATGGCGGCGGCAGTAAGGGGATACAGGGGTTTAGTAGGTTTGGTGCTTGCCGGGCCAGTTGGCTACCGGGTTGAGCTAGGCAGGTTTGGGTTTGGGTTCGAGTCCGTTCGGCGTGGGTTTGGGTTTCGACGCTTCGTTTTGACTATTGAAATAACCCAAAAAATTGAAATTTTGCTAGTTTTTGTTTGAATTGAGTTTTTGCCAAACTTGAAAAGTCTCATCCGTTTCCTCTTTCCAGCTTTTCCTCTTTCTCTAGCCCAAAGGTGCCCCTCGCCAAGCCTCCTTCTCCCATGTTTCCTCTTGCATCGCGTTGCGCCGTAGTTCGCTCCTGCACGCATCGCCTCACTTTTGTCGTCGCCAACGCACACTTCAAAACCCACCAGTACCCATCACCTCTCACGCCATCTCTCTCCCATGCATTTACACCGCCACGCCAACGCCACACGGCCTCTACTGTTCACCCGCGTCACCACCGCCAACTACTTGACTACCCTCACCTCTGTCGCCAACGCCAACAAACATCGCCCGTCCAATGGGACACACCCACTCGCATGACACCACCTCGCCCTCCCACAATGTCAAACCAGCCTCGTCGTCCACGCCACCGCCACACGTCGCGCTCGCCCCGCTCGACAACTGCCGCAACCACCTCCCAATGGCTATAAAGCCCAATCCCGCAACACCAACCACACCGTTGGCTTCACCGCAAACCCACTGACACACTTCTTCGTCCCCAACTGCGGCCACCACCTCCAATCGTCACCGCGCCCGAGAGCTCCCCGGTGAGCTCCCATCTCGATCCATCGCCTCGTCCACGCCCTCACGTCCGCAGCCCCGTCACGGGCTTCGCCCTAACACCCTAAAGCCACCTCAACCACCGCATTCACCACCCCCCCGCCAGTTCACCACTGCTGAGCTCCATCACTGAGCCACCGCCCAACAACACCACGCCGCCAAAGCCACCCCAAGCCACACCGACACCACCCCCGAACTTCCCTTGGTCCATTGAAGCTAGAACCTCAGCCAACTTGGCTAGAGCATGGACATAACATCATCGCCCCGCTCCCCCTGCCTCAACCATGCACCACCGTCACCGCTAGCCCCTCCCCGAACCACCTTCGCTCGCGCAACACCCCAAAATGGTTGCGCGAGCCACGGTGGTGCTCGCCGTATCACCCAACGCCACCGCTCGCCGCCTTAGTCGCCGTGATCGTCGTTGTTGTCATTGGCTCGGGTGCCAAAGGAGCCAGCTCCCGACTCCCTAGGCAATGTAGCCTAAGGCCGTTGTGATTGGCCAATAAGGCCTAGCCCAGCCAGCCTTTCGGACCGGCCAAGCAACTAGGCCAGCCCAACACTGTTCTCCACTGTGCAGCCTAGTACTGTTCTAAGCCCACTAAGCCGAAGCCCAATACTATTCATCTCGGCCCAACACTATGCAACCCAACAGTGATCGGCTTAAACCCATTACTATTCATTTGAACCCACCTGTTACTATTTCCATTGAACCCATTAGTGAATAGTGTCAATCCGGTACTATGCACCCAAACACATTATTGTTCATCCAGACGTGTTAAGACATATATATCCATTTCGACCGTTTCAAGGCCGTAAAACCCATTTTTAACTCTATTCAACCCAACTAAGCACCAAATAAACCCTGACCACCCACACACCTTTCTTTATAACTCTTTTCGGATTTCTTTAATCCATTTTGTTCATAGCTCACTCCTTGTAGAGCCTGGACTAAGTTATTTTAACTTTCTTCACTACTACAAAAAGGCTAATACTAGATGCCTCATCACAGATGGTTTTTCAAAACCGCCAGTATTAATGGTAATCACAAACGGTTTTACCAACGTGATCATCTCTATTACTGGATACGCTAAGAACCGTATGTTATGAGCTAATATCACAGACGGTTCGTATTAAGAACCGTCTATGATACTTCACAAACATCACAGACGGTTTTTGCATGAAACCATCTGTGATTCGCAGCGCGGGAGGGCAAAAAAATTTGAACGCGTGCGTGGGACACCGAAAAATTTAGCTTTGTCCTTATATATTATAGTCACCCCAGCCTTGTCTTCCATCAGTCTCTCTCTCTCCCCTTCCCACGCCGAGCTCGGCGACCACCCTCAATTCCTTGTCGGAGTTCGGCGAGGAGACAGCCGACGATGACGAGGAGGAGGGATGCGGAGGAGCTCCTTGTCAGCCGCAGGAGGTAGACTGTTGGAAGATACGTGTACATCCCCAAACATATACAATTTGTTGGTTGTTTGTTATAAAAATTATCTTAATTTTGTGTTACCTAAGGTTGGACCGCTGCTGGAGGTTTTCGGTCATCTCTCCTTCCTTGCCGACGAGCTTGAGTCGAATTTGGACAACATACAAGAACAACTTGTGATATGTTGGTGAGGTATAGAGAGGAGCTCACAAGACCAATCCAAGAAGCCAACAAGTTCTTCAGGAGCTTGGAAGCACATATGGTTTCTAGCTAGTTTAACTCTATAACTTTATTATTTTTTTCCCATTCGGATGGGACGTTGTGAAACCTTTTGGTTTCCCTTTCCTATAATGTGTTTGCCATCAGAATTTTAATTGAATTTTAGTTATCTTGCTAGAGGTTGCATATGAAAACTAATGTCCAGCAATTGATTGGTTTGGCTCAAAATCTAATTTTTTGTAATAAAAAAACTATCACAGACGGTTCTGAACAAGAACCGTATGTAAAAATAAACTATCACAGACGGATCTTCTTCAGAATCGTCTATGAAAATAGACTATCACAGACGGTTATGAACAAGAAGCATGCGTAGTAATTACTATCACGAGCGGTTCTTGTTCAAAATGCGTGATAGCTTTTTCACGAGCGATTCAAAACCGTCTATGATGACCGTCTGTTATCACATACACATAAATCCAGACGATTTAGAAACCGAATGTGATAACTGTTTAGAACCATCTGTGATGACCTTTTTTGTAGTAGTGCTTTTACATTAGGCTCCGACTTTAAAGATCAAACTCCAGAAGACGTCAATCAAGATGCACTAGAAGCAGACCTAATTGAAGACTTTGAACAAAGAGGCAAGTTGCATTCTTTAATCATATTAAGTCCACATTGTATTTATTAGTATTATTACTTTCATTACAATATTTATGCTATTTAATTCTTTAATGAAATAATAATTTAAAATGTCATGATGAATAGCTAATTCCTACCATACAAACACATGCATGTTCTCTTGTAGGCTATATTCACCTTAACCAATACAATACCACATAATATTATTTAATGGTTCGGTATTGTCACATAAAATTTTCCACAAATACTGATAAGGATGATTGGCTGCTCGCTAATAGATTTGGATTGGGAGTTGAGGGTTGAGACTAAGAAGGTGGACAAACCACGAGTTAGTTGGGGTTCATCTCCTCACCAATAGACTTGAAAAAGTGAGTCGAAAGTGAGACTTTGAAGGTGGACAACTACGAGTTGGTTGAGAGTCCATCTCCTCACTAGAGACAGATAAAGATGAGAATCTTGTGCCAAATAACAGACACAGAATTCGCTCAACCACATGTTGGTGTAACCAGCCTAGCTTAGTACACTATTCATTCCGATAAAATAGATAAAAGTGGTAGCTATCCTAGTGGTATAGGGTAGCCGTTTGTGAAAAGGGGTGGGACAAGAGTGTACCTAGAGGGTTACTCGCTGGTCTGCACAATGGTAGATCCACTCGGCATTGAACTACAAACTCCACTATTCATCGATAGTTTCTTGATGGCTATTTAGCCAAGAACCTACCAGGTAGAGGCTATAAAGGGATGAGCAGTAAAAACTACTTTGTTATCTCGGCTCAGTCACACACACATATGTTGCGTGTTAATAGCTTGACATTGTGAGTCTGAGATATCTTGTGGGTAAAGTTTGTCAACTCTGTAGAACATAATCAATAATATTCGAATACGTCGTGCTCCGGTTAATGAAGCTGTGTTCACGTGTGATTCCAGTAAGTGAGGCATAAGTAGACATTTTGAGATGTTAAGATGGTGACTACTGATGTTGAAACCCCCTAATATTATTATTATGGTTTATTGTTTTAAAGTCAAAATACTTTAACTTAAAAAATGTCAACCACCAACAATCATTTGAAACCTTGGCAAGTAGTTAAATAGTTCCCGTGTAACTTGTTGAGTACTATTGTGCTCATGCTTGCTAAATCATCAACAAAAGAAATATGGGAAGATATTAGTGATCATTTTGAGGAAGAATTTGAGGAACCACTAAATAACGATGATTACTAGTATTAGGTCTCGATCACGCTCAAGTGTGCATGTGGTTTAGAAGTTTTTTTTTTTGTCTTGCAATATATTAACTTTGGGATTGGATACCCGCAATAGTGTCAAAACAGGTTGTTAAGTTGTACTCTTATATAATAAAAGTTTGGCTCTTATTGTAATAAACGTAAGTGGTAGTGATGTTCGCTCGACATTTTCGGTTTATACGGTTTAGTAAATACACTATAGTTAGTTCGGTAAATACGACATTTTAACAATATAGGTCAACATTGATAAATACCAATTTATTTTGATACAGTATTAGTAAATACCAAATTTACCAAAATTAATACACTACTATACCAGGCACAGTAGCCCAGCAACCAACACCAAGCCGCCGAGCCAACAGGCCAACGGGCATGCATCACTGGCTCACTGCGGCAACTAGCACTGAGCGGCAAGTTACAGGCCAACGACTCACCGAGCAGTCCGCCGGTTTGTTCGGTTTTAGCTGGTTTTCACGGAGAAAATGAATCATAAAAAACAAGATTTTTGGAAGCTGAACCAAATACCAGTCAAACTGAGTTGATCATTACGGTTTGTTTGTTTTTATTCGATGCAGAAATGGACCGCTCTAGTAAGCATATTTGATGTATTATTTCTTACCTTACAACTGCACATCCTGAACTGTTAGGGAGAGTTTGATCTTTGATGATCCTAGAAATTGGATCGTCAAAACTTCGCTTTGAACATTTCCATGTAGCGGTCATAAATAAAACTTGAAACTTGTATTCAGTATTTTTTTATATTCGGATGCACGATATTGTAATGGTGACCAACATATTACTATAACTACAAGAGATATTATTGAGAACCGCCGTCGTACTTGTATGCCATAGATCACCGTGTGGCGATTGAAATGGCAAACGTTGTCACAGTGGTGCGGAAACAAAATATTACGGACAGATGACTGCCAAGAAAGGTATACTTAAGCCCGAAAACTTGATTATCAACCAACAAAATTGGTTTTGGAATTGAAAAGATGGTTTTTATCTCTGCTTAACCAAAACTTTCAATCCAACAACCATGCCAATTGCCAAGTATTTGAGACCTCCAAATTCCCCACCACGTTACACACCAACATTTGAGGCACAACAATCACACCATGCATAGCTCATTTTCTTTGTTCCAAACAATTGTTGATCACTTGATCAAAGATACATGCTGCTGATGTGTAGAAATTAGGGAAATAATTATGTGTCTTTTTTGGGATTTTCACATGCTTTATTTATAGTGTTAAATATTATAGTCCGACTTTAACACAACTTGAACTCTTATCTAAATTCTGAATTCTTTTCTAATCTCTAATATCTCGAACACTTCCCCTTTAAATGAGCATGAGATAACAATCAAGGCCATCTTGTTACATAATACAATATCTTTATTGGAATCTAATAAAATATATCATCCATCGACTCCATAACTAATACCATAAAAAGGCGCTAACTACCAATACTATCAGGGACGTCACCAAATTTATCTTCACCATCTACCAACTGCCCAGATCTCAACTTCATCTTTCTCTACCCTCGTGCACCCAGCCACCCCTAGCCTCCACGCCCTTAGTCTCGGTATCCACCACCTCTACCCCTATCACAGACCATCACATCTGACTCCAGTCCCAATCCTTCCGGACATCTCCAACAACACTATCTCCGGCACCCATAACAACACCATCGCACAATATAGCCTTCAGTGGAGCTACCACTAGCTCCTACTTCGTCCTCACCATCGTCGAGCTCATCACCATCATTAGCGCAACCACCAAAACACCACCTGAACAGTCTGCTCCCCTGTTTTCCATTCCTTCTATCATAACTTCTAATATTGTCACCACCAAGTAACACAATAGCTAAAACTCTTATCAAACACATCATCCTCTCTCTCCTTTCCCCAACACAACACACGCAACCACACCAGATCCTCCACCGATCTGGATCCACACCCGATCCCTCTTAATCACACCAAATCCTCAACTGACCTGGATCCACACCAGATCCTGCCACACCAGATTAGATCCTCCACACCAGATCAGATCCGAGATCCACACCGGATCTCACCTACACACCACACGTAGCCTCACAGCCTCTCGATCTACATATCCCAATCACCAAACTATGTCGCACATCTTTCTAACTATGATGACAACACCTCAATCATCAACGGCCCAACAGACAAACTAGCAGCACAACCACTTCGACCAACATCCTCTTCCTTCTCTCTCCTTGCTTTTTTCTTTTTCTTCCTTTTCTTTTTCTCCTTTTCTCCACACTAGATCCGAGCTCCTCTCTCCTTCTTTCTTCCTTCCTCCACCAGCCCCCGAGTGCCTCCTCCTTAGACCCGAATACCTCCTCCTTAGATCCGAGCATAGCTTCTCCCCCGAGCACCGCTTGTTTCTCCTTCCTCTGTCGCCGCACCAAAGCTCCTCCCCCTGAGCGCCAGCCCCCCAAACACCAGGTCCTCCGAGCGCCACCACACCACTATGTCGCACGTTGCCTCCCTCTCTCCGCCGCATGCCAGATCGCCTGGATCCGACTAGTGGCCGCCAGATCTCGCCACCTCTGCCACCTAAGCCGCCGCCTCCCTCTTGCGGTCTTGCATGCTGCTCCAACCGCCGCCTCCTTACACGTCGATCCAGCTTCCCTCGACCACCGCCGCTTCTCCACGTTTGCCCCGCGATATGCTTCTCCCTTGGTCACCCCACGCAAGTCGCCGCCTTCCCTCACCTTCCTCGCCTCCTCCCCCAGTCCATCCCAGGCCGTCCGCTGCCACTGCGCCTCCTCACGCCGGCTTGGTTGGCCTGCGCTTCGCCTGCAAGGCACGCCGGTGGTGGCCCACGCACGCTCACGAGAAGACGGTGGCGGTGCTCTATTGCAGTAATGACAGCGGTGATGGGCGTATCGAGGGCAGCGACAGCAACAGTAGGTGAGTCACGGGTCGTGGGTTAGGGTTGGGTTTAGGGACAACATGGATTAGAATTAGCTCTGATATTATGTAGAAATTAGGAGAATAATTGTGTGTCAAATATTACAGTCCGACTCTAACACGATTTCGATTTTTACTTAAACTCTGCACTATTTTTTTAAATCTCTAATATCTCTAACGCGATGGCTCCAAATACGTCAGGCAGAGCACATAAAAGGAAGAAAAAAACAGTATCCCAATCAAAAGTAGGGGGGAAAAAACAGATTAGCCTCACGCTCCCAGACTTCAGTAGTTACAGGCTCACAGGCAGACAGCAGGCACGGAGACAAGAAACCAAACAGTGGGAGACAGTGACACAAAACATCGAGATATTTGCATTTCTCCAACCGCCACCACACCCCGGATATCGCCTGATCGAACGAGTGGCTGCAGCGCATGCAATAACCTTATCCGACGCCCCATGGCCCCGGCCATCTCAACGCCACAAGCCCAAGCAGTGATCGCGGCTCCTCCTCGGGCTCGAGAGATCGAGCGCATAAATATACAAGTGTGCCGCCGGCTCCGTTTCACCAAGCTAGGACGCAGCAGCAGCAGCAGCAGCAGCAGCAATGGCCACCCATGCAGCTCTCGCCGCCTCGCGCATCCCGACCAGCGCCCGGCTGCACGGCAAGGCGGCCTCGAAGCAGGTATACGTGCGTGCGTGAGTGCTAGTTTCTGCGTGCGGTTGTGATGCTTCTGTGCAGAGCTGATGGGCATCTGATGCATGATGGCTGAATGTACGTGCGCAGAGGGTCGACTTCGCCGACTTCTCCGGGCTCAGGCCGGGATCATGCTCCGTGAGCGTCGCGGCGAGGGAGGCGTCCTTCTTCGATGTCCTCGGCGCGCAGCTCTTCGCCAGGGTACGTACGTGCGTAGCCTAAGAAAGACCGCAGCTTTAATTTGTACAATTCAGAGCGTGTACATTTTGTATGCGTAGCGAAGTGTTTCTGCTCTCTAAAGAAATTAAACTAGAGAGACCCTAGAACAAATAAACCGTTCCAGCTGTTGATTCCCACAAAACCATTAGAAACTCTCTTTCCGTGTTGAGTTAGATTCAATGATGTCGTTTCTCTCGCTGCGAGCGAGTTGATCCAAAAGCAAGTTAGTCCTGCTTGGTCCATTTCATGGATATGCTAATTAATCATGCGTATTAACTGTCCCTACGTATGTTAGTAACTTACTAGTTACAAGCCAGATGAGTAGCGCAAGATGCTCTTTGTGGTAATACTAGCCAGAAACTTTTGAATCTGCTATTTATGGATATAGTATGATATCTCCTATAAAACATAGTCGTCAGTACTCATCTGAAATGATTTTTTTTTGGCTAAACAGTCTTACACGCTACTGTCTAGAATTGTGTCCACATTCTTATGCACAATATTTCTGCAAGAAGTATCTTAAGGCATATGATTTTTTTGACGGAAAAAGGTAGAGAATTCTCTACCTTATGACCATTGTATTAAAATGGTTGTCAGGGTATGATACAAAACTGAAACGAAAATGAACATGAAAATGAAACCAAAAGAACGGGCAACCACAAAACTGCCGAGCTGCTCAACATGAGATTTGACACTTAATTAGCTTGTAGTAAAAGCTGACTCCACTGACGAAGGGAGGCCCGGTATTTGGGCTTAGTCCTGTAAGACCAGTAACGGATGTATTCTTGGATCCGATTTTTTAGTGAGGTCACTCCATCTTGGACATTTTGGAAGATTCTTTTATTTCTTGTAATCCATAGTGAATGCGCATATGCTGCGAAACGTATGGGCCAAATGTTCATGTAGTTAGCTACTTTTGCTGATACTCTTTCCACAAAATCCAATATGTCATGGGAGGATGATACTACCAATGCTAGTCCTAGTTTCCCCCATAGATGATCCGTAGCTTTACATTGTAGAATGATGTGATCGATCGTTTCTATAGCAGGGCAAATGTCACAGTGAAGATCTGTCCTCCATTGCTTAGTTGTCATATTATCCTTAGTGTTTAGTCTTCCTCTAAAAGCAAGCCTTAAGAAGATTATGTACTTGTGTGGTATCGATCTGTGCCAGACATAGTCTAACGTTGCCCATTTTATGCTATGGAAAGAGAGAAGCTTGTACACTTTCCAAAGTAGTTATGCCAGCCTTGTTCGAGATCATGAATCGTTGGTCCAAAACACATTGTTACAATTGTTGTTATGAAAGAATGTGTAATAAGGTATGATATTCCAAGAGCGCCTGTTGTGATAGAACCGGGTGTAATGACACAGTCCAATTGTTGTCATTGAATTGCGAGCTGACTGTGCAATTCGGATTAGTGGCAAAAGTGAATATAGTTGGTAGGCGTAGGTATAGTCGCCCAAATGGTGTCCAATGCTCCTTCTAGAACAACGTAGTTTGTCCCTTTCCAATTATGACTATGGTCATTTGGATGACAGATGATAAAATTTCCCAAATCGTCATGTCCCCTGGATGAGGCTGCAATTGTATGATATTTAGAATATATTGACGTCTTAACCAGAGGAAGCAAGGTTCAGTTGAGTCTGATAGTAGCTTCCCTACAGTTTTTATGATAAATGCTTTGTTGTGATTCCTGAGATCACGGATCCCCAAACCACCTTGCTCCTTGGGCAGTATTACAGTAGGCCAAGCTACTAGGCAATATCCGCTGTGAACCTCTCTATTTCCTTTCCAAAGAAAAACTCTTCTAATTTTGTCAAGTGCTTGTATACTACGTTGCATACGATGTCTTAATTATAAAGTGTTGCGTGTATCTCCACCGGATGGCTGAACTTGATCATTTTTCTTTCGCAAGATCACTAGTATTAATGTACGGCAACCACAATTGTTCCTAACCTACGGATAGATGCATGCTTGCTTATTCACATTCGAGTAGTATATCATGCAGTCCTAAAAAACTGTTGAGGAACCGTCGCTGTCGAGTCCAGTTCGAACAATCACTTTGTAGACAAATATATAATCACATCAAACAATGCAATAACACAAGAACAAAATAGTATATTGAACACAGAGATGTAGGAGACTTCTTGCTTCTCTTTATTGCTCTTCATACGATCAACCTTTTACAATGACTAGTACCCCTATTTATAGGCTAGAGACCCTACTAGGGTTTTAGATGGGGCGCCCATACATGGGTCGGCTCGGCTGTTGGACCAAGCCCATGGTTTCCCAACACTCCCCTTAGGCATCCATCCTCACATGTTCATGTCTCGTAAAAACTTCATAAAACCCTAGTGAGAAAAATTTAGAGAAAGAGTACATGACACACATTCTACTGCGTTGCACGAATTGCCTCGTTAAAAACATTAGCCGAGAAACTTTAGGAAAACTCATCAAGGGAAAAAGAGTACAGTCCATCTAATTTCATTTAATCTCCAGGATTTACTCTTTGGGTAATCGATCTTCGTGATCAAGTTTCAATAATGACTTAGTGAATAAATCTGTAAGATTTTCACATGACTTAGTATGTAGTAATTTAATTTTGTCAATCTTTTGCAATTCATGAGCATGAAAGAACTTGAGATTGATATGCTTTGTGAGATGACTCTTCACATAACTCATCTGCACTTGTGCAATATAAGCTGCATTATCTTCATAGATAATAGTGGGGGTTTGCGCTGTATTTAATCCACACGATTGCTGGATGTGATGAATCATCCGCCGAAGCCAAGCACATTCTTGTGAGGCCTCGTACAGTGCTATGATTTTCGAGTGGTTTGTCGAAGTCAATATAAGTGTTTCTATTGCACTTAAGTATGGGAATTCCGGTCCCAGGACTTCCCACCCTCTTCTCTAGATTTGTACGGATCCTTGTCTTGTTGCAAAAATCTTTCGACCAATGGCACTTTCGAATGGTATGTCATTTCAAAGCCAAACCTTTCTAACACCTTTTGAGTGTATGTTGATTGATGCACTAATATCCCTACAGGGGTATGCTCAAGTTGCAAGCCTAGGCAATATTTGATTTTACCCAAATCTTTCATTTCGAACTCCGACTCCAGGTAAGAGCTTGCTTCCTTAATTTCTTTCAAGGTTCCGATGATATTCAGATTATCTTCATACACTGATATTATACAAAATTCATCCTAGGATCGTCGTATAAATACACAGTGATAATTCTCATTGTTCGTATAGCCTTTCTTGCATCGAAAGTTGCTTCAAGCGATTATACCACATCCTGCCTAATTGCTTAAGTCTGTACAGTGACTTTCTGAGTTTCACACTGTACAGATTCCTATTTGCTATGTCTTGGTTCGGAACAGGGATACATTCAGGTATCTTCATATAAATATCTGAATCCAATATTCCATAAAAGTATGCATTACCACATCCATCAATTTTATTTTTAAATTCAAGTTTACTGCCATTGAGATTAAATATCTGAAGGTAGTTCCGCCCATGACCGAGGAATAGGTTTCTTCATAATTGACTCCTGGTCGTTGAGTGAAACCTTGTACAATAAGCCTTGCTTTATGTCTTACAACTTTATTTTTTTTATTTCTCTTTCTAACAAATACCCACTTATGCCCTACGGGGTGCACATGGGGAGGCGTGCAACTTTCAGGCCCAAACATCTCTATTTTATCTAGAGATTATAATTCTACTTCTATTGCCTTCTTCCAATCTTCCCAATCTGATTTATTATTACATTTAGCGAGCGATGCAGGCTCTAGATCAAAATCGATGATTGTGGCAAATTTTTTTGTAAAATAAATATCGACATTGGCTGTTGTTCTATTCATATATTCCCCCGTAGTCATATAATTTATAGCTATTTCTTCATAGGGCGATACTTCTAATGCTTCTACTTTCTTACCGATGCTTCCAATTGCGGGGGCAAGTCTTTTTAGTTTTTCAACTCTTATGTGTGCGCACACATCCATGCTGATGTCTCCCTCTGTGTGAATATTCAAATCCGGTATGCCTTTTACCGAAGGTTCCTGTCGGTGTATTAGAACCGATCTTACGTAAAGATTGTTTGATTCGGAGGGTCTCCTAGAGATGAAATCACGCAGAGCGATTGACACTGGATTTTTATACAGGTTCATGCCTTCTCCGGGGAGAATAACAACCCTACTCCTGTGTGTGTATGGTATTGACTGTATTCTTGACAATCAAGCAAGAAACTAAGACTATTACAAAGAACAATACTTGTGTTTCTCCTTGACTCGCTCTGTTTCGCCCTCCCTTTCACCCTCTGATTGATGTCTCTATATAGTCTTGGAGGAGTAGCCGTTCTGTCCTGCGGAAGAGGCGCCTAATTAATCCAGTAATGGGCGCATGATGGCAGTAATTACCGCGCATTGGCTTCTTCACGCCGTCTGGCAGTTATCTTTCAGAGGTAATGGGGTATTTAAGCGCTATTACTACACGGAATAATAGTGCATGTGGACCGTCCGGATTCCTTAATCAATTGGACCCACTCGCTTGTAGGTTTGATTATAAGGTGGTCGTGGTTGACTTGGTCGTAGCAGAACTTACGACTGGGTACAAGTCGTAGCAGAGCTTACGACTGGATAATAGTCGTAGAAGGACTTACGACTAGGTAATGGTCGTAGAAGGACTTACGACTGGATAATGGTCGTAGAAGGGCTTACGACCAGGTAGTGGTCGTAGAAGGACTTACGACTATGACATAGTCGTAGTAAGACTTACGACTATGGGGGTGATTGTAGGAGAACTTACAATCACTTGGTAGGCGGGCCCTTATGAATATAAGGGGTACTTCTGGGGACTACGTGACATCATATTTACCCATAATAAGAATTATAGATAAAAGATAAAATGAGGATTATCAGATCCTCGTCAGTTCCATACTAGTGTCAGGTCTCAACTGGCCCCCTTCTAGTTATGGGGAACTTCGGTGATTGACTGTGTCAAGTCCTTCTTATCCTTTTTCACCAGGCGTCCCCGGTTACTTCGGATTTGAGGGGCCAGAGTTTTTGTCCTTTCCAAGGCCTTAGAACGGGATTAGGGATACCTTCATCAGTATTTCGACCCTCTCCAGAGCATTACGTATAGGCATATGCGACCTGATCATACTCTTCAAATCACTAAAGTGGTCAGGTAGTTGATTCGATAATGCTTGAAAACCAATTATCTTCTGAACTTCAATTATCTTCTGGACTTCAATTATCTTCTGGACTTCTCTATTTGCTTCACTAGCACGCGGATCATGTGCATGGATTTCAATTACCTTCTGGACTTCAATTATTTCCCGATATTTTTCATCAAGGGGTTGATTTCCTCCCCTAATGACGGGAAATAATCCTCATCAAATATGTTACCAACGAAGCGGGCTGCATGCAAATCTCCAGTCATGATGTCCAAATACCTGATTATGGATGTTGTCTCATAACCAACGTATATCCGAGACTTTTGGAGAGGGCCCATTGCAGTTCGCTATGATGGTGGTATAGGTACATAAACCTTGCAACCAAATCTGCGAAGATGAGAAATTTTTGGTGCTGACCCTTGTGCTAGTTGCGTAGGTGATTGGATATTATATGCCGGTGGTCTAAAATTGATGAGAGTTGCTGCGTGCAGGACTGCGTGCCCCCAACATGTAGTTGATAAATTATAATTCTGCAAAATTTGCTAGTCCATGCTGGTTGTGGACATGTGGTACTGAATACTCAATGTTAAGTCCCACTGCCATACAATAATCATCAAATGCCTTCAAAATAAATTCTCCGACGTTGTCCGTTCTTGTGGACTTCACATGATGTCAGGGAAATTATTCTTAATGTTAACTATATGAGAGATTAGCTTTGCAAAAATGTGGTTTCTTGTAGACAATAAACATATGTGCGACCATTTCGAGAAAGCATCGATGAGCACCATAAAATACCTAAATGGTCTTGGCAGGGGCTGTATAGGATTACAAATATCTCCCTGGATACGGTCTCGGAATGCAGGGATTTCATCATTCACTTTCAGAGCATAAGGTCTAGTAATTAATTCTCTGGTGGCACATGCAGGGCACACAAAATCTTCTTGATTCGGGAAATTCTTTACATTGACATTATGTCCCTGTGAATTGTTAATTATATTTCTCATCATCCTAAGATGTAGGCTGCATAATCTATCATGCTAGAGATAGAAAAGTTCAGAGCTTCTAAATACAGTTTTCAGAGCAGTATAGGGTGCATGTGCCTTAATATTAGTGTAGTATAGCCTTTTTTTCATATGAAGGAAGTCGTTCTAATACTCTTTTCACTTTCTTCATGCTTTGTAATGAGTAGATATTCATTAGCATACTCTTCTTCGGTCTCTACGTGGAAACCGTTAGCGCTAATATTCTTAAGAGTTAAGAGTTCTAGTCGATTCGGAGTACAACAAGGCTTCTTCGATGACCAAAGTTGTGCTCATCGCGAGTATAATTGTAGTCCTTCCTGAGCCTATTATACTAGTATCGCTGCTTGCGATTGTCGTAAGACAACGTGCATTATTGCTGATTGACTGGAAAATAATTCATCTCTCTCAAGATTGTATTCGTTGTGTTGCTGTCCGCTAAGCACACTTCCTCCATAAGACGCCACACGTATTCTGATACTTCAAATATCAGAACATAACTTGCTATTATAAATACAGGGAAAATAAGCCTTGCAGGACTCGTCACAAGAATTTTAATGCTCTGCTCTCCTAGAGCTTACAACCATTATTCAAAGTTTCATCACAATCACAAACTGCAAGTGACTGTAAAAGGATCTATGTGCAATGCGTGCACTAGCTCGAATCAGCGAAGTATGTAGAAACTTCTACCTGAATCTGCTCCATGACGATTTTCTCCTCTTGGGCAATTACGGCTGCGGCCGCTGTGATGTTCAAAGGAGGGGTGATGGGAGCTGCTATTGGGCTATCCACATCCATGAGTGCAACTAATGGGTATGGATCCTCTATGCCTACAATGGCGAGGTGTGCCTCATATTGTCTTTTGCCATTCTTCTTAGACTGGAAAACATCAATAATGTGATGCGACCCATGACCTTACCCTTCTTGCCCATCTTCTTCGTTAGAGGCTTCCTCACCTTGTAGCTGCTAGCATTGGCTTCATGGCCGACATTACTACTAGGCGGCTGTGAGATTTAGTTCTTCCTTAGAACATTATATTGAGCTTTCGCAACTTGCATTGTATTAATCAATTTAGCACACTCCTTGTAGCCATCTTGACGATAGTTACATGCGGATTTCATCGTATTCGGGTGAAAGGTAGAGAGAGTCTTCTCAATCTTCTGCTCATCCGTGATTACCTTACCACAGAGTTGAAGACTGGTACAAATTCTGGCCATGCTGGGCCAACACTTTTGAACTGCTGGTTCATGGTGCCAATCATCTACATATTCATTTAAAAAGTTCATAAGATTACTGCTGGTAATTTACATAAAATAGTTGAAAAATTCTCATTCTCATTATGCTCTTTGAACTCCCAGTTCGTGATCCCGTATTTTTCTATGCATTTTTATGATTTACTGCTATTTTCAGTGATTAAAAGTAATATATAAAATCACATATTATCAAAAATAATAAATACAATACATAAATTGTATAGAAATAATAATAACAAAGTTAAACATGCTTCAAATGCTAAAACTGATAAAAAACCGAGCCCCTTTTCTACTGGAAAATGATTTTTTGGCGAATTCTGCAATTTTCAGCGGCTAAATCACTAATTTTCAATTCTGAGAAAATTTCTCGTATAAATTCAGAAAATGCAAGGGCTTATTTGCAAGATTAGGGATTTTTTTTTTTCCGAATTTGTTCTTGGCTTTCACTTGCGCCGGCCCATTCGGCCCACTCGGCCTACTCAAAACGGGGTGAGGAGTAGGGTTCCCCTCACCTCTTCATGGAGGCGGCGCAAGAACTCGCTTGGCGCGGAGTCGGCGGCAATGGCGAGGCTCGGAGGCGCAACCGGCGGCCGGAGCCGACGACGCGCGTGGGCGCGGCAGTGTGGCCATACGAGGACAACGCGATGGTGTTCGATCGGTGGCGGTGGGCAGCTGACAGCGCATGCGAGCACGATGGGGGCACTGCGGGCGTAAGATGGCTGTAGGCCGACGGCACCGTCCTTCCACAACCGCGGCAAAGGCGGCCGGGCGGCCACGAGGGCCTCGTGCAGGGGCGCAGCGACGCGGCTACTTGCTGGAGGCCGGATTTGGGCACGAGAGTCGCCGACAGTGCGCAGCGGGTGTTTCGAGCGCGTAGTGCGGTGCGACGATGCGGATGCTCGTGGCGCGGCCTTCACGACGCACGATCGACGGTGTTCGGTCGGGCGGTCTTGCGCGGTCTTGGCGAGGCGTCGCGCACATAGTCACCGGCCCCGTTTTGCGGCGCAAGGTCGATGGCGTCGGCCGGCGGTGGCTCGCCGTCTGGTGGCGCCATTTTTCTTCTTGCTTGGTGGTGTGTCTTGAGGCGCCGGTGCGGGCGCGAGGCGGTGATGGCGGCGACGCCTCGTCGGGAGGACGGCGTGCTCACGGGTGCTTTGGTGGCACATCTTTGAGACGATCGGCATCGGCGGCTTCAGCGGCGCCGGTGCTCGGCGTGGCGCCGCATGCTGCGCAGCGCGCGGCGGCGCCGGGCGAGCTAGGCACGACTCGGTCGGGTGCGGCTCAAGGGGCAACCAGCGATGGCGCCTGCAGTGCGGCAGGCGCAGACGGTGGCGGCGGCGGCGGCACGACTCAGTGGCGTCGGCCGGCGCATGCAGGGCGGCGTGCGATTTTTTTACTGTTCATCTAGTACTATTCATGTTCAATGTTCATCCGAGCACTGCTCTCCCAATACTGTTCATACAATCCACCGATCGGCTTGGCCGACGACTTCAAGTCGACTCACTGTAGATTAGAATGTATTTGCAATCCACGATGCAATCATCATCTACTATTTCATGCAATCTACCGATCGGCATTATGTCGGGGACTTCAAGTCGGCTCATGGTAAATTAGAGTGGATTTGTACCGTAGAAAAACAAATCTAGAAATCTAAATTTGCAAAATTGAAAGCGATCTAGAAAATATGATTCGATATACGAGCGTCGTGCTTCGACGGTTACCTTTTCGATCCAAGGAGAGTTGATCGTGCTGGTAACGTATTGAGAAACCGTCGCTGACGAGTCCAGTCCGAACGATCACCTCATAGACAAACATATAATCAAATCAAATAATGCAATAACACAAGAATAAAATAGTAAATTGAACACAGAGATGGAAGGGACTTCTTGTTTCTCTTTTTGCTCTTCATACGATCAGTCTTTTACAATAGCTAATACACCTATTTATAGGCTAGAGACTCTGCTAGAATTTTGAATAGGACATTCATTCATAGGCCGACTGCTGGGCCAAACTTATGATTCCAATAAAAACAAGTATATCACGCAGTCAAGAGATCCCTTAATTTCGACTTTTGGCTCGTGCAAGATTTTAGTGGTTGTCTGTTTCAGCTCATAATCAAATCACGTACGGATGTGTTTGTACATGGTATCCTAAATTAGTTAACTGTGTCAGGCTACCGGAGGGAACGCCGTGAAGGCGCCATCTGAGGCGAAGCTCAAGGTGGCGATCAATGGCTTCGGCCGCATCGGCCGGAACTTCCTCCGGTGCTGGCACGGCCGTAAGAACTCCCCGCTCGAGGTCATCGTCGTCAATGACAGCGGAGGCGTCAGGAATGTAAGTAACGAACATAATTAATTTCAGGCATGTAAACATGTAGAGACCAATTAAGGAGTAATTCTGAAAGAACTTTCTTGCGGTAATTTCAGGCATCTCACCTTCTCAAGTACGACTCGATGCTCGGCACCTTCAAGGCCGACGTCAAGGTCGTCGACGACCAAACCATCAGCGTCGACGGCAAGCAGATCAAGGTCGTCTCGAACAGGGACCCTCTCAAGCTGCCATGGGCTGAGCTTGGCATCGACATTGTCATTGAGGTACACAAATATAATACCCCAATGTAAACTTCGCACGCGTTTAACGACAAAACAAAACTGACAGTACGCGCGCACCGTGTCATGAAGGGTACTGGAGTCTTCGTGGATGGCCCAGGCGCCGGGAAGCACATCCAGGCCGGCGCCGCGAAGGTCATCATAACTGCTCCGGCGAAGGGCGCCGACATCCCCACCTATGTCGTCGGTGTCAACGAGGGAGATTACTCCCACGAAGTCTCCAACATTATCAGGTAAGCATCAGCATTTTCCAGCCGTAACCTGCAATCAGCCATATATACGTTGTGCATGCAAGTTATTTCTTTCAGAAGATGTCACAATGCCAGTCTGTAACGTGCATCGATCGAATTTTCTTGCTTGCAGCAATGCTTCTTGCACAACCAACTGCCTCGCCCCATTCGTCAAGATCTTGGACGAAGAGTTCGGTAAGAATTTTTTTTACCTTGATCTGAAAATATTGAAATGTACACACAGGACATTAGAGGCATTTCCCCCGACTGTTCCCCATGCAGGAATTGTGAAGGGAACCATGACCACAACACACTCCTACACCGGTGACCAGGTCGGTCTCTGATTTGCACCAGAAATGAGGGAATTGATCACTGAAGCATCTTGGACAGATTTTTCACTCCATCCATGCCCTTTGTTTAATTAACAGAGGTTGCTGGACGCGTCGCACCGTGACCTGAGGAGGGCCAGGGCCGCCGCGCTGAACATCGTACCGACGAGCACCGGCGCCGCCAAGGCCGTGGCGCTGGTGCTGCCGCAACTCAAGGGCAAGCTCAACGGCATCGCGCTCCGCGTGCCGACCCCAAACGTCTCGGTGGTGGACCTCGTGATCAACACCGTGAAGAAGGGCATCACGGCCGACGACGTGAACGCGGCGTTCCGGAAGGCCGCCGCGGGCCCGCTGAAGGGCATCCTCGACATCTGCGACGTGCCGCTCGTGTCCGTCGACTTCAGGTGCTCCGACGTGTCGTGCACCATCGACGCGTCGCTGACCATGGTCATGGGCGACGACATGGTCAAGGTGGTCGCCTGGTACGACAACGAGTGGGCCTACAGGTGAGGAAGGAAAACTGCATACATCCCTCTGCGTCTGCAAATTATGCATGACACGTTGGTCTTAATTTTGAGCTGTAATAATAAACAACTATTGCTGTTGGTGGCGTTAATGTTTGGTTCATGCAGCCAACGAGTCGTTGATTTGGGGCATCTGGTGGCGAGCAAGTGGCCGGGCGCCGCGGCGCAGGGCAGCGGCGACCCACTGGAGGACTACTGCAACACCAACCCCGAGACCGACGAATGCAAAGTGTTTGAATCTTAAGATCAGGTTGTTGTAGGTCAGCGGCTGTTCAAAAATTATAACCAAGCACGTACGTACACATTATCCTCGGTCAGGATTTGGGCAGAATTTGTTTACTGTTCTGGGATCACTGCCCGGTGTTCTTTCGATACAGAAAACATGTTTGTTGAAAAAGAAAGGAACGCAGCAGAAATAGACCATTTTCTGTGAGGTGTAATACTGAACTCGATACAGGTGTCAGATCTTCTTTTGTGACTTTCACTGTTCTTGTAGGATGTGTTTGTTCATATGGGAAAAAAACTTATTTGTGCTACCTTGTCATATCTTTACTATTATAAAAGAAAAATAATGGTGCTGATGCGTTACACTTCTTGAGTTGATAGGATCTTCTGTGGTTAAATATGTACATATATGTATAATATATTTGAATAATCTTCTGTGGATGATTAAATTTTTCGTTTTTGTGGTTTGTGACAAGATTTTATGTGG
Source organism: Hsuehochloa calcarea (assembly GCA_036346395.1). NCBI lineage: Eukaryota > Viridiplantae > Streptophyta > Magnoliopsida > Poales > Poaceae > Hsuehochloa > Hsuehochloa calcarea. The sequence continues at coordinate 83,522,610 of CM070597.1, read as the reverse complement.
CTTATTGATTGGATGCAAATTATATATGAAACTTTCATTTGCAGGGATAATTACCTTATGTATATTGGTTTTCTAAGTTTATAACTTATATTATGTTTCATTTGAAATTCGTTGCAATGCACGGGCATTCGGCTATTTTAGTATCATGTTCGGTTAATGCAACGTAAGAGAAGTCATCACGTCAACTCGATACACATCATTTCGGTGCGGGTTAATGCACTTTATTGCCACTCTTTTACCCTCAAAAGAAAAAAAAAGAAATATTACAAGTATCCAATTACAACTACTTGAACCTGATCGGTGATGCGATTTGAAGCCACCTCAGTAGAAAAGCAATGGAAAGACGTATAGTCCCATATCGAGTTTTTTTTTTTGCAATTATAAGGAAGACACATACATGTACACATCACCACCCATGTGAATCATATACGCACGAGTGCGTCTACTTAGCATACAACTAAAAAATCGTAGACCGACAATAAATTCACGAGCCTTTCAAGATTCATATTGAAACACACCCATCCGAGGCAGGTTTGTGCGGTCCAACAGCAAGCACCCGTGTCCGACCGAGCCAGTCACGACCCAACGAGGCACAAAAAAGACGCCGCCGCTTACACGGCCGCGGTTTGCAAGGCGTGGATCCACCATCGCCGCATCACCACCAGGGCACCAGGCTGATGCTGTGGGCTCGGTCACGAGGCACAACGAGGCGTACGCCGCTTACACGGCCTCGGCAGTCGGCATCGTGTCGTGGCCGCTTGGACCCATGATCCATTGCACCCGCACCCCACCACGGTCGACGCGATCGGGCATCCGCGCACCTCGTCCGTCAGCTCGGTTCGGCTCGGCTCGGCGCGGTGCGGTCTTCCCATCCAAATACAACCACGCCGCACGGCCACACCAAGACCGACTGAACTCCGACTGCTCGATCGATCCAACAAACCCGAGCCAGGACCACACGTCTTCCGCGGTTCGGCCTCTCGCTGCGTCCCCATCGCTTACACATCCACACCTCCGCTCCGCATCGACGACTCCTTCCTCGGCTGCTCCGCTCGACAACTCAGCGGCCTCCTCCACCGTTGCATCCGACCGCTCGCGTACGGCGGTGGCCATCCCCGGTAGGTGGGTCTCTCCTCTGTGCCCGGCCGGCGGGTTCCCCGAGCTCCAGTCTCCCTGAGATCTAATCCCGTCCTTTTCCCGTGAGATCGTGTAGTGGATCAGTGGGGAACTGATCCATTTCACTCTCTTGGACGCACTGCGCAATCCACTGAGCAGTGAACGATGTTTATCTCCATTTCTTTGGTTTATTGGTTTCGACTATTAATTGCTACGTAGGAAAGGAAAGTGCGCCTCTTGTCTACCTTTATTGATCCTCCTTTCTCTTAAATGCACCGATAAACGAATTCAAACGCGTTATTTTCTTGCCATTTTGTAGTGCCAAGAACGAACAATTTCTTTGGTACCTCGAATGCAAATTTCTTTCATCAAAATATTTGCTATTTTCTTCTCCCGAGTCGACCGGAGAACCAAAAACTTGCATCTATGTTTGTCTTTTATCTTACATGGATCAAGACCGATGCAAAAAATCTCATCTTTCTGTCGCAGATTGACTGAGGAGACATGAATGGAAGCGTGGAACCGGAAACCCCACCGGATAGCCCCTCCATGGACGTCGGTGTCGGCAAGCCGCCGCACCACCACCTCACCTCGATCCGCCACTGCGCCAGCAGCGCGCGCGTTGCCGCCGCCGCCGCGTCTTCCAACTTCGTAAGCACCCACGTCAACAATATATTGCCACGAACAATTTCCCGCGTCACACGCACAAGAAATTTTTAAGGCGTGCGTCCGTTGTTTGTTCACTGCAGGGCCTGGATTTGGGGACGCTAAGCTTGATCTCGCCCACAGACGTCCGGCCTGGGTTCTTGCCCGTGTTCCGGTCCGGGAGCTGCGCTGACATCGGGCCCAAATCGTGTATGGAGGATGAGCACGTCTGTGTGGACAACCTCATCGAGGCGCCGCCGGCATCCCTGCGCCGGGCGCCTTCTACGGGGTGAGTTCTCGTTGGCATATCGGGTTCCATTCACGTAAGTATGGAGTTGGGGTGTACTAGTAGTTGTTTTTTATGTGTTTTTTTTTCTTGAAATGACGAGTTGGTGGTGGTGATACCGTATTGCAATTATTGCTGCCAATGTTATTTTGAAATAGTGTTGGTGTGCTCAATTATTCAGTTTGGTGCATAGTTAATATGGTCACTGATTAATGGAGTTGGAGCCATTGTGAAAAAGGGCTTGCTTGATAATACTATGAAGTAAGGTGTAGGAACTACGAAGGTCGAAATAATGTGCCAAGTTATGCTGTTGCTTAGGATGTGCGGCATGATAAGATAACAGCTGCTCCTTTTTTTGGTTCCATATGTTGTAAAAAGAAATGTACCGTTATTCAAGTGTGGCAAGATTTACTCTTTCTCAAAATGGTAGGTATTCGATGGTCATGGTGGTACAGATACATACTATGTAACACCCCGGCCCGTCATCCGGGCTCGGAATGCTACCACTACACCTTATTCATTACAAACTTTGCGCATCTAATTTAACAACTAGTCGTAATACAATAAAAGTGAATTATCTAGGGAGGATGATTTGCATTTGTGATTACATGTGACGAGGATGTGCTATTCTCCCTTCCTAGTGCAGGTCATCTGCGGCGTTCTCCTAAAAAAACCCAAAGTAAACAAGGGTGAGTCCGAAGACTCAGCAAGCACATAATACAAACGATAAACACTGCCACCATATCATCATTTCCATCATTAACATTCCATTAGTGCAAAACCTCATTAACCTACATACTCATTTCATTATCCATATATGTGAATGCACCATCATGCTCATGCCCATATGCATCTCATCAGCTGATACCGGTATCGCGGAGTGTTCACCCGTCGATGACACACTCTTCCTCCATCTTCGTTAGGATGAAGTCCTTACATTGTAGGACTTTATCTAGTCCCTACAGATGTAAGACTTTATCTAGAGCACACCGAATTAGTCATGTAGCTTTCTCATCGACCACACCGGAATAGTTACATGACTTTCTCATCGTCCTGGCTCATGCATTCTTTCCATGATGCAAATGCACATGTCCATTGTCATTAACATGATTTATCATTGTCAACATTAACAGAGTAGTCTCATTACTCACCTTGTCCCAACATTATTACCATCAACATATGAACATTATAATGTAAGATCATCATGTAAACATTATCATGTCGCGCAAACATCACATATTTCATAGCATTCATAGGATATCACTATACCATGCACTTGCCTGTTAACCAAGCGGAGCAGAGTAATGTGCGGATGATGTCGTTCCCGAACCTCCACCTGTATAGGCAGTCGACCGGACTCAAAACAGTACAACGGTATAGTATACATACGGATAACATGATTCTACGCGCAAAACGACACAAACAAACCCCCTTCACTGGCACTGTCCTGCTGACCCAGTGTCCGAAAAATATTAATAATAAATGGGTTAGGGATCGCGTTGAAAACCAGCAAATAAAAAATTTACCGGCGTACCCAAAATTTCTTTCTCTTTTTTCCCCACTCCTTTCCTTCTTTTTCTTTCCTTCTCTTCTTTTTTTTCCTCCTGGCTGAAGCCATCCACGCCGCCTTATCCCCTCCTGCCGACTCTCTCCTCTCCCCTTATCCTCTCCTCTCCGCCTCTCTATCTCTCGCTCTCTCCCACGCATCCTCCGCCGCCGCCTCCGCTCAGTAGCTCTGCGTCCGCTCCTCTCGGTTCTCGGCGCCCCGGCCCATCCGCCTCTGTCGCCTCCGCTCCTCCTCTGGACCTCTTCCCCACGCCGCCTCGCTTGGCCCTCTCTTCTTGGCCGTCAATCCGCTCGGCCGGCGCCACCGCCGTCGCCGTCTCTCGCTCAGTGCCGCTCAGCGCCACCTCCTCTCGCTCTCGACTGGCGAGGTCAGCCCGCGCCGCCGCCGCCGCCTCCGCTCGGCTCCTCGCCTGCTCGGGCGCGCCCGGCCAGCCCGCTCCGCGCGCGCGCTCTTGGTGTCGCCAGCGTCACCTCTCCATCGGCTCCTCCAGTGCGCGACCCGACTCCCCCTTGCGCCCGGCTCGGCCTCCGGCCGCCGTGCGCCTCCCCTCAGAGCCGCTGCCCCAAGCTCCACCCCAGGGAAGTTCTACTCTCCTCTCCTTCTCTTACTTTATGCAGCCTAGTGTTGGACCATGCTTGATTGTGTGCTAAGATTAAGAATGAGGGAAAAGGGATAGCCTACCTGGCTCGCCGGTTTGCCTTGACCCGGCGCCACCGTCGTGCTCTTCCTGTGTGCTCGCTTGAGCTGGCCTTCTCCTCGTCTTCTCTATGCTCTCTCTCTGTGGGTGTGATTTGGCTTGGTTGTGCTCTCGACGGGGTGGGGGCTTGGTCTTATCCCTGGTTCTCTCTCTCTCTTGTTGGTTTTCTTCTACTGTGGGAAGGTAAATTGGTAAAATTTATTATCACTATTTACTTTCACTCAATTGCAATTTCTATTGGCGTTACATTCCACCCCCCTTAACAGAATTTGACCCCGAATTCTGGCGTTCAACCATACACGCGAGATAATAAAATCGAGCGAGATAATAAAATCGAACAACTGAACATAAAAATTAACTCTAACTCGTACCCGTAGTAAATAACTCGGGTACTTCTCGCGCATGCGAGACTCCAATTCCCAAGTCGCTTTGGCGCTCAGACTGATGCGACCATAGCACCTTAACATACTTTATCGTTCTGTGCCTTAACACCCTTTCCGATTCCTCCAGAATTCGAACCGGATGGGACTCGAATGTGAGGTCTTGCTTAAGGGACAACGGTTCTAGCACAATCTCATGCTCGGATCCCTTAAGTACTTTCTCAACATAGACACATGAAACACTTTATGCACTCCTCGCATAGACTCAGGAAGGTCCAGACGATATGCCAACTTTCCAATTCGCGCCAGAATCGGAAATGGCCCAATGTACCGTGGGCTGAGCTTCCCTTTGGTACCAAATCGCACAACTCCTTTAGTAGGGGACACTCTCAGAAGCACTTGATCTCCCACTTCAAACTCTAAGTCGCGTCTCCACATATCTGCATAGCTTTTCTGCATACTCTTGGCAGCTAGCAAATTCTGTCTAATCTCTGCCACTCGTTCCACTGTTTGCTGGACCCAATCTGGACCCAGAATAGCCTTCTCACCTACAGCATCCCAACAAAGTGGTGATCTACACTTCCGCCCATACAGAACCTCGAATGGCGCTACCCGGACACTGGAGTGGTAGCTTTTGTTGTAGGAAAACTCCACGAGTGCCAAATGATCCTCCCAACTACCCTTCCAGGATAGAACACAGGACCTCAGCATGTCCTCTAGTGTTTGAATGGTGCGTTCGGACTGCCCATCCGTCTATGGGTGGAAAGCAGTACTAAACAGAAGCTTTGTGCCCAGAGCGCCTTGCAAACTTTTCCAAAACATAGAGACAAATTTGGTATCTCTATCAGAAACTATCATCTTGGGCGCACCATGCAACCTTTCTATTTCACGCACATAGATGGGTGCCAAATCACTTGCCGAGTTTGTCGTACGAATAGGGATGAAGTGCGCGGTTTAAATCGATCTAAATCGATCCACCACTAGGCCCAAATCCATGCGTCACCTTCCATTGAGGAATATCCAAAGGCTGCAATAGTCTCAAGGTGCCACATTGAGTCCCAATACGAGGTAGGCCGACTCCGACTCATCAAGGCTAAAGTTCCCTTTTCCCTTTATCGACGAAATCCATGGTAATGTCATCCCATGGCCATTGAGGAATATCCAAAGGCCTTGTCGCAATAGTCCAACTCCTTACGAGTAAATATGTACTGAGGCTCGTTTATGCTTCTTTCTTCATTCTGCATTTGTTATCTCTGGACGAGAGGAAAGCGTGATTCCTTGATGACTCCATTGTCAAAGGGGGAGAATATATTTCAATGTTGGGGGAGAAGATATTTCATTGTTGTACAAAGGGGGAGAATATATTAAAATGTTATAAAGCGGGAGAAAATTGGAGTATTTGAAATTTTCTGAAATCTGAGGATCATAGTGAGGGGGAACTTTTGAATTGCATTCTTATCATCTTATTGCTTTTCTGATCTTGAATTGCATTTCCTAATCCTCACGATGATCAAAGGCCAATTGAACAATTGTTCTTTCACATGGACCTTAAGTGAGATTTTTGACACTTTTCCGGAATTTAAAATTTTTATGCTTTCTTTTGCCTTATCTCACTTGCCTATGCTTTTCACCTAAAAAACTCAAAGATGCGAAGACTTGGTCATTTCCATTGCTTTCTCTTGTTTATGGACCAAGTTGTGCTTTTATCTTCGTTAGCACATGTTGGAATCTAGTCTATACAAATGTAAGACTTTATCTAGAACACATCGAATTAGTCATGTAGCTTTCTCATCGACCGCACTTTAATAGTTAATTCTTTCCATGATGCAAATGCACATATCCATTGTATTTTACTTTTCAAACCTCGAAATTACATTTTCACATATTTCATAGCATTCATAGATTATTGCTAATGTGTTCATCAAGGGAGATTGTGGATATCATGGGGATATGCTCCGGAGATCTTAGCATGATGTGACAATTGGCAATGCAAATAAAAATTTACGTTAAAAATTTATCGTTTCATGTGTTTTCAAAAGTTGTTGTCTTTGTCGAGCCATTGGCGATCTGGCCCACGAACAGGCCTTAAGGTCGGACCGCCAACTTCGAAATGTGAGGTTTTGAGCTGGGCCAAAAATAGAGGGTGTAGGCAAGAGAGTGGATTCTATGGCAATTGGTCTCATAATTTTTGGTGTCTCCAGTCAAAAGTTCTATTCGTTTGAAAATTCCAGTAGGTTTCGGAATTTCAGAGGTTGAAATCGGTTAAGTCCCAACTGGCGGTCTGACCGGCCAATAGGTGGTGCTCAGACCGGCTAGGGTGGGTGGTCAGACCGGCCATGGCGGCGGTCTCACTGGTTTTCACTTGGATCGTCGGCCTTCGTGGCGGCGATGTTCGGTTGTTAGGTCAAAGTCATGAGTTTCAGTGTATATGTGTTGCATGATAAATGTTTTGACTAACATGGGTCAAGTTGTGAAGAACTTATTCCCGAATTCGGTTTACTTGTCTATTGTTGTGCAGATTGCTTGGTGGTCAACGACGGTTAACGGCGAGGATGATCGGGACTAGGCTTGGAGAATGAGGTCGAGGTCGATGCCGCGAGGTCAATGATCGGCGATGCAAGATGGACAAGGGTGAGTCAATGGACTCAAGCGTGGTGCAAGATGGACAAGGGTGACCTATTTTTGGGCCAACCGGAGCGCAAGATGGCGCAAGTGAAGGAGGTGGTGCGATTAGGTCATTTGAAACGCTAAGCGATAAAGAGTTTTGATGGTGCATTAAAATGCGTGCGTGTTTGATCAATGTCTTGTCTTCTTTCTCTCTATTTGATGATTTTGAGTCTTTCTTTAATCCGCGAGTTTTTGATTGAATTCTTCACGTGATCTAGCTTGCTGTGACATGTGGGAACATATCTAGGATCATCTTGATCATCAATCACCCACGAGCAAGATTTTGGATCTAGTTTTCGTTTTGACTCGATTTTGAACCCTTCTCTTGTCAAACGAAAAAGGATCGTAATTCTTCTAAGAATTTTCATAATCTTCGATTGGAATGGGTTCCTGACATCATAGAGAAGGTGTGTTCCAAGTTTCATCAAGTTTGGAGTTGTAGATCAAAAGTTACATCTATTTGCAACTTCGCTCATCGGGTTGTTCGTTCTGTTCTTCAGGCCGGCGGTCAGACCGCCAAGGCCACCGGTCCGACCGCCAGGGGTCAGCGGTCAGACCGCCAATGACCCCGCGGTCCGACCGCCCAGCACTGAATTGCTTTAGTCTTTGTTGATTTTAGTTGTTTTGCTTAGGGGGTTAAATTGGATTCAATATTAGTCTTTCGCTGTACTGATATACTGATCTTCATAGCTTCCATAGCTACTGGAGTAAAAATCTTATTGAATCAATTATTTGTGAAAAAGTGAGCGTGTTCTTATTCAACCCCCCACTAGTCGCCTTTTCGGTCCAACATTTTCCTCCTGGCCAAAGCCATCCACGCCTCCTTATCCCCTCCTGCCGACTCTCTCCTCCTCTCCACCTCTCTATCTCTCGCTCCTCTCGCATCCTCCATTGCCGCCTCCACTCACCGGCCACGCGTCCGGCTCCTCTCGGCTCCGGCGCACCACGGCGCCGACCAGCCGCCTCTGGTCGCCTCCAGGCTCCTCCTCTTGGACCTCTTACCCCACTGCCGCCTCGCTGGCCCTCTTCTTGGCCGCGGCCCGCTCGGCCGGCGCACCGTCGGCGCCGCCTCCTGCGGTGCCGCTCAGCCACCCACCTCCTCTTCTCCCGGCTGGCGTGGCCGTGGCCGCCGCCGCCGCTCTCCGCTCGCTCACTCCTGCTCGGAGCGCACTTAGGCGCCGCTCCCGCTGCGTCGCGCTGTCGGTGCCGCCGCGTCGCCTCTCCATCGGCTCCTCCAGTGCGCGACCTGACTCCCCCTTGCGCCCGGCTCGGCCTCCGGCCGCCGTGCGCCTCCTGTCAGAGCCGCTGCCCCAAGCTCCACCTCAGGGAAGTTCTACTCTCCTCTCCTTCTCTTACTTTATGCAGCCTAGTGTTGGACCAAGCTTGATTGTGTGCTAAGATTAAGAATGAGGAAAAGGGATAGCCTACCTGGCTCGCCGGTTTGCCCTAACCCGGCGCCGCCGTCGGGCTCTTCCTGCGTGCTCGCTTGAGCTGGTCTTCTCCTCGTCTTCTCTATGCTCTCTCTGTGGGTGTGATTTGGCTTGGCTGTGCTCTCGACGGGGTAGGGGCTTGGTCTTATCCCTGGCTCTCTCTCTCTCTCTCTCCTATTGGTTTTCTTCTACTGTGGGAAGGTAAATTGGTAAAATTTATTATCACTATTTACTTTCACTCAATTGCAATTTCTACTGGCGTTACACGCTACCACACATAGGGTCATCACAGACAGTTCTAAATCCTCACCACAGACGGTTTTTGAACCGTTTGGTTTATTGCGTCTGTGATAACAGACAATTATCATAGACGATTTTTGAGTCGTCTGAGATAAGTCATAACATAGACATTTCGTATTAATAACCGTATATGAATGCCAACTATCACAGATGGCTTTGACCACGAAACCGTCTGTGATATGTCGGCCATCACAGATGGTTGTGTTTACCAACCGTTGACGGGCTACATATATCAGACGGTTGGTACACATAACCGTCTATAATAGTTCCTTCTATTGCTAATTTTTTTGTTTTTTTGGCTAGTCTCAGAAAATGCTAGTCATGCCCTCTGAAAACAAGAAAACATATACAATCACATATGAAATAATTTCTTAATTACTAAATCAATTACAATAAAATAATTTCTAAATTATATGCCGAGTTTCTTAATTACAATGGAATAATTTACACATATGGAGATAACAAATACAAGCAAATACACAAATACATATAGATATATCACAGATACACATATATCGATCACAGATACACACATATATATCACAGATAAACAAATTTACAGATTGATTATAGATGAATTGTCATAATATTTTTACAACATGTTTACACAGATACAGTAAGAAAACATTGTTAGTCACTAAAAAATTTATTTAGGGTCGGCCGCGTGAAACTCTCCTTTTAGGTTAATGACCTCCGTCCTTAAGAAGGTGGTGATCCGTTCTCGAATTTCGGAGAGTTCCTTCAGTTGGACTACTTAAACGAATGTTGATGCCCTATCGCTAGGAAGAATAAAGTTGTAAGCACTTATATATATATATATATATATCGATAAGTAGGAAATAATTATTGTGAGATTGACAAATCTCTAGATTCTTGGAGCTACCACCCATGATTTCTTGCATATGGAGGCAAACATAGAATCCGCATGCGTTGCTCTGTAGCTACTAGTGGCACTACAAAAATAGAATTACATACATAGGTTTGTTCAGCTTGAGAGACATCATTACGAAGTGTGACATAGGATTATTGTGTACTAGCGGATACCAAAATTGCGTCACAAGTCGCAGTGTGGTGTCCCCTTCCACGTGTCTCCCTCCTGTGGCAATGTATGTGGTGAACAACCTACGTGGTTCAAAAAAGTTAGTCTCAACCTTTGCAAACAAAGGGTACATGGAGTTATTTATGGATGAAATGAGTTTACTTGTCGATTAATTGTTGCACAAGTGTGAAGTCGTGCTGGTTCTTGATTAGGGAATCAAGGTATATTACCCTGTTCCACTTTGGTACAATGACAATTAGAATCTAGTGCCACCTACACATGTATGCCACCATAGTCCTTAAAACTAAGTTCATGTTGCATATGAAGTACCTCTGGTTGTAGGGTACAAGTATGTACTCTTTGTCATTGTGAGCATGCAATCATGTTGTTACGTAATCCTCGACGTAGGATGCATCGTCGTTGATGTGTTGCTCAGAGATCAAGTGTGGGTCAAGAAAACTAACTGGTTCTTTTCTTCGTTTGGCTTCTATGATCATGTCTCTATACATAAGTAAGGAATTATAGTATTTATCGATATTACATGAATATAAATCATAATTGTACACACTTACAGTGTTCAACATCTTAAAAGTGAGGCGTCCAGGGCGTCGAAGTTGAAGAGATTGAACAAGTCATCGAAGCCCACCACGAAGAAGCCGAGCTCGTGGAGAAAATGCTCCGCTGTGTACTTGACAATGAAACCCATAGGGCGTTGTGTCCTCGCCTCGTTGGTATTTCCCATGTACCACGCATGCAAAGAAGCTGCACCCATTCCAAGGCTGAGCTCGTGAAGAAAGATGTTTCCTATTTTTTCATTGTTCTGTCGTTGGTTTTGGGCTTATGATTTCAACTACGATGAATTCCACGCTTGTGTTCATGGTACATTGCCACATGAGAAGTTGATGCCTGACCCAGTCTTGAGGTAACTACTACTTTCACTGCCACAAAGGAAAATAGTAAGTTCTTTCCTTGCATCCAAGTTTCTGATATTTTTGCTATATCAACACGGAATAGGTAGATTATGATGCATTGCGTGGTCTTCATGTTGAAAATAATACCATGTCTTTCTATTGCTTTAAATCACTTTTCATGACAATTGAACTTCTGTAAAAATATAGCATAAATGTTTTATGGCTACTGAAGATGGCTAAGAGTGATAGGAGAGAGAAGAGAGCAAGCTGGCAGCAGTAGTGATTAGGGGAAGGATGCGCCAGGCAGGGTGGATGGCTAGGATCGGGAGGAGTGTCATTGTGAACTTTATGAGAAAAGTAGTTATTTCAGAAGTAAACTTATAGGGACATGTGTTATAACGTGTATAAAATTGCATCTTATTTTATTGATCCTTTCGAACAAAACTTATACAAATTTAAAGATGTTGTATGTGCATGCCTATAGTGTGATGGGATTCTGTTGATTGAACACATTGATCTTGGTACTACCTTTTCTTTGTGCTTTTGGGTTGCTAAAGGAAAACTAATCCTTATTGAACTGACCTTGCTTTGCAGGTGTGCGTATGTTCTGGATCATGTTCATGCTTTGGAAATGGAATGCTTCAACAGAGGATCAAGCAGCAACGCATCATGTATCTGTTGGTGTACAAGGAAATAGCCGCTTGATCGAATGAGGTGAAATAAAAAAATGGGTTGAAATGAAAACTGTTTGATAGCATCATTTGCATGATGGTGGTAGTTATGCTAACTCTGTAGCTCAAATTCTCAAATGCTCCAATCATATCTGATTTGTTTTCTAGATGGTGCTAGATGTTTACCCAAAATAAGACACTGCTAGATTTGCAGAAAATGTTTAGGGGCATAAAAGTTTATAGTGACATTCAGTAAATAGTTTGTAGTTGTAGGTTGCAGCATTAGTGCTGGTCAGTAATGCCATTCACCCCAAAGGGTTATACAATTGCAGGCTTTTAGGGTTGCAGATGTTGATTTCGATGGCATTCCTTATTCCAGTGCAGGAATGGAACGGAGCCGTTGTGTACATCTGTGTTGTGGCTAGTAGCCAAAAAATGTCAATATGAGCCAGCATGTTCAACTACAGATAAACCACTTTGTTTTCTCATGTTAACATTGTTCCACATGTATATTTTGATGTTAATGGACGAGGAAACCTTTCCCTTTTCTCATCTCTAAAGACTGAAATTATGTATTATGTAAGAAAATACATAATTTGCATAGTGCCAAGTTACATGATAAGCTAGCTTAACTAGATTATGCTCCTCTGTTCTTCGGTGAATGCATTTCTTATTATTTGATTTCACTTTGTTGCAAGTATTATGACTTTATTTTATAGCAAACTTGAGACTACCTCTCCCAATTTCGGTAGGCTCAATTTCGCTATGAGCCGCGTGATATGGGGACAACGACGCGGGGCGGGTGTGGTGACAGGGCCGTGGGTGCAAAATGTGGACTGAGCTCGGTGGTAGAGATGAGAGCATATTGTATACTGAGTACAATGGCGGTTGACTACTCGACATGCTGGGACTATGATTTTTTAAATCCGTAGCAACGAGCGGACATTGAACTAGTTAAGGTACTACCTGTCACATCTGTTTGTTCCTTACATTAATCGGTGTAACCTCTAATATTGAAGTTCTAAAAGTAGATGATACAACCATGCATAAGATCATGTGGGGATTTCTTGCCAATAATGATGTACAGAACTACAAATCTATACAGATTGGTTCTGTTCTTTTGCATCTTTGGCGAACTTACATCTTGTGTGATGCAGGACACTGTTCGTTGCCAATGCAGGTGATTGTCGAGCTGTTTTAGGAAAGCGAGGTCGAGCCATTGAGCTTTCAAGAGACCACAAACCTAACTGCAAGAGTGAGAAGATTAGAATAGAAAATCTAGGTGGCACTGTTTTTTATGGCTATCTTAACGGCCAGGGCACTCGGAGATTGGCACATGAAAGGCCCCAAAGGCTCAATAAGCCCTCTAAGTGCAGAACCTGAGCTGCAGGAGGTTGTACTTACTGAGGAAGACGAGTTCTTAATACTAGGCTGCGATGGCCTTTGGGATGTGATGAGCAGCCAGTGTGCTGTGACGATTGTAAGGAAAGAGCTTATGTCGCATAATCATCCAGAAAGGTGCTCAAGCGAGCTAGTCCAGGAGGCACTCAAACGGAACAGTTGTGATAACCTAACTGTTGTGGTTATATGTTTCTCATCCAATCCACCTCCTCAAATTGAGGTTCCAAGATCCCGTGTACGAAGAAGCATGTCCTTGGAAGGGTTGCATGTACTCAGGGGAGCTCTGGACAGTAATGCCTGATCTCAAATCCTTTGTTACTAGTTATTTCTTGCTGCTTTATGAAATTTTGCTCAAATAAGTCATGTAGATTTACAAGAATTTCGCCAAGGTCGTAGGCAAACTATCTGCAATGAGGTGAGGTGATAATTATTTTTGTATCGGCAAGCATTTGATTGTCAACAATGTAACTGAGTCAGTACCAAAATTCCTTTTGCTGCTGCATATAAAAGTTATACAAGCTGATCATATTCTTTACAAATTGTGCCTTCATGTTTACTGAATATTAAAAATTATCTTGTATTGCTCTTTTTCTTTTCAGAGTAGTTTTTTCTTCACAGCTGTTGTTTTTAGAGTAGTTTTTTTTCTTCACAGCTGTTGTTTTTTACTTTGAAGTTGGAAACTCTCCCAGTCTACCTCATGTAGTCATATCTGAGGAGGCTCTTTCCTAAAAAGAGAAACATCAGAGGGGTCCTTTTTACCTCTTTCTTTTGGCTGCGTTGTCTCTGTTCATTATTTGATGGTCCAATTGGGTGCATGGATGAGTATCCCGTTGCTTTCTGAGATGACAAATCAACTCAAGACAGCATGGCGACCATTCTTCCAATCAGATGTGAGCAAGACCACATGACTTTGCCTTTGTCAGCTGCGTAATTATGCAAATACTCTAACTGGCTGTCTGGAAGATAAATTGCCCCTTTTGGTTCTGATCTGTGAGTCTCTCAAGCCCATCGCCCCATTTCTGAAAGAGTTTTCTGTAAAGCTCGTATCATTGTGCTGTACTGCTTGCATCTCATGATTCACGACACGTGAAAAGACCCAACCAATTTCTATCATGGCTACATCAATTGACATGACAGTACTTTCTCATGCTACTACATGTTGCGTGGTTGACCTGTCAGATATTCGACGCCATAAATTTCTCATTAATCGAAGATAAATCGATAATATCTTAAAGAATCGTATAATATGGAGGCTGTTTTGACCCTTGTCCATGGGCGAATCCACCGTAGGTGTTTGTGGGTGCTCAAGCATCCCCTCCTCCACCACCGTACCTCCCTACTCCACCAGGGCACCAGGAGTCCAGGACCACCACGGCACCACCGACGGAGCCTACAGAGGTTGAAGTAGAGCCGGCCGAGCCGCCGAGCGCCGAGGTTGAAGAAGATCTGCCAAACAGCCAAAGGTTTAAGAAAGCCGCAGGGCTAAGGCCCGGTCGGTGGCTTAAGGCCCAGCCTTGGTAATTAAATCGAGCTAAAAATGAGGAAGAGGAACACCACGACCAGCGGGATTACTGGAGAACGATGAAAGCGATTCGCCACCGTAGGAAGCTTGGAAAAGTCCAGAGCAAAGAGGGACCGAGTCGGAGAGAGACTCACTGTCACCGACGCACCGTAACCCGGTCAGGCGGTCACCGTCGACTCGGCAGCCCGGCGCGGCGGAGGGGGAGGTGGTCGCCGGTCGGCCACTCAGCCTGAGGAGGCGCGCCATGGGGCATGGAGGCGGCTGGCGCTGGCGGCGGCGCAACGGCGGCATCATTCGATCAGAGCAGAGAGGCCGGTCGGCCACTCGGCCTTGAGGGAGGCCAGCGGCATGAGCAGCGGAGAGGCGGCGCATCGGCGCATCATTGACGGAGCGCGAGAGAGGCGCCGTCGCCGAACGAGGTGAGGCCCGACTCCCGAGGCCGTGAGCCGTGAGGCGAACTGAACTGGTGAAGAATGGCGGTCCGCCCCCTAATGCCTAATCCCCATTTAATCTGGCTTCCGCTTCGCCCGTGTTAAATTGAGTATTTTATGCCGAACGAGGTGAGGCCCGGTCCGTGAGGCCGTGAGGCATCGTTGGCTTCGCCAGTTCGCCCGGTGACTCGGTGAGGGCTGACCGGCTGAGGCCGTCATGGCGCACTGGCGTCTGGCGTGACCGCGTGAGGGCTGAGCCCGTTTCCCGTGCGGTCGTCCCCGTCTGCCGTCTGCCGTGAGGCATTGATGCAAATTGCAAATTAAATAATAATTAGTGATTGTTGACTTGTTGTATTGATGCAAATTGTTATTTAATTGACAGTATGTATTAGTCGATTGGCCAATTTGTTTAATCAGTGATTGATTGGTAACTGGTTGTTGTTTAATTATTCTTAGATTTACAAAAATGGAGAAGGGAACTTTGCACAAATATTTCTCAAATAATGCAACGAGCAGTAACCCTCCAACCATAGAAAGGAGAACTGAAGCAAAAAAAACTCAGCATGAATTTAATCCAGATGATATTATTGTCGATCCAGCATATCGCAAATCAATTGAAGATTATCCTAATGAGATTAGAGATCAAGTTAGGAGAGCGTATTTGTTGAAGGGTCCAACTCAACCAATTGGTCATGATTTTCGAAAAAAAATGCAAGGTTCAATTTTAAGATCTTTTCAAGAATCATAGTATAAGAAGTTTGATTGGTTGGAATATAGTGTGGAAAAAGATGCCGCCTTTTGTTTCTATTGTTTTCTTTTTAAGAAACCGTCACACCCCACTCACTTTGGAAGGGATGTCTTCACAAAAGTTGGGT
The DNA here is from genome assembly GCA_036346395.1 of Hsuehochloa calcarea. NCBI lineage: Eukaryota > Viridiplantae > Streptophyta > Magnoliopsida > Poales > Poaceae > Hsuehochloa > Hsuehochloa calcarea. Next base: position 83,506,672 of record CM070597.1, on the reverse strand, counting down.
ATGTGAATTGGAGAAGTGCTATGAAATCTTTCAATCAACATGTTGGTGGACCTACTAGTGTCCACAACATTGCAATGCTAGATTGTGAAGATTTTCAGAATCAAAGAGCATGTGTAGATCATAAATTAAATACTTATAGCAAGGAGTTCGAAATTGCATACAAGATTCGTTTGACTGCTTCTTTAGATTGTGCAAGATATCTCATTCAACAAGGTGAAGCTTTTCGTGGACACGATGAATCTTCTACTTCCATGAACAAGGGTAATTTTAGAGAGATGGTGGATTGGTACATGGATAAAAAGCCAGATGTGAAGGAGGCTTTTGAATTTGAGGGTGGTGGCAATTGTTTGATGCTTTGTCCGGATATACAGAAGGAACTCGCGAAATGTTGTGCACAGGAGGTCACACAGGTGATTAAGGATGAGATTGGAGATAGGAACTTCGCAGTGCTTATTGATGAGTCCCGTGATTCATCAATAAAGGAGCAGATGTCCGTGATTGTGAGGTTAGTTGTACATATAATATTTTTTAGTTGTATCATTTATGATTTGTGCATTGTGGTTTTGTTTTAACTTGGTAAAATTCATACTATGTAGGTTTGTAAATAAAGAAGTGAAGATCATGGAAAGGTTTATTGGTATTGAGCATGTCACTTTGTGTACATCTGTTGCACTGAAGGAAGCTTTGGTTCGTGTGCTTGCTAAGGTTGATCTACCTATTTCTAGGCTACGCGGACAGGGTTATGATGGAGCTTCAAATATGAGAGGGGAATTTAATGGTTTGCAAAGATTAATACGGGATGACAATCCGTATGCTTTCTATGTCCATTGTTTCGCCCACCAGTTGCAGTTAGTGGTTGTCACTGTTGCAAGTTGTAGCGGTGCTATTGCTGATTTCTTTAACTATGTTCCCTTGATAGTGACCACTGTGAGTGCATCTTGCAAAAGAAAGGATGCTTTGATGGAAAAGCATCAGGAAGTCTTATTGGAAAAATTGGAGAATGGTGTGCTTTCAACAGGAACAGGCTTGAATCGAGCAACTAGCCTAGCTAGACACGAGATACTAGATGGGGCTCACATCTTAAAACATTACTCATTATATACCAAATGTGGAGTCGATGCTTGCGGTGTTGGAGATTATATGTAAAGATCGATATCCTTGTGTCATGGTGGAGCAGCAGGTTTGATATAAAAGATGGAGAGCTTTGAATTTGTGTTCATTATGCATTTCTTGATAGACTTGTTGAGCATTACACATGAGTTATCACTTTCTTTGCAAAGAAGGGATCAAGATATTATTGAAGCTATGGGTTTGATTATGGATGTGAAAACGCGCTTGCAAGATATGAGGGACAATGGGTGGGAGCCATTGTTCAACACAGTAAAAAGCTTTTGTGAGTCAAATGAGATTGATGTGCCAAGTATGGATGATCACATCGGAGTAAAGGGTAAATCTGCACGTCGGAAGCATAAGGTTACTCTCCTTCACTATTATCATATTGATATTTTCAACATTGCTCTTGATGTCATTATGACAAAGATGGATCATCGTTTTAATGAAGTTTCTTCAGAGTTATTGGTATGCATGTCTTGTCTTGATCCAAGCAACTCCTTCTCTAAGTTTGATGTGCAAAAGTTAGTTTGCCTTGTTGAGATTTATACTGCAGATTTCACTATAGCTGACTGTTTGTTGTTAAGAAATCAGCTTCAAACATTCATTCTCAATGTTAGAAGAAATGTTGAATTTCGTGAATGCCGTGATCTTCCAAAGGTTGCTCAAAAGATGGTTGAAATCGGAAAAAATATAACTTTCGCATTGGTGTATCGCCTCATCGAGCTCACATTGATCCTTCCAGTGGCAACGACGTCAGTTGAAAGAGTTTTCTCAGCAATGAAGATTATTAAAACAGATTTGCGCAACAAGGTATCAGATGAATGGCTCAATGACTTGATGGTTTGCTACACTGAGCGAGAGATTTAAAAGTCTTGATAATAAAAGAATTGTTCAACGCTTTCAAGATATGAAAACTCGTAGAGTGAAATTGCGTCGTAATCAGATTTGGTAACTTAGTGGTATGTTTTCATCTCATTTTTAATATTTATGAATATTCACAATTTAATATTGTATCACCGAATTTGATATTTCGTATGTCTGATTAATCTTGACATATTTATGAACATTTGGGGCACATATCCATTAGCGAGGTACTAAATCTATTGTATTATACATTTTCGATTTGTTCTCTTCCTATTTATGTATGAATTTGATATTCCAATGGTAAACGATCAGTACATGTAGTTTTAATATGTTTATGTTGTACTATAGTCTCAACAGTAGAACTCCCCCTCTATTTTCATTCTGAATTCGCCACTGCCCTTGTCCTTCGTTTATGGTGCAAAATTATACGCATAGATTACTGACAGCAGTGACAGGTACTAGCAAAGTATCAAATCAATCACACAATGGATAAGAAAACCTCTCGCTGCATTAAGACAACGGCGAAGGGGTCATTGACAGTGAAGCCTGTGGCGTGGACCGCTTCCCGAGGGATTGTGATCATCTGCCTACAAGGATTCAATACAAAGTTCTACCGCATATAGTATTAGAAGTTATCTTCAGCGTTTGATAAAAAATTGAAGACTGTAATTAATAATTACAATGCCTGCTACAGTAAATATTTTTGGTGATGCTACGACAAGTACAATTACGGCGTAACACACTAAACATTGTTCGCACAGTTAAGTGCATTAAAGCAGAGGATCCGGATAGCCGAGGGAATCGTGGCTTGGCCATCGCCTTAGCGCGTTTGTACTTTGCTCCCACACTTCTGCGGTACAAGTGTACAACTGAAAGCCAGTACACATTGAAAAAACTTGCAAGTCTGAAGTACAAGCCGCCTAACCTCTCTATTTCCCTATGTACTGCAACTAACCTGTACTACAGCTCCTGCCTCCTTGTGCACCACGCCGGGGTACAAATATGCCACCATTCGCCAATGGCTCCAGCAGCTACGGCAATGCGGTTTGGAGTTGGGATTAGGATCAGCTTCTGGCTGTAGCAGCAGCGGTGGAAGGGGCATGCAGAGGAGCAGGAGATTTGGTCGGAAGCCGGCCTATGCTTCCCCCTCTCTCTCCTGTGCTTGCCTCTTCCATTTCTGCTGCTAGGCTGTGTTTGCAGGTTCGCCGTGTGTGTGGATGGGTTAGTTCGGCCATGGCATCAGCAGCAGAAGAAATTGTCTTGTGTCGCGACAGTTCTGAACCCTATCTCTGCAATTTCATTGCTGCTATATTAATTTATGAACTTTTCTGTTTATGCTCATTTCACTGAATCTTTTAAGTCATACTCTAGCTCTCTCAATTTCTGAACTTTTCTGTTTACGCTCATTTCACTTGATCTTTCCGAGTCATGATTTCTGTTATCAGGTGTCATAGCAATGCAAGATCCGTGAGCACAAATGTAACCGCAACGGATTCGGGACAATGCAGAAGTTTTGCAGGACCTTAATTTCTTTCAGAAGAGTTTTTTTAAACTCACATAGCTAATACCAAATGAATCACCTTTGTGACATTATGGAATTTTTTCTGGAACTCTCGCTAACGTAAGATTTAGTCGGTAATTAAAATGAAATAAAAGGAGGTAGAAAAGAAATCAATTAGCAGCTTTTGTCTAGTTTATGTGATTACATTTGGTTGCAACTACCCTACTCATTTTTTTTCTGCGCCTTCCTACCTTTTAGGAAATAATTAAGAATTTAAGATAACCGGAATATTCTGAGTGACAGTTAGAAGGGTCACTAGGCTGGCGACTGCCATCTATGGACTACGCTACAAACAACTACAGATGTTATAAAAACACATTTTTTTACACACCTCTATGTCTCCTCAGTCCTCAGCTAATCACTTGATAAACACAAACCCGGGTTCCTCTCCAACGACTTAGCCTTGTAGCAAATCATTCCCCTCTTGTCATAGTGCTCCAGTTTCAACAAATTAATCAGATACAAGCTACAGAATTACAATATGATTCAGAAAGGTGTATTGTGTACAGAATCGATCATAATACCTGCAATTCCGTGGTACACTAGTCTCCAATAAACGGAATGCTTGTCCTTGTGAGGCAGCGACATGAACCTCCTCCAGTCCTGGAGCATGACTTTGAGATCGTTGATCTTTTGGCGCAGAAGGATGCAGCAGTTGGTGTGCATGGTGCAGACCCTGCTCAGGTTCCGGCTGGGCTCGCAGAGGCCGCCGAAGAACTCGGTGCTGGGGAACTTGATCCTGACGCCGATCTCGGCGAGGTAGGGATCGTGCTTGATGAAGTTGAGCACGTCCGGGTCGTGGAACCCCGGGTGCTTCTCCCTCGCCGCATACCAAAACTTGTAGAACTCGACCGTCTCCGTGTTGGACCGAACATACGTGAACCCGCCGTTGGGCTTGTTGCGCAGGTCGTCCGGGTTGCCGGTAAAGTGGTCGCAGGCGATCTGGAAGTAGCCGTCCGGGAGAAGTGTGGCATTGGGTTCCTGAACCACACAACGTCCGTGTCCTAAAATTTTAGAGCTATGTATGGTGAGTGCTCATCTAGGTTTTGAAACACACTGATTTAATAAAATTCTGCCAGAACTGCACAAAACTTAATACTTCAAGCGTACAGTGAAAATGAAGCTGTAGCCTTTCTCAAGAACGACCATCAGGAAGTCGATCCTCTCCACTTCATCTTGAGGTAGCCGTTGGCAGGGATTTTTTTATCGGCCGATTATCACCGGTTATCGGTTCTATCGGCCGCCCTCCCTCCCGATCGAAATTCAAATCAGTTCCATAATTTAAGATTTGAATGAATTTTGTTCAAAAAAAAAAATCAAATTTTACTTGAATTTTGTTTACTTGATGAATGTGTGAAGTAATACAAGCCCATCCTAATCTTGCTACCATGCTAACTAGCCCAGTTGATATTTTTTTTGAATTTGATTTTTTATAATTCAAATCCGAAAAATTCAATTTGTTTTTTGAAATTTTCGGCCGAAATTGGCCGAAAATTTTCAATTATCGGTCATTTCGGCGTATCGGAGGTGCCCGGTAATTTTTTTCCCTGATACGAAAATCCCTGGCCGTTGGTCATGAAGTTCTTCTGCCTGGAGAAGTCCACCCTGTCGGTGTTGAGCGCGAAGCAGTGCCGGTGTATCTGCTTGCAGTGGCGGTGTGCGGTGAGGTCGAGCGATACGATGGCGAGGTGGTCCAAGAGCTCCCTGGTGTTGTGGCCGATGCGAAAGCTCTCCAGGAAGACGTCCACCACCGAGCCGGGCTCCGACCACACCGAGTTCAGCGTCGTCAGGATCACCGTGTCGTTCCCCATCGCGGCTGCCCTCAGGACTCGCTCCAGCCTCGCATCCTCACTATCCTGCAAGCCGCAGCGCATAAGTCAATTGACATTTTTATCCGTGTGGATATGTCGAGGATATGAACGTAATTTTAGTGTGTGCTAAATATTTGGTAATAGCATCGATGTGTTTTGAGAAACTCTCGTATTCGGAAAAAATAGACTTTGTCACGCTGAGAAGGTTAGACCGACCATGAATTCATTATCAAGACTAGAAATCTAATAAATTTGAGTCTTAACTTTTGATGATATATTTCTAGGTTATTATGCATATTCGAGAGACTTTCAAGTTCTTAATCTTGAAACTAACATGATCATGAAGACATGCAATGTCATATATGATGAAACTAACCCTGGAGTTAGATCAGACATTTCAGGTGACTTACAAGTGATCAAGAACATCTTTAATAAGGAAGACGAAGACATGGATGATGATGGTCTCCCACCTATTGACATTGCTCCTGTTCCGGTTCAAGAACCCGCTTCTACTACTTCATCTTCAGTTGAGGCTCCTTCTGCTTCTACATCAACATCAGTAGTACCAGCGGAGGTTGAAGATGTGATGTCTCCTCTTTACGCTCCACTTTACATTCAGAGGAGATATCCACCGGATTAGATGATTGGACATCTACACGAGCGAGTTAGTCGCTTCAGGTTTCATGATCCTAATCTCTATTCTCATTCTGTATTTGTAGCATCGTTTGAGCCTTGTGATGTGTCGCACGCATTATCTGATGCTAGTTAAGTTAATGTAATACATGAGGAGTTAAAGAACTTTGAGAGAAACAAAGTGTGGAACCTTGTAAAGCCTCCTAGTGGTCACAATGTGATAGGAATCTGTTGGGTGTTAAAAATAAACAAAGTGATGATAACTCGGTGATTAGAAATTGTTGGACCAAAAAGACGACTAGAGGGGGGGTGAATAGGAGCACGCTCACTTTTTCACAAATAATGGATTCAATAAAATTTTACTCCAGTAGCTATAAAAGCTATGAAGATCAGTATATCAGTACAGCGGAAGACTAATATTAAATCTAATTTAAACCCTTAAGCAATAAGACCAAATCAACAAAGATTAAAGCAAAACAATCTGCTGGCCGGTCTGACCGCTTGGTAGATGGCGGTCTGACCGCTGGTATTGCCGGTCTGACCGGTGGGACACGGCGGTCTCACCGTCGGGCTCCAGAACAGTACAGACAGCCCGATGAGCGAAGTTGTAAATAAATGTAACTTTTGATTTACAGCTCCAAACTCGATGAAACTTGGAACACACCTTCTCTATGATGTCAGGAAGCTATCCCAATTGTATATTGTGATAATTCGTGGGAGAATTGCGTTCCTTTTCCGTTTGAGATGAGGAAGGTGCAAAACCGGGTCAAAACGAAAACTAGGTCAAAACTCTTGCTCGCGGGTGATTGATGATCAAGATGATCCTAGATAGATTCCCACACGTCACATCAAGCTAGATCACGTGAAGAAATCAAGCAAAAACTCATGGATCAAAGAAAGACCCAAAATCATCAAATAGAGAGAAAGAACGTAATGAGACAAAACATTGATCAAACTTTCCTTTGATTGATTGATATGATATGGGCTTACAGCCTCTCCATCAATGGAGGACAATGCTCAATCTAAGAGCATGAAAACCACATCAAACTATCAAGAACCCTAGTCTCCACAAAAGCTCTCCCTAAGAAAATTAGGGTTTACAAAAATTGCAAAAGAGACGAAGCAGAGGTGGAGCCACCTCCCTCCCCTATTTATAGTGGAGGCTTAGAACCTCTAGAAGTTTGACTCTATTGGGTTCCTGTTAAGGTCCAAAACAAACAGGACACTTTCGCACGTATTTTAATGCGCCGTCTTTAACACCCATTGACCTAACTAGCTACACCTTGCGCCATCTTGCGTCTTGGATTAGCTAATAGGTCACCCTTGTCCATCTGGCACCTCGCTTGAGTACATTGACCTCACCCGGCATTGTCAATCGTTCTGGACCTCAGCTCTCCAAGCCTAGTCCCGATCATCCTCGCCGTTGACCGTCGTTGACCAACAAGCAACCTGCACAACAATAGACAAGTAAACCGAATTTGGGAACAAGTTCTTCACAACTTGACCCATGTTAGTCAAAATATGCATCATGCAACATATATGCCCTGAAACTCATGACTTTGACCTAACAACCGAGAATCGCCGCCACGACGGGCGACGAACTAAGTGAAAACCGGTCAGACCGCTAGTAATGACTTAGCCGATTTTCAATCTCTGAAAACTGAAACCTACTGGAAATTTCAAACCAATAGAACTTTTGACTGGAGACTCCAAAAATTATGGGATCAAGTGCAATAGAATCCCATCTCTTGCCTACACCCACTATTTTTGGCCCAGCTCAATCCAACACTTTCTGACAATGGCCGGTCCGACCGCCCCTTATAAACCGGTCGAACTGATTTGGGACCGGTCGACCGCCATGCACGCTTTGGCCGGTCGGGCCGGTTCGAACTGACGAACGGACCTTTGCCGAAAACACGTGAAACGACAAACCGTAAACGCCATTGCCAATTGCCACATCATCCTAAGATCTGGAGCATATCCCCATGATATCCACAATCTCCCCCTTGATGAACACATTGGCAATAATCCAGAAAATGTAATTTGAAGGTTTGAAAAGTAAAATACTTTCATTTTCGCACAAAGGCACAACTTGGTCCATAAGCAAGAGAAAGCAATGGAAATGACCAAGCTGGCATCAGAATAGCATAGACATGTGAGATAAGGCAAAAGAAAGCAGAAAAACTTTAATTTCCATAAAAGAGTCAAAAATCTCACTTAAGGTCCATATGAAAGAACAATTTTTCAATTGACATATGATCATTGTGGGGATAAGTAAATGCAATTCAAGTTCAGAAAAGTCAATAGGACAATAAGAATGCAATTCAAAAACTCCCCCTCACTATGATCCTTAGATTTTTAGAAAATTTCAAATTCTCCATTTTTCCCCCTTTTATCATTTATATATATCTTCTCCCTCTTTGTACAAAAATGATATATTTTCTCCCCCAACATTGAAACATCTTCTCCCCCGTTGACAATGGAATCATCAAGGAATCACGCCTTCCTCTCATCCAGAGATAACAAATGTAGAATGAAGAAAGAAGCATAAAAAGGAGTGTGCATGAAGTGCGATGCAGTAGCTTCATTTTTTATTTTTCAATTTTTGATTACAAGAAGCTTTGGAGATTACCCAAAAGAGCAAGCTAGCATCTCTAATATTGCACAAACAGCATATCAAGCCTAACAAAGCTAGCAAAATCATGATAAGACATATACATCAAAGCTAAGCACGAAGCCTCAAAAGTAAAGCAATATATTTGATCAATTTAAGCAAAGCTTCAAATTCAGCAAGTTCATCAACAGAGATCCTAAAGTGAAACTGGCTATGTCAAAATGTCAAAGTGAGATAAAAAATCTAACAAAGACCACATTAAGAGTCAATCAGGTCCTGTATTGAATCATTTTGCTCAAATTTCTCAAAAGCCCATTTGTCAACAGTTTTCTCATTTGCACTGAATATTGAAGTTGACTAATGATCTAACTTAGTGACAAGATCCTGGACTTGGAGACATCCACAAACTAATCCTAAGCTTCGACCAGAAGTTGATTAAAGGTATATCTTAGTGAAGAAGATCCTGGACTAGGAGCCATCCACAAACTCTTCCTAAGCTTCTACCAGGGCGACAAATCTTGAGGTTTATGTCATTTCTGACAAGCAGTCCCCATGAGATCGTCTGGATCATCAAACTATCTCCAAGTTCATGTCTTTGACAAGCAGTCTCGTAAGAGTAGTTTGGCACAATTTAAGCATAAGACAATCTTGATTTTTCATGTTTCACAAGAGCAATTTTATCTTAAGAACACAAAAAGCTCACGTAATGGCCAATTTTAGATTCAAGAGCTAACAAAGCAATTCTGACAGGGCCAATGTCACAAAAGGAGCACTAATTGCGCAACTAGCTAAAACATCCACATATTACAATTTTTAGTTCGAGTTGTTTTAGAGTTCTAGCTCATACAGCAAAGGCTTATCTGTATGTGTGAAAACATGATAATTCTAGCAAGTAAAAGAACTAGACATGGCATTGAGCAAGAATTGAAATACGAAAGCTCCAAAGTGTAATAGGCAAAGTTTCATCAATTTTAAAAGATAAGTAGAAAATCTTATATTACAATGTATCTTTTTGGATTTTTCATACCACTTGTTGTATTTTTCATGTGAATGCAATATGATACAATGAGATGCAATAAAAAGCCTAAAAACCTAAAAAGTTCAAAAAGATCAATAAGTTCAGAAAAAGAACAAGAAAAGATCAAAAGAACAAGGTAAGATCAGAAAAGATCGAACCCCCCCTCAAACCAACCCATAGGGATAAATTACCCCTAACTCGCTTCTCCAGGTGGCAAACCTAGTTGGGTCTAAAGGCTTGGTGAGGATATCAGCCAGTTGAGCCTCGGACTCCACAAAGTGTTGCACAATATCACCTTTCTCGACATGGTCTCTAAGGAAGTGATAGCGAATATCTATGTGCTTGATTCTAGAGTGTTGCACATGGTTCTTAGCAATATTAATAGCATAAGTGTTATCATAGAAAAGAGGAACACTAGCAAAATTTAACCCATAATCCTTAAGAGTGGTTACCGTCCACAAAATCTGACTACGGCAACTAGCAGCAGCTACATATTCAGCTTCAGCAGTGGATTGTGCAACAGAAGACTACTTCCTAGAAGACCATGATACAAGAGAAGTGCCTAGGAAGTGACAAGTTTGCATGTAGCATATGTATAGGTCTGTTACTCTACACGTAAGTCTTGCGGAGTACAAGTTTTGTACTCATTTGCTTTGCTTAACTTTTTGTTGCAGAGGAGGAGGGTGAGCCCCAAGGGCCTCACTTTTGTGACATGTGCTGTGGATTCGACGACTAGCTTGGCGGTCCGGTCGGTTGCCTTGTGGGTTAAAGGCACACTGATTGGCTCTTTTGGTTTATGGTCATCTTATGACACTTTTGCTTCCGCTGTTCAATTTCTATATGTATATGTCATTTGGCCGGTCGGCCTCTCTTGTGTAATAACTATCCTTTATTAATGTTATCTTCTGGTTGTTGCTTTGCTTCGGTTCTATGTGAATGAATGGAATTGATGCATGAATTTTGTAAAGAGGTGTGTATCTTGCATTTAAGGAAGTATACATGTCTCCCACTTATTTCGTTTGTGATGCTAGGGTCAATTGGTGACTAAGCATTACAAGCCCAATAATCCGGGGTCCTCACAATATTCTCCTCAATGGCAGTAGCATTTATCTCCCACTCCTTGGTGTTGATTGCAGCCAAGAGGTGGGTGGCATTTTCAGACTGAGAATATTTAATACCAACAGCTTTCATCTGATTAATCACTTTATTAAAGCGACTGAAAATATCATCGATGCTCTCTTCAGGACGCATCTCGAATTTGTTATATTCATCAAGTGACGGGGTGCCCGATCTTTCGATGAGATTGATAAATATCAATTTTGGTGGAGGCGACTCTCGCGATCCGACTACAACCGTACGACGACGCTTGCGCCTTAGCAATCGTTGAACAAACTCCGAGATGTTATTGACCTGCTGGAAGCACGATCAACCTGACCACGAAGGTCTATTCATGCATACAATCGAAGAACACGTAAGAACAAGATAAAATGCAATCTGATGTATTGCAAATATTTATGAAATTTCATAAGGTGGGATTCTGAAGAATGTCTTAACAGGTGGTCGTTCGATATAACCAAAGAACAATAGTTTGCACAAGGGCTAAACCTTAACTCATCGAAATCCGAGAGAACTAGAGGGGTGCGACCTCCTTATATAGGGAAGGGAAAGCCACAAATCTAAAAGAAATAGCGGGGTGGGACTAAACCCATAGATTGCTATTCACATGAATAGTAACCACACCCCTAGGTGGGATGCCAGCATATGGGCCAAGTTGAGTATGATTACAAAGCCCAATTTGGTCTAAATAGGTGATGTAGTATCTTCTTTTGACGATTCTGAAGTCTATAAAAAGAATTTGAAGGCGGGACAAATCCATTATAAATCTCTCGAATAAGCTTTCCAACAAGCCCAAGAACACCCGAATTGGACTCCGTTTGCAAAAGTTATGACCTTTTTACTATGGATGTGGATTTCATGGGGATATGTTCCAGATCTTAGGATGATGTGACAATTGGCAATAGCGTTTACGGTTTGTCGTTTCACGTGTTTTCGACAAAGTTCTGAGCTTCTTGGGCGAGGGTGGTCCGACCGGGTCCTTGCATCGGCGTCCGAGGTCCCAAATCGATCGGGCCAAGCCATGTGGGGCGATCGGACCGTGATGACCTAAAAGTACTCAAAACAGTGGGCCAAAAATAGGTGTTGTAGGCAAGTGAGGGATCCCAATGCACTTGGTCTTATGATTTTTGGAGTCTCGGTAAAAGTTCTATTGGTTTAAAGTTTCGAAGGTTTGGATTTTGGGGTTGAAATTGGCTAAGTCCCAAGGCGGTCCGACCGCTCACGAGGAGCGGTCCGGCCGCCAAGGATGGTCCGACCGCTCACTGGAGCGGTCGGACCGGTATTGACTTGAGCGTCGGCCAACCGTGGCGATGTTGATTGGTTAGGTCAAAGTCATTGGTATCGTGGCATATGGTTTGCATGATGCATGTTTTGACTAACATGGGTCAAGTTGTGAAGAACTTGTTCCCGAATTCGTGTTTGCTTGTCTATGGTTGTGCAGGTTGCTTGGTGGTCAACGACGGTCAACGGCGAGGAGGATCGGGACTAGACTTGGAGAGTTGAGGTCCAGAACGATTGACGATGCCGTGTGAGGTCAACGACTCAAGCGTAACACAAGATAGACAAGGGTGACCTATTGGCAAATCCATGACACATGGTGAAGCGGTTTAGGTCAAAAGGTTAAAGACGGCGCTTTGCGAAGCGTGCGTGTGTGACCCGTTTGTTAGTGGGCCTTAACGGAAGCCCAATTGAGTCAAACCCTAGGAGTTCTAGGCCTTCACTATAAATAGGAGGAGGTGGTGGCTGCACCCCCCTCTCTCGCTGTTTTTCATCTCTTTTGTTGCTTGCAAAACCCTAATTGGCTTAGAGAAAGTTGAGGTGGAGGCTAGGGCTTTTCATGGTTTGAGGAGAATTTCGTGATCTTGGATTGACCACTGATCCATGATGGCGTGGGTGTAATCCAGCGACGATCACGTTATTAATCTATGCAAGGTTTGCTTGAGATAAGTCTCTTTCCGTTCTTGCTTTCGATTTCGTGATTTTAGGGCTTTCTTTGATCCGCGAGTTTGTGATTGATTCTTTCACGTGAATTAGCTTGCTGTGATAAGTGTGAATCTATCTAGCATCTTCTTGATCATCAATCTCTCACGAACAAGCATTAGGATCAAGTTTTCGTTCTTGCCCGGTTTTAGACCCTCTGTTATTCAATTGGTAATTGCTCAGGATCTATCCAAGAATTATCATAATATTCGATTGGAATAGGTCCTCAATAGCATATAGAAGGTGTGTGCAAAGTTTCATAAAGATTGGAGTTGAGAATCAAAGTTTCACCTAATTGCAACCGTCATCGGCCGATTTTCTTATTGCGGATCGGTCTGAGTCGGCGGTCGACCGCCGTCATCACCGGTCAGACCGATTTTGGAGCGGTCCGAGCGCCAGCACAACGCCGGTCAGACCGCCCGGCAATCGGTCCGACCGGTTGGGTCCAACGGTCAGACCGCCCGTGCTGTGAGTTTGCAATCTTAGTTGATTTTGTTATTTTGCTTAGGGATTTAATTGGATTCAATACTAGTCTTCATTTGTCTTGGTATATTGATCTTCATAGCTTCATCATAGCTATTGGAGTGAAATTGTGTTGAATTCATTATTTGGGAAAAAGTGGCGTGCTCTATTCACCCCCTCTAGTCGCCTTTTCGGTCCAACAAGTGGTATCAGAGCCCGGTTAGTTCAATCTTGATCTTAACCGGTCACTGAACTTTGGCGATGGATAAGTTTTCTACTAAACCGCATATCTTCGATGGGCACGACTATGCCTATTGGAAGAATCGTATGCTGCGTCTTTCTTGAGAGCGAGGACAAGCTATTTGGGATGTTGTTAGAGCTCATTGGTTATTCTTGAAATTGCAACACCTGCTTCAGCGATTCTTGTGGCAAACAACAATAAGGCTAAGAATCTTTTATATGGTGCGCTTGGTAGACAAGAATATGATAGAATTTGTAATCTTTCAACTGCGCATGAAATTTGGAACACTCTCGAAACATATCATGAGGTTCGTCCCAAATCAAAAGGTCGCCAAGCAGGTTTACAAGCGTGAATACAATAAAGTCGAGATGCGTCCTGGAGAGAGCATCGATGATATTTTCAGTCGCTTTAATAAAGTAATTAATCAAATGAAAGCTGTTGATATTGAATATTCTCAATCTGAAAATATCACCCATCTCTTGGCTGCAATCAACACCATGGAGTGGGAGATGAAGGCTACTGCTATAGAGGAAAATGTTGATCTTTCAAGTCTTACTTTAGAATTGCTTTATAGTAAACTCAAGACTCATGAAATTAAAAGAGTTGATCATCCCAAGAAAGATAATTTAGCTTTGGTAGCGATCCTCTCAAAAGGCTTTTGATGACTCTTTTGAATCTTCTTCTGGATTTTCATTTGCTTGTTTATCTGCTATTCATGAAGAGGAGCTTGAAAGTATTCCTGAAACAGAGTTAGCTCTTCTAGCTAAAAAATTCACACGAGCCTACAATAATATGAGAACAAAAAGAGAGGTGGTCCTGTGACATGCTATGAATGTGGTGAGCTCAATCATATCCGGGCAAATTGCCCCAAGATGAAAGGTAAGAGCAATCATAAGGAAGGAAAGCCAGCTTGGAAGAAGCCTCCTTTCAACAAATCAAGGTATGAGGCTAATAAGCTTGTGAAGGCGCTCACCGGGTCCTTGCCGCTTTTGAGGATCAATCCTTGAGCGATGTGGATTCCGGAGTGAGGAGGACAAGGAGGAGGAGATCCTCAAGCCAAAAAGAAAGGAAGGCCAAGGACTTCACCGTCATGTGCTTCATGGTGACAAGCGACATTGATGATAATGAGGTATCTTTTTCTTATGATGAGCTTTACGCTAAATATGATTCTATAGTTGAGCAATTGCTTAGTCAAGATGAAGCGCTAGAATTTGTCATGACAAAAAATAAGAAATTAGAGTCAAAGATTAGCAAACTGAAAGTAGAGCTTAAAAATGCTAAGACTCTTGAACCTGATGAATGTTTATCTTGTCATGCTATGCATTCGAAATTACCAAGTTACAATCTGCTCATAATATTTACGTACAACAACTTGAGAATGCTAGATCTGAACTAAATGAAATTAAAAGTGCTCCTTGTGAAAAATGTTTAGAATCTAGTAAATTGATTGCTTTTGATGTATTTGATTCTAGCCCTTGCACTTCATGTTTAGAAAAAAAACGTGAAATCAAATATATCTTAGAAGCTGCTAGAGTCAAATATGCTAAGCTTAAGGACAATATTGAAAATACTACTTGTGCTTCTTGTTCCACTCTTAAGCTTGAAATTGCTTTGTATAAGGAGAAATCTATGAATAAAACTTGTGATGCTTGTGTTAACTTGAGAAAAAAAAATGCTTACCTTCATGATACATTAAAGAAATTTTCTAAAGGTAAGAAACAATTAAACATGATTCTTGACAAGTCTAAAACTCCTTATAAGAAGCAAGGTTTAGGATTCAATTCTTTTCAAGACAATTCAAACCCAAAAGTCATTCAAGTCTTGGAAAAATGTTTAATTGAATTCAAAACCCAACCTGCAAAAATATCTTTTAAATCTGCAGGTTTTGCCCAACCTTGTATTAATTCAAATGGTGTTTGTTCTAGTGGTACCAAGTACCATTGCACTTATTGCAAGAAAGGTGGGCATTTGATTGAATTTTGTTGGCGTAGGTTGAAAAATGATAGGAAAAATTTTGATAGAATTTCATTCATGCAACCTAGAGCTTCTATGAGACATGGTAACACTGAAAAGAATAAACACGGATTAGGATTTTCTCTCATGCAAATCATTATGTTTCTAAATATCCTAATTCTAATGTTTATCGATGGGCGGTCGACCGTTTTGGTCACGGCCCGACTGGCCTTGACAACGCTTAGTTAGACCGCCCATGGACAGTTTAAGTCTCATGTTAATTTAAACATTGCTCATAACCGAATATTAGATGAAATCAAGGATAGTACTTCTGGTTTGTATACTCCTTGCAGACGTGTGTCTCAGTACTGAGTTCCTAAATCTTGTTTATCTAACCCCAGTATTGAGACACATCGTTCTTTTGTTCCTTGATTTTCAGGACTACCGTGGAAAGGGGAAGAACACGTGGTTCGTCGACTCCGGGTGTTCACGCCACATGACCGGAAACTCAAAATGGTTCACCTCTTTCACGCGGCAGCGGTGATGACTTCATCACCTTTGGAGATGATACACAAGGCGAATTGAAGGAACATGATCAATTAGGGTGAACAACAAATTCATTCTAAAGGATGTCGCTCTTGTGGACAAGCTTAGGTATAATCTCCTTTCAGATCTCGACTTCTTGATGATGGCTATGAGACTGCTTTTAAGAAAAATGCTTGTCGTGTGCTTGATTCTCTTGGTGAGCTTGTGTTTGGAATCTCTAGAGTTGGTAGAATTTTTGGGTGATTTTTCGAATCTCTTCTTTGGATCTCTTAAATGTTTGCTTACATCTTCTTGATTTACGGCTTTGGCATCGACGTTTGGGGCACATTGGTTTTGATCATCGACACGGGTTAGCAACCTTGATCTCATGAGAGGTTTTCCCAAAACCAAAGGCGTCAAGGATTGTGGAATGTGCGCCCTGTAGGCATGGCAAACAAGTTGCCGCCTCACACCCTTACGTGACTATGGTTATGGTAGATTTTGACCGGGACGGTTGCTTCATATGGATCTTGTTGGTCTGCTAGAGTCCGATCAATCGGTGGAAAATGGTATATTCTTGTCATAGTCGATGATCTTTCTAGATATACTTGGGTGTTCTTTCTTACTTCAAAAGATGAAGCTTTTGGTTATTTTCATGACCTTGTTCTTCGTTTGGCTTCTGAGCTTCCTGGTGCTTTGAGAGCAATTCGCAGTGATAATGGCACGGAGTTCAAAAATACTTCTTTTGCTTCTTTTTGTCTTTGGCGTGGTATTGAGCATCAGTTCTCCTCTCCACACGTCCCTCAACAAAATGGCGTGGTGGAAAGGAAGAATAGGACCTTAGTCGAAATGGCTAGGACGATGCTAGATGAGTATAGCACACCGAGGAGATTTTGGGCGAAGCTATTGCTCTTGCTTGCCATATTGCAAATCGTGTCTTTTGAGACCTTCTTTAGGCAAGACTCCTTATCGACCGTTTTGGTAGAAAACCCTCTGTTTCGCATTTTGAGTTTTGGATCAAAATGTTTTATTCTTAAGACAGGCAATTTAGATAAATTTGAATCAAGAACTTTTGATGGGTTATTTACAGGTTATCCCGCTCATTCGAGGGTTTTTGGGTTTTTAATCTCGAGACTAACCTTATTCAGAGACTTGTAATGTCACTTTTGATGAGACTAGCCACAGAGCTAGATCAATTGCTACTGAGATGATTCACGGTGACAGAGAGCATTTTGTGGAGGAAGATGAGAACGGTCGATATCATTCCTTCATCTGCTGCTGCTGAGGCGCCCATAATGATACAAGAACCTGCTACGTCTACTTCACCTTCAGTGGAGGCTCCTGCTGCATCATCATCATCAGCAGTACCTGCGGAGGTCGAAGAAACGATATCTCACCCGGGTGCTCCACTTCGCATTCGAGAGCGGCATCCTCGGATCGGATAATAGGTAATCTACATGAGCGAGTCACTCGCTCCAGGTATAATGATCCAAATCTCTACTCTCATTCGGCTTTTGTTGCTTCTTTTGAACCCCGCGATATATCACATGCTTTATCTGATTCTAGCTGGGTAAATGCCATGCATGAGGAGTTAGAGAATTTTGAAAGAAACAAAGTTTAGAACCTAGTAGAACCTCCTAGTCGTCATAATGTTATAGGAACCCGTTGGGTGTTTAAGCATAAACAAGGTGAGGATGGTTCTGTGGTTAGAAATAAAGCTAGATTGGTAGCTCAGGGTTTCAGCCAAGTTGAGGGGTTAGATTTTGATGAGACATTTGCTCCTGTTGCTAGACTAGAAGCCATTCGCATTCTACTTGCATTTGCTGCATCAAAAGGTTTTAAATTATTTCAGATGGATGTTAAAAGTGCCTTTTTAAATGGTTTCATAGATGAGGAAGTGTATGTTAAGCAACCCCCTGGTTTTGAGGATCCTAAATATCCAAATCGTGTTTTCAAGCTATCTAAAGCATTGTATGGTCTTAAACAAGCCCCTAGAGCCTGGTATGATAGACTTAAGACCTTCTTGCTTAAAAATAATTTTGAGATGGGTAAAGTGGATAAAACTCTATTCATTCTTAGACGTAACAATGACTTCCTCCTTGCTCAAATTTACGTGGATGATATTATTTTTGGTGGTTCCTCTAATGCTCTTGTTTCCACTTTTACGACACTATGTCCGTGGAATTTGAGATGAGTATGATGGGAGAGCTTAATTACTTTTGGGACTTCAAATCAAGCAATGCAAGGAAGGAACTTTCATCCATCGACGAAGTACACTAAAGATCTACTCAAACGCTTCAACATGGGTGACTGCAAGCCAATTTCCACTCCCATGGCAACCGATCGCTTTGGATCGGATGAGGAAGAAGAAGTCGTGGATCAACGCGAGTACCGCAGCATGATCGGCTCCCTTATGTATTTGACGGCCTCGAGACCTGACATTCACTTCACGGTATGCCTTTGTGCAAGATTTCAGACGTCTCCGAGAACTTCCCATCGCCAAGCCGTTAAGCGCATATTCAGGTATTTACAATCTACCCTCTTATATGGCATTTGGTATTCCTGCTCTTCAACTTTGTCCATTAGAGGTTTTTCAGACTCTGATTTTGCGGGCTGTCGGTTAGATAGGAAGAGTACCTCAGGCACCTGTCACTTCCTAGGCACTTCTCTTGTTTCTTGGTCTTCTAGGAAGCGGTTTTACATTGCACAATCCATCTTTGAAGCGGAGTATGTAGTCACGCTAGTTCTTTGTGCTTGATTTTGTGGATGACGTCCATTTTGAAAGATTATGGGTTAAACTTTGCTAGTGTTCCTCTTTTCTGTGATAACACTTCTGCTATTAATATTGCTAAAAATCCAGTGCAACATTCTAGGACTAAACACATAGACATTCGCTTTTACTTCCTTAAAGATCATGTTGAAAAAGGTGATATTGTGATGCACTTCGTAGAGTCCGAAGCTCAATTGGCAGATATTCTTACCAAGCCTTTAGATCAAACTAGATTTTCCTCTTTGAGAAGCGAGTTAGGGGTAATTTATCCTTATGGGTTGGTTTGAGGGGGAGTTTGATCTTTTCTAATCTTTCCTTGTTCTTTTGATCTTTTATTGTTCTTTTTCTGAACTTAGTGATCTTTTTGAGCTTTTTAGGTTCTTAGGCTTTTTAATTGCATCTCATTGTGTCATATTGCATTCATATGAAAAATCCAACAAGTGGTTACAACAAGTGGTATGAAAAATCCAAAAAGATGCATTGTAATATAAGTTTTTCTGCTTATCTTTTAAAATTGATGAAGCTTTGCCTATTACCCTTTGGAGCTTTTGTATTTCAACTCTTGCTCAATGTCATGTCTAGTTCTTTGACTTGCTAGAATTATCATGCTTTTACATGTGTAGCTAAGTCTTTGCTATATGAGCTAGAACTTTTTAAACAACTCAAATTAAGAAATTGCAATTTGTGGATGTTTTAGCGAGTTGCGCAATTAGTGCTCCTCTTGTGACATTGGCCTGTCGTAATTGCTTTGTTAGCTCTTTGATCTAAAATTGACCATTACTTGAGCTTTTGTGTTCTTGAGATTCTAAAACTGCTCATGTGAAAAATGAAAATCAAGATTGTCTTATGCTTAAATTGTGTCGAACTATTCTTACGAGACTGCTTGTCAAATGACATGAACTTGGAGATAGTTTGATGAACCAGACGATCTCATGGGGACTGCTTGTCAAAAATGACATGAACCTCAAGATTTGTCGCCCCGGTAGAAGCTTAGAAAGAGTTTGTGGATGGCTCCTAGTCCAGGATCTTCTTTACTAAGATATACCTTTAATCAACTTTTGGTCGAAGCTTAGGATGAGTTTGTGGATGGCTCCTAGTCCAGGATCTTATCACTAAGTTAGATCATTAGTCAACTTCAATATTCAATGCAAATGAGAAAAATATTGACAATTGGGCGTTTACAAAATATTGAGCAAAATGATTCAATACGGGACTTGATTGACTCTTAATGTGGTCTTTGTTAGATTTTTTATCTCACTTTGACATTTTGACATGGCCAATTTCACTTTAGGATCCTGTTGATGAACTTCTTTGAATTTGAAGCGTTGCTTAAATTGATCAAATCTCTCGCTTTACTTTTGAGCCTTTGTGCTTAGCTTTGATATATATGTCTTACCATGATCTTGCTAGCTTATCGGGCTTGATATCTTGTTTGTGCAATATTAAAGATACTAGCTTGCTCTTTTGGGTAATCTCCAAAGCTTCTTGTAATCAAAAATTGAAAAATACAAAAAAATGAAGCCACTCCATTGCACTTCATGCATATTCCTCTTTATGCTTCTTTTGTTTCTGCTTCTTTCTTTATTCTATATTTGTTATCTCTGGATGAGAGGAAGGCGTGATTCCTTGATGAATCCATTGTCAAAGGGGGAGAAGATGTGTTAAATGAGAAGAGAAGATGTGTTAATGAGAATATATTTCTTTGTTGGGGGAGAAGTTTGTACAAAGGGGAGAAACTGAAAATTTGAAAATTGAGGATCATAGTGAGGGGGAGTTCTTGAGTTGCATTCTTATTGTCTTATTGAATATTCTGAACTTGAATTGCATTCTTTTATCCTCACAATGATCATAGGTCAATTGAACAATTGTTCTTTCATATGGACCTCATGTGAGAAATTTGACCCTTTTCTGGAAATCAAAGTTTTTATGCTTACTTTTGCCTTGTCTCACATGCCTATACTATTCTGATGCCAGCTT
Organism: Hsuehochloa calcarea; assembly: GCA_036346395.1. Taxonomy (NCBI): domain Eukaryota; kingdom Viridiplantae; phylum Streptophyta; class Magnoliopsida; order Poales; family Poaceae; genus Hsuehochloa; species Hsuehochloa calcarea. The sequence goes on along the minus strand of CM070597.1, from coordinate 83,486,034 downwards.
GGTCATTTACATTGCTTTTTCTTGCTTATGGACCAAGTTGTGCCTTTGTGCGAAAACAAAAGTATTTTACTTTTCAAACCTCTTACTTACATTTTCTGGATAATTGCCAATATGTTCATCAAGGGGGAGATTGTGGATTTCATGGGGATATGTTCCAGATCTTAGGATGATGTGACAATTGGCAATGGCGTTTACGGTTTGTCGTTTCACGTGTTTTCGACAAAGTTCTGAGCTTCTTGGGATGGGGCGGTCCGACCGGTCCTTGCAGCGATCCGACCGGTCCCAAATCGGTCGGACCGGCCATGTGGGGCGGCCGGACCGTGTGACCTAAAAGTACTCAAAGCAGTGGGCCAAAAATAGGTGTTGTAGGCAAGTGAGGATCCCAATGCGCTTGGTCTTATGATTTTGGAGTCTCGATAAAAAAGTTCTATTGGTTTAAAGTTTCGAAGGTTTGGATTTTCGAGGTTGAAATTCGCTAAGTCCCAAGGCGGTCCGACCGCTCACGAGGAGGTCCGACCGCTCACTGGAGCGATCGAGCCAGTATTGACTTGAACATCGGCCAACCGTGGCGATGTTGATTGGTTAGGTCAAAGTCATTGGTATCGTGGCATATGGTTTGCATGATGCATGTTTTGACTAACATGGGTCAAGTTGTGAAGAACTTGTTCCCGAATTCGTGTTTGCTTGTCTATGGTTGTGCAGGTTGCTTGGTGGTCAACGACGGTCAACGACGAGGAGGATCGGGACTAGACTTGGAGAGTTGAGGTCGAGCGATTGGCGATGCCGTGTGAGGTCAACGACTCAAGCGTGACACAAGATGGACAAGGGTGACCTATTGGCAAATCCATGGCGCATGGTGAAGCGGTTTAGGTCAAAAGGTTAAAGACGGCGCTTTGCGAAGCGTGCGTGTGTGACCCGTTTGTTAGTGGGCCTTAACGGGAGCCCAGTTGAGTCAAACCCTAGGAGTTCTAGGCCTTCACTATAAATAGGAGGAGGTGGTGGCTGCACCCCTCTCTCTCGCTGTTTTTCATCTCTTTTGTTGCTTGCAAAACCCTAATTGGCTTAGGGAAAGTTGAGGTGGAGGCTAGGGCTTTTCATGGTTTGAGGAGAATTTCGTGATCTTGGATTGACCACTGATCCATGATGGCGTGGGTGTAATCCAAATGACGATCACGTTATTAATCTATGCAAGGTTTGCTTGAGATAAGTCTCTTTCCGTTCTTGCTTTCGATTTCGTGATTTTAGGGCTTTCTTTGATCCACGAGTTTGTGATTGATTCTTTCACGTGAATTAGCTTGCTGTGATATGTGTGAATCTATCTAGCATCATCTTGATCATCAATCTCTCACGAACAAGCTTTAGGATCAAGTTTTCGTTCTTGCGGTTTTAGACCTTCGTTAATCAATTGGCAATTGCTCAAGATCGTTCCAAGAATTATCATAATATTCGATTGGGATAGGTCCTCAATAGCATATAGAAGGTGTGTGCAAAGTTTCATAAAGATTGGAGTTGAGAATCAAAGTTTCACCTAATTGCAACCGTCATCGGGCCGATTTTCTTGTTGCGGATCGGTTACGAGTCGGCCGGTCGACGCCGTCATCACCGGTCAGACCGATTTTGGAGCGGTCCGAGCGCCAGCACAACGCCGGTCAGACCGCCCGGCAATCGGTCTGACCGGTTGGGTCCAGCGGTCAGACCGCCCGTGCTGTGAGTTTGCAATCTTAGTTGATTTTGTTATTTTGCTTAGGGGATTTAATTGGATTCAATACTAGTCTTCCGCTGTACTGGTATCTTGATCTTCATAGCTTCATTATAGCTATTGGAGTGAAATTGTGTTGAATTCATTATTTGAAAAAAAGTGAGCGTGCTCCTATTCACCCCCCCTCTAGTCGCCTTTTCGGTCCAACAATGGGCCTGTTGGGCTGTCATCGTGCTGGATTGTTTCGGGGATTCCGACCTGCACAAAAGGAATTTGAAGGTGGGGCTTGATCCGTTGGAAATATGACGAGATAATCTTTCCATCAAGTACTGATGGACCTCCAACGGACTCCGTTTGTGAAAGTTATGCATGTTTGAAGTCGGTGCTGTCTCCGGAGGCCGAATTAGATTCCAAAATAGATACAACTCGAACTCTTACAAATCAACTACTCTCTGTCTTTTATTCCTGAAAATAACATCACATTTATTAGGCAATATCATATAGTTCATGTAATATAAAGGTACTCTTAAAAACGAGCTCAACTGATTGTAATATAAAGCGTACAAGCTCTTGTAACCGAAACAACAAGCATAGCAAACATGGTTGTATCTATAGGGGTCATGTTCTCGTCATCCTCCCCTTTTTGAAAACAAAGCCGTCCTCGGCTTTTGATAAGCTGAAAATAGGGTAACAAAGAAGCCAAGGTGTATGCATGGTATATGTATATGTCATCCGTTTTAACGACTTTTCGTTGTTGCATAATTAATATTTTAAAACAACAGCATTTATAAAAGCTCATTATATTATTAGCCCAAGAATAATCATATATGTCAATGAGCAAAACAAAATTTCTCACACAGCAATTATTGCATCTAGTTTTGCAAATGTAAGTGAAGCATTTATGCAATTGAAATACTTGAAGTTGTAAACTAGCAGTGGTAGCACATATGAGCAAATCTACAACCTTTGGAATCAAACAAAGTTCATCCATATAATCAGATTTCAATTGAGCGTTAGCAAATTCATCTAGTAAGGGTGAAAAGATTTGAAAGTTCTTTCATACTTCAACACCATGATGCAAATTGTCAATACTAGATGGTGCAATAAGAGATGAACACATAGGCCTTAGATGATCACTAAAGTTTAGTTTTCTCTCATAATGAACAAGATTCGGCACACAAGAATTGTTGTTCAAAACAGTAAGCTTCAATTCATCTATGTGATCACAAGTTATGCATATTCGATATACAAGAAATTGATTGTCTATACCATAATCTCCAATCAAATTAAACTTATATCCAGAGGTGTACGCACTAGACAAGGAGATTGTACATGCGATTTCAGAAACTTTCTCCATAGCATGTGACAATTTCATAGTTAGCTCCAACATAATGTAGCATAAAGAATCAACATGATAAATTCTTGTCAAAACTTCTTTATGTCTAACCAATTCCACAGTATCATTATATGTGATTGATTCATCACATGAATCGCTCAAAACATTAGTCAATTCAATTATGTTATCACATGGTGCACTTAAGTCAACAGGTAAATCAACAAGATTATCACATGGTGCACTCAAGTCAACAGGTAAATCAACAAGTTTATCACAAGGTGCACTAAATTCAATCATGTCTGAATTCTCTACGTAAAACATGTGCATATCAGAATTATTTTCCACTATTTTTTGCTCTAACAAAGCATTAACAGTGGACAATTGTAGTTCTTCATAAACATACTCACCGTGCGTGATGATAGCACCATGATCTTTACCTTTTTGGCTCTCCTCAAATGATATAGGTGCATCCATCTCCTCATCTTTCTTCTCAACCAATGGAGTCGATGGTTCAATCAGCTCATTCCCCTCTTCGACATGGTTCTCAACTTCACGCGAGTTGTTAGTCATAGAAAAAGACACAAACACAGGCTTGTTCTCATGATTTCTATCATCAAGTATTCTTAATTCCTCAATTTAACTTTCAACCTTACAAGCAATAATAAATAAATGGGTGAGAGAATAATATTTTTTATGAACAAGGTCCTGAATTTCTTGATTAAGTCCACTTAAGAATCTATTTTCTGTAGCTTCAGCATGTTCCTCTAACCCACAATGCAACAAACGATTTTTCAATTCATGATAGTATTCCCTTACAGCTCTACTACCTTGATTTAAACGTTGTAATCTAGTTAATAAATAATCAGCATGATATTTAGGAACGAATTCATCTCTCAAAAGTTTCTTTAGTACATTCCAAGTTTGAGGTACTTTTCCATGTCTATTTAAAGACTTCCACCAAAGTAGTGCATACTCAACAAAAACGCTAGTGGCAGCTCTAATCTTTTGCCTATCAGACCAATCATGATATTCAAATTCTTTGTCTAATGCTATTTCCCAGTCAACATAGGCACTAGGATCAAAATTACCAGCAAAGGATGGAAATGCATACTTAAATTTACCTCGTTCAGGCTAAGGAGATGAGTCAATGGTGTTGTTGATCTCACGAAACATCCGACTTTGTGATCTTGAACCTGTCATGGTTAGAAGAAAGCAAACATATGTCTCTAACAACTACTAGGATGTGGTGGTTCAAAAGTCTCTCACACTCAAGCCTTCTATTGAATTCTTATCAGTTCTTACCAAGCAACAGGGGTGATCGGCAACCAGCGGTGTCAACGTATCTCTGAAGATTGGATGGAGCGATTGCCAGGTGAAGGTCAGCCTATACGGTGTAGAAGAAGTGTAGCTGGGAAGACTCAAGTATGGTAGCAAGGATTAGCAACAATCAATTCAACAAATGCAAGTTGAATAAATATTCAAAGAACTAGTCAATGTTACTGATAGCCTAGAAGGAGCTAGCCAATCAAAGCCTACCAAGAGAAGTGTATGAACGCACACGCAAAGATCAATGTGACTTGATGTAAGCAAAGAAAATTCTCACACCAAGTGCTAGGAGAGATGCTAGCCAACTATCCAAACTTATTTGTAAGGGCACAAGATTGTTCACATGATGTAGAGCACAAAAATAAGAATAACGTGCAATATAAACAACCCTCTAGTTTAAGCAGTATACAACAACTAGTCTCAAAAGATGAACAAGAATTTTTTTTATATGGCTTATATATGCTCGTTTGAAAGGTTTCGACGAGATCTACAACTTTGCTGTTGAGGTGAAGCCCAAATTCCAAAGGCAAGACTGAAACAAAAGGCAAAAACAGAAACCGAAAACTTGCGACGCAAATTCGGGGCTGAAGATGGCTGATTTTGGGGTCCCTGGAGGGTGAACGATGATTTAGGTAGAAAGGATGCGCCTCGTCGTTAGCTTTCCAAGGAGTATAGGGACGTCCAAAACGGACACCGTATGCAAAAGTTATGTCCGTTTTACTGAAGGTGTCTCGGAAACGGAATCGTACTCGGACTGGAAACCGAGTTGGGTTCAATCGTGAAACTACTATATCTTTTGATTCCGTGGGCCAAATGTGCTGAATTTTTTTGTGCAAGCTTGTGGCTATATGTATAAGGACTTCACCAATTTGCACTGGTTTTGACGAAAGTTTGAATGCTTTTCAATTTTTTTGAAAGGTGGACACTCTTCTTTTGTATTTTTTTTTCTACCGCGGCTTTTGTTCTTGCGGTTGCCTCTTTCTCCTTCTACTTTTTTCCAGCCCTAGGGTTTTCCACAAGTCATAAATAACAGGAAAGTGTTCTCTCTCTTTTTTTGTGCAGATTAGAGGAGTTATAACCCACGAATTTTTTGTTTTAGATGCAAAAACTAAGGACCCTAAATGAACGATTAAGCGACGCGAAGAAAGACACGAGAAATAATTTAGACAACGACCAACTAGACAATAACTAGAACTAAAGATCAGCAACTAGACACGACAATGCAACCAAAGATTCAACAAGCAAACTGAAAAAAAAAATTGCGATGGCTCAAAGGGCTCGGTATGGATGATAGATGCGAATTTTTTTAGGCAATTTTCTAGACTCTAGGTATGAAAAACAAATCTACTACTAGAAAACTGAAAACTCTCACCGATGAACTGTAGCTCTGATACCACTTGATGAAGACGTGGTGCCCGATCTTTCGATGAGGTTGATAAATATCGATTTTGGTGGAGGCGACTCTCACGATCCGACTACAACCGTACGACGACGCTTGCGCCTTAGCAATCGTTGAACCAACTCTAAGACGTTATTGACCTGCTGGAAGCACGATCAACCTGACAACGAAGGTCTATTCCTGCATGCAATCGAAGAACACGCAATAATAAGATAAAACGCAATCTGATGTATTGTAAATATTTATGAAATTTCATAAGGTGGGATTCCGAAGGATGTCTTAACAGGTGGTCGTTCGACACAACTGAAGAATAATAGTTTGCACAAGGGCTAAACCTTAACTCAACGAAAATCCGAGAGAACTAGAGGTGTGCGACCTCCTTATATAGGGAAGGGAAAGCCACAAATATAAAAGAAATAGCAAGGTGGGACTAAACCTATGAATTACTGTTCACATGAACAGTACCACACCCTAGGTGGGCCGCCAGCATATGGGCCAAGTTGAGTATGATTATAAAGCCCAATTTGTCCTAAATAGGTGATATAGTATCTTCTTTTAATGATTCTGAAGTCTACAAAAATAATTTAAAGGTGGGGTTGGATCCATTAGAGAGCTGTCGAATAGGCTTTCCAACAAGCCCAAGAACACCCGAATCGAACTCTGTTTGCAAAAGTTATGCCATTTTTACTATGGGCTGTTGGGCTGTCACCGTGCTAGATTGTTTCAGCGATTCCAACCTGTACAAAAGGAATTTGAAGGTGGGGCTGGATCCGTTTGAAAGATGACGAGATAATCTTTCCATCAAGTACTGGTGGACCTCCAACGGACTCCGTTTGTGAATGTTGTGCACGTTTGAAGTCGGTGTTGTCTCTGGAGGCCGAATTGGATTCCAAAATAGGTACAACCCGAACTCTTGCAAATCAACCACTCTCTGTCTTTTATTCCTAAAATAACATCACATCTCTTAGGCAATATCATATAGTTTATGTAATATAAAGGTACTATTAAAAACGAGCTCACCTGATAATCTAAGTGACGCGTACGAGCTCTTATAACCGAAACAACAAGCATAACAAATATGGTTGTATCCATAGGGGTCATGTTCTCATCAGAAGTGGATCTTCTCGATCTTCTTGATTTTTCTTTGGTTTTTTATGTTTTTCTTGCATATCATTATATCATATTGCACTCATATGATTTTTTTAAATGATGTATTGTAATATAAACTTTACCGCTTCTATCTTTTAAAAATTGATGAAGCTTTCTTATTACCCACTTATGTTGCAACATTTTTATCACTGCTCATTGCTATATCTTGCTCATTGACTAGCTAAAATCAATTATCTTCTCTATTCATGTGTAGTTTAGTTTTTGCTTGATGAGCTGAAATTCTAAGACAACTTAAACTAAAAACCGCATCTTGTGTATCTTTTAGCTTGTTGTTCCTCTAGTGATCCTTTTATGACACATGTCATGTCAAAATTTCTTTGCTCGATCTTGAATCTAGATTGAACTTTAGTTGAGCTACTAGTTTTTTCCCGAATCATAAGGAGTAGCTCTTGCTCATAATCTTGTGCAAAAATATTAATCAAGTGCAGCGAGCATTTTGCTCCTCATGTGCGCTTAATTCTGTGTCAAACTATTATCACGAGACTGCTTGTCATTATCTTTGACATAAACTTGGAGATAGTTTGATGATCTAGACGATCTCAGACAACTTGTCATTTGAATTTTGACATGAACCTTAAGATTTGTTAAAGCTTTTGAGGCAGTTGTGGATGACACCAAGTACAGGACATGCCCTACTAAGATAGACATCTAAAACAACTTCAACATGTTCTATCTCAATGTGAAATGACATATTATTTGTAGAAGCATAGTTGTTTGAGGTTTTTGAGCAAAATGATTCACTTTTGAATTTATAGCACTAGAATGATCAATTGTAGTTTCTTGGTCTCACTTAGACTCTTTCACAAGGCCTGACTCAATCTTAGATACATTTAGTTGAACTTGCTAAAAGCGAATCTTTTCATAACTTGTACTTATTTTGATTTCTTCATCTTGTGCTATCTTGCTTAGCTTGGCTGGGGGCACGGTGGTCAAACCGGCCATATGTGCGGTCAGACCGGCCAAAAGTTGAAAATGCGAATTTTGGAAATCGGCAAAAAATCACGTATGGAGGAAGGTGAGAGGATGCGTTTGCACTTGCTCTCATTGGAATTGGAGTTTTGAGCTAAAGCTGGATAGACTTGGAAAATTCCAGAGAGGGTGCGACCGGAGACTATTGGATTTTTTCTAAGTCTCGAGCGGTTTGACCGACCGATAGTTGGTGGTCAGACCAGTGGGCGGTCTGGGCAGCCAGGGGGTGATCAGAATGGCCGGCTGGCGGTTAGACCGACCATGGGCGACGGTGTGACCGGCCAGTCTCTGTTCATGTAGTAATTCATATCTGATTTCTTTTTATCACAGGAGACAGAAAACAAGGGATCCATCGACGTCCCGTCGGAGCCCCCGACAGTAAAGGAGCACAAGGAGGTAACGACAAAGTAAAACATAAAGGGGGAAGAAGTAATTTTACTTATTTTTTTTACAGTAACGTGTTCCATTTTATATTCATTTTTGCAAGTACCAGTAAAGGAGACCGAAACCGTCGCACTGGAGGGGCCTCTGCCAGTAAAGGAGGCAAGGATGCCCCTACTACCGCTAGCAAAGTCAAGGGGACTCAAATGGCTAGCGTTAGCGTGCCAATGGTACATAATGGAGGGCCACTGACAGTAATATGCGTGACATATACGGTAATTTGTTGGACACATGACAGTAAAATAAGAGACACAAGTCTATTTTCCGCAGGACGCCACCGCAAAGCCAAAGCTCTAGAGAAAACTCACTGATCCTAGGCCGACAAAGACGACGAGCACAACGATGACCAAAAAGGGGCACCTGTGGAAAAGACAACTATAGGTAAGAGAGCCCCCCTCCCAGCCCAGAGTGACACCGATGTGTTGGGGAAGAGGCTGACAAAAGCTCCCAACAAGCTGGTGTCACCATTCAAGCCGTACAAAAGGCGTCCAGAAGTGCCCATGGCCACAACCATGGAGGTGAGGGAGCTGATATGCAACGACGAGAGCATCAAAAGGTAGGGATAATATCGCCACATATTTTACCGATACGTGTATGTTTTGTTACTACACTGCTATTTGAGAGTTTACTGGATCGACCAACCTTTTGTTTTATTGAGGTTTCACTTATGTATTTAAGGAGGGTTCCCTTATGTTTACTGTTCACACGCACGACATTCCTACAACAGCCTTGCTCTGCTCAAGTCTAGCGATGGATTCATAGAGGTAACTGGAAAAGACATGGTCGAGTCTTTCAAGGATTGAAAGATTACTGAAGACATGTTCATCTCTCAGTTAATCGAGTGTTTGCACCAAGACAACGCTGACCTAAGGCCACAAAGCAATGGGTACATGGCGTTCCTCCCCATTGAACTATCGGTAAGATGTTTTTGTTGCAAAGCCTCTTTTTTACAATAAATAATCACTCGCATAGCAGTAAACTTACTCGTCACCCTCGGTAAGTTTTACACTAATGTGTTTAATTTGTCGACAGAAACTGCTAAATGTAGAGGAGTACGTAAAACCGAAAGCAAGATAACAACGATGAACATGCCATGAGCATCTCCAAGGAGCACATGGCGTGAGACACCACACGCCAGAAAGTCGTAAGTAATTTACTGTCTATTTGACACGTATCCAGTAAATTATCTTTCATGATCCAATCAATTACATTTTTCATTATAGTAAAGCTAATAACTAATATTTTTTATGGGTTTTTATACTCATTTTGCAGCTCTTTCTCCCAGTTTTACAGTCATCACTGGCCTGTTTACATCTTCAACATAGAGCATAAGCGTGTGGAAGTGCTGGACTCCAACAATTACAAGCAGAAGGGCACAAAAGTAACGAAGCATCAAGACCCAGTGAGGAAGAGGATCACCCCTCACCTGTGCGCAGCCCTACAAGCCGTGACCAATGGGAAATTCTCGATCGTCGTGATTTGGAGGGTGCACAGCATGGCGACGCCGAAGTAGGTCCTGGAGAACGACTATGATTTCTTCGTTGCGAAGTACTTGAAGTTCTGGGATGTGAAAGCTCGACGCTGGCAGCATCGATCAAGCCAGTAAGAATTTCCCACCACCCGCAACACGCAATTTTTTTATAGATGTATAGCATCTCACACGCGGATTTTTTTCTTACCATGTGTATGTAGGAGAAGGGGAACGAGTACAATGCCCAGATAATGTTCTATCTGTTGTTCCATAAGGGCAACATTGTCAAGCCCCTCCCTGAAGCACTGGAGAAGTATATGACGTTTAGCGAACCAAAGTAAATTTTTTGTGTTGATGACTAATATCGAGTAAATACATTTGTAACTGACTGTAATAGGTGTTACATTTTATAGTAAAACTTATGATTACTGAAAAATAACTTTTGCGTTAAAAATAGTAAATACATGTCATCAAACAATAATAGGTGTTACATTTTACAGTAATGTCATTTTTCAAACTTCCAGTAACTACCCAAAAACATAAAGCGCAAACTTGTTACAACAACAACACGACACACCTTTTCAAAGTAATAGCAGGTATCACTTACAGTAAACGATAATATTTTATTGAATCAGTAAAACAATTTATAACATCATTTTTCCGTAATAAAACTAGCATACTAAATTTTATGGTCCTCTCTTCCTCACCGTAATGGTGGTAAAACAGTTTATATAACAACACGCGGTGACGCGCAATCATTTTCACTGATTAATATTTTTACGGCTTTATTCGATGCACGCACGGGTTTTACTACCGATCTCGAGTGGCGGCACGGGGATGCTAGCGCGCATGAGGTTTTTACTACCGTTTTGACGCTCGTGTGAGGTGTTTACTGCCATTTTAGACGCGCTCGAGGGTTTTACTGCCAATCTCGAACGGGAGGCGGGGTGCTCGTGCGCATGATGTTTTTTACTGCCATTTTGACGCGTGCATGTGAGGGTTTACTGCCATTTCGAACGCATGTGAGGGTTTTACTATTGATCTCGAGCGGAAGGCGGGGCGCTAGCTAACCGCGCGTAGCGCGGAGGAAGCGTGGGTTATCAGGTCGCACACATAGCGGCCTAGGTTGCGGCCCACGCGTAGAATATCGCTTTCTTTTATATACCACACGGCCTAGGAAAAATGGTATGATACTCTTGGGAGTACGTACTCTCACTTTTCATATAGCACTTAAATCATATGATGATATCTCTTTATCAATTTGAGCATACTCAACAATGATTATAAGGCACCCTAAAGTGAGTTCCATAATTTTTTCATTAAAGTCCACTTTTTATAGCGAGATCCGTGTATATACTTCCTTTATATATAAAAAAAGGTGTATATAAAAAAGGCCGCCAATGGATTTTTTATAATCAAGTTACATTGGAATATCTTATAATTTGTATTTAAGCATACTGTGTGTGTGTCTATATATATATATATATATATATATATATATATGACGTTCGTTTCGTACTCTTGGTAGTATGTACTTCCACTTCCAATATACAACTTAAACGAACGTATTATACTTATTTTCCACTTTTAGTATACTTAAATACCAATGATAAGGGGACATATCTAGTATTAATGGGTAATTCAGTGCTAAGGTGCTAATACCAATCTTGACCGTTAGATCTGAATTGAACAACCAAGATTAATGCATGTCCACACCTCTAAACCATTTAATCACTTTGCATGCTCCCACCTTCGATGCACCTTTATTAATGCGTCTTCATTAAACACCATGCATGCTCCCACCTCCAACGGTCAAGATCCAGATCCAACGGTCAAGATTGTTATTAGCACCTTAGCACTGAATTACCCATTAGCACTAGATTCGTTCCCAATGATAAGATACTCCAATGTGACTTGATTGAAAATTTTCCATTTGAGCCCTTTATTTTTTTTGTTATATACCATTTGTCATATATAAAACAAGTATATATACAAATTTTGCTATAAAAAGTTGACTTTAATGAAAATTTTTATGTAAATCACTTTAGTGTATCTTATAATTATTATTGGAGTATGTTCAAATAGATAAATTGATATCATAATATGATTTAAATGGTATATAAGAAGTGATAGTACGTGCTCCTAAAGATATCATACCATTTTCCTAAAATTCTTGATCACACAGCGAAATCAAGTTGTCCACATGTATCACAGCGTTGAATAACTTAGGAACAAAATTCATGCACGTTACAATGGAAAAGGGGTTTCTGGAAAGAGGCGAAGTAGAGAAACTGATAACCTGTCGGTCAATTCTCTCTCTATATATAAATCACTTGTCAGTCAATTCTTGATGTAATTTACGGTTTGAATTCTGGTTGTCAATAATGCTACTAACGCTGGGTGGGGGGGTGGGGGGTTGGGTTGGTAATTAGCCAACTCCAGTTCGGTTCGGTCAAGCTCGTTAAGGAATCGAGTTTGGTTTGACTCGTTAAGCAATCGAACAAAAATATTTTTTTTCGGTTTGACTCTCACGAGTTGTTTCGTTTGGCTCGGGAGCGTCAGGTCGGGCGGAAGCCGGACGCGGTGGGGAAGGATGGAGGGCGAACATCTAACGCGTAGGAGGGGGGGGGGGTGGAGTTGGTGGCCTGAACCTAGGGGGGGTAGCGGCAGTGGGTCTGTGCCTCTGTGCGCGGTGGGGAAGGATGGAGGGCGAATGCCTAACGCGTAGGGGGAGGGTGGAGTTGGAGGCCTGAGCCGTGGGGGTAGCGCGTCGTGGGTATGTGCCTCTGTGGATAGGGTTGTGGTGCGGGTAAGGTGGTTGGCTGGCCGCCCACCTGCACCTGCACTTGGAGTGCGGCCGATGGGTTGGGCTGGGCCTGGAGCCGAGCTGGGTTCTAATTTAAATGAGCTACTCGCGAGTTGGCTCGAACTCTGCCCGTTAACTTAAAGAGCAGAAATATTATCTCGGCTCGACTCGATTTGTTTATGATACGAGTTTGAGACGAGTTGGCTTGTGAGTTTCGAACTTTTTTTTACACCCCTGCTACTAACCATTTTGCTAAGTTATCAGCTAATCGCAAACAAAACGTGCATTAAACAACGTTTGCCCGATTAACTAGTAGCTCATCAGTTCACAGTTCACCTCAAATATTTACTCCTACCATTGACGACGCGGCAACTCCAATGGAAGAGGAATTTTAACCGGCCCTCCATAATACATAACCTGGTCGGACAAGGGTCATAACCTAGTCTCTGACCAGTCAAATACTCACAAGGCTTTGAACTGGTATCTGGATCTGAGTCCAGGTATATCCTTTTCTGTGTGACGAATGGAGCATGTGCTATATACTCTATACCACGCGACGCTACGTAACTCTAAGACACTAGACTCATCGACTTATAACACTTTATACATTGTCAATCGACGCAGAGCGTCTCTCAACACGTCTCTCCAAGGGACAACTGCCAACACTTCGTCAACTATATAAGGAGGACCGCGAAAGGAGGAGACACGAAAGGAGAGACCGAAGGAGAGATCGATTGGAATCACTCTCAGAAGACAACCAGTCGATTAGATTGCAAAGTCATAGCAAGAATTGCCCTCCAGTGTTAGGAGAATTAGCCTTTGGTCTAGATTACAGACACATCTTGTAATAGCCAGTTCATATCAATAAAGAGCAGCCCCATTCCTTGCCAGGAGATACATGCTATTTTTTCCTTTGTCTTTTTATATATTTGTAACTTCAGTGATTTGATCGTCGACAAAACCCTAAGTGTATGTGTTGCCTTAGGTAGTGGATTGTGTATCCACTTGAGCGTTAACACTTGATTAGTTTAAGTGAAAGTTGAGATTTGTTTCTCTTGGTGTTTGCCGACACCTAAACGGCATGGAGGCGTCGTGACTGGTGATCTTCTCAAGAAGCTTGTGAGAAGACCCGGTGTGGTTGTGAATGGTTTGATGCACACCATCTCCGGAGTGGAGGAAGAGCAACCCTAGTGGAGCGAGGTGTTGGTTCGGGTTAGAACCGGTCCAAGTGGTTGGACTTACCTCGGATGTGTTGGCTTAATTAGTGGAACCGGTACATCGCGGTTAGGCTTACCTCAACGTGGATTAGGGAGACCGACAAGTCTTCGAACACCACGGTAAAACATAATTGTGTCATCTTGATTTGTCTTGTGTTTTACTTTGAGCAATTTACATTCTTACTTTAATTGCTTATATATCTTTGTATGATTGCTCTCATTCAATTGTATTCATATTTTTGAGAAATGCTAACGAAATCAAGTTAAAACCAGAAAAGCACAGGTTGATCAATTTTCTTGGTCTTCATTAAAGGTTGTTCAAACCATATAAGGTCGCTTGAGTACTTATTTGAAAAATTGACATTATTCTCCTTCAAAAGTCATATTGAAAAATTTCTGTGGAGGTTTGGTATTAATATGCAAGTACAATCATGAATTTCACCTTAATGTTAAAAATGAAAAAAAACCCCACTATGTTTCACAATATATATTTCTAAGCAAATGTTCTACCAATGCCTGGTGGTTGCATTTGATGCATTGTTGTGGATGTTCACATGGCACAAAGAAGAAAGTAGTGGAGTAACCTCCGTCTAGCTCTCTCCTGGGTGCCAAAATACTAAGAGGATTTTTTTTATTACAGAAAATGTTGTTGAAGTTAACTATAGTTTTGTATTGCTTATTCCTTTTTAAAAAATCCGATTCATATCATCAAATGGGTACATGCTTCATTCAGTTGTAGTGAAAGCTAGATACTTTATTATGCTTGTTGTTAACATTGCAATATTTCTTTGGATATTCTTTTGCTCCACAGCTTGAATAACTTTATCACTATTGTATAGGAGATAAAGCTGTATTTTTCACTGGTCTCATCATTGTTTTTGTGGTTGCATTGGATATGACGAGCGTTAAATTGTTCCTATGTTGTCTACAATGAAGCAAACATAAATGTGTCTATATACATGTTTGTTCCTTCCGATTTAACTTAAGCAAGCAAAAACACTAATGCCAAATGTAGACATTGTTGTGCATGCTTGCATCTTTTTTATGCTTTGCATTTCATTTGGTGAATAGAATTGAAATATCTACCCATGTGACCTTCTATTTGATAAATTAATATGGACCAAATTGTTAAGTATATGATTCTTGCCTTTTTCACAGGGTGCTAAACCAGATGCATGGAAGGAGAAGTTCTCTTCAAACGCATTTGCTCGTAAGGTATAATTGTTTGGGCCTCAAAATATAGTCATATGAAGTCTCTTATGCACATTACTTATCTAACACACAAAATGACCAATCATATCACTATTTTGATGTTTGTCTCCAAATACTTTCTTGTTGTGCCAAGTCATTTTTTTGTTGTTGTTTATGTTGTAGCTTCTAGCTTCCCCTATTGTGGTAGAGGCTCTTCACTTTAGTATGATGAGAGGGATCGCAATTCAGCATTCAACTGGCTGGAGAGATGGACCATAAGTTGTGTCTGGAAGACCATATCTCAACCAAAGAGAGGTTCTGTTACTGATGCCAAACCACATACAAGGAAGGCCAGTTATGCGATGGAAACAGAGTCAGTGAAATTAAAGCGCAACACCAGGAAGAGTTCTGCCATATAGTTATGTTGAAGTGGTGTTTGAACTGCTATAGTTGTCTAAATAATTGAATAGGTCAAAATTGATATTGAGAATTTATTTATTTATAAATTATGGTTTTAATTGGCCATCTGATAGTCTGATCAAAACTGAGAACTAAACAGTTTAAGAGTAATTCATCAATTCTGTGCTTGTAACATTTGGATATGTTTTCTCGTAAGATCTTTGTATTTCTAGGTGTTATGTTGTTCAAATGTGCTCTATACCTACCAAAACTGGCTATAATGCTCAGAAATTACATGTGTGTTAAGCACATTGTTCAAAAATAATTGATACTAAGTATGAGTTTCTTTTGCAACACACGAGTACATGACTAGTGGAACTAAAAGGTGCTATTTGCATGTCTCAAAAAAATAGGTCCTATTTGCATTTTCACATGGGCCGTCCGCTGGGCCGAAAGTTACAACCAAACCAGGCGAAAACTGTCAAAAGAAGCACATACGAATTACGAGTCGAGAGTGGACAGCGACAGGTCGAGGCTGATCCGGCTCCCCGACGACGACGTCGTCGACGAGAGCAGGCTGCCCTCGCCGCCGCTACCAGCCGGGTCCAACGCCAATGCCAACGACAGCGAGAGTGAGCAGCCGTCGTGTTCGCCATCCAGTGACGACTGCTCCGCGCTTCCAACGGCGTTGCTCGCCGGTTCGAGCCTGCGCGGGAGGCGTGCGTCTGCGCGGCCACCGTCGGTGCGGCTCTCCGTGGGCGCGACGCGGTGGGTGGGAACCGTGCCGACCTGCATGGCATAGGTTCATTATTCTTCGTTATATAGCGTTTGTGGTAATGTACCACCACTAATACTAAAGCAGCAATTAAACGTACTAGTAAAGTACACTAATAGCATATGAAGTATCTGATTATAACCACATAAAAGCTTACTGTAAGTTTGAAATTGTTATTTTACTATACGAAAGGCAAAGGTCGGCCCGCCTATCCAGACGGTCCTTTCAAACTTTTGCCTTTTTGGTGTTGATTGGAGGGAAGGAAGAAGACGATATATATGCACCCTACTGACCGCTCTCTGTCTCTCTCTCGCTGCGTATGTGTGAGATGGAGCATGCAGTGCATTAGCTAGCCATGCAAGAACAAAAAAACACCACTATAGAAAGGGTATAAATCCATCCATAGGCCAGTGCGTGTGTGACGTATAAATCCATCCATAGGCCACATACTCTGATATTGCTACACAGAGTACTATGACATTGAATAGCGATGTCGAATTGGAAAGCATGGGATCGCCTACATAAATAATACTACAGCATCGGCGTTATTCATGAACACTATAGCGTCATTGTAACGATTGAGTTCACATCTACCGAATATCATGATACTGTGCTCCTCAGCCTTACCACCGAGGATGCCAGTAAGGGAGGGACTGGACAGACTGAGACGATCCATCCATTCTCATCCACACGCACAAAAGCACGCTTTGTCCCTCTGATCAGTGATATCCATAGATAGCCGAGACTAAGATACAGTAGCAGTAGTAGTAGTAAGCGGAGAGAGTAGCAGTAGTATGTACTGTACCTCAACAGGGTTGGCGTCGCAGCAGGCAGGAGGAGGCCCCGAAGTGACCACGAAGCCCAAGAATTTGAGCTTGGAGGCGGCGTGTTCGCCATCACCGCCTGCAGGCGGCCACGGCTCTCGCTGCTGCTGCTGCTTTATTCCCCCCGCGCGGGGCTCCACCACATGAGCTGCCATGGCCGCTTGCATCTGCATCTGCATATGCACATAGTAGCCACCTGCCGCTGCGAGGCTGCAGTAGAGGCTCGACGACCTGTCCCTCTCACATATTCCTTGGCCTCTGAGCAGGCTTTTGGGGCTCGCGCCCGCCTCCTCCCCTTCGCGTCCCGTCTCCATCTCAGACTCAGATACTACTCCCCTGTTATTTGGGTGCAATGGAAAATGTTAAAGATAAAGAACAAATTACATGACACAGGTGGTAACATAGAGAAAATGGGAAACCGGTATTCAATAAACTGGTCTTTATATTTTGGACAGAAATCATACTTTTATTTGCATTGGGATGCATTTCTTTTGGTCTGAGAAATCATAAACCACACAATGATATATATGCGCGCTAGAGAACTACTACTAATTAAGCACGCAAATTGCGCAATGATATGCATATTGACGAGTTTATTTTTTAGGAACAAATTGACGTGCTAAATAATATGAAATGGGTTATGGGTCCCACAAGAATAAATACTTTAATTCCAAATACAAGTCGTTTTGAACATCTCTAATGCGACCAATTTTATAGCATTAATCTTGGTAATTCTTTATATATATTGATGATCAAAATAAATAAAAAATGTTTGGTCTAAAATGACTTGGAATCGGAGGTAGAATATCTGCACGAGCTTTCCCAATATAATGGAACAAGATGTTCTTACTCGACAAACATTCTACAAGATCCCCCACCTTCATATTAAAAAGTACAAATACTCACATTTTCTAATACAACTACTCATTTCGCAGTTATAGCCATGCAAGCATCATGTCACCGAGGCAGTACGTATCTTTGTTGTGAAAAAGGTTCACAGCGTGTACTCGTATTTTAAGAGTTTGCAGGTGCATCCTGGAATATTTGATGGGATGCTTCAACATGCAAAAGTGAACGCAAAAGGAGGGCAGGGCTAAACTGTTTTCATTATTCATGATGTGACTGGTAAGCTTATGGATTGGCAGATCATAAACAGATTGAAATTAAGTGAGTTAAATAAAAGGCAGTGACCTTTTCAGTGTGGGGTGAAGCGGCAGTGGCTCCTTTCTAGGCTTTGGGGAGTGGCTGCTGCAGCAGTGGACATCACACTCATGATCACACTGATGCTGCATATCAGTGCAAACTTCCATGCCTCCTCCTCCTCCATATGTGTGCTCCTTATCGACTTGCATCCCTGATCACAAGATTGGCAAAAGAAGAATGGTTTTAGCCTTTTTTCCTTTCTCCCTCCTCTCTTTCGTAGAGTGGAGTAGCTAGCTGCATGCATGTGTGAAGGATAAAGAATCACTATCTAGCTACCCCACTGGAAGTTGCATAAAGCAAACACAAAAAATTGATAGTTTGTTGAGAAGTGTGCCATCCATGCACACATGAATGTGAATGATATACACATGGAGTTTGCACTCTGCCTTTCATGACTAGTAACATCGTCAAGAAAAAGAAAACAACTTTCCCTTCACTATTAGTTTTGGCTAATTAGAACTGTGATTAGCTAGAGCACAACATTTTCACGGATTTGGTAGCGAGGATGGTAGATTTTAGCTGTTTTTGGAGGTTCCACAGTTCAAGAGCCAACAAGCTACACAGGGAAAATGGTATGCTTACTTTTATTTCTAACGTCTATGGGATAATAATAAAAAAGAACTGTGCCTGAATCACTTAGGGCAGTAAACCAGGAGAAAACCTGTAGTAGCACATTGCAAAACAAAAAGGAAATCTCTATGTGGCTGTCTAGATATACACAACAACATACCTGGCATTCCAAGATCATTCCTCATGTTCCTGTACATCTGCTTCAGATAGCATACGATAACATTAATCAGTTAGTATATATGCGAACTTAATCAACAGGAAATTGGAGTAGTAACCGCGAAGAACACATGTACAGTGACGAGAGAGATGTAAGGCTAATGAACTAAACCTGCAGATGGCTTTTGACATGAGATATGGTGAGTCCTCCCACTCCCATAAGCTGCAGAACTCGCTTCGGCGTAGCCTCTACACATCACACACGCATACAGACATCAGAATGGCTCGCGAAAAGCAGTGGTGCAGATCAGTGCAAGAATGGAAGGCATGAATGCACATACTGTCCTGGCCTCCGAGCTTGTGAATGGCGTGGACAAAGCAGTGGTGCAGATCAGGCGTCCATCTCAGGCGCGGCACCTTGGATCTATTGTACTGCCTCACGCCTCCATTCCTCTCTCTGCCCACCATCGTTCTCACCATGGTCATCTCAGCTTCAACGACACCAAAAACAACCAGCAATAACCTGCAGCTAGCTATGAAGTATGTATGAATCCAAGTAGCAAAACCCAGCAAAAGTTGCAGCTACGCATAGCCAAACAACTTCACAGTTCACACGTATACATGGGCTTATATAACACTGCAACTTAACACCTTATAGGTAGCCACTAAGGAGAGGAGAGAGGGGAGGAAGGAGATGAGCAGTGAGATGGAAGTGTTTAATTTTGCTGTGTAGGAGCGCAGGCGCAGGCGCAGGAGGGGAAGGGAGAGAGAACAGGAAGAGACAAAAGGTTGGAGACAAAGGAGGTGTTCAGATGCGGTCAGGGCATATGCCTGCGCTGCCGTAGGAGGGATAATTATGAGATGGGAGCAGAGCTGTTGACCCGAGCGGGATGAAGACAGCGGGAAGCAAAGCGCATGCCAAGTTTTCCACCAGTATTGCCACTGACATGCACCTGGCTTGTCCTCCTCCCCCCTCTGCAGCTTGCTGCTACCTGTAGACATGAGCAACTTGAATTCATTTCAATTCGTTGCACCTGTTCTAATTTCAGGCAGCTAAGCCTTTAATAATGTATTTGTTCCTTCTTAATTTCGAGCTCACTTCAAAAAACGAACTTGTTTAATTAGCTCTTAATTTTATCAGTAACTGAAACTGGGCCATGTACACTAGCAGCTAGTGTGAATATGCAAACGGCTTGCTAAAAATATCAAAAGTAGAGCCAGCTAGCATATATAAATAGGAAAGCATATGTCCAATCGAAACAACCAAGAAAAGCTCAATCTTGTCACCGGCCATCCCATGTGTGTACGAGATATGAGTTATGCGTGAGTTGAGGTGGTTGGGTTGCATAATTTTGCATTGCATGGCTGTGTCCTAGCAGCTAGCTCCCTGGAAGCACTACTCACTGCAGAATTTTGCAGACCCGGCCTAGCTACTGAATTAAAGGTGGTTCTAGTTAGGAGCCTGTGCTGTGTGTGGCTTCAAGGATTTGGGCTTTGAATTTGGATTGGAAATCCGTTTAAAAAATAATAATGGATTGGAAAGAATCAAACCAATGCAAGAAAAAGCTAATCATGGATTTTCTTTTTTCGTCTCGGGAAAACCAAAAGGCCAGCTGCTATCACATAAAGCTAGTAGTAATTTTATCGAAAGGAATATATATATATATATATATATATATATATATATATATATATATATATATAGGCACATGCATGATAGTAATATTTATCAACTAGCTCTCAACTATCAACAACAACATGATGGAGATCAGGTAGTATCAGTATCACTCAAGGATGCAATTAACTAGCAACGCCTGCATGCATTGATATACTACTCTATTCTTATTTCTTTCAGAGTTCTGACGGGATCTCTCGTACGATACCACTTAAAGCGAACTTAATAATCACACAGATATCAGAACGGCAGGCGGTGCATGCATGCGGATCCGAAGGGATGGACGGATCGGTCGGTCGGTCGAGCTCGATCGCTCGAAAAGTTTCAAAGGGAATTTATCGACGATGAATCAAACATGCAGTCGACAAGGAACAATTAAAAAGAGGAACCGTGGAAGCATATAAACTTTTTAAAATCTTTGAAGGGCCCCATGCACGCACGACACACAATAGCAAGAGCAGCTGATCGATCCGACAGATAGATAGATAGATACCGATCGATCTAGCCATCCCAGAGATTGAGAAAGAGAGAGAGCATTGGCATGGCTCGCCTCATACATATGTTCCAAACGCGCATACACACGCAGAGAGAGAGAGAGAGAGAGAGAGAGAGAGAGAGAGAGAGTACAATGTACAATGTACAATAGGAAGAGAACAGGAGGCAGCTGAGCTGATGGAGCTGAAGTGCCCAGCGCCACCATCATTGCATGCAGGGCAAACCAAGCGGATCATACGGCTCATCATGCCCTTCCAACCTAGGGCCCCTGATCGTTTATGGCATGCATGCCGAATGCCATCGATCAGTACGCATTGTATCTTGTCAACTCTCTACAGCTGCAATGCATAGTAATACCAGCAAAAGCTAACTATGCATGTTATAGTTCTTGGCTAGCTAGCTAGACGTTCCATGCTTCCTACCTAGGCAGCTAGGCAGCAAGGCTAGCTATATATGTACGTACGTTCCGAATCTAGCATGCGTGCATGCAAAGTAGAAGTGCAAACAAAATTAACAATCGTGTGTACATATGTGCATGAATGGGTTACATGTTGAGCAACTGAGCATACTACTACTCCTTGCTAGCTTAGCTAGCTAGCTAGTATATGCGTGCGTGCGTGCGTGTATGTGCTGTGTATGTAGAGAATCTGAGATAGATTGGGGGAAGAAGCAAGCGGTGGGGCTGCTGCTGGGAGGTGTTGCAAATAGAGCTGGGATTGACCGGCGCATGCCATGGATGAGCTCTCTCTCTCTCTCTCTCTCTCTCTCTCTCTGTGCTGGACCAGCTCGATCGGCATGGCTATTAACGATGCCCCATCTTGGCTCTTGACAAACATCGATGGGGAAGACGCTGGGCGCTGTAGCAGTCCGTGACAAGCAGCATCACAATGCAAGGCTGGTCACAGTACGCGCGTACGTATATATATTGGTAGCTAGCTAGCTAGCATGCACGCACGCACGCACGCACGGGTACACGCGCCGATGCGCGTATGGTAGTCCGATATGCACGGGTACTGTCTATTTGTCGCCCGACTTGATAATCTTGTTATGTAACCAAGTGGTGGTTTTTTTTTACCATTGGATGCCCCCAAATACCACATGCAAACCCGTCAGCGCGCAACCCCTCCGGCTCGTTGGACCTCCCGTGCCGTGCCTTCCAGTGCTGGAGGCAAACCGTTTCCCTCCTCGACTTGCTTTGCGACGAAGCCAAAGTGACATACAGCGGCCGGTCTACAAGGAGTTGCTCCTCACTAGGTTTTCAACGCCGAACCCTATGTCACCTCTTCCGTGTCGCCTCATTGTTTCACAAGATGATTCAGTCAGGTCAAACCAATTCGCCACATTAAAGAGTTTGGTTCCAACCACCTTGTCACGCTAAGTTTCAAGGCCACCTCGCCACGTCATCAGAAATCGCATGAAAACAGATGATACGGCGGTAGGTCAGAAAGTGTTACCGAAAGCAAAGTTGTAGGGAAAAATCAAACTTGAACTTACTTTCAGGTGTGCGTGTGGGTGTTTTGCAAATTGGCCGTTAAGAAATGGCCACAATTAGCCTAAGAAATTGAGGAACAGAGAGGGAGGGAGGGAGGGAGAGAGAGCGCGCTTGGAGGGAGGAGGAGATGGGATGAGATGCGGAATAGTGGCAAAGCGGCGCCAGAACAGTGGGGGAGCATCATTGCATGGTGGGCGGGGGCAGAGGGGATATTTAACACTCCAATTTGTTTCCTGGCTCTTCCCCCACGATCATGATTCTGTCTCCCCCAACTTTCGTCGCACACGGTGGGCCGGCCGGCTAACCTGTAGCCGCTGCTGCTGGCCTGGCTACGTCGCTAGCTAAAGCCTGAGCCCTTGGAATGGAATATAGTATGTGCGTGCGTGTTTTCTCCGTGCCATCATCATTCCCCTGCCCCTGCCCCTGCCCAGCTGCCCTGCCCTAGCTCCCTACAATGCTAGCTAGCTACATGACTCTACGCATATCAATCGCTGCCTGCCTCTGCCTCTGCCTCCTAGCTGCACATGTCTCTCTCACCAGCCGGAACAAGGGCTCGCTCCATCCGTGTATTCATGCTATTGCCATTGCCATTGCCATTGTACCTGTGCTCTGCTCTGCATGCCCCAACCACCGCCTCGCTGCCGTCGCTAAGGCTTTCATCGGCGCTGCTCACTGCCGCGGATGCGTGGGCGGCATGGAACGCACGCACGTGAACTCTGCAAAACGAGCATAGTAGTCGTGCAAGGTAATCGGGCCTAGGGGCAGAAACGGATGCTCACCAAAGGAGAATCCAACGTCCCCATCACCAGGGAGGGAGGGAGGGAGGGAGACGGGGGCTGAATTTAACCATGCATAAACCTTGAGAGATCATTTGCAGTTCTGACTCCACATGAGAAGCAGGTTGACGAATTTTCTGGATGTTGTAAGCATCTAGGTGCCAAGAGCATCTAAGAATAGTAGAGTAGCTCATCCTGTCTGTTTGGGCTCCTTCAGAGCCACAAGTCAGGGTGCTCTCCCTTTTTTAGAGCCACAAGTCAACAGATACCCTTGCGTAAGTGTTTTGTGCGTTTTTTGTTGGTGATCCAAGTTAACAAAATGATTTGGTCATAATCTACAACCGAACACGGACATAACAAAAAGTCTGGACATCAAAGATCGTTTGGATCGCAACCTCGATACAGATGTGACACTCAGCCAAGACTCGTTACGAAAAATTAGTCAGATCACGAAATGTGGCCAAAGCGGTGAAACACCGCCGATATTTAGCAGGCCAACTTGAGGTCACCAACCACACATAACCTTAAGCCTAGAGCATGGCCATAGCTGGATCAACAGGTCAATGAACATAACAACAAATAACGACTACAAGAGCACACAAAAATCTGCACCAACACCACGGCTCAGACGAACCCTTATCCTCAACCAACAGAAATGTCAGCAGAGTTTTGTAGCTTAAGGGGGTGTTTGGATTAGGGGTATTTGAGTGGAAAGTTTTAGGATCTAGTTCAAATTTGAACTAAATCCCAAACCCTCCCAACGAATTACCCCTCATCCAAACAGGGCACGGATATGTCATAACTGGATTCTACTGCATAAAAAGTAGGTCTACATATGTGCAGGGTCTCGCATTCAAAACTTCAAGGTGTCATTTCAGTCATCGAGTATAGACAGCTAGTTTCTTATTCCATCAAATTGAAACTTGAAGATGCTCACCAAAGGAGAAAAAGACGGAGGGGAAGAAGACAACAGTTAACTTTATGCCAAATTCAGAGTGTTTTGTTCATAGAACTAACATTCATGATCCTTGCAAAATGCCCGTCGTGCTGTAGTAACCAGCCCTGTGCAGCCAAAAGGAATCCAACTGGTCAATATAGCTGAATGATAAACATGTGCTACAGAAAAAGTAAAATCAAGTTGAGCTTCCAGACAGAAAGTGTCATCACAGAAGGAATAAAACAGAACCAAATTGTACCAGAGGAAACAGAATAAAACATCATCTCATTTTCTGACCCTGCTTGAGGCCAAAACAAAGAATGCAGAGTAAAAACCATGTGAGCCTCATGCCAATCGAATAGCGAAGAATTTGCTGTCCCCAAACTCAACCACCTGACACATGCCAATGGGAGAGCCGTCAAAGGTCGTGGTGATGGATTCACATGGGAGACAAATCTCCAAAAGGGTCCTTATCATCAAAGTTGTAAAGACTATATAGTTGCAGCATCTTAGTTATGATAAAATTCTGTGGCTACACAAGTTGTAGCTCACAAACAAGGGCTGAGCTCCACTTTGAAACAACTAAAAATCAATTTTTTCCGCAAAACTAAACTGTAGAGACTGACCCAATATGCCAGAAATGAACAGCCTAAAGGTACAAAACGATATCACCACTCAATGGACAGCGTTGAGAAGCTTGCAAATGCCAAAAAGGTTCACGTCACAATGTCATAATGCATAACTCTGAAGAAAAAGTAACCCATACACAATAAGTGCAGGGAATCCTTCGCGGTTACTATTAACAGAACAAATGAACCTTGACCAGCCAAAAGAGACTAGTTGTACTTCTGGCATTATTGTGTGTCCTTTGTTTCTTGTTGTCACAGGCTGCAATCAGAATTATCAGACAAGACTGCAGAACAGCTAAAAAGACATGATTTACAGTGGACAGTTTGTGGCCATATGGCCAGATCAGATCCAAAGGATTCCTTAAATATCACATCCAATATATTTTAAAATGTATCATGGATGAGCAAAGGACTTAGCTGATGCACATGGAAGGTAGAACTGAAGACTGACAGGACTCGTAGTTCACATATTTACAATCTTTCTGTCCTAGATCTTGTGATGGTTGCTTACAAAAATAAGACTGGTTACTCATGTTAGGTTGAATGAACTTCTATACCAAAGCAAGCAATTCAACATGAAAGCAAATAAACATAACTAATAACTAATTATATGTCGCAAGCCCACAGTACGATATCATCATTCTCCAGGATTTGTTCATTTCCCAGACTGTACTATAAATGCCAATGATTAGCCACACCGCTCATGTTTTTGTTAACAAGTTCTAGTGGCGGCCAATGGCCATGTGGTATTTAAGTTTTGGTGGTTAACTTTTTCAGTACAAAAGACCTATAAATTGGATACGATGCCATATTTGCACAAAGGATACCAAATCTAGAGTTGAGGAGCAATTTTTTCAATCTCCATTGAAAGGCCACTAATTCCAACGCCACCCAGAAGGAGGTTTACCGTTTACAACTAGAGGAAAACTGTCAGTTGCCAAGGAAATGCTAACAGGGCCTCCACTCAATAAATGAAAACAGAAACAGGGAAAGGATGTAGCACACAGCAAATGGATACACATAACTCATTGTATGGACATGATATGTTCAAGGATGGGACTTTATTGGGCATGTTGAGGCTAACAGTAAAATTTAGCATTGTGCGGTTTGTTCAGTTTCAATAGCTAGGTTGCATTTAGGGAAAAAAGATCTACCATTCGTATCAAATCCAGAGGTTAATTGCAGACCAACTTCTAAGCAGAGGAGGGTACAGAAAGTAATGTAAAAGGACAACAAAGGATTGGCTGTTTTGAATTCTTGGCTGTTTTGAATTCATGTAAAGATAGTTGACAAATAACAGATAAAATTTAATGTAGAAGTAGTTACCAAAAAATAATTTGATGCAAGATTGAATAGAATGCCTCGCCGCTCATGCTTTTCTCTCTTCAATCCCACTACTTAAAGCAAATATAATTGAAAGTGTGTGAGAATGGCCTGGATGTAACCAGAAAAAAAATAGACACAACTACCAATTTCTACAGAAAGATGCACCTTAACCTATTCACTGAACTAGCTCAATTAACATTTAACAGCTATATTATGATTTATGAACTCAAAACAACCAAGCGAACTTGAGTTATATTTCATGCAGACAGATGCTCTTAACCTGATTAAACGGAAACAACAGAGGACTCACACTAGAAAACGTGACACATTGCTCAGCCACCAGCAAACACAGTACTGAGATCAGACGCTACAAGATACAGGCAGCTAAATCAGGCAAAGAACAAGGCCAAAGCAATCCTACAAAGTTTAATAGAAACCGAGAGGAAAATCTTATAAGTTAATTTAAATGGGCTTCTGAAACAACCTCCACCTTTCGAAGACATGAACTCACAGGGGTTGTAGACGCCAACCCTAGAACCAACGTCAAGTTTAAAGTTCATCAATGAAGCTAAGAATTAGTTTTATTTCCTAATGTCACACATACCACAGAACTGCTCCCGAGCCCCTAGTTAATGCTAGAGTATATAGCACTACAGTAAAAAAGGTATGAAAAAAAAAGCTCCAAGCTCAAAATGCTCATCTGGGTTATTCTCACCACTACAAAAAGAACATATGTTGAATCTACTCAGGTGCAGTCACTATTGAGGAATATATAATTGCCATTTGCCACATACAAAGCAAATGATAATCTCGAATCTTTTTTCGATGGGATATGACAGCACTGTATTTTACAAACAAAACTTGGGCTAATTCCTCTGAATTCAATATCTTTTGCAGTGATCTGGTAGCATGACCCTAGACAACCTTCTGCCTCCTAGGTTCACATGGCATATTTACCCTACAAATTTTAATCAAAGAAGAGCTTATGCTTTCAAAACAAACTCTATACAAGCCAAAGTTAGTCAATAATAAACTAATGTTCCAAGAACAGATAGAGAAGTCAAAAACTGCTTAGAGCGATCTCAAATCTAAATGATCCATTGATACCATCATACCATGAAAACATTTATTAAAACGAATTCCAGATCATGACTTAGTTGATAAGCTCTACAAAATGCCCAAAGGCCAAGGCCAAACAGCAGGAATCCACATTAAGCTTCTCACCTATCTAAATTCTTTGCTGCGTACTTCAGCACCACTCTAAGCACCAACTCTTCACAAATCACAACTCAAAATGTACACACCTCAGGAATAACAAGAGAAATGGTTGGAGCTGCCGTGAAGAGCAAGGAGATGACATCAAAACTGATCCCAGATCACTGTATACATTGGTTTACTGATCTAGGCTACTAACGTGCATCACGCTCCCATGAATTAGTGTCAAGCTAATGCAATATCTTCCCAATCAGCTTTACAAGTCATAACCTACTACCAAAACCCTAGCAGCTAGAAAATCATTGAACCGCATAGTATCAGAACTACAAGTGATCTAATACCCTCGCAAAAACGGCCGAATTGGCCACTCCATGTGGCAGCCTCCCCCCGTCAAAATGGCGCATGACTCGCCATTCGCGCAAATCGATTTCCGAACGGCAAATTTTGCGTTCACATCCTAATCACGAACTCAAATCACAACAAAAGTGCTAAATCTAGATTCTAGAACAAAGCAAAAATGCCGAGACGGAGTAAGAGATCACCTAAATCAACCAGATCGGATCGGACCGAATCAGGCGAGCTTGGCGGAGGAAGGGATGAGGGGGACGCCAATGGTGGCGCCGCCCTTGGCCTTGGCCTCCTGCGCCTCGCGGATCTTCTGCATCTGGAGCATACGCTCCATGACGAGCTCGTACTGGCACTTCTCGTAGGCGTGGCGCTCGGGCTCGCACTTCCAGGGGAGGTAGAACTCGGAGACGCGGCACTTGTTGAGGGGGATGAGGAGGTGGGCGCACTGATCGCGGTAGGGCAGCGGCAGCCGTGCCTCCGCCATCTCCGCCTGAGTCGCAATCTGGGGCTTTGAGGAGCCCAGCTGCACGCCGGCCGCCGCCGCCGCCGTCTCCATCTCTCGCTCTTTCTCTCCCTCAGGCGAGGTTGTCGATGGGCGGTGCGGGTTTGGTGCGGTCTGTGGTTGCGAGAGTGGTGGACTGGTGCGATCGGTTTGGACTTTGGGGTTGAATTTTTAAAATATATATTTTTTAAAAAAATTATAAAAACAAATAATCAACCTAAAAAATAACAAAAAAAATGGTCATGCGGCTGGTTGAACTGACGACAGGAGCGGTATCCCTTCTGTCGCTAGTTCAACTTCCTGGCGACAAGGACTCTTTCCTTATAAAAACTCGATAAAATTCTAAAATTTGGCACTATACTCATTTGTATTCAGAAAAAAGAGGAGGGAAGGGAGCGTAGTAGAGGGGAGAGATAAGCTAGCGAAGTGTTATCCGTCTGGTTGCCCACCTGTGAGGTAATTTTTTAAACCAAATGGATTACATAGTTTTGGATGTACGGTTGCGTAGTGCAGTATGTCATACATAATTTTTTTCGGTGGATAGTCTTGTTTTATATATGTAGTTAATCGTGAAAATGTTCTTCATGGTGCAGTACTTCAATTATGTCGGACGTCACCAATTTCAAAATTTAGTACGGTCTAGGGACTATTCTAGAGGGTCCTGAGGGGATTGATCTGCGTTATTTCCAATCGGCGATCGTGCCCCTGCCAAGAGCATAGGGACGTACATGGGGCGCTGTGATGCGGTGGTTATTTCACACATTTCAAGTGGACCATGATGTGTATGATCTGAGATTGAGTTGCCTTACCCCTGAGCAACACAGACACATAATTGGAGTTAGTGCAATTGAAGGGAACAAAATTATGGTAGTCATATCTACACATGGTAAGGGAGGGAGGGTGGGATTTGGTCCTTCTGGCTCAGACATATGCCAAGCTCATTCTTGAGTCCGCGGCTGAACAAGAAGGGAGTGGTGATGCTGAAGAAGAAGTCGGTGACTCCAGCCACAGCATAGCGCACACAGTGCCCGAAGTGGGACACCTACTAGAAGTGCTCTATAGTGGTCACGCACATATGCGTCATCACTGAGTCAATGCAATCCCGTAGGAACCTGTTATCAGTCTTCATTGCCAACCTTATGTACAATGAGATCGTGGGTAATCTTGATTTTGAGTCACGATCCATCATTCGTGCGATTGAGGCAAAGTTCCAATACACAATCAGCTATGCCAAGGCTTGGAGGGCAAAACAGAAGGCAATGGAGTCAATATTCGGTACGTTCGAGGATTCCTACAACAACCTCCCTGGACTACTCCGAGTCATACAAGACAGGAATCCCGGCACTTATGTCGACATTCAAGACGCCACACATCCGAAGTGGACCGATAAGAGGGTACTGCAGCGAGCATTCTTCACCTTTGGTCATGCATTAATGCATTCTGGCACTGCCATCCAATCTTCTACGTAGATGGCACATTCCTGACTGGAAAGTACAAGTGCCAGATACTGACCGCAATAGCGATGGACGACAACAATCAAGTTCTTCTCGTGGTATTCACTTTCGTTGAAAGCGAGAACACGAATAACTGGTTGTGGTTCCTGAAGAATGTGAGGATTTTTGTTGTACAGGGCCATCCAAACATATGCATCATTCATGATCGATATGCCGGCCTGCTCAGTGCAATAACTCAGCTACAACAAGGAGATAATGAACCACTTGCATAGACGGATCTGTAAAGTATGTGGTGCATGCGGCACTTGGGGGCAAACTTCTACAAGTTGTTCCGCAACAAGGACCTGATGAACCTGTTCAAGCGGTTGTGCAACTAGAACCAGCAGCGGAAGTTCGAAATACTTTGGAAGATTCTATATAAGCGGACCCAAACGCACAGAAGGGAGGCAGCGAAAAGGGCCGCCCAAGCGCTGACCAGACCCCCGAAGCATTGCCACGGCTACCCACAGATGGTCCCAGTCTGATGAGGAGGACAGAGGCGCAGGTGAAATGCTTCTCGAACTGGATTGAGCACGATCCTAAGGAGAAGTGATCGCTGCTGCATGACAGGGGTGGTGCCCGATATGGTGTCATGACAACCAATCTAGCTGAGGTTTACAATTGGGTCATGCACGACACAAGGTGCCTTCCTTTGGTTGGTATTGTGGAGGTAATTCTCTGTGGTATGATAAACTAATTCGTTGACATAAGTAATAATGTGTCGCTCGCCATGGCAAATGATAGAGTATTCTACTCTGCCATGATCACTAAGTACACGGAGGAGAAGAGCAAGAAGGGTGAGATGCATTGTGCATTCAAGATGGACACAAGGGAGCTTCGCTTCGAGGTAATGTGCAGGGATAAAGGACGTTGTGGGACGAACCGCGAGAGGATTATGCACGAGTGCACACTACGCCACTCTAGTTGCGTATGCACTTGCAACAAGCCCCTTCTTTTGCATAGGACCTGCTCCCATGTCATGGCTGCATGTTCCATGATGGCGCAGCATCCTCGGTGGTACCTCTCTGATTACTTCAACAAGGAGGTAGTGATGCAAACATGGAGTACGGATATGTATGGTTACACCGTGGTTGGCCATTTCACTAGCCATCTGAGCTGAGAGTAACTAATCTGGGCCGTAGACAATGAAAGGCTGAAGGGAAAGGTCGGCTGACGACAGGTACATCACATCAGAATGACATCGACGAAGCAGAAGTCGGGCGTCCTACAAAGAAGTGCTCTATTTGCACGGAGTCTGGGCACACCTTCAAGAAATTCCTGACGATAAATCTTCAGGATGAAGGAGATACCAGCACTTCGGATGTCGCCGCGGGGACCTCATCCGGCCGCCCGACTTGAGGCAGTCCACATGGGGGACGTTGAGGACACTGCCATGGGAAAGCACGAAATTTTTAATATGTGATTGGCAATGTTCTGGAATATCACTTTTATTTGTAAAAAAACTAAGTGTTTTGACGTTTTGCTCAATGTTATGTTATATCAGTGTGACATGTCATAGTTTTGAGTAATGACAAATTCACATGATTTTATTTTCCTTACCAACTTGTTGGAGGAGTTGAGGTTGTGTTTGTCCCTCTGTCTTCTGTTCACATTTACACGATCTTAACTTCAGTCCATTTACTCCATGGACCGAAGGTAAAGTGCGAGGCAATGAACCAGAAATACATTAGAACCCGCAAATAGAAGAACACTACACGTGTTCACATGGCATGATGGTTCGGCTAATCGCTTTAGTCATCCTCGCTACTACTACGGTACACTAGGACACAAGCATCCGGACCATGTAAGTATACATGCCTTTAGGAGATAGTAAAAAATATGACGGGTAGGACGAGGGACTACTACGGAATGGCCCAACCTACTGCGTGGACTGGGGTCATTTACCCTTTCTTGCGAGCTCGGCGTTGTACTCCTCGCCGGCCTCCCTCGCCTTGGCCACCATTTTTCTCTTTTTCTCGCGCTCCCTCTCGCGAGCCTCGCACTGTCTGCGGTTGCACGCTTCGAGATGAGCTTTCGTCTCCTGACGAATACGTTCGTTTTGCTCATTGTTGAGGCGCTCCTCCTCCTGGATCTCATGGGCCCTTTTAGCATCCTACTCCTTGTAGTCCACACGCCACTGGTCGCATGGGTGGATCTCTTGGTCAATCCACTTGCGGTAGCCACATAGCGGATCCGGTGACTACGGGTAGACGGAAAAGTTTGTTAATGCATCCTTTGAAAAAGTAATGGTAGGGAACGTACTGTAACTAGTCCTTACCGACTGCCGATAGCTACTCGTGTCCCAACGGCAGTCGGAATAGTCCAAAGAATAGTTCACACAACCCCAGTAACGCAAGCCCAGGCATAGTCATTTCTTGGACTTGAAGAACTTGCATGGGTCTCTACATCAACAGAGAGGTGGTGTCTCCCTCTCGGGCGGCCCCTGCGGCAAAGGCTCAGTGGGCATGTTCTGGATGGGGTTGCTGCTTCGGGGGCGGCGTCATTGCGGGGCGGTGCCATCCTGGCATGCGCCCTTTGTTCGTCTAGGGCCACAACACGCCTTGCAAGTTTGCGGATCTCTTCCCATTACTTCTCCATCTTAGCGAGATTGTGTTGAAGTGTTGATGCAAGAGAATGCGCCGTGGAATGTGTAGTACTTATAGGCCGAGGTGGCCCTGTGTCGGCAGCTGAATTGTAATTCGGTTGGTGGAAATTCTTGTTCGCGAGGCAGCGTTGCGCAAAGCTGACTCGTTTGGTCACGTTGCTGCGCAAAGCTGACTCGTTGGGTCACATCACTGTGCAAAGCTGACTCATTGGGTCACGTTTCTGCGCAAAGCTAACTCGTTGGGTCACGTCTCTGCGTAAAGCTATCTCATTGGGTCACATCGCTGCTCAAAGCTGTCTCGTTGGGTCACGTCGCTGCACAAAGCTAACTCGTGGGGTCATATCTCTGCGCAAAGCTACCTCGTTGGGTCATGTCGCTGCGCAAAGTTGACTCCTAGTCGATACCCTTTGCGACCACATGTAGTCGAAACTCCTTCTGACCACCTGTAGTTGTTAACCTTTCCGATCACATGCACGCCAAAAAGAGATAATGAAACACTATACTACCATTACTATAATTGTACAAAAATCAATATTTACATGACATGACTGAACAAACATCTACTGGCGGCCCCTCTTGGGGCGTACCTCGCGTGTCGCCCCCGGCCGCGTCCGGCGCTAGTGCGAGTACGTCAAAGGATCAGGCGGCCAACATACCCGACTGGCGCGAGGAGCCGGAGGTGATGTGGCGACGTTGAGGTCCGGCATCGATAGGGTCGGCTCTGGCGCACCTGGCAGCTGAGAGGCCTGGTCCTGGGGAAGTAGAAGTCCTCAATGAATATCTCGTCGTATGACAAGTCCACTTTGTCCCAACTCGGTGCATGACCTGTGAAACATTACGTTACGCATGCAATCATAGAAAAACCATGAAATAAGACGTTACAAAATCAAGCAAGGTAGTCATACAGGGCACGAAGCGTACCATGACGACTCGCGTACTCGATACAATGTATTGGTGGGCGAGGACTGCGGGAGAAGATTGTCGTTAGTAACTAGTGGGGTTTGAAATAAAGAAGCAGAAGTGAATGTGTTATGTTCACCTGCAAACTGTCCCGAGGAGCTCCCACCACGGTGCCATGAGGACCCGCCCGCCACATCCGGGGGAGGAGCCCGTGGCCGTGAGCCACCATGGCTGCCCCCTCATCCACGCACTGTGAATGTGAATGTGTCCTCGGCCCACGACAAGTCGCGATCTAGATCCCTCGCCTCGTCTTCTCCGCAATACGCTGTAAGAGCCCTTTGGCCGCCCCAAGCGACAACTGTTGCGTCCAGCCTGTCAACTCGAGGATCTCCCAGTGTAGATCCACTTGCACACGTAATCAACAAGTTGGAAACCTAAATCTAGCTAATTAAATATGAAGTACCGACCGTTGAATACGTACCACGCGGTGGAATGCATAGTCCGGTTGTGTGGGGTACGTGTCTAATATCGCAGCCTCGTGTCTGCTGGGTCAACCACGACTCGGACGCAGCGAAGCTGGAAGATTGAGCAGGCCGACTAGAGGGGGGTGAATAGGCGGTTTTAAAAAACTTTTGGCTAAAATTGATTTATAATGCGGAAGAGTGCACAAACAATATAAGACTATGTCAATAATAGCAAATATACAAAGACATGTAAGCAATTTAATTCTAGAAATGTAAATTGCACAAAGTAAATCATTATAGAATAAACTACAGTAACACAATGACTTTTTACCGTGGTGTTCGGAGACTTACCGGTCTCCCCTAATTCACGATGAGGTAAGCCCAAACTAATTAGATCGGCTCTCGAATTAAGATAAACACCTCAAATCCACTAGTGGTAGCTTTTTCTCGCTCCGGGTAGGTGAGCTCCAGCCTTCACACCACGCCGAGCCTCTTCACAATCTTCTTTGAAGAGATCACCGGGCACGACGCCTCCAATACCATCTAGGAGTCAGCAAACTCCAAGAGTAATAAGTCAAGCCCCTTGCTTGACTCTCACCACGTACAATGAATGCACAAGCTCAAGTGGATATGAAATCCAACTCTAGATGCAATACATGCAACTAGAGACCTCTCTCCTTGCTTACAAGGTGCAACACATGCACAATCGAGAAGAGAACCTCACAGGCTCAATGGAATGAAATAGAGTACCAAAGGTCTGTTCCACAACCAGCCAAGGGGGTATTTATAGCCTCCATTACAAAAACTAGTCGTTGGAACAAACATCCTGAAAAATCAGGATTTCTGCTAATATCGCCGTTCAGGACCGGTACTACCGCAGTCGAGAAACAACAGTCGACTGTTGTGCATTTAATGCGTCTTATATAGTCATTACAAAAAAGTTGTGGTACTACCACCAACTACAAATCGGTATGACCACACTGCGGTAACACCGCTCAGCTATATCAGTATTGTGAGGACCCCCTGGGTTATTTTCGTAAGACCGAGGCCTTCCCAGTCTTATGGAAATAACTAAGGGCCTCAAGTGAATGCATTCCATCCTAACTCCATCCAAGT
This sequence comes from Hsuehochloa calcarea, assembly GCA_036346395.1. Classification (NCBI taxonomy): domain Eukaryota; kingdom Viridiplantae; phylum Streptophyta; class Magnoliopsida; order Poales; family Poaceae; genus Hsuehochloa; species Hsuehochloa calcarea. The sequence continues at coordinate 83,451,109 of CM070597.1, read as the reverse complement.
GAGAGGGTCTGATCGAAACTAGAGCCCCGGTAATCATGCACACTGCTCCTCTGTGAGCACTACATGATGGTCGGTTATCCAAATGGTCCAAATCCGCCCTTGGACAAGTTAGAGGGGGATTCACAATAGCGAGTATGAGATAGTGTTGGGTCACAGGATCAGCGACCAACACGCTCATACTCTCATTCGACGTCAATCACAGACAACGACCAACATGCTCATACTCTCATTCAACGTTAATCACAGACATACAACAACATTGATAATCCAAAAGACATACAAAATAATAATTAAGTCTACAACTATTACATGATGGCTGACTGACCAAATTCAAATAAAAGTATTAAGTAGTAGCGAAAGTAAGGTAAATAATCCAAAAGGTCCAGCATGGTGTGCCCATAGCCCAAGGCAACCGATTGGGAGTCAAATAATAGTACTATTTGTTACCGTCGCCATAGTCGGCGCTAACGAACTCATCGATCGGTAATTCATCTTCACCTGTAATTGCAGCAAGCGGGTTGAGTACAAAACGTACTCGCAAATCTTACACAAAGGTAAAATTTGTTATGCATAATGGTCAATCAAAGAATAGCATTAGTGGCTTTAGTTTTTTGAAAGACGCAATAATTTTCAACCTACACATACTAGTTTTTCAATTGCCATTTCAAAAATAGATTTGAAGTAGAAATGAAGCATGTGATAAAGGAATACATTGATAAACAAATTAATCAAATAAATACCAAAGTGGCAGCCCACTTTGATACACTAAAATGCATGAACACCCGTTCATGCTGAAGTCCAAGTTGTAACTGTTGGAAATATGCCCTAGAGGCAATCATAAAGATGATTATATTTCATTATGTTCATAACATTGGATAATATGTTATCTTATTCTTAGAATAATATCAATAATATTTATTATCAAGTATGTGACTTGATTGTGAAACTCTATATTTCTGCGATGATTATTGTTAAACGTTCCCTGGTCGAAAACATATGAGAGCACATATGAATAGACTAGCATATGTATTGGTTGATGACTATGTTTCACACGTCATGGATATGGAGATATCAAACCAGTAATATGGACACATGTTAGAGAACATGGTGTTGGAAAAGACCCACCTTGAGGCACTGTTGAGATTGTTATGATTCTATGTATTATTAGTTGGTCTCAAGCAATGATGATATATAATTCTTAGACCTGAGATCAGCATGATTTCCTATATGTGTAGTAGCACTTTTAGGGGTTGCCAAACGCTACTCGTAACTGGGTAGTTATAAAGGTAGCTTTCGGATATGCTATGAAATATGCGGAGGGATGTGACTGGTTGGATATGGGATTTGTCCCTCCTAACATAACAGAAGAGATGTCTCCGAGACCCTCATTGTGGTCGAATAAAGAAAGTGCATGGCCATGCCACTAGTGGTCGAAGTGTCGACCACATGAAGTTATTCGACACTTGATCGAGTAAGTATTGAACAGTCCATAGATGATACAACATCTCACCTAGAGTTCAACCAGACTTCGTGAGGCAAAGGGAGAATACACGATAAGGTCTTTCAGTTCGATCAGATACAGACTAGTCTTATGGAGATACGAGTTGGTCGTAGGCTGGTCGAACATGGTCACTAAGTGGTCGAAACCTGGTCGTAATGAGTTATGAATTGGTCAAGACCAAATATGAACTGGTCGTATAGAGATAGGAGCTGGTCGTTAGTGATATGCCTGCAGGGGAGTACTACTTTACCCACACGACTAGACTAGCCCGTAAGCCACCGGAATAAACACACTTCCTAAGGTGTGTCAGTCGGGGACATCGAGATTTAGTACTTTTCGGCAAGAAAGTGGTATTGAGTCAGGTCCCCCCTTGCGAGATAAACCCCAAACTTAGTATAAACAACGGATAGCGCTTGCTAAGCGGGCTTGCAAGTTATGTCGGATACACCAATGCAATGTAAATAAAGAAAAATAGTGCTCCCACGCACATTATAGAAAATTGCATCGGCTCATACGAACAAATTGTCGGGACCCAAATATGCAAATCTGGACCCTCTGTGTATTCTGCACTAGTCCAGGATCACGCTAGTGCACACAGTGTCAACATCGATGAAATATCACATCCATACAACGAATACAAGAATAAACGAGTACTTTGAATAACAAATAATTGTTGGGACCTTACGGTCGAGTTTTACATTTATTAAGCCATGCAAGGCTGACAATAAAGAAATAAACTGCAGCGGGAACCGAAATAAACTCAATGGCTCCCATCAATTTACCACGAACAACCGATCGGATCAAGACCCTAACGATCAACCTTCGTAGAACTCTTCTTCAAAAGCAGGCGACGACTCCTCCACTTCTGTTGATTTGTTTAGCAAGAGTGAGTACACACCGTACTCGCAAGTCATACCACAAAATGCATTTATACATGATGGCTTATTCCAAAGGAATGGCTTGTGGTTATTTTGCAGAAATGCAACAATTGCAATTGAATACAAATAATAGATTGAAAGCATAATTCAAAACAAATAGACAATAATAAGTTAACAATTGATTTCTCAAAGGACACACAGTCTAATCAAGTTATTCACACAGCTGCACAAGTTATCTCAGACAGCTGACCCTTCCCATTTGTTTTATGAAAATCTACCCTCGTGTGAAATTCGAGCATGTCCATAGCAGAGGACGCGGTTATTCGAATAGATTGATGTAACACTCTGCAGAGGTCAGTACACTTTACCCACACGATACAATCGGTGGAGCCAAGATCGACCATAACAAAACCTTTCGAGACTTCATCTCAAACAATGACACTCTGATGTGCTTTCTGTAGTCAATTTGTACACACTGACCCTTGGAGCGACACACACCGTTGGACGAGGATGCGTGACGAATCCGCGATGTGACATATCACACCTCCAGCCCATCACACAGTTTAAATACAACCTGAGTTGTCAATGTCAAGACTCCATAACTTACTAAGTTAGGCCCAGCCCATACTAGGCATGTGGTCGTACAGTAAGGCCCAGTTCAATGGCGCACAAAGTTAAGTCCTTAATTGACCAAGACAAGACTTCCAGTTTTAACCCAAATCACAAAGTTTATATCACACAGTTCCACCATTCACACAGATCCACCACTTGCCTCAGTCTAAATCTTTTCCCACCCTGTTGATTAAGTGCAACTCATGCCATCAACGAGTAACAGCACACATCACACAAAGTTTCATCACACAGTTCCATAATCACTTAGTCAAGTTTATAATTGCAACTCTCACGTGAAATGATGACTCGTGGCATGGCTAAGCAGTCTAATCGTATCTAACCATCCCACATTGGTGCTACGATAATACCAACTAATAATTAACCAACCTAGGGTGACAAGAGATCATGGCATACAATAGGCAAGGTGGCATAACAATTTGGATTAATAACTACACCCAAAAGCATTTAAATAAATACTTGAAATAGAATGAAATACATTGAAACAAGTATTTTGAAAACTAGGTTCAATATGATCAAAGGTATAACTTGCCTTGGAATAGATCTAGATATTGGTCTTGGTCTTGTGGTGCTCCTTCTTCTGCAAAATTCCCCGAAGTATCGACGTCTACTCGCAACCGAGATAAAAGAAACAAAAACAAATAAATAATAGTGGCAAAACAACTCCAAAAATTCAAATAAAATTCACCATTAAATAGATCTTAATTTTATATGAATTTACAAATTTGAATGGGCTCAATCGGAGTTCGGATGCAAAAGATATGGGCTTTGGAAGATTGGAAAATCAAATAAACCATAATTTGGATTTTATTGATTTTCCCGAATTATTTTTATAAAGGAAAATCGGATTATTGCGCAATGCTTGCGTCAGCCGAGAATTTCTGGAAAAAGAAATAGATTGAAAAAGAAATCTGACATGTGGGCCCCACATGTTAGTCTCGGGGTTCACGGTGGACCAAGTGCACCGAACCGAGGAAGATCTGGCGCGGTGGACCGAGCCACGCACGCGTGTGCTGGCGCTGATCTGGCACCACGCGGCTGCCACACCAAAGATCGGTGGACGCGGCGAGTGGCGACAACGGGGCGGTGGCGCTCGGGACCGATGGTCACCGTGACAGCGCGACTTCGCCGGCGATGGAGGGTACCAGATTGTTCCCGTGCTATTGCGCTCGGGGTGCCCTTACCGTGGCGCAACGACGGTGGCGACCGTCGGCGAGGAAGAAGCGATGGTGAAGGCTCGGGTTTGTCGGACGGGGGCTCCGGCGCTGCTCCGGCGACGAGGAGGTGCGCACGAGGTAGCCTGGGACTTGCTGAGCACGGTGGTGGAGTCGGCGAGGCAAGAAGCGGCGAAGACGGCGACGCAATTCACGGAGAAGAAGCTCGGCCGAAAACCCTAAAACTCAAATCTGGCGGCTCTAGAGCGATCGGGCGGCGAGGTGGCGGCTTTGGGTTGCGAGGTCCGGCGATCTTGAGGGGTATTTATAGGCCCGAGACGCCGAGATTTGAAACCCCAAATCGGGTCCGAAACGGCCGCGATTTGAATTTCCGAGATTCGGGGAGATTGAAACTGATTCGGGGTTTGATTCGGTTTGGAACGGATAAGAAATCAACCGAGCTACGATTTGGTAGCGTCGGTGCGAAGAATCGAGGCCCGAATCGGTTTTGTCGGACGGAGCTCGAGCAATGGCAATGGCGCGGCGCGGCGCGAGGAAGAAGAAAGCTCCGCGAGACGACGACTTCGGTGGCGGTCCCACTGGCGGCGGCGGCGCGCGCGAGTGCGGCCCGTCGATGGAAATCAATGGCCGGAAGCGAAGCGCGAAGCGAAGGCGAGCGAATCGTGAGACGAAGCCACGCGCGAACATCCAACGGAGGAAGGCGGGGTTGGCGCGTCGTCCGATCGAAAGCGAGGGCACGCGTCAAGCATCCAACAGACGAGGCCGCGGCCGGCGAGATGGTCACGCTCTTTGGAATAGTGTTGGGCTTCGCCCATCTCGTTCGAGAATTTCTTTGATTTTCTTTTAAATAAATTCAAAAAATACAATTAGCCAATAGAAAATAGCAAATGACTTTGGAAAAATTCCAGAAAATTCTATAAAATATATCCAAGCATATAGAATCTAAATAAAATAGTTTTGGCAATTGTTGATGTTGGGATTAATCACATTAAATCAGTTTGTCCTTAAAGTCCATATTAAGCTTTTTAATTTAATATTCAAATAAATCCAAATGGTGAATTTTCTCTCTACCACTATTTAAAAGATTTTTAAAGCTCTGAAAATTGGATGTTACACAAATGATCGAACATAATTGTCCTCCAATAACCAGAAACCACCTGAGGCCCAACCCAATCAAAACCTTCCCCCTACTTGACCAAGAGGCACCCATATACTGTGCATGGTACCACGATAGTTACTTGGAATGACAGCCCATGGCTCGGTCCTTAGCGGTCCGGACAAGTCAACCACATACCCGATCTTGTGCACGAAGGCACCATCACTAGCAACCTCTTGACCAAACCAAAACTACTTGAAACAACAAAATTTATACCCAAAATAACCAAATGCAACGATCTGAACCAAAATTTACAATTGATAAGAGTGAGGTGTTTCCTACGATCGACGGGTTAATCTTGTCAACCGTACTAACGTACAATCTAGACTTGCATTCCTTAGCACTTAATACACAAAAGAACATCATCACATCCATCTATTCCTAAGCATATGTGTGTGCTAGAGTTTAACAAGGATGATAGCAAGATTTGGATATAACTAACTACACATCACGAAAATATTGATATACCAAAATAGCATGTAAGCAATTAATATTGCATTTCAAAACACTACATATCAAAATTGGGATCAATATGATGCAAAAGAAAGTTCAAATGATACTTGCCTTGCTGGTAGATTAATTGCTCGCTTTCGGTGGCGTACGAGTCAATGTCAATAGCTTCAGTATCTAAGAAAAGACAACACCAAATAAACATCGAGAAAAATGCAAGAATACAAAGTACACAAAAATGCATGAAATTTCTACAGTACTAGATGATGATTTTAGGTGAAAGAAATATTCAAATTGGATTTGAGATGAGAGAGTTATAGCCGTTTGAAAATCAATTTTCTGGAAATTCCAGAAAAATAAAATCAGTTATTGTTCATCCATTTGAAATTTTTCATGAAAATTTGTAGAGCAGTGGTAAGAATAAGGATTATATGGATGGATAGAGAATATTATTATGAGACCAAAATAACTTGGTTCATCTCATTTTGAGTTTTTATGAATTAGTTATGAATTTTCAAAGTTATCAGCTTTTTCTATTGTAAAATAATAGGGTTATGGATTATTTTCTAAAACTATACTCTCTGCTATAGAGAAATGCTTAAAACCTATTTTAAAATAAAGTTCACTTAAAATAGAAATTATCAAAATTGGTTTCACTGATTTGGAGTTAAAATGAATTAGTTATGCATTTTTGAAGTTAAAAGAATTTTCAGTGTACAAATAATTCATTTTGGAATTTTAAAAACACATTAATAGCCACAGTCGCTGACAATGGAGCCTGGTGAATAGTTCATTTTTCAATTTAATTTTGGATTTTAATTTTTCACTGACAGGTAGGGCCCGCATGTCATAGAGACGGTCCACAGCATAGTGCATGGACTGCGAGTCCACGGGCTGGTCCACTGATCCACGACTGTGGACTTAAGTCTGTGGGACCCACATGTCACTCTCCCACTTTAAACCGTTATGTAGTTATTGTTTTCTGTTCTTGGTCCCACATGTTATAGACTCAACAGTTCTTTAAGACAACATTAACTACAATAAGCAATGATTAGCCATTAATGTCCTAGATTTGCACCCTAATGGCGTTGCTATAGTATTGTCAGTAATACGACAATACCGAGCTACATTCGTCGGTGTATTGCCGGCGATTTCAACCACGGCAGTGCCTGCCAAGGGCAGGGATGGAACCGTAATAGTGCTACGCACATTTGGGTGGTGGTGGCAACCTCAACGGCGACCGATAGCGGCAGCGTGCCAGGGATGAGCGGCGGTGTGAATACGGCAAACATGCATTCAACGCTTTAGCTCCGTAGCATCTAGAGAAGTGGGTGCCTGAGCATTTACTGAGCCTAAGGAAACTACCTGAGCGCTAGAGAGAAGAGAAGTTAGCCGGAGTTTGACTGGCGACGAAGAGGTCCACGGCGGCGGTACGGGTAAAAGCAGAGAGGAAGTTCTAAGCAACAAGAAAGAAAATAAAGCTTCGGGATAGCTTACAGATCACTAGAGTATGCTCTAGTAGTAAGGAATCGAGGAATGCCTTACCTGATCAAAGTGGGAGGTGAAAGGTTGTTCTACGGCCGAAAATGGAGCAATCTTCCAATTCTTGGGCTTCTGCCATGCATTGCCAAAATTGAGTGAGGGGATTACTTGCTCATGTTCATGGACACATGGTGATGTGCTTATGAGGGCAAGGGGCTCACCGGATACGAAGATGATGAAGATTGACACGGCAGTGGCCTTCGGTGGGCGCCTTAGAGCCGATGAGGACACAGTTGCGCTCCGGGAGCTACAAGCAATGACAGGGGCTGGGATTAGCTAAAATTGAATCAGCAAGAAAGGTAGAGGAGAGGGGATGCCAAGGCTAGAAGCTTACTGTAGTAATGAACTCAAGCGAGCTCCTCCTTCCTCAGACCCGAGAGGAAAGATGAGCGGAAAGTTGGCGATGGAGGGGGTATTATCCATAGGAGATGACGGCAATGCACGCGGCATGAAGTAGAGGAGCTCCAGGAGTGGTCGGAAGAGGAGGTGAATTCATGGCATCACTGGAGCGACGCGGGCTCCGGGCGCAACGTGGCACGACGCTTCTTCGGGCATGCCAGCGCGAGGTAGGAGACGACTCCGACAAGTGGGGCCCCGTTGGCAGCGGCACGGAGCGACTCGAGTCGGAGCGCGGCTCAGGCGCTGTTGCGACTCGGTGCGTTTAGTTGACTCAGCCAAGTCTGTTCACCCGAGTTGGACTCGATACACTCTGATTTTGGGTTTGGTAGAGTGCAGTTCGAGCAGATGAGCGATGCCCATTTGGCTGAGTTTGATTTAATTTGACCCTAGTTTGACAGAGCCACAAAATATAGCAAATAAAATCCTTAAAATCTAAATTCAAAAGTTATTTGCTTAATTTAAATTTAAACTTAGAATAGGTCATTCAAATCAGTTAGAATTTTGTGATGTTTGAATTCAGTTCCAAAAAATCGGTAAAAATTATATTAATTCATGATAAATAATATAGTATTTGAATAAATTATTTCTAGAAGGTTATCATATATTTTTTATCTCAAATTTCTCTTTTTGTTTAAATTTGAAGTGTAGGTTTAAACTTTGTTTGAGATTTTCCAATTAAAAATTGGTGCAAATGTTTTAAGAATGCCATGCATGCTCATGAGATGCATAATAATTTTATCTATTAAATTGGGGATGTGACAGGTATTGCTGATTTCTAGCGGATCAAAACCACAAGAAAAACACCCACTTTGGAAAAGTCATACCACCAAGTAAATATCAGCACTACCGCACACCGGTAGTATCGCTCAGATCATGCGGTCATACCAATTCTCAAGGGAGATCAAAACTCCTAAAACACGTTCTCTGTAATTTACATACCGTCATCTATACTTCGGTACCACCGTTCAAATGCGGTCGTACCGATTCTCAAGTTTCAAGTGAAACTCCTAAAGACAACCTCTCTGTTAAAAACATACCGGCAACTAGATTTTGGTACTACCGACTTACGGTGATACCACTCATCACTTGCGGTCATACAATTTTTGGGATATCGAGAAACTCTTCCAAAAACACACTCTTTAGAAAATTCATATCGCCATGTAAACTTCGGAATTACTGACATGTGGTAATACCGCGCAATACTTGCAGTCATACCGGATTTTATGAACATTTTTCCAGAGTCAAGAACAAATGCATGGCTTGAACTCTAACAATTTGTAAAACACATTTGCAAACTTAGATCACGCAACAAGGATTAGACGCATGAGCCTCGACTATTTGCAAAACACATTCGCAAATAATAGCATCATACAACGGTGAGCTAGAGCAAGCGAGATTGAGCTATCAACACATGATGAGACTCAATCTACTAGACAAGACCCCTCTTAATAGTACGGTAACCTATAGTAGCAATCCGGTTGTTCAACCAAACACTAAGACCGGTAAAAAGACTAGGAACACATCCTTAGCCTAGCTAGTCATACATTTGCCTTGCACATCTTCTTGAAGCTTGATGACGCATATCTTCACTTCAAGTCCGGGTTCTTGACTTGAATATCATCAACACATGATGATCTTCTTCACTTCGGGATCTTGTCTTGATGCTCATCAACACGTGATGACATCCTTCATCCCGAATCTTGACTTGAATATCATCAACACATGATAATCTTCTTCACATGCCCTCCATCAACATATGATGGGTCTTCTCTTGACTAGATGATTTACTTGTGATCATCTTCTCTTCGAGATCTTGATATGCATCAACACATAATGCATCATTCACTTGACTTCCATCAACCCATGATGGATCTTCTCTTCTTGACTTGACGCCGATCAACTCATGATGTCATCGCAAGTCATCATCATGGAACTCAACCGATTTCACCAACTCATGGAAAATATTAGTTCCACAATGTGATTGCCATTAATTACCACAACATACCATTAACTCATAATGGTGGGTTAAGATAATTCAAACTTTTCCTCTTTGGTAATGAAGGACCGAAATGGCAACAGAGGGGGGGTGAATGGTGCCTTAAAAATTAAGATCCTCCCCTCTCAAGTGTCCACACAGCGATTCAAAAACTTACTGTTAAACAAGAGGTGTGATGTGAATCAAATCCAAAGAGTTAAACACAAAGGGTTGTTCTGTCAGATATCGGAAGCTCCGATTCTATCTAGCGGTAGTTCCGCACTGCGGTAGTTCTGGGTTTCTGTGCGGAAGTTCCGCCAGCGGTAGTTCCGCCGTGGACAATCGGAAGTCCCGATCGAAGAACAGTACGCTCGGGGTTTTGCCCAAAAATCCAAAATACTAACTCTTGAATGCTCTTCTCAGGTCAAGTCTCACAGGACATCATCCTAAACAACACCTTGACCTCATGGAGAAGAATCACAGACAAAGATCCATTAATCAAAGCAAAAAACAGATTTCTTGAGTATTAGGCAAGAACAACCAAAAACCCACAATTTGCAAGATTCTTAGATTCACGGCTCATGAGACTTTGAAGATATATTAGCAATATCAATAAGACTCTAAATACCAAGTTTCATGCCATCTCATAAGAGGAATCAAAAGATTCACCAAAAACCCTAGATATTCAACGTATGAACATAGAGACGAGAAGAGGCATAAACAAAGAATCAAAACCTCAGAGTTTCATTGATAGAAATTAAAAGATTACAGAGGGAAACACAGAGGAATGATTACACAAATTTCAGTTCATCCTCTCCAACTCAACAAACTCTCAAAAAGCAAAACAACCTCTCCAAAGGCTCTTTAGCTAAAGCTAACCCTAATATTCTCTCTCAAAAAAGTCTAACCCAACAACCAGGGGTTCACCTCTATTTATAGCCCTTGGCTAACGGGTCTCCAACCCGTTATGCCGGCTAAATCCTAACGGAGCCCGCTTCCACTTCGCTGCGAAATGACCCTTCGCCCCTCGCACACCTTCCGAAGCTCCGCATTCCTTGTTGTTCACGACTCGCAACCGCCTCGAGTGCACGCCGTCTTCGACACACTTTTACCGTTCTGACCTCAACGCCGCCTGCGTCTAGTCCGGTCTCCACGTGTCTCGCCACGACTCCACCTCGATGCCCTGCAACTAGTACAAATAAGAAACACATCACATAGCATTGCTCAAGATATTAGAATCATCATTTGCATTAAACTCAAACTCATTCACAACTCAAAATACAAACTATGTTCTCTCTGCACAGTTCTGTGCACAATCGGAAGTTCTGCACTTACCATTGCGGAAGTTCCGATTATCGGACCGTCCGCACTCCCAGGTTGGAAGATCCGATTGTCGTCACAGCAGAAAACTCATGTCAGTATTATCGGACATACCGCGTTCCCAGGTGCGGAAGTTTCGATTGACTCAACAGAACACAATCGTCAGGATAATCGGAAGTTCCGCGTTTACCAGTGCGGAAGTTCCGATTATCGGAACTTCCCACCACTGCGTCAAATACTCATCACTCAAAAAGGGACCCTACTCACATGGTCTCTCAGGTAATTGATGACAACTATCATAATTACAAATAATTGAATATTAAGCGATGTGAGTATATGCGAACTACATAAGATTTATATACTCGATGGTATATTTCAAAGTAGAGATTCCAAACATACGTGGATAAGGAAATATAGATCAATACTCATGAAACCACAAAACATAGAGTGGACCCCCTAGATGTATGCATACACAAATGAGTAATAGAAACATATGGACATATTCAAGTTAGACTTTTGATGGAGTTCAACCTATATTTTGGATATGAGGAATGCAACAAGATATAAGAATATGATGTCAAATGCATACCTCCATGATTGTCACCTTTTCATCCAAATAAGACTACATGATAACTGTAACATCCCAATTTTCAGAGCTTTAAAAAAATCTTTTAAACAATGGTATTAAGAAAATTCACCATTTGGATTTATTTGAATTTTAATTTAAAAAGCTTAATATGGACTTTAAGGATAAACCGATTTAATGAGCTTAATCCCAACATTAACAATTGCCAAAATTATTTTATTTAGATTCCATATGCTTGGTTATATTTTACGAAATTTTCTAGAATTTTTCGGGATCATTTGCTATTTTCCATTGCTTATTTGAATTTACGCTATTTTCTAAAAACGAAAAACTAATTTAAATCTCCAAGCAGTCGTTGGGCGAATCTCTCGGCCCAACAACGCTCATCTCGCCCATCTCTCGTGGCCGTCCGATCGGGTTTGACGGCGATCTCGCCACGCGCGCGCCTCGCCTCCCGTCTCACCGCCGGTGGACCCCACCGCTTCGTCCTCGCCGCCTTCTTCTCACGCGGCGGACCACAAGCATCGCTTATTGACGGTCAACGCCGAAGCTTGGCGGGCGCCTCAACCTCCCGTTCCTCGGACGTGCGCGCGAGACTCGCGCCCTCCTCCGCACGACCTCCACGTCTTCTCCCTCTCGCGCGACGCGGCGCCCAAGCCGCAACCGCCGCCCACGACCTCCACGCCGCCACGCCGCCTCGGACCTCCTCGGGCCCTATAAAGGAGAGCCCCGGGCGCCCCTCGCGTCACCCATCCCGAAGCCGCCACCCACTCTCTCTCTCTCGCCCTGTGCTCGCCGGAATCGCGAATTCCCGCCGCCACACCGAGGGCTTGGAGCTTCGATTGCGCCGCCTCCGTCGTCCTCGCGTCGTCGCCACCGCCACCGTTGGATTCCCGTGGCCGCTGGCCGGTGCTCACCTCGCCTTGCCGGAGGAGCTCTCTAACGCCGCCGCCGTCGCGCCGTACCACCTCCTCCGCCAAAGCCTCGCCGTCGGTCACCTCGCTCGTCTGGAGCACCGGGAGCACACCCTAGGTTCGCACCGACGCTCTATCCGTGGTACCACCCACCTCTCCGGAGAGCTCTCGTTCACGGAACCCTTGGTTCCGTCTTGCGCCGCCTCGCCGTGCCGTCCGTGTCACTCGCCACCTCGTCGTCGCGCGTGTCATCCACAGTGGCGCGGCGTCGGTACGCACCTTGCGAGTCGCACCTCGGCTCAACCTCGGTCGGTGGCTCGGTGGACTTGGTCCACGTGGCCGGGTCAGCGACATGTGGGCCCCACATGTCGATTAATTCTTTAATTCTTTTAATTTCGGAAAATCCTTCACGACGTCATGCTTGCGCAATAATCCGATTTTTCTATTGAAAATAATTCGAATTCCATAAATCCTATTTTAGGGTTTTCTTTTGATTCAAACTTTGAAACCTTATAACTTTTGCATCCTAACTCCAAATCCATCCATTGAAATTTCTAAATTTGTATAAAATCAAGATCTATTTATGGGAGATTTTTAATTATTTTTATCAGAGTTATTTACTTCTGTTATTTATTTTCTTGTTGTTTGCTTCGTTCTGAGTAGACTTGACGATATACGGAAGGTTTGAGGAAGAAGGAGCTTTCAAGACCAAGACCAGACTTGAACCTATTCCAAGGCAAGCTATACCCTTGACCATTTTGCTCCCAGCTTTATAAAAGTATTTTAATTCAAATTCTGCATCTTAATTCAAGTATTTATTTAAAAGCTTTTGGGTGCGATGAGTTAATCCTACATTGTTATACCATCCTTGTTAATTGCTATGTCCTCGATTCCTTGTCACCTTAGTTGGTATTTAGTTGGTAAATATGGTAGCACCAGCGTGGGTTGGTTAGTTGTGTATTAGATTGCTTAGCCATGCCACGAATCACTTGTCATGTATCTTCTTTGTCATAAATTGACTAAGTGAATATGAAACCGTGTGAACAAACTGTGTGTACTATGTGTCTTTGTGGCATATGTTGCACTTAAATCAACGAGGTGGTAAAAGGATTTGGGTGAGGCAAGGGGTGAATCTTGTGTGAAAGGGTGGGTGTGTGGGTGTGTGAATAATATTAATCTGTGTCTATGTGGTTTGGTTAGGTGGAAGTCTTGCCTTGGTCAATTAAGGACCTCACCATGTGCGTCATTGAGTAGAGCTTCTGTCGACCACATGCTGCTTTAAGACGGGCCTAGCATAGTAAGATAAGGTATCTGAATTGCTTTGTTATGCTTAGTGTTAGCTACACTAAGTGTATCTTGTGGGTAAAGTGTACAAACCTCTGCAGAGTGTAACTTAATCTATTCGAATAGCGCGTCATGATCATGGACAATGCTCGGGATTTCACACTAGGGGTAGATGTTTTCATAAAACTGTGTGGGAAGGGAGCTATGTGATTCAATCATCTAGCTATGTGAATAAACTGTCAGTCTGTGTGTGTCTTTGTGAAATAACTTGTTAAGATTATTATTGTCTATTGGTTTTACCTGTTTTCAATCTATTAATTGTATTAAATTGCAAAGGTTGCATTTATGCAAAAGAGCCACAAAATGCCTTTCCTTGTAAAAAGCCGCATATATACATTTTGCATCTCTGTGGTGTGGCTTGCGAGTGCGGTGTGTACTCATATCAATAATCAAGTAGGAGTTAGTCTCACAAATAGATTTATCATTAATCACCAAAATACTACATTAACTCATAATGGTAGGTCTAGATTCTTCAGAAGCCTCGTCCGACTGTTGTACCACTTCATGTACTCCTCGTACGCCCCGGGGTCGTAGGGTGCATCCTCCAAGACGACGTCAGCGTAGGCGCTGAGCCTTCCCTCAACCCAAGGGAATATCCTCTCCGCCCAGGTGGTAGTACCACGTACTCCCTTTCTAGTGTACCTGTGGACAACAAGACAATCATTTGGTATGTATGTTGCGTCCAGGGGCTAGGACATGCTGTCACAGACAGAACTGGCGCATGACTCGCACCACCTAGTACTCCTCCACGAAGACCTTGTGCACCAAGGCCCTCCTTGTGCACACTAGACCAGTACACATGGTCTAGTGTGCACAGACTTGACAGTCCTCCAGACGCGCGCGGACACCCTCTACTCCATGTACGGTCTCCAGATGATGCGGTTATCCGTCAGCTGGTCGAATATCGTGACGTATGATGGTTACGACCCCTGCGTGGTGATCGGTGTGTACGTCACCTATGGAATAGACCAAAGGAACACTTAGCACACGAAATTGTGATTGCATTACGAGAAAATATAAAATGGTCATGAAACTAATCCGCCGGTGGCACCACACCATGACCATAGTAGGCCGGTCCACGTCATCGTCCTCGACGTACATGCAGACCGTGTACACTACCAAGTCCAGCTGTGGACATCCGATCTGGAAGCGCTCGAAGGACCAAAGCTGCAGAAGTAGCGGGCATCCGGAGAGGATGGAGCTATCCTGGGACCGGCGACATGTGTCGCACAGTGCGCGATGCGTCACGCACAGTACGGCCAGACCCCAGGCGTAGGGCTGGATCTCCTGGTCATCCTCCCACGTCGCCTCCACCATCCGTGCCAGTGGAAGGAGGCCTACCGCTCTCAACCTGTGTCGTGTCAGCACACAAATGAGTACATGAAGATCGTAATAGCACATACGTTGACACCCAGCTGGAGTGCAACCTCCAGGCCCTGATGGGCGTGTAACACCCTGGCTATTCGGAAGCCAAAATGTTACCTAAAGAGCTAACACACGACCAAATTGCGGAAGAATGTAAAATGTAATTCTTCTAAGTACATATAGAGACCAACTTTAATAGTAGCATGGCATCATCAGAATATAATCAGAGAATATTAAAACAAACCACTAGCAGCATTTAACAGAAACATAACATAGAGAGAAATAACTTGATGTCTTAAATTTATTTATTACAGTTCCTCGGTTAACCAATGAGAGACATAATCGAACTTATTAATGAAGGAAAACTATGGTGAACTGTGTGAAATGTGCTTGTCTACTCCCTCCCAACAAAGCCATCACAACGATCACCTAAATAAATAAAGAAAACAAGAATGAGTTGAAACTCAGTAAGTACAGTAAACAATTGAACATTCAAGGTTATGAACTAGTCAATCTCAATACGAAGTATGAACTTATCTCTGAACAGTTATGAGTATGAATGGAATGAATGGATGCATTGAAAGGAATGGACTGCACACATGCTCATACCAGTATAGCGAGTGACACACCCGTCGGTGCTCACTTAAGCCCGTACTTAATCAAGTCCGGGGATCCAATCACCGTATGAAGAACGTTTCATACGGGTATCCGAAATTGCCCACATTGGAGTGGTGGGTCTTACGTGCCCATACTGGAGTTGATGGGTCTTAACAATTCCACTCCCGTGGATGGAACACGAACAATGCAAGAATGGAATGAACATATGCAATGAATGTCACCACTTCCATTCGCATGGATTATCAACTAAGAACGAAATGTATATCATGAAGTTTGAACATAGATCTTAACAATATCATCACATCAACAAACATTCAACATAAATCAGTATGTCTTAACACATTGTACTTGCCTTCCGCGATGTGACGTGCTAGGAGGCAACGAAGGTACTCCTACACTCTCCGCCTAGCCGCCTACACGAATGTGTATTCAAAAATAAGAACACATGATATGATGATGCTACCGGTGATGTACAATACCCCCTGACTACCCAATACAACGAATAGACCCTAACTGAAAAAATACAATTCATCCATCTAAAATAATTCTGGACAGTGACACGGAAAAATTCATAATTAATGATCTGGAACTCGGAATGACATGAGTCCAGTGCTCAATGAAACTCAACGAGCAAACCTACAAAACTCTAGTTGACAAGATTTTCTAATTCTGCGAAAACATTTGACTAAACAGCAGGTGAAAATGCCTGACAGACATTTGTCCAGACAATCAGAATAACAGTGAAAAATATAACATAGCTTTTACTCTATGAGTCCAATTTGAGTTTTCTTTATCAATCTGGAACGATAATCAAATTATATACAGAAAACGTTTTGGGTGACAAGTCTGAATCTGACCCTAAACAATTCATATTTCACCAAACAACTAAATTGACAATTCTCGTCAGGTTTCTCAGGACAGCAATAATGAATCTATCTTAACTTTTGAACCACAGATTGGAATTTGGTGATCCTGGTGGCCATAGAAAGCTAAAAACCGTGGCTACAATTCTCTGAGAGCAGAGAACCTCCAGATCGGCCTCTAAGAGGTCGAAATTGGACGTGCAACAATCTGGACACTTTCTGGAATTTCTATTACAGCATGCCGGTTCAATCCAAATCATCAATTCTTCGTCCAAACAGTATCAAACAATGAATTAGACTCTTCGTTACCCTTTAAGACCCGCAAGGAGATGTTGATTAGCCTCCCGAAGAACTCCCCCTCTTCTTCTTCTTCTTCTTCCTCCCTTCAATGGTCGGCCACAACAGGGAAGATAATCAGCCGGAGGAGACCGCAGGAGGAGGCGGCTTCGGGGAGGACCTTGGGGGTAGCGCCGGGGATCACCGGGGTCCAGCACCAAGGGGAGGAGGCGGTTTGGGGTGTGGGGGTGGCGGCTCTAGGGGGGAAAGTGGGGAGGGAGAGGGGAGATGGGGGGCCGGCTAGGGTTGGAGGGGGAGGTGGGGCGCACGGGCCTTGGGCCTAGGCTCCTCCCCCCTCCTTGGCCCATCCTTGGCCAGCCAAGGGTTTGCCCCACCCTGGGCCGGAGGTCCAGGGTCCACGATTTTTCAAAAACTTGAATTTTCAGAAAAAAAATCTCACTCCCGAACAAATTCCGCTCAAAACAAAATTCGGAGTATTACATTCTACCCCCCCCCCCCTTAACAGAATTCGATCCCAAATTCTAATAATCGAAATGAATACGATGGCGGAATACTACAGAATTGAAATCAACGTTTTAACACGTACCAGAAGCGAACAGATCTGGATACTACTCTCGTAGGCGGGACTCTAGCTCCCAGGTGGCTTCTCTCTCAGTTTGATGAGACCAAAGAATCTTAACATACTTCAGGGTCTTGTTCATCAGAATCCGTTCTGACTTTTCTAATATTTTCACTGGCCGGGACTCGAAGGTAAGATCTTGCTCAATGCTCAAAGGTTCCAAGGGAATAGCATGTTCTGGATCTCTCATGAATTTTCTCAACATCGAAACATGAAACACAGTATGAACTCCGCGCATGGCCTCAGGAAGATCCAAACTATAAGCCAATTTTCCAATTCGTGCCACGATTGGAAATGGCCCAACATACCTCGGGCTAAGCTTCCCTTTGGTACCAAACCGCACTACGCCCCTGGTAGGTGATACTCTCAACAGAACCTCGTCCCCTACTTCGAATTCCAAAGTTCGCCTTCTGACATCTGCATAGCTCTTATGTCGGCTCTGGGCAGCCAACAGATTCGCTCC
The DNA here is from genome assembly GCA_036346395.1 of Hsuehochloa calcarea. NCBI lineage: Eukaryota > Viridiplantae > Streptophyta > Magnoliopsida > Poales > Poaceae > Hsuehochloa > Hsuehochloa calcarea. Next base: position 83,433,014 of record CM070597.1, on the reverse strand, counting down.
AATCTCTACTACTCTGGCCACAGTCTGCTGAACCCAATCGAGACCCAAAACTACTCGGTCTCCATCTGCATCCCAACACAACGGCGATCTGCACTTCCGCCAATAAAGAACCTCAAACGGAGCAGCTCGAATACTAGCGTGATAATTGTTGTTGTAGGCGAACTCTGCCATAGCCAATTGATCTTCCCAGCCTCCCTTCCAAGACATAGCACCACACCTGAGCATGTCCTCCAGAGTCTGTATGGTGCGTTCAGACTGACCATCCGTTTGGGGGTGAAATGCGATGCTAAGACGAAGTTGTGTGCCCAGGGCACTCTACAAACTCTCCCAGAACTTGGAGACAAATTTAGCATCTCGATCAGAAACAATAGTTTTAGAAACTCCGTACAACTGCACTATCTCTCGCACATACAGAGGAGCCAAATCACTTGCTGAATTGATTGTACGGATAGGAATGAACTGAGCAGACTTACTGAACCGGTCCACTATGACCCAAATAACATCCTTCCCTCGCTGCATGCGAGGTAAACTAACTACGAAATCTATGGATATATCACCCCACGGCCATACTGGAACCTCCAAAGGCTGCAGCAAACCTGTTGGTCGCTTATGTTCAGCCTTGACCCGCTGGCAAACTCCACAAGATGCCACATATTGAGCGATATCAACCTTCATCCTCTTCCACCAGAAACTCTTCTTCAAATCCTTGGACATCTTGGTCTCACCCGGATGCACAGTATACGGAGTACGATGAGCTTCCTTTAGATTTCATCTTTAACCTGAGCCTCTTGTGGTACACAGAGGCGTCCTTTAAAACGTAATGCACCAGTTTCATCTACACTGAAGTGGCCTTGTTTACCCTCAATCAAACGCTTCACTATCCGAGGAAACATCTTTTTTCTCAGTTTCTCTTTTAGGAAATAAAACTTCTCTCGAACCTTGGAATTCGAATTCATCGCATACCATATGAGCTTAAACCTCTTAATTAAACATCCTCAAATTATGCTCAAACTAAAATATATTGTCCACACCCATGTGGAGAGGCTCTATTGAATCCACCGAATACTCTAGGCAACTCACTCTACTAACAAAATTAATTTGATAGAAGGCACCCAAAGCACCACGAAAGAAGGTCCCACTCAATCACATTACCTCCAATTTTCAAGAACAACGCACGTTCATGTACTTCATCAGAAGGGTTCTATCAATGATCATTCTACTACTCAGGAAACTCCATTATTCCACTTTTGCTACTCAAAACCATTGTGTGACCAAAGGTCTAGCATAAAAAATGCAAAGCCCAGATTTAACTTCCAAGACCTCTACAACAAATTTATCTTATAACAGATAGTGAAATCATCGGACTAAATTTCTAACTTTCCCACAACTCTAACATACTCACTCGTTGACATCATCAGAAGTCACCCACACAATCTCGCAATTCTACCCAATTGCGTTACTCTATAAAATTAATCCAGATTTCCATACCTTCGATAATCCCCGACCTTTCAACATGAACTGAAGTTCTGGAATTTCACTATACCATAGTTTCTACTCAGTCGTAACACTATTCAGATTTACTTCGAAGCCAAACGTTCCATGTGAATCAAATTTCCTCCAAGAGGTACAGATCAAAACCAATTCATCTTCTACTATCTCTCCAATAGCTTGGTAGCAAAATCTCACCGCTACAATTTTTTAACCATCACCAAACAGTTGCTAATTTACGCCTTGTAAAACTTTGCAACACAGAACTGTGGTTCCTTTCTCAAAAGAAAGAGGCGAACAAGGACATGTTTCGTCACGCAGGAAAATGTTGCTCCTCACAGCGAGCACGAAACCAAAAGAAATGATTTGATAATGATGATCTTGGAAAATGAAAGTTGAGTTCACAGATCAGGGCACATATCCCTCAAAAAGGGAATAGCAAATAACAACCGATAAGAAAATGATATTGTGATTGAAACTCAACATCTCTTGTGTGGAAAGAGCATAAAGTTTATGCACGATTCAAATAACCACAGGTTATAAGACTTGACTCCAATTATCAAATATTCCTGCTGCACTCTTTCCTTTAACACTGAAATTAATCCTTTGACTAACAACACCTTGTCACAATGAACCAGATAAGGTCTTCAATCCAAACCACAAGACCTAATTGAGAATCAATAAAACTCTTCAACACGTCATATTTGCTCAGAACAGTTCAACTAAACATGAAACAAGAGATCCAAATGATCCCAGCCACCTAACTCGAAACATTTTTCATTTGCGGGTTTTCACGAAAAGCAAGCAGATTATACTACTCTTAAAGGAACCAACATAATTTTCTTTGATTACAACCTCACGTTGCCCTCTCAGACCAAAGAGCCTTTAGGATCAAAATCACACGAATCTCTCAAAGTGCAACATGACAATACAATATCTCAATTTATTCAAAATAATTTCAACTACCAGATGATTCATGAGCTCCAAAATATCACGAAAGCTAAACTTGAAATATTCTCGTTTGAACGATATCACCAAATGCGATCGAATTACTACAAGAATTAACATCAATCTCACAACAACAATTAGAAGACACCTCGAAAGACCTATGCGAAAAGAATGGGTTGAATCTTTCTCAAAAGAACAGGCACATGAAAATAATTTTCGCAAACTAGAAAGTCAGTTACCACTGGCAATGAACACAGGACCAAGGAAAAAAACCAATTAGGCAATGAACTCAGAAAACATATGTGAAGTCCACAGTTGGGGCTACATGACCCTAATGAAAAGAGGATCAAACTCCAAATGAGAAGAAGATATTGACTTTGAAAGTTAGAAATCTCAATGTGGCAAAAGCATAAAGTTTTTTTTTTCAAGAAGAGGTTATAAACTCCAACACTCCAACTACTTCAAAAGAAACGAGCAGTGTCAAAACTTTCTTCAATGAACTTTGTAAAAGATAATTCCCATTCTCCCATAATACCAAATGGATAACCAGGTCTCCTTTATCAACAAGAAAGATTGGATTCTCATGAAAGAGAACAATCTTGTAAATAACACGTTTACAAGTAGTAAATATAGCTCAACAGTCGGAAAGACATTAGTTGTTCTAAAAAACAATTAGGGACCAATGGAAACCCATAGCCAATCATTTTGTTTGATTACGTTCTCCGACTTAACCACAACAAGGCACCACCAAAAGGGTTTTAACACTTTTCTTCAGAAAAGAGATGCATTAAACTTCAACACGTGGAATGATTAAAAAGAAATACATGGAGCCAAAGCTTTCTCATGTTAATGAACTTCCAACAGAAAACTATCATTATCCAAACTATCAAACGAGTAAATAAGTAGCTCTTTTCCACTGAGAAGGAAGGAACAACCATGGAAATATCAATATTGCCAATTGGCGAAGATCACTAGTAGTAAAAACAACTCAACAGTGGAAAAACAATAACTGTTTTAGAGAACCATTAAAGACCCATCGAAACCTATCAACTACCACGGAACATGAACCCAAGATAAATTGATCAACCACATACGGACAAGAATTTGCCAAATTCAGAAATCAAGGAAGAGAACAACTTTTTAAAGCAACTCACGCTCAACACCTGAAACTATGGTAATCGGGGTAACAACTCCCCTAACCACATACCACACATGATGGTGTAACCTGGTGAATCCCAGAGTAACAACCACGACCTCAATTTCTTAACATTTGTTACCAACACGCATAACCAATGTAATCGATTATGAACATATAGGATCATCTCATGACAATCATAGAATAAATTTATAGATATAGAATATCACAGCATATCATAGATTAACAACAACATAGCGCAAAATAATTCAACAACGGCTCGTTAAACGAGTCACATCAATGGAAATGCTAAAGCATTGAATTACCCAACCGCTCCTACTGTGCACAGTGTGTCAACTTTAAGATGTTTGAATGAACCACGGACCTAAAGCCCGCTCTGATACCAACTGCAACACCCTGGCTATTCGGAAGCCAAAATGTTACCTAAAGAGCTAACATACGACCAAATTGCGGAAGAATTTAAAATATAATTCCTCTAAGTACATATAGAGACCAATTTTAATAGTAGCATGGCATCATCAGAATATAATCAGAGAATATTAAAACAAAACACTAGCAGCATTTAACAGAAACATAACATGGAGAGAAATAACTTGATGTCTTAAATTTATTTATTACAGTTCCTCGGTTAACCAATGAGAGACATAATCGAACTTATTAATGAAGGAAAACTATGGTGAACTGGGTGAAATGTGCTTGTCTACTCCCTCCCAACAAAGCCATCACAACGATCACCTAAATAAATAAAGAAAACAAGAATGGGTCGAAACTCAGTAAGTACAGTAAACAATTGAACATTCAAGGTTATGAACTAATCAATCTCAATACGAAGTATTAACTTATCTCTGAACACTTATGAGTATGAATGGAATGAATGGATGCATTGAAAGGAATGGACTGCACACATGCTCATACCGGTATAGCGAGTGACACACCCGTCGGTGCTCACTTAAGCCTGTACTTAATCAAGTCCGGGGATCCAATCACCGTATGAAGAATGTTTCATACGGGTGTTCGAAATTGCCCACATTGGAGTGGTGGGTCTTACGTGCCCATACTGGAGTTGATTGGTCTTAACAATTCCAATCCCGTGGACGGAACACGAACAATGCAAGAATGAAATGAACATATGCAATGAATGTCACCACTTCCATCCACATAGATTATCAACTAAGAACGAAATGTATATCATGAAGTATGAACATGGATCTGAATAATATCATCACATCAACAAACATTCAACAGAAATCAGTATGTCTTAACACATTATACTTGTCTTCCGCGATGTGACGTGTTAGGAGGCAACGAAGGTGCTCCTACACTCGTCGCCTCGCCGTCTACACGAATGTGCATTCAAAAATAAGAACACAAGATATGAAAATGCTAACGGTGATCTACAATACCCCCTGACTACCCAATACAACGAATAGACCCTAACTGAAAACATACAATTCATCCATCTAAAATAATTCTGGACAGCAACACGAAACAATTCATAATTAATGATCTGTAACTCGGAATAACATGAGTCTAGTGCCCAATGAAACTTAACGAGCAAACCTACAAAACTCTAGTTGACAAGATTTCCTAATTCTACCAAAACATTTGACTAAACAGCAGGTGAAAATGCGTGACAGACATCTGTCTAGACAATCGGAAAAACAGTGAAGAATATAACATAACTTTTACTACGTGAGTCCAATTTGAGTGTTCTTTATTAATCTGGAAATATAATCAAACTATATACAGAAAACGTTTTGGGTGACAAGTTTGAATATGACCCTAAATAATTCATATTTCACCAAACAACTAAACTGACAATTCTCGTCAGGTTTGGAGTGTGGGGGTGGCGCCTCTAGGGGGAAGTGGGGAGGGAGAGGGGAGATGGGGGCCGGCTAGGGTTGGAGGGGGAGGTGAAGCGCATGGGCCTTGGGCCTAGGCGCCTCCCCCCTCCTTGGCCCATTGGCCGGTCAGGGTTTGCCCCACCCTGGGCCGGAGGTCCAGGGTCCTTGATTTTTTGAAAAACTCGAATTTTCAAAAAAATTCTCTCTCCCGAACAAATTCCGCTCGAAACAAAATTCGGAGTATTACAAGGCGTGCGCAGCTGCAGCGCACCAAGCTCAATCGGCGCCTCGTCCTGTTGGGGGAGGATGGTATTGAAGTGGCTACGATGATGTAGGTCAATCACTTGGTCAAGCAACTCGTACGACCACTTGGTAGCGTGGTCTGGGTCCGTCATACCTAAAAATTCGGTGCATATATTATAAACACTATGAAATATGTAAAAAGATAATACAAAATAACATTAGCAAACTAATTACCAATCACAAATAGAAACCAAATTTATGGGACAAGTTATAAAGCTGCGATTACACTCTACCTAACTTACAAAGCTAAATAAAGCTAGAATTTTTTCGATTAGGATATACCTACCCTAATTAGCTACTCCGAATTTTCTTTTATAATTTTATAACATGTCATGCTATTTTCCTGGTTATAAATTAATTCTCGATATTAACAATATAATTACCGCGCACAAATAAGGAGCTAAATAGAGCCATGCTTAATTCGATTAGGCTCTACCTACCCTAATTAGCTGCTACGGGTTTTCTTTTCAATTTTAAAATATGTCATGCTATTTTCCTACTGAAAAATTAATTTCCGGTATTAATAATATAATTACTGCACACAAATGGGGAGCTAAATAAAATTGGTATTATTTACATTACGCTCTACCTACCTCGTGCACAGCTCAAATGATGTACTACATAATTGTACTACATTTATCTAATCTACTAAATTCTATGTCGCTATTTTTGTTTCCTAACCGACAATGTTTTGACATAATGTACCTACAAGATGACCGATCAGATCCGATGCTTTGCCTATCTCTCCTCCGTGACGAACTGGTAGATATTCGCTACCTCTCTTCTCTCTATCTCCTCTCTTTCTATTTTTTCTGGAATTAAAATGAGTTTGAACTGATTTTTTTGGGTTTTTATAGCAGGATTCATGTCACCATTTCAACTGGCGACAGGTGACTATTCATTTCCTGTCGTCAGTTCAATCGGCGGCGAAAAGTTGGATCGTGAAAGAAGGGGAGTACACATGCGCCGATTGAGCTGGCGACAAGCTCCTGTAAACTTCGGATTTGTGAAAGAAGGGTGCAGGTACTGTCACCGATTGAGCTGGCGACAGGAGCTTGTCGCCAGTTCAACCAGCGATAAGAACCCATTTTTGCTATTTTTGAGCCGACTATTTATTTTTGTAATTTGCTTTTTAAAAAATATTATTTAAAAAAATTCCTTTGGGGATTTGGGTTTGGGCTTGAAGTGGGACTTGGGACTTGGACTTTCTGGTCGTTCTGGTGTTATTTCTTTGTAGACCACAACTGTTTAAACTTTTTAGTTGAATAATTTACATCGTTGACATATGTGTCAACAGGAAATGTTCATTGCAGTTTATTTATTTGCAATTACTTATAGACAAATACATTTACATGTATGCTATATTTATTTCCTGAAATCTGTTTGGGATCATGGTGTTGCATGCATAGTTGTCAATTCTTTTCCGAAGGCCATTCCGGTTTGCCTCTTGGTATGAAATGCGTCGGTGCCTGTAACATCCCAAAAATCTTAATTTTGGAAAAGTGTAATGAAAATAAGTGGGAGAATAATTTTGGGCATGTTTACATCTGGGAAAGATTATTTGATCTTGTTTTGAAAATTTTCATCAAAAACAACAATGCATTTATATGAAAATAGCAACTGGGGAGAATTTTTTAGATAATAACAAAGCGTATAAAATCCAAAAAGAATTACGCAAGAAACTACACAGTGTCATAACCACCAAAAAATTTTTATAAATTTTTAACCATGTTTGCTAAGTACAAAAATTCTGGAATCATTCAGCCGGTGTTGGAAAAATTCAAAAGCCATTTCGAATTTCCCTTCCGCTGTTGGGTCGTATCTACCATGGTCGAATTCCGCACCAGCCCTGCTCCTCTCTCTCTCTGATGGTGTGGCCCCACCCGCGGAGGTCTTCGCCCACCTCTTGCCACGCCCACGCACCAGCGCACCCATGTCACACCTGCTCCACCCCGGTTCACGACCAACACCCACCGTTTCGTACTCCGCCTACCCCTATCGCGTCCGCCTGTGCCGTACGTCACCACGCCCATGACATCGCCTTTTTCCCACACTAGCGGAGATGCCAGAGCGCGTCCGAGAGTTCTCGCGCAACAACCATTTTCTCACCACTATTATCATGCCAATCTCAGTCGTACTTAAGCTTCTGACCGCATCACGAACACCCTAGCTCACCATTCTCGCCTCCTACCAAGAACCAGAGCTTCTCGATCCTTGGTCCGTCGGGAACGACAGTGTCGTTCTCGACGCCGGTGAGCAAGCTCTACACTATTATCACCTCTGGTGAGCTTCCTTGCCCTCGCCACCTGCGTCACCATGTGTCCCTTACCACACTGATACTCCATCTTTGCTTGATGTAGCTCCAAGAGCCCCATAGCGTGATCGTTCCATCATCTTCTACACCTTTGACGCACACCCCGTTTCAGGCCTTCGCGTTCCCGATGCTCTGATGAGCTTGAACCTCATCTTATCGCGTCGTATCGCATTCCATACTCTATTAATGCTCCTTCCTAGCTCAATGTGGATCCAAACTCAGGGAATCGCCAGAAACAAGCTCTTCCCCAAAACCAGTCGTCGCTAATTCCTTTTCTATTCACTGTCACTCTAGTGAGTCCCCGTTCGATTCCTTGCTTCTACATCATCCTTAGGACCTCAGGAATCTAATGAACTGCTTCTTGAAGCATCTCCAACGCCAGAACGTGCTAGCATTGTGAGCCATCCCCTGCACTGCTGATAATCAATGTCGACACGCTTCTTCGGCCTTCCCTTGACGTCATCTACACCCTTGGTGAGCTCCTAGTAGTCCCCTAGTGTTTGTATGCATGTTACATAGGAAAATTAGCTAGCGTAGCATAGACTTCACCATGGCCACCCATGGCGCCACCGCGGGAAAGGCTATCGTCTCCGCTCCGATGACTATTGGTCCCTGAGCCACTTCCAATAGCATTGCAGTCATCCCCTAAAGATAATGTGCACCACCATTCGCTGCTGATTTTCTCCAGGCGTGAAAACCATGTTGGACCCGACGCACCTTGCCGCTTCTTGCCGGTGTAGCACCACCTTCGACCATCTCTCCGGCCCCCGCCACCACCCGGTGGGATTGCCGTCGAGAGCAGAACCCATTTTGCCCATTCCCCGAGCCTCTCTGTGCCTACCTCGTCGTCGGCGAGCTCGCCATGGCGCTCGACCGAGCGCAGCTCTGCTACTCTTCTCCTTCTCTCTATCTCTCTCTACTAGTGGGCCCAAGTGATTAGGATATGTTTAGCACTAATTAACATAGCTTAAAAGGTATTGAGCCTATGACAGGTGGGACTGGCCGAAAAGGTTAACAAAAATCTAAATTTAATTTTTTTAGTAAATGTGTAACTGACATATGGGGTCGCCTCTGTTTTATAAATAAAATCAAGAAAATAAAAATATGAGTCACTCACAAGCAAGCCCTACATGTAAGTAAAATACGCTTTCACTACTGGAAGTGAAAACCACAGTAGAACTCAGAGGAAAATACACTTTCTCTGTTGGAAAGCGTAAACCTCATAACATCCGCATTCGATGTCACTATTTTGTGAGTTTCTGGAATTCTCAAACCGAAGCAAATTAAAACGTGAATAACTTTTGCACACGAAGTCCAAATTAAATGAATATTTTTTATAAATTCATCTAAAATTATACTCTACCTGAATTTTCAAAAATATTTTGATTTTTTCCTGTTGAAATTATTGTTCTATATTTAATTTGCTTTCGACTCTTTTGATTAGACGGTGATTGTTCGAGCGCAATTTACAATGATCCTCCATCCTCTTATTCAGAGCAACTAGAACAAGGCAAGCACCCCATTTGAATATGTTGATCATTCTATTTTAATTATTTTAATTCTTTTTTGCAAATCTATTATGCATGCGTGTATGTTTGCTTAAAATTGCTATTTTTGGGGATGACAGTAGCTATAATCCTATTTGATACATGATCCACCTTGAAATGCTAGCCTCCTTACTGTTGTGTCCAATAGGTTATGGTTTAGGCAATAGATAATGTCAATTTGGGTATTTCGAGTGTAAATATCGCACAAATGCTTAGCCGTATGAATACGAGTTTGGGGTATTTTGAAATGATGGTCCAGGGGGTTTACCTTTATTATTTTGTAGAAAAATATAAATGAAAAAACTTAATTTGTGACGCGGACGAGTTATATTATAATATGAGGAGTGTGAGAGGTTTATCTCGGTTATATTATAATATGAGGAGTGTGAGAGGTTTATCTCATAAGTAGATAGGGGGAGATCCTCGCCCGGGTCAATTAATGATCGAACGCCAACAAGTCCTATCTAAGTCTAAGCGTACAACCACATGTGCCTGTATGGGACGGACTTAGCTAATTAAGTCATTAAAAACTAACCTCGTCTCGAACCCGGGAATGATGGATCCCTAATTATCTGTGTTTCATACACTAGTCCAGGAACAGCTAGTGTACATAGTCAAACAAAAGTGATAACAAAATCATATCACGTATTTATTCGTTGATAGTCAGAGTTTATTGCAAAATTAGGCACAAGGCCAAATATAAAGAAACAACAGAAACAAAAATAAGTAGGTAAGCCATACGATTCGCCATAGGCAATCATCTCGGTGCGTAGCCTAGGCATCCTGATCCACATCGTCTTGATAATAATCTTCACCTGAATAGATTTTATTCAGCGAGGGTGAGCACAACTTCTGTTATCGCAAGTTACACCCAATTAACATAACATAATGCATGCATGTGTAAACAAGTGAGGCTGATAGGGTTCATTTTGCGTAAAGCCATATTTTCGGTTTTAAATACTTATATAAGTTCAAGGCAAATTTCTAAATTATAACTAAAGAAATAACAGTTTTAATTTTGATTTATCAATCCTCATGTGTAGGATAAACCTCCATACACTAGTGGTGAAGGACTAACCCCCTTACAACAAGTATTATTTCTGAATTTTCCCAATTGAATAAACTATCCAAAAACATCTGAGTTTGAAATTTATTTTAAAAACAAAACCAAGTCTAATCCACGAAAGGCTTTGCTCAGCATGTCCATGACCGCGGACGCGGCTATTCGAATAGATTTATACTCTGCAGAGTTTGTACAGCTTTACCCACAAGAGATAATTTGTTTTTCATGTCGGCCATTACACGCTTCCTTCGGCGTGCGACTAAGCAAATATCACAAGGCCTTTACCCTACACTATTTCAACGTGGTTGTATCCGCTAAGGTTTCACTTCCTTTGGACTCACCGCTGGAAGCCCCCTCTTGCGCCATATGAGAATAACAGTAAGTCATTTAGACACCCACACCTCAAGATGACACAACCACGGTGAAATAATGTAGATTATTTGTCCAAGTCTGTCCCACTTCAGACTTGAAGTGGTACGAGCTTGTCTTAACAATCTGCAGCTCGCAGACCGGTCCTTATATGACTGGACGACCTCCATAATAACCCGTGGGCCTCAACCATTCCCGAATTGAGCCCGTGCACAAACCTGCACCCACCAACGGTCCAATTCACCCAAGTCCAAAATAGTTTTATTTTATTTCTTAAGTCAAAACATTTTATAAGGCTTCTAGGGTAAAACAATACCATAGTCTCCAAAAGAAATCATATTTATCATTTGGCTAAAATTTCCTAAAATCAACATTTTGGTCCAAGCATTATCTAAGCATGTATTTTTTTTTCTAATTTGTTTTAACTAAGGCGACAAGAGAAAGACTATTCAAATATCAACATTGGCCATACAAAGAAAATATATAAATTAGGAATTTAAAGTAACTGTATAGAAATATGCATGCAATAGTACTTTAAAACAGAATTAAATAATTTAAAATATTAGGGTAAACATGGTCAAAGGTATAACCTGCCTTGCTCAAATTATTCTTCTTCAACTACCTCAATTTCCTCGGAGTCGTTGAAGTCTAAACGTGAAAACACAACAAGAATAAACAAAAACAAATGAATTCAAATGAAAATACAAATAACACTCAATTGAATAATCTTAGCTCTAGAAGATAGATATGTAATTTATAAGAATGTATGAACAAGAATCGATTGATTTGGAGTTCATATAAAGGAGAACGAACATCTAGAAGTTTGGATAACACAAGGAAAGATGGAATCCGAGTACTATTCTTCTTCTGATCACTGTTCACTTCAAGTGATGTTCAATCCGAGCACTGGTTATCTTTGGGTATTGTTCATCTCTTGGGTACTATTGATCTTAGAGTAATGTTCATCTTTGAGTACTGTTCATCTTTGAGTGGTTGGAAGGAGTTACGATAACACTAGTCGAAAGAGATTTCAACAACACTGGTCAAAAGAATGGTTTCGACTGCACTGGTCAAAAGAAATTTTGACAACACTAGTCAAAAGAGATTTCAACAACACTGGTCGAAAGAAATATTTCAACTGCACTGATCGAAAGAGATTTCGATTGCATTGGTCGAAAGAGAAGCTACAACTACCTAGTCGAAATAAAACTACGACTACCTGGTCGAAGGAAGCTACGACTACCTGGTCGAAGAAAACTATGACGATCTAGTCGAAGCAAGCTACGACTACCTGCTTGAAGAAAACTACGACTATTTAGTCGAAGGAAGCTACGACTATCTAATGCAGCAATGATGGCGCTCGACTATGGCTTACCAGTGTTACGTGCAATGGTGAGATAAGCGAAGGTGCACAAAATTAAGAGGAGAAGATGTTGAACCTTATGGGGTACCTTACGACGGCAAAGCTCAACGGTGTGGTCGATGGCGAGGTGGTTTGGCAGCGACGGAGTACGGGTTTAGGAGGCAATTGTATCTCGATGATCCTCCGGCGAAGAAGGAGTACGCCAGAGGTAGAACACGACACGGAAAAGCTCCTGGTGTGGACGACGACACCAGAGATCGACCGACGGCGGGGCAATCGGCGACGCTTTGGCTGGCGACGGAAGAGTTTCGGGCATTGATTCCGGCGATAGAAACGGGCAGCGTGGTCATGTGTGAGGGAACTGGTGTGAGGGGATAAATGTGAAGGCAGTGCCCCCCTTTTGTATTGCAAGGAGTAGACAGATCGTCGGGGTCGTGCGCGGGCAATAATGGTCGATGCAGCGACAACGAGTAAAGCGAGTTAAGAAGGGGAAACAGTCGATTGCGTGCGGACGGAAGTGAAAGATGATCATGGCAATCAATGGACATGATTTCGAGTGGAAACAAATGAATCAATGCAGTTTAATCGACCGGATCGGCGGAGCTCTGTTTTCGGTCGAAGGAAGACGAAGGAAAAGTCGACGATGACAGGTGGGGTCGGGCGGAAGAGACAGAGATGGAGAAAGTTGGTCGAATGGGTCGGTGCGAAAGGAAGATGGTCCGTGGGGCAAGAAGGAATTCGGCCCAGATACTATTCTGGATTTTTGAGTGATTTTACTGATTTAAATAATTCAATTAATTCAATTAGGTTTTAGAAAATAGCAAATAAAGTCCAACAAACATAGGAGAATTCACAAAGATTCCCTGTGTCAAAATGGACTTAAGTAAAATACTTTCAACTCAAAATAGGTAATTAATTTTTGCACATAATTTATTTTAGCTTTAAAATAATTAATTTTTTTCAACTAAAAAAAAGAAATTTTGGGCTGTTACACCTCGCACATTGGTAGACCGTGGTAGTGTGAGCATGACTGGTGTAGGTGTTGGGATATGGGTAGGCTACGCTAACTGACAATTCAAAAATTCTACCACGTAAATCAGGATGACATGCAAGGAAGAGATCAGAGATCGTTACCATCAGACGTGCAGTGCAGCGGAAGAAGAGTTGAAGCAGACTGATCCAACAAAGAGCGCGTTGATGTACTAGTCATAGTCGATTGTTCACCATAGTCGATCGTCCTCGTAGTCGATCGTACTCTGCAACAACCAATCGAGTTCCTCGCCAAGGTCATGGGTCATCCTTAACCGCAACAGCAACCGCAGTAGCGCCTCCACAGATCCACAAGTCCAGGGAAGAAACATCGTACGTCGTTGTGCTAGCACCAAGTCGCACGGGAAGGCTCTCTCAAAAAAATGGCGGCTAGGGCTTAGAGCAACTCACGTTAACTTTGTCGTGTGTCTCGTCAATCCTGCCTTTCCCATCAGCCTCAAGCATCTCCTTATATTGTGCCCGTGATGGATCCTATCCTAACACGTTTGACAAATCGTATTCGTACTGGTTTGTTCCAACCCGTTAATTGTGTGACCCTATAAGTTCATGCATAATCGGTTGTGACTCAGAAACGCATTTTCGATCACGAGTCGTTAGTGGCTCCTAGCAGGACATAACGATTCCCGAATACACACAAATTATATCGGACGAACCTTAATACAATATGATCTACGACCAAGTCCTTATCACTAACGACCAGCTTGTATCTCTATACGACCAGTTCAGATTTGGTCTTGACCATTCGTAACTCCTTACAATCAAGTTTCGACCACTTAGTGATCATATTCGACCGACCTACAACCAGTTCGTATCTCCATATGACTAGTCTGTTTCTGTTCGAACTGAAAGACCAGCTCGTGTATTCTCCATTTGCCTCACGATATCTGGTTGAACTCTATGTGAGATGTTGTGTCATTCATGGAGTGTTCAATACTTTCTTGATCAAATGTCGGATAACATCACGTGGTCGAACTCTTCGACCACTAGTGGCATGGTCATGCACTTTCTTTATCCGACCACATCGAGGGGGCTAGAGATATCTCTCTTGTTATGTTACGAGGGGCAAATCCTATATCCGAATAGTCACATTCCTCTGCATACCTGAGAGCTACCTTTATAACTACCCAGTTACGGAGTAGCGTTTGGCAACCCCAAAGTGTACCCTTACACATGTAGGAAACCATCCTGATCTCAGGTCTAAGTTTTATACATCATCATTGCTTGAGACCAACTGATGACACATAAAATCATAACAATCTCAGCAGTGTCTCAAGGTATGTCAATCTAACACTATGTTCTCTAACATGTATTCACATTATTGATTTGATATCCCTATATCTATGACCAGTGAAACATGGTTATCAATCAATACATGTGTTGGTTGAAAGGGTCACTAGTGTTCCGACCAGTGACATTCGACCAGAGATATATTTAGAACGATACCATCATAAGTTAAAAGAGCTTCACCAACAAGTCATATACTCATTTATCTTTATAACTGATGATTCATTCATTGAATAGAATAACACTTATTCAATAACACATAAACATAGACATGAAATAATCATCTCTATGATTGACTCTATGGCATATCACCAATAGTAGGCATGTTCGAAGGGGCTCCCTTCACCACGGTGTTGAGCACGAAGCTTGCCGACACAACGGTGAATACCTCACTAAAACGAGGGTCTACCAGGGTGAAGTGAGGGTGTTCATTCGCCAAGCTAGTGCAAGATTAGAACTAGATGATGTAAAGGCTTCGATGCGTGCTCTAGACTGCTTACCAAAGGTTAGTGAGCGATGGTATCGACAGATGCCAAATAAACTAGAGAATTTGTGTGTTGTGGGTAAAGTTGTACACCTTGTAGAGTGTAAATCTATTTAAATAGTGTTGCTCATGGTCATGAGCGTGCTTAGTGCAGCCTTAATGTGTATAGACTTGGCTTTTATGAAAACAACTCTTGTTGGGAAAATGTGGAATGGTTGTTGGTTTATATTTGAGTTGAGTGCCATGTCTACAGCTGAAAATAAGATGTTGATCATGGCCAAGGAGGGTTGTGATTTGTTATTTATTCAAGTACTCACTTGTTATTATTTACCTATTTAACTGCTCTTTAAACTCACAATGCAAAATACTATGTATTGATATTGCAAATAAAACTTGCTTAATACTAAAAATATCCTATAGCATAGAGTATCATTCTTTGTTAGCCATGCATATATATAAACTTCGTGATACACTACAAGTCTTGCTGAGTACGCAATGTACTCAATCTTACTTAAATTGATGTTCAGAGTTAGAGGATGGCATATGCCGGACGATGCGTTCTTTGCCCCTGGTACCTGAGGGTTCGGTGACGGGTCTTTCTAGGACTTGTTTCATGTCGGTTGCCTGAGGATTCGGATGAGCATACTACTGGACTTTTGGATCTTATACATATTTTGCTTCCGCTGTTTTAGTTGCTACTTCTGATACTTGAGTTTTTATTTGGTCAGTCGGCCCTTGTGATGTAAACTATGTAATCACTTCAGTTATGTACCATATTTATTTTATTTGGTATGTATGTATGGATGTGATTATCAATGTTGTGGATGTATGTACTAGCCACTGATCATGGGACTGGTACGGTACACACACTAGCAACTATGCAACCAAGGACTAAACTATAATTATAATGAACACGGGGGGCTTTCTATAAAAATGTCAAAATTGTCTAATTCCTTTCAATCAAGTGTCGCTGCCAGGGGTGGAGCCCAAGAGGCCCACCTGGTGTCAAAGGACACCGAGCCAAAAAAAAATTTAGCACGGTTCACTTCGTTTTTACCACATGTGCACCCTCCGAGCCCAATCAATGTGCACCCGGCCGGTGACCCACACCTAGCATACATGAGGCAAGCAGGCAGCACCAGCCCCAGTGCGGTAGTGTCCCAAGCGCCAAGCCTTGCGGGCTTTGGCCATGCCGCACGCACCGACGAGCGCAAGGCCCATGCCCAGCAGGCTAGCTGCCAGGCTGCTAGCAACCCACGCCTTGGCCTATTTGCCATGCCCCAGCCCCACGCCTTGCCCTCTTGGCCATGCCCCAGCCCCACGCCTTAGCTAGTGCCCAATTGGCCTGTTGGCCATGTGCCCATGCCTGATGCCTCGCTTTGCTCAACTGCTCGGTTGCCGCAGTGCCCACGAGTAGCCGAGCGTCCGAGATCGAGGGCCGAGGGTGAGAACACAAAATGCATGCCACCGTCCCTCACCTAGTCGCCTGGTCGCTCTCGCCCGAAGCCCTCGCCGCCAAAGATCTTCAGCCACCTCAACGAGATGACGCCCTCATCCGTCGACCGCCGGCGATCATCTCGGGCACTTACACTGGCCAAGGAGTTAAAGAAAGGAAGCAACGAGGCTTGAGTTATTAAGTATTGCTTCTTTGTTCTAACTTCTAATTGCCCCCCAATGCTTCTGATTGCTTTCAAGAAAAGGGGATTTTCAACTTGATGATTGTTGCTTTTTCATCAAATGTTTGGGTTATGAACTTAAAATTTTGGGTTTCAATTTCAAATAGGGTTTTTCGAAATTGGAGATTGCATGTGATCGTGAGTTCGTGACCCGTGTGCAGTGTGCTACTATTGTGCTCATTTGCTCAACCAATGTCAAGTAAGTAAAAATACATATATACACGCATGTGTGTTTGATGCTTGTACTTTAATGCTTTATTATTCTTGTTGATTGTTGAACATGGTAATTGACAGCCTCTAATTGAGGTTTCAAATAATTGGGGAATGACACGCAAATTTATGAAAAAAAATTCTGAAGAGAAAAACATCAGATAGTGCTACAAATGCTAGGAATTCACCTACATAAGATATTAATTAGGGAGAGGAAATTCAATTTGATCCAGGCGAAAGGAAAAGGATAGATGACTACCATTCTAATCAGAAAGATGTGGTAAGAAAAGAGTACTGGGATAATGGGCCTTGTCATCCTCACACTTATGATTTTCCATATACATAGTTTCAGGATAAAAACAAAAGATTTAATCCTAAATAGTTTGATGAGTTTGGGAGTTGGCTTGAATATAGCGAGTCCAAAGATAGGTCATACTGCTTTTGTTGTTTCTTGTTTAGGGACCGCAACAAGAAAGAAACTGAGTATTAGGCATTTGTTATAAATGGTTGGAACAAAAGGCTAGACTTAAAGATCATGTAGGTGGTGTGAATAGCGTTCACAACCAAGCATTGAAAAATTACGATGATTTGTTAAAAAGAGAACAACACATTGATGTTGCCATCTATACACAAAATGAAGCTTCGAAGATTGCTTATATTACAAGATTAAATGCCTTAATTGTCGTTGCCAGAGTGTTATTGAAGCAAGGATTGCTTTTCCAGGGCCATGATAAGTCGAAGGAGTCCTACAACAACGTGAACTTTTTGGAATTTTAAGAGTTATTAGCAAAGCATGATCCAGCTTTAGGTAAGGTAGTGGGTAAAAATATTGCATATAATTGTCTTATGATGTCTCCTCCCATCCAAAAGGAGATTGCTCATTATTTTGCAAAGGATATATTGCATTCTATCTCAAAGAAATTGAGCAGGATGTGGTTTGCTTGCTTGTTGATGAGTCCAGAGATGTCTCTTGTAAAGAACAAATGACTGTGGTCTTGCGGTATGTTGATAGTTGTGGAATTATAGAGGAGAGTCTTGTTGGTTTTGTTCATGTGAAAGAGACAACTTCTGCCTACCTGAAGTCTTCTATTGATTCTGTATTTACAGAATATAAACTAAGTTTGAAGCAAGTTAGAGGCCAAAGATATGATGGTGCTAGCAATATGCGAGGTGAGTCAATGGCTTGCAATCATTTATCTTGAGAAAAAGTATCACAACTTATTATGTCCATTGTTTTGCTCACCAACTTCAATTAGTAGTTATGGCTGTTGTAAGAAAGCATAAAGGCATTAGTAATTTCATTAGTATGATTTCTCTCTTGTTGAATGTGGTGGGTGGATCTTCGAAGAGGAGAGACATGGTTCGAGATATCAACCACGAACAAGTGCACAAGGCTTTAGGTTGTGGGCTACTTCAAACTATGATAGGATTAAATCAAGAGCAATGTTTTCAAAGACCCGGAGATACTCGTTGGAGTTCTCATTATAAAACTCTCAAGAGTTTGGTTGACTTGTTCCCAACAGTTGTCACAATGTTAGAATTTGTGGAAGAAAAAGACAAGGACAAACAAATAGAGATCAAGTATTGGGTCTACTAGTGTACTTTCAGTCATTTGTTGTCTTTTAATTGCATCTCATGTTGACTATCTTGATAATCACAAACACCTTGTCACTAGCACTACAACGAAAGGATCAAGACATTGTGAATACCATTAAATGTGTGAAATCAACTAGGTTGCATTTGGATGAGCTTAGAAGAGATGGGTGAGAATCTGTCCTAGGTGAAGTGTATGCCTTTTGTGAGGAACATGGTATTTCTAAGTTGGAAATGCGAGAAGCTTACGTTAATCCAAATAAGCAACAACATAGACCTGGAATTACCAACAAGCATCATTATGAAGTGGATTGTTTTAATGATGTTGTTGATTGGCCACTTCAAGAGCTTGATAGTCGCTTCAATGAGACAACCTCTAACTTGCTTGTTTGGTCGGTCGCTTTGAGTCCAAGAGACTCATTTCATGATTTCAATTTGGAGAATTTGATGAGCATAGCTAAACTTTATCACATTGAGGGACCTTAACTATCACCTTTGCCTCTACATTGTCGATATGCGAGCAGATGATCGATTCTCCAACATACTGACTATATACCAACTATCTTAAAAAATGGTGGAGACAAAGAAACATCATTGCTATCCTTTGGTTTATCGACTTTTGAAGCTAGTACTAGTATTGCTTGTCGCCACTACCACAGTTGAGAGGTGTTTTCAACTATCAGAATTGTGGGAAATTATTTGCGCAATCACATCAATGATGATTTCATGTGTGATAGCCTAATTTGCTATGTAGAGAAAGAAAAAATGAAGAAAGTTACCAATGATGTTGTGGTTCATCGTTTCATCAACTTGAAAGAATGTAAATACTAAAAGGTAATGTATTTACTTTCATTCGACTATTCTACCTTTTTTACTATATAAATTTAATTTGTTTTGTTCTTTTTTATAGGTCATTGAGGTCGGATGATGTATTTTTTCAATGTCAACTATCTTTGTCCATGATTTCGCCCTTAGTTGCTTCACTTTGCTGTAATTAACAATATTATTAGTGAGTTTCTTTATGTTCGTAAGTATTTTTATCGCTATTTCTTTATCATTGTATATTGCATTGGTCTTGTTGAAATATTGATGCTAACAGTTACTGGATACATTACTATTTAGTACCATATTGTTTTGAAATTATATATGTTGTTAAATGTACGTTGAAATGGTGAACCTTAGTAATTTCATTCTAGTTTCGCCCCAGCTTTAGCAGTAATTCCTATAATTAATTTATGAGAAACTAATTCCACACAAGAATTAATATTAGAAGCACAAATAGTAGGGTTAACCAGGGGTGAATCCAACGGGTGCTTAGGTGGGCTCGAGCCCACCCTCCGGTTGCGTCGTAAACCCGCCTCCCTCAGTCGTCAGCAGTTGGCACTCGGCAGCCATGGAAGGCAGATGGAAGGAGGAAGATGGAAGAAGGCATATTCAGCTGGGCTTTTTCTCCACGCCAAATGGTCCACAAGGCCCACGGTCTAAACGCGCAGCTACTGTAGATGAGGAAAGAAGGAGCGCCCACCACCAACAAGCAAGAACCGGACGCCAAATTGCCAATCGCACCGAAAAGGAGAGAGCTGTGGTTGCACGAGAGAAGGAAGTCAGGAACCTAGGCGAGGTGCGATAGCGGCGGTGCGACGAGCTGACGACCGTGGCTGGCTGACGCCAGGTGAGGACACGACTAGCAGGGACAGGGGGGCCGACACCAGGCGGCTGGGCTATCGGGTAGGGGAGGCGTGGGCAGGGAGCAGCTGCTGTGGTGCACCGGTGCGCCTGGTGAGGAGCAACAGGTAAGTAAATTGTTTTATTTTGCAAATGGTCGTATCCATAGGGCCATGTTGCCTGTGTTTGGTAATTGATGTTCTCCGATCATTTTCGAGGGGCATGAATTCAATGAAGCTAAAGATAGATCTAAAGTTATACTTGTTGTTATAAACAGCTCTTGTGGTGGAATAATTAGCAAAGGAGAAGCAACAACCAAGTATGCCTCATGAATAAACTTGTTCTAATTTCAGATGCTGCAAGTAGTCTTATCCCCAAATTCTCATTATGGTAATTAATTTTCTAAGTTGATGTACTCTAAGCATGGAAAACTATATTGTTGGGAAATTCTATCGGACCCATCGATAGAACCGGTTATCGCCGGTTACCGGGAATTTTGGACGAAAATTTTGATTTTTTTTTTTAGATGTAAATATGAAATTTATCTAAATTTTGAATTGAAATTTGAATTTGGATGATTTTTTTTTGCTCGGTATAAAAATTTATCATACCACATTGATAACACCGGTAACCGGCAGTTACCAGCGAAATTTCGGCGATAGATTTTTTCTATGACTCTAAGCATATTATAAAGTATATCTGGACCAACCGACCATAGTAGAAAATATTTGATTCTTTTTCTAATATATTTGGTATTAAACATGCTATCTAAGCAAGTTCATTACCTACCTAATTTGAGCTCTCCATTTCCTTATCGTATTTTTGCTTCGTTTATCTTCTATTTATCTATGAATTTGGATTGCACGAGATAATTACAAGTATGTTTGGTATGTTTGTCTCATGTTAGTTGAGCCTCACCACTATTTTTATCATAGCTTCGCTTCTTTTCTCTTCTATTTATCTATGAATTTGAATTGCATAGTGGGGTTAACCGCATCATTTCGGCACGAAGCTAGCGGAAATAGGCCTTTGGTGGGGTGGCTAAACTGTTGTCCCACCTGTGAGGTTGGTGGTGATGGCATACGGACCATAAGTAGAGGGTGATACGTGACAGACTCATCACCACTAAGTGACTCTTTTTAGTAGAACACTTCTAAACTGCGGTAAGCGTACTAGGCACAGAAGCCACGTCCAAATTAAGCGACCAACGCCAAAACTCTTTCTACTCAAGAGATTCGTCGTTGAGGGCGGCGGCGTTGCAGTGATCGGAAGCGCGCAAGCATGGGGACACTGGAGGCCGAACGGCAAAAGGCTGTTGATTTTTCAAACTGATGTGATTTTTGTTCAAAATCGGATATTTGACACCCTCAACTATTAAAATCCCTCACTTTACTCATACGTATCCAAACTGAGGTGATTTTTGTCTGATGTGGTTTGGCACTAACGTTGACTCAATCCTAAATGATTTCACATTCTTCTTGATCCCATTCCCCACTCTCTTAGTCCACACCTCACCTCCCCTGCCTTCCCCATCCGGCTCTGATCCAACGCCCCTCGTAGCCGTGGCCGCCCCCAACGCCGAAGGCCCAACCGCACCCCCCTACGCCGGTCGCCCCCAACTTCGCCCACGCCTCCGCACGCCAGCGACCCCTCGCACGGCTTCCGCCTCCGCCTGACTCGGCTTCCGCCTTCCACTTCCATCCGTCGGTGACGCTGGACATCGACCTCACACACGTACTACTCAAAACTTTCATCCCGGACAGAGTAAGCATAATTAGGTCTCCGACTGAAAACTGTTGTCGGTTCTCATTTCTCTCCAGTTCTCTGCCGATTGGGCTGCTTCTATAGAGCATGATCAAAGGCTCGGCCCAGAGAAAGATTCCACCTCCATTGCTCTGTTAAGATGGAAATTACAATTGTAGTCGAGTCCACCCGTCCACATGATATCTAATCTATAACAAAGTAAATAAAACCTATCTTCTCAACTGAGTCGCTGATTGTCAAATTTAGCATGATTGTAGTCTTACACAAGTAGGATTTACTTTATCGTATAACCGTCCGCGTTACAATTCATAGAACTGTTTTACTGATTGAAGCATTTCCGTTTCACCGAACATAGAACGACTATGTTCTCTCTGGAGATGAGATCAAAAGAGATACGAAATTCGCGTCTTCAATTTTCGTTCATATTTGTCTATCGACTCTGGGAGAATTGTGAAAATAATGACCTACAAATATACGACATTTCAACAAAATTAAAAATACCGAAAATAATTATTGTTAAACAAAATGTAGAAAGGACTGATGGATCAGATTTCTGGCTTGGAATCCTCTTCCGGAGAGAAGGATCACAGTTGCGCACAGTATAATCATAGTCGATCATTTGGGGAAAGGATCCTCACTTCCATTCAATTTCTTTCATAACCAAAAAACATCCGACCCAAGAGAGTAGAATCCAACACAAAAACGACAGTTCAAACAAACGTAGTGTTGAGAAAGCTATGGATCAGATTTCTGGCTTGGAATCCTCCTCCGAGGAGAAGGGATCACATTTGCGCACAGTATAATCATAGTCGATCATTTGGGGAAAGGATCCTCACTTCCATTCAATTTCTTTTATCACCAAAAAACATCCAAACCAAGAGTAAAATCCAACGCAAAAACAACAGTTCAAACAAACGTGGTGTTGAGAAAGCTAGATGGATCAGATTTCTGGCTTGGAATCCTCCTCCGTGGAGAAGGGATCACATTTGCGCACAGTATAATCATAGTCGATCATTTGGGGAAAGGATCCTCACTTCCATTCAATTTCTTTTATCACCAAAAAACATCCAAACCAAGAGTAAAATCCAACGCAAAAACAACAGTTCAAACAAACGTGGTGTTGAGAAAGCTAGATGGATCAGATTTCTGGCTTGGAATCCTCCTCCGCAGAGAAGGGATC
Organism: Hsuehochloa calcarea; assembly: GCA_036346395.1. Classification (NCBI taxonomy): domain Eukaryota; kingdom Viridiplantae; phylum Streptophyta; class Magnoliopsida; order Poales; family Poaceae; genus Hsuehochloa; species Hsuehochloa calcarea. The sequence continues at coordinate 83,409,713 of CM070597.1, read as the reverse complement.
ACATTCGCGCACAGTATAATCATAGTCGATCATCTGGGGAAAGGATCCTCACTTCCATCTTAATCAAGAATGCAACCTTGAGAACTTGCAAATCCGATGAACAGACAACGCACAGGAAAAGCACATTATAATCACAGATCACAGACAAATCTAATCGACAAATGGAAACAAAAACGCAGAACCGAATCCAAACGCAAACCAAATGCAGTGTTTTAGATCAGAACCACTGGCTTAGAAGCCTTCTCCAGAGAAGAGCTTGCAAAATCGCACAGTATAATCATAGTCGATAATTTGGGGAAAGGATCATCACCTCAAAACAGCATCAGATTTGCTAGGACGAAATCGAAACATCAATACAAGGAACGAAATAGATGCGAACGGAATCGAGAAGCGAACGAGATAGATCTAAACGAAAGAGAGAAGATACGAATACGAGACGCACAAAACTCGAAGAACAGCAGCCGCGTAGGGAGAGACCGATAATAAGCGCCTGTTGGAAGGGCAGGGAGGCGCGATCTTTATAGGGTCGAGGGCGCACGAGGAGGAAACCCTAGCTCGCATCGGATTGTGATGGACGGAGTACAAAGCGCCACGTAGATGGGTTTGAGTCGGACACGCCCCTGCCGTTAGGGAACCCATCCAAGTGGCGGTGGAGCGTTATTCGGGCCGGCCCTTCAGCAAACCGGCCCAATAATGAGCAGCAGTTAGATGGGCATATTATGTATTCTGGGCCCATCTCTGTATCGTCCTCCACGACTCCCCTTTGGTTTTTCATTCTACTGGAATGAGCAGCGTAGCACGAATGTACACTTATGTTCCATTACAGCCTTCAAGCCTTGCATTTGTTAACAATTCAATGCAGTGCAGTGAAGAATTGGGCAAGTTTCGCTGAACTATATATGTGTCCTGATGTAAGCACAGAAGGAGCAACGGAGCATTGTATCGCAGTCTTGCGTCTCTGATCGTGTTAAATTAAACGCACAAGTAATTTTCTAGACATGCACACAGGAGAAACATACCCTGTTGAATTTGACAAAACAGAATCTAAAAATATATATTAAGAGAACAGGGGGTCTTCATGGGGAAACTCTTTTTATTGAGAATAAATTCCAACTAAAAAGTCACCAAATCTAGTGAGAATCATAGCATCTATGATCTATCCCTAACATGGCATACAAATAAATTCACAGGTGTGGAATACAGTGTTAGCATCACTGCACACAGCCTATACCAAAGCTAGATTAACTGAAATTAAAAGCGATCTAAATCAATCCTGATGCCTACACCTAATCTGTATCGATTAGTTATAGACAGACGTCGTCGTCAGGGGTCAGGAACACACGGCAACAGCGGCAGCGCATGCACGCATGGTGGTGTTCTCAAAAAAGGACAACCATGCACGCACGGATGCGCGCGCGCGCGGCAGCCATGACCGACTCCGCATCCGGCTACTGCTGCAGCGACTCCAAGAACCGGTTCAGGTCTCTGTTCACCAGCGCGTTCGACTTGATGGCGTTGTCCTTGGCCATTGTGTCGACCAGCTTCCTCGGCACCAGGCACTTGCCCTCGGCGGCCAGCCGATCCTGTACGCTGCCGCACACGAGCAGCGCGTGCATTTGCTCCTGCGCCATGGATGGTATCTTGTCATTCTGAAAGCAAACAAGAACACACATTGGTTTGGACAAACGTGGAAGTGTATTGAGAAATGATGTGTGATGCAGTAGTGGATGTTGCGGCGTTTGTTGTTAATAATCACAGTACCTTGATGGTGTGCATGAGGGCGAGTATGCCGACCTGGGCCTGGAGGAGCTTGACGTGGCGGCCGGCTTCCTGCAGCATCTCGGCGGTGTTCAGCTTGTGCCCACCGGGGATCAGGCGCGACAGCTCCGCCGTCTTCTCGCTGATCCGCTTCCGGCGCTCCCTCGCCGCCGTGCTCTGCACGGACTGGCACCCGTTGCCCGTGGCCTTCTTTGCGTCAGCTCCGCGCACAAACGCCGGAGGCAGCTGCTGCTGCTGCTGCATCGGCGGCGGCGGCAGTGGCAGGACGAACTCGGTCAGGAGCTCCGGCAGCAGTGGCACCTGCATCTGGCCGCCGCCATTCCACGGCTGGCCAAGGCTTCTGTCGACGGCCGTGGTGTCGAACCACGCGTCGTCACCGCAGATGGCCCGCGGCCTCTTGGCGCAGGGCTGGAAGCCGGCGTCGTCGTCGTCGTCGTGGAGGGGGTTGAGGAAGTCGTCGAGGCCGGCGTTAACGGCGGGGTCGAGCGGGTCGTATACGAAGCCGAGGAGCGCGTCCGTGACCTCGGGGTGGACGTCCTGGAGGAGGCTCATGTCCGGGTCGCCGGGGTCGGCGTCCAGGTGGAACAGCAGGGCGGTTGTCGCGTGGAAGCTTAGCGCCATGGATACTGGGGCGCGGTTGGTCGCTCGCACTTGCTAACTCCTAATGCTGCGCCCCTGCGCGCTGCTGGTGTCTCGCTGCAGAGCTCAACCGCCTTGGGCAGGAGAGAGAGTTAAGAGGAGGAGGAGGCTGAACTTGCTAATCAAGGTCTTAACACAGGCAAGCGCTGTGATTAGTGGTGGTCTTAGCAATTGCTTCGCGGTAACTTCCCCTTAAAAAGGGGAGGCGGCGCCCCACTCCCTCCCAGTTAACCGCCACGGCATTCTCTCCCACCGTTATGGCCTTTCTTGCTCTTCTTTTACAAGGAAGACCCCCTTGAAGTACTAATATTTACACATAGACAGACCTCTTTTTGGATGCTCGCATGTACGAAGGCCTTCTCGGAGCTAGCATATACCACTGTGTGATTCAATAGTTCTCTTTCACAAGTCCATGCAGGCCTTGCAAGATGCTGTTCAATATGTAGGTTCTTTCAGAAATACTTCCTTTTCTATTACACTATCACTACCGGATGAAAAGCAATATATGAACATCCCAATTATGTCGAGTAGGGCACTAGCTATGTGCGTGCCGTGGTCTATGCTAGATAAAGTGAAGAAAAAACAGTTCCTTGTGCAACGTATTTGTAGGTGCAGGTGTGATTTGTGAAGATCGAAAGGCTCCATTGCAAACAAGGCAATCAGCAACCGACGGTTAACGCAGCTATCACTGTGAGCACAGATGGACGGTTGCACTGAGCACGCTAATTTCCCCTCCTTTTCTTTTTGTTTTTGTAATTGTTGTCTTGGATTCTCTTAAGCAGTTACAAATATCCAAAATCATAGCACCCACGGCCCCACCTCTCCCTCATTTTGTGTAACCGTCATTAGCTCTCCCTCTCACCTGGTACGTGAACGAGCGCCCTCTACGCGCCGCAACGCGGTCCCGTAGCGTACATGTCCTATGCCCAATGACCTCAATCGTAGCAACAGATTCTGACACGACCGGGTCTATCCGTGTTACGTAATTCCAGGACCATATATTTTCTGCCTATGTACAAGGGCCATTGGCCAACATGAGCCATGCAGCATGCATGTGCGTACTAACGAGCCTCTCCAAACCCAAGCCGTTCATCATGAAGCAACCAGCAACTTTTTTATGCATGAGATCTTAAAAGATTTCCGTATAATTGTTCTGACAGCAGAGTAGTCAGCCTCGAGGGCGCCCGTTCTACCGGGAAAAATAGCCTTCAAGAGCTAACCGTCTCTCGGGAAGGGTTTTTGCCGACACACGTTCTGTCGACAGTGTCTACTAGGGACCCAGCCATCCACAATTGTCTGTACTCCTGAGTTTGACCTCGATTTCTTTTAGCGCCCTGAGGTCATTCCACCTCGGATTTCATTCGACATGGCGCTGACATAGCATCGGTTTTTGACAAGTGGCCTGGTTTTGGGTGACATGGCAACTGGTTACCGAAATCAACAAATAAAAAGTGGGGGTCGCATGTCATGCTCTGTTATTTCGTTCACTCCATTTTCTTCCCTCTCCTTCCTCATCTTCACTCTCCTCTCTCTACATGAATGACGCTAATGGTGGAGCTCGCAACCGGTGGTGACGCACCGTATTTTGGAGGTGGTGAAGCTCGCGGTGGGCAACGACGGTAGTAGCGTAGCTCATAGCCGCAGGTGGCTCGCCAGATCTGGGAGCTAGTGGAGCTCACGACGGCCAACGGGAGAGAAGGTGATAGACACAGGTCCTTTGTCGGCAGCGCGGGCAAAACGGTGCTCGCGCTCCCGGAAGTAGCCCTCCAGTGAGGCCACCATCATCGAGGAGGACGAGCGGCGTCCGGATTTGGAGGAGGAGGCCTAGCTGCGTCCAAGGGAGGCGGCAGCGTGGTTGTGGCCGAGGGAGGTGGTGTACAGTTGCAACCTTGGAGGAGGATAGAAAGGGAGAAGTGGAGGATAAAGAAGGAGAAGAAGAGAAATAAGAGGTGGATAGGGGGTGATGGGTGGACCCATTGTATATTTTATTTATTAGGATGATTTGGGGCTGACATGGCATCAAGCATAGCGCAAAACCGCGGTGGTTAATTAGCATCCAATAGCTGATTACAATATGCATAAATAATTCACTTGTACATAAGGTACTAATTAACCAAATTGCATTTAAGCTACACCCACAAGTTAGCTAGCTGGAAACACAATGCCAAGTCCAAAAGATACCTAGTCTAGCACTAGTAGACCATTGCCAAAAGACTAGGGTGTCAATCGAATCCGAACTAGATGATTAAGTGTACTATGCACAAAGATAAATTATCATAAATATCTTACAGTTACGTAATTGAGGTGGCAATTGGGGTGTGTGAGGGTTTTGGGGGAGGTGCATGTGGGAGGGAGTTGGCGAGCTAGGGAATGACCGAGTGAGTGCGGCGGCGAGGGTTTCGCTGTTGGGCCAATTTTTTCCTCGCTGTGCCGAACTCTTTCGTTCGAGGCTACGCGAATTTTCTGGTCAACGCGCCAAGTATTTTGGGCTCTCCCACTCCAGGCCATTGGCCGATAGAGAGTCTGTCCTCCTCTAAGGATTTCCCGACAGACAGTTTGCGACAAAAAAAAAGATTATTTTTGACAGACACTCCGCCCTTTTTCTTGTTTTCACCGGCAGAGGATTTCTCCATGCTCTATTCTAGATTTGCCGACAGAGAATTTGCACTTGCATCAACTTTTTTCTGACTAACTTCCACCCTCAAAAGGGTGTTGTGGTGCAGTGCGAGTTGGAGCAAAACTGAGTTAATTCGACGCAGTAGCAAGCAATGAATGCACCTAAACATGACCACTGTCTGCACTCTTCTTTCGGTAGCGTCTGTTCGCCACTGGTCTGTTTCTCAGCTTGATGTCAAGAATGCCTTTCTTAATGAAGAGTTGCGTGAGGAAGTCTACATGCATCCGCCACCTGGGTATTCTGTTCCTGAGGGCATGGTCTGTCGTCTTCGTCGCTCTCTCTATTACCTTAAACAAGCCCCTCGTGCTTGGTTTGAGCGCTTCTCCTCTGTGGTCACTTGTCGGGACCCGAAAATGCATCTCAAGAACCCTCTGTGTATTCTGAACTAGTCCCAGATCAGTAGCTAGCTCACACAGGAAACAGTGATGAAAAATCAACCATTTATTCGATTTAACTAAAAAGGTCTCAAAATAACAAATAATAATAATAACTTGACTTTATTGTCAACGTTTACTTAACTTGCCACGTAGGGCTAAAGAAACAAATAAACTCTTGCAGCGGAACGGGAAACTTGGGAAGGTCAATCAACATGCCCACAGGCAATCGAGTGGAGAACGCATCCTAATCCGTAAAACCTTCAAAGTCTTCCTTCTGATAGAACTCCTGTGCAGCTTGATATTCTTCAACTGATCAACAAAGGCATGAGCCGTGAGTAAATAAAGCACTCAGCAACCGTAGGGAAATGTATACAAATAGTATTCATGCAAGGCTTACCAAAGGTTAGCTGTATGGTTCTTTTGCAAAAAACAACATTTACGATAAATACAATACATATATTGAAATGCGAATTTGAAAGGAATAATAAATAATTAAACAATTGCTTTCAAATAACTAGTGAACTCCCCATTCACCTTCCAACCAAACCAATGATAAGTGAACTCCCCATTCACCCATCGACAAACCACCAAGTGAATTACTCATTCACCGAACAAACATTATATTCATCAAGTGCACTTCCCATTCACACTCCGACTCATTTTGGAAGAAACTATATCTCCCGTGTGAAATCCCCGAGCACGTCCATAACCGTGGACACGGCTATTTGAATAGTTTTAACACACTCTGCAGAGGTTGTACAGCTTTTCCCACATAACATGACTTCTCTAGTTGGTTTAGCATCCGTCGATACCACTGCTCACTACCTTAGGTAAGCAGGCTAGAGCACGTGACAAGACCTTTACAAAGCTCATTCTTACCCAGTTCTGCCCGCTAAGGTTTCAACACTGAATGTCTCCATCCGACAAGACAGGGCCCCCCTCTTGCGCCATAGTGAGCACGTACCCCGTAACTCACTCTTCCAAGACCGCCCCCGCTGACCTCCTCGTCTCCCTCGCGCACCTCCCTCCTGGCGCCGCCACACCCCCGCAGCCCTACTACGCCCGACTACGCCTCGCCCCCGCCGCTGCCTCCCCCACCGCTCATCCTCGTCCCTTCCTTCCTCGTCCTCGTCTGCCTTCGCCCGCGCCGCATCTCTTGCCTCCGCCGCTTCTCCGCCCGCCTTGTAGGATCGTAAAGGCGACTAGGGGTGAATAGGCGCTTTCTCAACTTTCTCGCCTAAATCAAATTCAACACGAACTTTACTTCTTTAGCTATGAAAGCTAAGAAGATCAGTAAGCGCACAGTGGAAGCCTTGTGCTGAATTCGATAACCCCGAAGACCACACGACACAAAAGTGGAGACTTAATCTCAAAGGGGAGATCTGGGCACAGGCGGTCTGACCGGCTACCACGGGCGGTCTGACCGACGGTCAACCAATGATCGACCAAGCAACTAATCGGCGGTCGGACCGGTGGGCGGCGGTTCGACCCGGCGATGATCAATGATCTGAAAACACGGGCGGTCGGACCGCCGTTGCAACACCGGTCTGACCGGTTCAGTCCAGAACTGATAAACTCAACCCAAATCCAAAACGAAATTTGATCCAACTTTTAATTCAACCAATGAAACTTGACCAAATTTCGAGCACACCTCCCTAATGATATTAGAGACCTATTTCAAGCGACGATCCTTCAGATCCACTTCGCAGAATCGATCTCTCAAGAATTTAACAAAGAAGTGCACAAACCCTAGAAATATGAAAATATTGATTCAAGACTTGCTCGTGGGGGTTGATGATCTAGATGACTCTAGGAGTATCCCCACACATCAAAGCAAGATAAAATAGTCCAAGGGATCAAGTAAAAACCTTTGAATCAAGGAAGCACCAAAATCATCCAAAAAGGGAGAAGAACACAAAGGGAGCAAATGATCTTTCAATTAAGCATCACAAGATTGTTTGATCACACTAGATGCTTACAAAGCCTCTCCAACAAGGAGGGCAAGAGCTCACACAAGGAGCACACTTCAAACCCTAGCTTCTCCTCTCCTCTCCTCCAAACCCTAGAAAATGAGGAAGAATACCAAATGAGTGCTTAAGGGGGTTTCCATCTCCCCCCTTTCTATTTATACTAGAGAGCTAGGGTTTCACTTTTGGGACCACTTACACATGGGACCCACACATAACTATTGAAGCAATCGCCGCTTTCACCACGTGTAGGTTGATCACGGTTCTCATCACGTCGCCAAGCCTCTCTTGTCCCGAATCCCATCCGGAACCTCCCACCGAGACTCGCACCGACTACCTGATATCCGCACCATGCTTGATCCAACATGCATTATGATACAATGAATGCAAAAGAACAACTTCCCCCAAGCAAAAAGAATAGACAAACAAACCGCTTCCGAACAAGTTCTTCACAAAAGGACTAATAACCCTAACTCTCCCCGCAGCAATAAAGCAACCTCTACAAGGCCGAGAAGAATCAAGAGCTTTAGTGAAAATATCCAAGTTGTTGCTCGGACTCTACAAAGTGAAGCACAACATCACCTTTCTCAACATGGTCTCTCGAAAAATGAAATCGAATATCAATGTGTTTAGTCCTCGAATGTTGCAAATGAAATCTTTAAAACCACAAGACTTAACTCACTATGATCACAAATTTTCAAAAGGGTTTTTGGCAATATTAATTGCGGGAAAAGAAAGAGTGTTAAAAGGAGCCATAACCATTATACATGAAGACAGTATAAGTATTATACCAAGCCATAAAAAGAGTCATGGCAAATCATGTAATGCAAAGCTAAAACCAAGATAACGCTTATCCGAGATTAATGAAATATCATAGTTTTACTAGCAAAGAACCACAAATGAGTCAAGCCATGAGAGAACACTTCCCAAAGATAACACATAGTCCATGCCTAGTGCAATGGCAAGCCGTCTCATGAGAAAGGATTGATGAGATCGCTTTTTCGCATTAGAAAATCTCATTTTTCATTTGCTTGACTTAAGAAGATAAAAGCTCATTTTTCATCTCAAAATAAGTTCAAGGCTCAATGGATAAAATCACTAGAGAAAACTAGTCACAAGATCCAACAAGACATGATTTGATTCAATTGCTCACGATACAAAGCTAGCAAGGCAAAAGCTAAGTCGAACAAAAAGAACCATAAAAGAAGTCTAGCAGACTAACACTTGATATGACAAGGTATAGAATATGAAATCAAGTCATACAAGGATAATGATCAAAGCTCCACTACATAAGACTTGAAACATGCATTATGATACAATGAATGCAAAAGAACAACTTCCCTCAAAAGCGCCCAAAAGGACTAATAACCCTAACTCTCCCCGCAGCGAGAAACGAGAAGAATCAAGAGCTTTAGTGAAAATATCACAATGTTGCTCGACTCTTCAACGTGGATAAAATCCAGAGAACTCGAGAGCAGCGACCAGCGGCTACTACATACTCGGCCACGGTAGAAAAAGACCAGAAAACCAATAAACAAGAGATGTGCCCAAGAAATGACAAGTGCCGTAAGTACTCTTCCTATCCACTCTACACCCCGCAAAGTCAGCATCGAAAAATGCTCGAATTGAGAGAGCGAAGAAGAAAATACGAGTCCAAAGTCAAGCGTATCTTGAAGGTACTGAATATGCGACGTCTCGCTTGACGATGAGAAGCACGAGGAAGCTCGAAGCGAGCGCACGGACATCAAATGAATGTATGTCCTACCGACGCTTGTAAGATAGAGGAGGAGCCAATCATATCTGCGGTACTCTTCCGGTCCACTGACTCTCCATCCTCATCGTGGTCCAAAGACGGTGGTTGTAGCGATGGGAGTAGACATAGGCCTCTCCGCTTCCCATATTGAAGCGCCAAGAAGGTCCTTTGTATACTTACTCGTGAACGAAGGTGCCTTCTTTCGCTTGCTTGATTTGAAGACCAAGGAAGAATGTTAGCTCTCCCATCATGCTCATCTCGAACTCACCGCTCATAGAATCAAAATCTGGACACCAAAGCATGAGAAGAACCACCAAAATAATATCATCCACATAAATCAACCAACAAGAAATCAACGCCATGCACGAGAGTGAACAAGGTTTTATCAACCATTCCCATTTTAAAATCATTTTCAAGCAGAAACTCTTAAGCTGTCATACCAAGCTCTAGGAGCTTGTTTCAATCCATCTGAGGGCTTTAGAGAGTTTAAAAACATGGTTTGAGAATTTTTGATTTTCAAAACCAAGAGGTTGCTTAACAAAGACCTCTTCTTCTATGAAACCATTCAAGAAAGCACTTTTAACATCCATTTGAAAAAGCTTGAAACCCTTGGATGTTGCAAATGCTAAAAGAATGCGAATGGCTTCCAATCTAGCTACTGGAGCAAACGTCTCTTCAAAGTCTAAGCCCTCTACCTGAGAATAACCTTGAGCTACTAGTCTAGCCTTATTGCGAACAACCAACCCATCCTCACTTTGTTTATTTTTAAAAATCCATTTTGTTCCAATAACATGAGAATCAGAAGGCCGCTCAACTAAAATCCAGACTTTGTTTCTTTCAAAATTCTCAAGCTCTTCATGCATGGCATTGACCCAAGAGGCATCAGATAAAGCATGGGTGATATCTCGGGGATCAAAAGAAGCGACAAAAACAGAATGTGCATGAGAATCAGGAGAAATAAACCTCGAGCGAGTGACTCGCTCTTGAAGATCCCCAATCATCCGCGCTCGGTGGATGTTGTCATTTGATGCGAAGAGGTGCTCCTGGTGCAGAAATGGCCTCTACCTCATGACTTGTGGAGGTAGGAACAGAGCCACTCAGATCGTCGGTGGGGATAGGAGGAGGCTGCTCAGCTGAAACTGAAGTAGTAGTAGCAGGCTCTCCACCCCTCTCAGAAGTAGCTGGAGGATGGTTCGGTTCTTCATCCTCAGAGTCATCATCGACGAAGATGCTTCCTTGAATTTCAGGAACCTGTGTACCTGAAGCATCGGGTCTAGTACCAGGACTAGCCTCATCAAAAGTGACTTCGTAAGTCTCAACAATTTTGTTAGTATCAACATTAAAAACACGATAGCCACGAGAATGAGCAGGATATCCAAAAAATATGCCATCAAAGCATCTAGACTCAAATTTATCAAGGTTGCCATGTTTAAGAATGAAGCACTTGCAACCAAAAATCTTGAAATGAGAGACTTTGGGAGAATGACCAAATCTAAGCTCATAAGAGGTCTTCCCAACCACAGATCTCAAGAAAACCCTATTGGAGATATAACAAGCAGTAGAGATTGCCTCAACCCAAAATCTCCTAGGAGTAGAATGCTCATCTAACATGGTCCGAGCCATCTCTACAAGGGTTCTGTTCTTCCTTTCTACAACACCATTCTGCTGGGGAACTCTAGGAGAAGAAAACTGATGCTCAATTCCCCTATCAGTGCAGAAGGTAGAAAAAGAAGAATTCTTGAACTCTGTCCCATTGTCACTCCTAATGGCTTTTAAAGCTCCAAGTATATCAACAGCAATTCTAAGGACCAAATCTCTAAAGAATCCAAATACTTCGTCCTTAGAAGCGAGAAAATAAACCCATGAATACCTGGAGTAATCATCCACAACCACCAAAGACATACCATTTCCCACCAATGATCAACTCTAGAAGGACCAATCAGATCTAAGTGAAGAAGTCATCCAGTCCATCACCATTACCAAAGTAAGAGGTGGGTGGGAAGCGGACACCATCTTACCATGTCTACTGAGGTGAGCACACAAGATCTCTAATGACCTTCACCTAGGCAAACCTCTAATCAAGTCCTTGCAACCGACTCTAGACAAATGATCAAAACCTATATGCCCAAGTCTACGATGCCACAAAACAAGGTCATGAGAATCGAGGCTACAAGGCACCTAGGACGGAAATCAAGAGATATCAAATTAGCACAAAGATCTTCTCAAATCTGGAGATCTTAAAAACAAGCTCACCAGAGGAATCTAGAACACTACACTCTCCACTTTTAAACCTCACTTCTAGACCCTCATCAAGCAAATGAGAAATGATAGAAGATTATACCTCGACTTACTTACCAAAGCGACGTCTTTAAGCATGAACTTGTCGTTGACGCGCCAAGGTGCCCTTTGCGATCCGGGTCCGTAGAAGCATCCCCAAAGGTAATCAATTCGTTGTCGGATGCACGTGTGAGGAGGAGAACCATCTAGAATCCCGGTCATATGTCGAGAACACCCGAGTCAACAAGCCATATGTCCTCCTTCCTCGCACGACGGACCTAAAAGCACAATCGAAAACATCCGTGCCTCGATCTCAAGTTAGTGATAAATGATCTAGGAATCCAATCTCGAGAAGCACGATGTCCGGGAGCAAAGATAGAAATAGCGAAACATGATCATGAATAAAATCATAAGGATGCACATGAGAACCACCTAGACCTCTCCGAAATGATCTACCAAAAGATCGATACTCCCCCTGTCTAGGTGCTACCCGTGGTCTCTCCTCACGATGTCCTAATCCAACCCGCTGCCTAGACCCACCAAAAGAGTCTACAAGGTTCTCTACAAATCTAGGCCTATATGTGTTGCGATAAACAGGCTGCCTAGCTCTAGAGACTACAATTTGGAGAGGGACTCCTCTAATGGATCTCAGGACGCTCATCCTCTCTTTTCTCTCAAGTTTTGCTCTCCGGAAGCAGAACTCAACAGTATGGCCTTCTTTCTTGCAGAAGGTGCAATGGTACTAGACCTTTTGAGAGGTCTGTACAGAATGAGTGAAGGCACCTTTCTTGCCAGGAATAGTTTGAGCAAAACCAGCGGATTTGAAAACAACCCCGGATGGCTTAGGAGGTTCTAGCTCAAATAGACCATTCTTCATAACTCTAGCAATCCTAGGTGGGTTTTTCTTGGAATGCTCTAGGGGATTGAAACCTAGACCACTATTTTTCACGCTCACCTTGGATTGATCAAGAATCATGTTGAGTTTCTTTTTCCCACTTGAAAACTTCTCAAGAGTCACCTTGAGGTAATCATTCTCTTTCATTAAACCCTCACATCTAGTGCACTTGCTAGACTTGATTACCTCACTGCGCTTACTCTTAAGAAGGGCCACTTCCACTTTGAAGGCCTCACAAGACACACAATAGAATTCCTTAATCCTATTCAACTGCTCCTTAAACTTGACTCTAAATGCCTCTTGAATCTGATTAATCATGGTTTCAACTTCAGCATTCAAAACACAAGAGTTAGAATCAATAACTTTCTTAGAAGCAGTAAAAGACATGGATCTTTCAATTTTAGCCTTTTCTTCAAGAGTCTTGTTTAAGGCTTCAATCTCAATTGTAAGCTTGGGACAATTTTCACAAGATGCAACTCTAGAGTAAACCAAAGATTTCGCCATCTCTTGCATCTTAATCCTATTATTCTTACAATGAGAGCATGTGTGACTAGCATCAAATTTTTACAATTCTTTTAAAGAGCTATCCAGTTTTAATTCTAGCAAAGCACAATTTGAGCAAGTTAAAGAGATAGCTTCCATGGCAGTCACATCAAGTGAAATGGCATCTAAGCAAGCAGAACTAGACTTGAGAGATTCTAGTTCATCGAGAGCATCTTTTAGTTGATTAGTAACAGAGGAATGAGCAGATTTCAAGCTTGTCAAATCTTTAAGCAAGCTAGTGCAGGAATCACAAATATCATCAGGATTAATAGATTTAAGCCTAACAACTCCTAGGTTCAAATTATCAATCATAATGTCCTGCTTCTTAATCATTTTTACTTGCTTATGCAATTTCCGTTCAGCAAGCACCAAAGCCCTTTTCATGTCAGCAATAGAAGGGCATACCTCATCAGGATCACTAAAAGGATCCTCATCGTTGGCGGAGTCACTGTCGTGGCTGTTCTTGGCCATGAAGCACATGCCCGTGAAGTCATGAGCCTTCTTCTTGCCACGAGAGTCACTCTCGTCGTCCTCCGTTTCCGAGTCCACATCGCTCATATTTACATTCTCTAGAGCGGCAAGGACCCGGCTGACAAACTTATGATAGTTTGTCTTCTTGGGTTTAGCATCCCTCTCCTGGGGATGTTTTCGTGTCTCCTTCTCCTCCTTGCCCTTTAGCTTGGGGCACCTGGAGCGAATGTGGTTTGGCTCACCACATTTGAAGCACGTGATAGGTCCACTTCTCCTCCTATTCCTCACCTTGTTGTACGCTCTTGTGAATTTGGTGGATAGGAGGGCTAAGTCATCATCGGGCAATTTCTCAAGTTGCTCATCGCTTAAAGAATGTAAAGCAGATAATGAAAAACCAGATGAGCTACAATCAAGAGAATCAGAAGAACAACCCTTGGATTTGTCGACCACTAATGCCATCGACTCTGTCTTGGGGAGACGCGAGATAAAATCAATCTCATGCGTCTTCAACCTCGAGTAAAGCTTATCCATGGTAAGCTCACTCATGACATTGTTGTCATTGATGGAAGTGATCTTCATTCCCCAGACCTTCACATCAAGAGCACCCGAAGTGGTGTGCATTTTCGACTCGAAAAATACCAAGTCAACAGCGCGGAGATCATGAAGAATCTTAGAAAATCTTCCCCACAGCTCATCCAAAGACTCACCAGGCCTTTGCTCGATCTTTGAGTATACTTTCTTGAGCTTGTTCTGTCTCACTTCCTTGATCGCAGTGGACCCTTCGTGATAGTCACAAAGAGTCCGCCAGATCTCATGAGCAGACCGCAAGTGAGCAACACGCTCAAACTCAGATCGACTAAGGCCTTGGATCAAATAATTACGAGCCTTGCTGTTGGCCTCCGCATCTGGAGTGATCATATCGTCACCTCCGCTCAAACTCGATATATGCTTGCATACGAGCCTTCCAATATGCAAAGTCAACTCCATCAAAAATATGTGGCTTGGTTGAGTATTTGTCAGTCGCCATGGCTCCAAAGACCGGTTAAGATCTATGAGAAGAGCTAACCGGCTCTGATACCACTTGTAGGACCGTAAAGGCGACTAGGGGGGTGAATAGGCGCTTTCTCAACTTTCTCGCCTAAATCAAATTCAACACGAACTTTACTTCTTTAGCTATGAAAGCTAAGAAGATCGATGGCGCGACAAAGGCAAGCCTTGTCTTGAATTCGATAACCCCGAAGACCACACGACACAAAAGTGGAGACTTAATCTCAAAGGGGAGATCTGGGCACAGGCGGTCTGACCGGCTACCACGGGCGGTCTGACCGACGGTCAACCAATGGCTCGACCGGCAACTAATCGGCGTCGGACCGGTGATGGCGGTTCACCGGCAGCAAATGGCTCGAAAACAGGCGGTCGGACCGCCGTTGCACCGGCTCGACCGGTTCATCGAATCGATAAACTCAACCCAAATCCAAAACGAAATTTGATCCAACTTTTGATTCAACCAATGAAACTTGACCAAATTTTGAGCACACTTCCTAATGATATTAGAGACCTATTTCAGCGACGATCCTTCGATCCACTTCGCAAATTGATCTCTCAAGAATTTAACAAAGAAGTGCACAAACCCTAGAAATATGAAAATCTTGATTCAAGACTTGCTCGTGGGGGTTGATGATCTAGATGACTCTAGGAGTATCCCCACACATCAAAGCAAGATAAAACAGTCCAAGGGACCAAGTAAAAATCTTTGAATCAAGGAAGCACCAAAATCATCCAAAAAGGGAGAAGAACACAAAGGGAGCAAATGATCTTTCAATTAAGCATCACAAGATTGTTTGATCACACTAGATGCTTACAAAACCTCTCCAACAAGGAGGGCAAGAGCTCACACAAGGAGCACACTCCAAACCCTAGCTTCTCCTCTCCTCCAAACCCTAGAAAATGAGGAAGAATGCCGAATGAGTGCTTAAGGGGGTTTTCCATCTCCCCCCTTTCTATTTATACTAGAGAGCTAGGGTTTCACTTTTGGGACCACTTACACATGGGACCCACACATAACTATTGAAGCAATCGCCTGCTTCACCACGTGTAGGTTGATCAGCGGTTCTCATCACGTCGCCAAGCCTCTCTTGTCCGAATCCCATCGGAACCTCCCAGAGACTCGCACCGATATCCGCACCACCTGATCCAACCAGCTGCACCGAACTACCCGTTCGATCCATCTTGCCCATCCTGCACCATGCTTGAGTCATACGACCTCACCCGGATCCATGATCGCTCGACCTCGGCTCTCCAAGCGTAGTCCCGATCCACTCACCGCTGACGCGTTGTTGACTGCAAGCCACCGCACAAAGAATAGACAAACAAACTGTTTTCGGGAACAAGTTCTTCACAACTTGACCCACGTCAGCTCCGCAATGCAATATACATCAATAAAGCATCGAAGTTCATATAATAAACACAATCAAATCAACTCAATGCAAACTTGGCTAACCTCCAAGTCAATGCTTTGGTCCGACCAGCCACAAGGCCGGTCCGACCGATTCAGTTTGGCGGACCGCTCCCACAACAATGGTCGGACGGTCAAAAGACTTAGCCAAAATTTCAGCCCGAAATTCCGAAACCTTATGGAATTTTCAACTCAATAGAACTTTTGACTGGGAGCTCCAAAAATGATGGGACCACATCCAGGAGACTCCCCTCACTTGCCTACACAACCTATTTTTGGCTCAGCTCCAAAAACCAATTTTTAATATGGCGGTCGGACCGGCCACCATGGCCGGTCGGACTCCTCCACGGGCGGTCGGACCGCCCGACACAACCGGTCAGACCGCCTGTGGTCTGATAGCCTTGGAGCAAACCCGAAAATGCGAGATTTTGCAAACCAACAACGCCATTGCCAATTGACTCATCATCCTGAGATCGTGCACATATCCTCACGCTATCCACACGCCTGCTCTTGATCCTCCTCCTCGCGCTCCTCGCCTTCCTCCTCTACCCCTCCGTGCCCGCCGCCCGCGTCGGCGACCTCCGCCTCGATCGCTTCTGCGTCAACCTGCCCCCCTTCCGCGCGCTCAACCTCCACCTCGCGCTCCGCCTCCTCCTCCGCAATCCTGGTCTCCTCCCTATCTGTGAGATCCTGCTCCTACCCCGATCCGATCTAGCGACCTCTGGGGTTTTCAGTTCCGATCTGGTTTTTTTTGGGAGGATTTTTGGTGATTTTTTTTAATTGTGGGGGTGGTGCAGGAAGGGGAAGAAGTATTAGTGTAATACTGAGACTAAAAACATGATCTAATAATGTTAACCCTAGCTCAATCGTTGAACACCATAACAAATCATTATATGCGGAAACGTGGACGTTAGTACCTGAGCCTGAGGATGCCATTGCGGCTTAGTGTGGGTCGGCGATGTTGAAGAAGACAGCAACAAAACGTCGGGCTGAGGCACTGTGTTGCCGAGATGACGATGGTGGCCGTCGGTCTTCGTCCACCTTAGCACCCGTAGAGATCGGATCTGTTTAGAACTTGGGTAGCCTAGAGCGATCGCAAGTAGGCTTGTCGGGTTCATCATATTTATGTGGCGCTAGGTGGACGGGGCCGAAACCAAGAAGTTGGAGTCGCCCCCGATCAGGGCGCGTGGGTGGGCAATGCCCCGTGAGACTCGGTCTCGGCAGTTAGCCGAGATCAATCCAACATTCTCCCCTTTGATCGTAAGGTTAACAACATAAGTCCATCCTCAAATAAAAAACAACATACCAAGATAATGTGTGGCATGGCCAATGAAGTGCCATACAACCTCAGTACCTATAGTGTACTGTTACATTTTAAAATGGATATTCATAATACTTAATGGGAGTTGGTTCGTTTTAAGGTTCTTTATCCAGAATCAGAGGCTTTCCAACAAACCCATACCGGCAACATGATCACGAAATATATTGGGTGGTAAGCCTTTAGTAAGCGGATCCGCAAGCATTGACTTAGTACTAATATGCTTGATACTAATGGTTTGATCCTGGATTCTATCTTTCACAACATGATACTTAATGTCAATGTGTTTGGCAGCACCACTTGACTTGTTGTTACTCGCATAAAAGACTGCAGGTTCGTTATCGCAGTATAAGGTGAGTGGTTTAGAAATGCTGTCAACCACTCTAAGACCCGGAATAAAGTTCTTAAGCCATACTGCCTGCCCGGTAGCCTCATAACATGTCACAAACTCAGCTTGCATCGTTGAAGATACCGTAAGGGTTTGTTTAGAGCTTTTCCATGAGATAGCTCCTCCAGCGATTGTGAAGATATAACCTGACGTGGATTTCTTAGTATCAACACATCCCGCAAAATCTGAATCTGAATAACCAACAACTTCAAGGTTATCAGTATGCTTATATGTGAGCATGAGATGCTTAATAGCTTGCATATAACGTAAGACTTTCTTAACGGCCTTCCAATGGTCCGGTCTTAGATTTGACTGATATCTGCCAAGCATTCCGGTTACAAAAGCTAAGTCAGGGCGTGTGCTTACTTGAGCATACATAATGCTTCCGACAGCTGAAGCATAAGGAATCGACTTCATCTGATCAGTTTCATATTGGTTCCTTGGACATTGAAATGTTCCGAACTTATCGCCCTTAACGATAGGAGCAGATGAGCCAGAGCACTTATGCATATTGTATCTCTTTAGTACTTTGTCAACGTATGCCTTTTGAGATAAACTTAATACTCCTTTGGACCTGTCCCGGTGAATTTCAATGCCAAGAACGTAAGAGGCATCACCGAAATCCTTCATATCAAAATTGGATGAGAGAAATCTCTTGGTCTCAAATAACATATCCTTATCGCTGCTAGCCAACAAGATGTTATCCACATAAAGCACTAAGATGGTGAATTTACTCCCCTTGAACTTAACATATATGTAGTTATCAACTTCATTGTCCTTAAATCTAAAATTCCTTATAACTTTATCAAATTTGAGGTACCACTGTCTTGATGCTTGTTTTAAGCCATAAATAGATTTCTTAAGTCGACATCCCATATGCTCATTGCCCTCTATGACAAATCCTTCCGGTTGAGCCATGAAAACGTTTTCTTGCAAATCGCCATTAAGGAATGCCGTCTTAACATCCATCTGATGTAGTTCTAAATCATAATGAGCTACAAGTGCCATAACGATTCTGAACGAATCCTTAGTTGAGACAGGAGAAAAAGTGTCATTATAATAAATCCCCTCTCTTTGTGAGAAGCCTTTTGCCACGAGTCTTGCATTGAACCTTTCGATATTTCCCTTAGAGTCATGCTTGGTTTTGTAGACCCATTTACAGCCTACTGTTTTGACTCCGTCAGGAATTTCTACTAAGTCCCATGCATCATTAGTGCTCATAGACTTTAGTTCATTCTTCATGGCATCAAGCCATTTAGAAGAATGTTCACTCATCATTGCTTTCTTATAAGAGGTAGGATCATCTACCTTCCCTATATCATTAATATCCTCATTCATGTAAACAACATAATCATTTGGGATGGTAGATCTTCTCTCCCGCTGTGATCTTCTAATAGGTTCAGCAACTATTGCAGGAGGCTGCTGAGGCGCAGGAGGCTGCTGAGGCTCATCATTATGTATGACATTAGGAATTTCAGAGACCTCAACAGTGGGTGCATCAACAGTATTTGGTATTAGAGGTGCAACCACCTGAAGTGCAGGAATAAAAATCTCTGGGATAAGCGGTGAAGGAACGTAAACCCGCTTCTCTTCAAGATCTATTTTCTTAGGCTCCAGGTCCTCATTATTTTCTAAGAACACAGCATGCCTTGTTTCTACAAACTTAGTTGTCCTATCAGGACAATAAAACCGATACCCTTTAGATCTTTTAAGGTACCAAATAAAATGGCAACTTACTGTTTTAGGATCTAATTTTCCAATATGTGGATTAAATATCTTAGCTTCAGCACGACAACTCCATACTCTTAAATATTTCAAACTCGGTTTTCTACCAGTCCATAATTCATAAGGTGTCTTAGGTACTGATTTACTGGGGACCCGATTAAGAATATGTGCGGCTGTCTTTAGTGCCTCCATCCATAAACCAGTTGATAAACTAGAATAGCTGAGCATGCTCCGTATTATATCCATAAGTGTACGGTTGCGTCTCTCAGCTACCCTATTCTGCTGAGGTTCACCTGGTGTAGAATATTGAGCAACAATGCCATTTTCCTGAAGAAATTTAGCGAAAGGGCCAGGAATTTGGCCATAAGGGGCATGTCTCCCATAATATTCTCCCCCACGGTCCGATTTTACCACTTTAATTCTTAGGTTGTGCTGATTTTCCACTTCAACCTTAAATATCTTGAATTTATCAAGTGACTCAGATCGGTCCTTAATGGGAAAAATATAACCATAACGGGAGAAATCATCAGTGAATGTGATGAAAGAATCAAAACCATCCACTGATGTCACAGGAAAAAGACCACAAATATCAGTATAAATTAACTCTAATAGTCTTGTGCTGTGAGTTGCTCCCTTCTTTATTTTCTTTACATATTTCCTTTAATGCAATCAATGCAGTGGTCTGAGTCAGATAAATCTAATGGTTAGAGAATCTCTTCCTTAATGAGACGCTCCATTCTCTCCTTCGAAATGTGGCCTAAACGACAGTGCCACAGCTTCGACGAAGTCTCATTATTCTTTTTATGCTTAGTATCACACACATTCAAAGATATAGGTGATTCATTAAGGGAAAGCATATAAAGTTTGTCTTGTCTAACAGCAAGACCAACATTATCTGAATTAAATGTGATAACACATTTATTATTACCAAAATTACATTTAAATCCATCATCGTCCAATAAAGATACTGAAATTAAATTCCTCCTAATGGAAGGAACAAATACTACATTATTAAGACGAAGTGTGAAGCCGCTATCTAAAACTAAGGAAACAGAACCAACTGATTCAACTTCGGCTTCTTTTCTATCCGCAACTCTAAGACTTCGCGCCCCCTTTCTTAGTGTTCTCGCGGTATGGAATCCCTGTAAAAAGTTGGTAACGTGCACAGTTGCACCTGAGTCAATCCACCAAGATTTAAGGGAAAAATTAGTATAAAGAGTTTCATCAACGAACGTTATAGAATCATTACCCTTCTTGGCGAGCCACTTTAGAAAACCAACACAATCCTTCTGGAAATGCCCTGGCTCCTTGCAGAAGTGACATGCATTTCCATTAGGTACTTTAGCAGGAGCAACATTGGGCTTAGGTGTATTTTGCACCTTAGGCCCTGATTTATCTGAATTAGGAGAGTAGTGCAGCCTTTTCTTGGATTTGAAGTCCCATGAGAACTTCCTTTTGCTAGGACCGCCAACTGGATTCACAAAATCTTTCTTTTCGGTCCTTATCCTCTCTTCCTCCTGGACACACATGGCGATTAAATCGCTCATGCTCCATTTATCTTTCTGAGTATTATAGTTTATCTTAAAAGCAGTGTACTCAGAAGGAAGAGAAGTCATAATAAAATGGACTAAGAAACCATCAGATATCTCCATGTCCATGCCCTTGAGTTTTCCAGCCATATCAGTCATCATCATGATATGCTTTCTTATGCTGCTGGACCCGTCATACTTAGTGGATAGAAGCCTCTGGATTAAAGTACTGGCATAAACCTTAGTGGAGCCTTTGAATTTCTCCTCTACTGAAGCCAGATACTCTTTAGCATTTTCAGAATCTGGGATTGCTCCCCTGATCCCAACTGAGATAGAGGTCTTCATTATCATTAGTGATAGACGGTTGGACCGCTCCCATTTTTCAGCATTATTATCATATATTTTCTTTTTCTCATCGTAATTATCCTCACCAACGGTGGGGGAAACGGGAGCGGGCACCCTTAATGCATAATCAAGGTCTAAAACTCCAAGGACAACTGAAATTCTTTCTTTCCATGCGGGGAAGTTGCTCCTCGTAAGCTGCTCAATGTTGTCAATTGTAGCGGCAACATTTGAAGCATTCATTGCTGAACATTAAAATACAGGGAAAAATTAGAAATAACATAAAAAATATTGCATGCAATTAACCCTACGTTGGTCTGATTAATAACATACAAACTATAGTTTCAATTCATATCACCATTGGGCAAAAATAAAAAGAATTTTAATAATTAATGTGGCGACACACGATTACAAACAACATTAGTCAGTATGTAATCTTGTGTATACATAATGCCAAAATAAATTATAAAAAATCTCTAAATAAAATATCTCGTTTGTTCAATTTTAATCAGAGATTAATTCATACTGATATTTGAGCAATTATCATTAATTAAAACAGTGCACAAAATAAATAAATAAGAAAATTAATCAGAAAATCAATTTGCAAAAATAGGGAAAAACTACTATTCCCCGGGCTCGGCCCGGCTTCATCCCTCCCGCGCTCGGCCTGCGACTGTGCACTCTCGTCGGCCCACAAATCGGCCCAAAATCCCGAGACACGCGAGAGCTGTCGGATCTAAATGGACGACCGAGATCGTCTGCGCATCAATTCGCCGAATCAGAGCCACGCGATCCGTCAGATCGCATCGGACGGTTGACAGCGAGAATCGCGACCTATAAAAACGCTCAGCCGACGGGAAATCCTAACCCTAATCCATTTCGCCCGTTCTCCCCCGTTCTCCCCCGAAAAAGCGCGGCCTATCCGTCGGCGGAGGCGCACGCGAGCAGGCGGAGAGCCACAACTGCTACGGCGCAGGGGAGGGCGTGGAGCGGAAGCGGAAGCGGCGGCGTAAGGCGGAGCCACAACTACTCGTCATTGCCGACATCCGACGCATGCTCCACACCCACGCAGATGTACTCCCCGTCATTGCCCCCATCCTCGCTTCCCCCGCTAAACCTCTCCCACCCCCACATGCGTGATGCACGTCTGCAAATGCGATCCGCCCAGAGGTATTGAGCTCGACTGGATTTGCTAGGAAGAGGTAAATGCTATTTTCTGGAACTTAGGACAGTACCGATGTCAGTTACCTTGTGAATCCTGACATGGATGACTTAGACCCTTCTCCTGATTCTCAGTTAGGTGCATCTGCGTGTAATATGGAGATTTGAAGAAACTTTATCCAATACCCTGTATGCTAATGATAGAAAGCTCATTGTTCTCTCTATAACTTGACCTGAAAAAACCGTTTAGACATTTTCAAATGCAATTCCTTTATGTTCCTAGACATCTGCATCAAGATATTTGAATTCTCTAATATGACTGGAGAATGAGTTTCTTTTACAAAATTTATATTCACTTGAGTCATATAATCATAGTTGATTAGGGTCTGATATTGTATGAAGCACTTGCATATAAGTTAGTTCCATTTAGTGTTTTATTAAGTTTTTTTACTCCACATATAGTTACCTTGCCTTGCCTGCATTGGAGCTG
Source organism: Hsuehochloa calcarea (assembly GCA_036346395.1). Classification (NCBI taxonomy): domain Eukaryota; kingdom Viridiplantae; phylum Streptophyta; class Magnoliopsida; order Poales; family Poaceae; genus Hsuehochloa; species Hsuehochloa calcarea. The sequence goes on along the minus strand of CM070597.1, from coordinate 83,386,927 downwards.
GCACAGAAAAATCTTGAACTACACATATAGTTATGTATCTCTCTTTTAGAATGAAGCGTGTCTTCTGGTGATCATCTACTCACATATCATTTTACATGCAGTCCCTTCTCACACTAGATTAATAAATGTGCAGTGGTTATTAATTTCGTGTTGTTACTGTAAATGTCAAAATGTCAAATAAATTGGTGAGGTGAAATGTTCTTTAGTAGCAAATACTCTTCAGATCATCAGAAGATTGCATGCCATAATCTTTAATGTTGGATGTTGATGTTGGAAGATGATTAGGTAACTTATCTTCCACATTGACATCCGTCCTTTTGCTAGGAGCTTCTGATGTAGCAGAAAGCCTCTGCCCAAGTAACTGCAAGTTCTTTCCATTGTGTTGGTAAACTTTCCATTTTTGGGACAATTATTGGTTACTAAAGTTTGATGATTGATGCTCTTGATTTCTTTTACAGGTGTGTTCTCTCTATTTGAATTATAGTTGATGTTCTTTATCATAGCAGAATACAACAATTCATTCTAACATTTGGAGATTGAGGTAAGATTTCTGTCTTATCCTTTTGATTTCTGTCTTATCCAATGAGTTTTCCACCTTCCTAGAGAGGTTGTCAGTTCCTGCAACAGTAACTATCCAATCTTCACCTCTGCTGCAACACAGGCTATATCAGAGTTAGAGGGCAGTGCCTCATTTGAAACTCCTCTAGGGACTCCACCATGGGAATATTATGACTTAATACACCCAGTTGTAAGTTTATCCAATTGTATACATTACCTCAGGCTATGGAACATGGGAAACTTAAGGCTAATTGGTTGGCAACCTCAACTCTATGAATGCATGACTAAAATTGCCTCAGATTTTCCCTACGTTTGAGCTGTCTACTTTTTACTCAATTATGTCCTTTTCCCAAAAAATTGTTGAACCACCTTTTAACAAATTTATTCAATTAGCCTTTTCCTATGGTGAGGTTTTTTTAAGACCAGGCATGAGGAATGTTTTCACCCAAATATTGAGTTAATGATAAAACTTGAGGCCAGTAAGTCAACATCCAATATTCAATTTTAGGAGCACAGTTGAAGCTAACTGGCTAAGCCAATTTTCTAGGTCAGCAACCAAACAGCAGCAGAAGCTGCATGGCCTATTGGCCTATAATGCACTATAGCCAGAATAGGCGGAAATTAGGCAACTTTTAAGCTCTATTATGATGAATGGCACATTTTGGCTATCATTCCAGGCAGCCAGCAATACAAACAGGACTATATGGGTGCCAGTTCTTATATCCCTATTCGATGCTAGGCTTACTAATGCTATGGAATAAGTAACACAATTCTCAGACAAACGGTAATAGAACCCACTTGTGCAATAATACAAAAAAAAACATCAGTACAAGCCTGGAAACCTGGAGGCCAGTCTTCTATTTTCTGTTTTTTTGTTGCCATGCATGCATCATAACATTATGCAAAAGATGCCACATAGTGGTCAGTTTTGGTAGCTATATACTCCCTCCATTCTCTTCTACTTGTAATTTCAAATATTTGCAAACTAACTATCTGATACACATGTTGGACCATTATTTTTTTCCTGATAAATCCCTTGTTTTGGAATTAGTTCCTTTTCTAAGAAGATGGAAGTGCTATTTGATTGAATTAATTGGGCAGTGGGAGTGCCAAGTGATTATGGAATGATAGTGTCAATAATGAAAACCATTGTGAAAATGCGTGGGTAAACTTTTAAAAAGGACATTACCTACCAAGATTTGCAGTACCGATAACGTGATCAACAATGTGTCTAATTGCACCACTGGCCTTTATTTGCAGATCACGCTTATTGACAGTTGAAGGCTGCGCCGCTCTAGGAATATTGTTGTAACCCGAAGATTGTGTATTACATTTTCTGATAGGCACTGTCAAATTCTCCCAGGTACATTACTCTAATACTTGGTACCATATTGTCATTGATTCATATGGTCATGATAGATTATCGGTATATATTTTTGTAATCGCCAGATGTTAAGGATTACTCAGAATTGCTTCTTAATTTGTAACTAGCTATAGTGGTTGAAGTGCAGTACCACTTCTGAGCTATAGTGGAGAACATATGGAAGTAGTAGTAGTTTCATTTATTTGACTCCACAGTTCCAAGATTAACTGCTGTTTATGTATTTGAGAGCCTACTATAGTACTATTCACATATCTGATAATCAGAATTCTGAACTGGAATGATTTTCGGGCCCTGATGCTTCTGTCATCCTGAAACACTGGCGGACCATATCTTTAGGGAGTGTTAGATCCGCTGATCTTGGCGATGGAGATGGATTCCTCGGTCGAAAAGGTGAGCTCCGATCCGTGTTTTCTTTTTCGCTCGATCGTTGGCTAGAATGGTGGATGTGGGTCTGAATCTCTCGTGGTTTTTTCGATCGATCTGTTGCAGGGGAGTGGGTTGCTGGATCCGGACGAGCGCACGTCGTCCGGCGAGTCCAAGGCCTGCACGGACTGCCACACCACCAAGACGTCGCTCTGGCGCGGCGGCCCCTCCGGCCACAAGGTGAGATCCTCTCCGATCTGATCTTGGCTTTGGGTTTCCCGATCTGTGCATTTTCGCCTGTGATTTGCGGCGGCTGATCCTACCTATCTGTCTATTTCTTTACCCAGTCGCTGTGCAACGCGTGCCGGATCCGGTACCGGAAGAAGAGAAGGGAGGCGCTGGGCCTGGACGCCAGCGTGGGCGCCGAGCCGCTGGGAAAGGGGCGTGATGACAGTAAGAAGCGGAAGAGGCCGTCGGATGCCCATGTGGTGCGCGGCGGCGGTGGCGAGGCCAAGGCGAAGAAGCAGCTGGTTACCGCCAAGGAGAAGCGCCTGTACGCCAAGGTATCCGTGCTTGTTTCTGTTGTTGAGATCGTTGGAGCGTGGGTTTTGATTGGTGCTATGAATTTGTGTTTGAGCTGAAATTGGACGGTGTGAACCGTAACAGGAAATGGCGGAGTCAAGGAATAAGAAGAGGAAGCCAAATTACAGCCTTGAGAAGGTAATTCTGGTTTCTGCGCCATCTGTTTCAACTTGGACTGACAATTTCTATTATTGGTTTCTGCGCCATCTGTTTCAACTTGGACTGACAATTTCTATTATATGCTAGATTGTGGCTCCAGTATTAAACTCTTGTACGCCATTACTTGCATTATAATTGATTAATAGAATGGTGTTCAGAGTTTATCCCAACATGTTTGGAGTTGAATTCTGGTTGTATTACTTGTTTGTTGAATAAGGAGATCCTACTCTTTTGACTTTCTTATGTTATATCTGAATTTTACCCCGACAGTTGGAGTTAAAATATGGCTTTGATCCCAATATCTAATGACTGCTTGAACCCTGACCTCCGTTGATGATTACAATAAAATTACTATATATTGGCCAACTCGAATGTAATTTACTGATTACACGCAAATATTGGCAGGAGCTTACCTTACTTTGGGAAAAGATGAGATGTCACAATGTTAGCAAGGAGGAGAGATCCAAGTAAGCATTACTATCTAATTCTTGTAACTTATGTTCAAGTTCTTACGTTGACACATCTGTCAACTATCCAGGCTAGTACACGAGGCTCTCCGTAAAATTGATGGGAAATATTTGGAAATTGTTGGATCCCATGTAACTGCACGTGTTCTTCAAGTAAGCTGAGCATATACACTGTTTATTAGTGTGTTGCATATTTTGTTATGATGCTTTGGTCCTGATTTTGATGACCACTGTTTCTTTGGCAGACATGTGTGAAGTGGTGCTCACAGTTGGAGAGGAATGCCATTTTTGAGTCCCTGCAGCCTCATTTGCTTACTCTTTCGCGCCAGAAATATGCTGTTTTTCTTGTAAAGATGCTCATAAAACTTGGTAAATATCTCTTCATTAACCGCATATTTCTTATGTGAGAATGTTGGTTTGATACGACCCTTAGCTTCATTAACATACCTCTTGTTTACTACTGCAGCCACTAAAAAACAGTTTGACTGGTTCATCTCTTCTCTTCATGGTCGTGTTGCTAAACTTCTTTGTCATACTATAGGAGCAGCAGGTATTTGTTGCTATTGTGTTATTGTAGTAAATTGCTAGAAACTGGCTATTTTCTCTCATCATTTGTATAGGACCTGGAGGAGTTAATGGTCGTATGATACTGTGCCCATGTGTTCGTTTTTTCTACATATGTAATAAATTAAATGATAAATCTATTTTCTATATAAGTAACAAAGTAAAGGATAATCTCATATTGAGATCTACTCTTTTTTGCAGTTGTTGACTTTGCATTTCGGCGGGCGACACAATCTCAGAAAAGAAGGCTGTTATTGGAATTGTACTCTACTGAGCTTCAGCTGTTCAAGGACCTGACTGAACAAAATTCCCACAGGTTGATACACTATACTGTCTTGTCATGTATCTGTCTTTGAAGTTCCCCTGCTCTTTTATCTCTTTCTGTACAAAATTTTCGACATGGAGGGGAATGTGTTGTTATTGTAGTTATCCTTTAATACACGACTCCAGTTATAGTCTACTACAATTTCCTAATGTTCAACTTCCTTTTTCAGTTTGTCAGAGACAATTTTCAAGCTTGGATTACAGAAATCATCTGTCCTGCGGTATATGACTACCGTTCTACAGCCGCTTTTGGAGAAAGGTATTGTTGAGTATTCCATAGTACACACGGCCATATTGGAATACTTTACAATTGCTGATAAGGTAATTGTGTTTCGTTGATCTGCTTGGCCTATCTTTACTCTAAACCTGCCCTTTACTGTGAAGTGTTTCTTCAGTTTTCACACTCTCTAATATATGTTTGTTTTCGTAGACCTCAGCCTCCGATGTGGTTCATCAACTAATCCCACTTCTCACTCAAGGATCATCTGTCATAGACGGAGATGAACCGTCGGTTGCCCCTGAATTACCAAAGAAAACAAAAGCTAAGAAGAAAAGGTTGACAGAACCACTTCTCGTTCGGATCATGCACACAAGAGAAGGATTAAAAATAGGGATTAGTTGCCTCAGGCATGGCAGTGCAAAGGTGCCTTATTTAGTTTTTGTTTCTGTACAAATTCTTATTGTACCTTAAATACAAATTTCAGGGTGATCACCTGGTATAGCTTTATCCACTCATGTCTACTATTTGATGTTGATTCAATAATATTTGTAAATTTGTGGGACATTGAAGTGGCATGCAAATTAAACTGTGCATTACTTGGTGCTCCACTCTGCATAATTCAGTATTTCTTTTCTTTCCCCTTTTTTTAAGTGTCTGGATTATCTTCATAAGTAAGATGAATTTGATTTCCATCTAAGAGTACCTTAACTTGGTAATGTACTTCAGGATAGGAAGAAGATTATAAAAAGCTTGAAGGGGCACATTATGAAGCTTGCTCTCGATGATTATGGATGCCTTGTAAGTAATGTCTATATTTACATTTCTCAGCGCTTAAATAGGAATTCTATGTTGTGATCTGTAAAATGATTATCCCAATGCTATACAAAAAAAAGTCATTCTACACTTCCAAATGATTTATCCTCAATTCTGTACTAACAAGGCGGTTCTTTCTCCAGTTCCTTGTTTGCACTCTTTCCATTGTTGATGACACAAAGCTCGTTACTAAGGTTTGCTAGCACAAGTCTTTTACTTGTAGTATCTCGCTGCCATTACAAGCAGTCAGAAACGACGTTACTAATAGCTTCCATTTGATTTTGTAGATTGTAATTCAGGAGCTGGCAAAGCAGTTAAAGCAACTCATTTTTGACAAGGTAAAAGGAAAACATAGCTTCTGATATATCTTTTAAACAAATTTAAATCCACATTGGACTATTAGTAATGGAGCTCCTTGCTGGAACAGAATGGGAGACGCCCATTGCTGCAACTACTTCACCCTCTTTGCTCACGCTTTCTGCCTCCGGCTGATCTCGCTTGTCTGAATTACAGCGTGCCTTCTCTTGTTGCAAAGGCAAGTTGGCTACTCTGTTAACTCTGTAAGTATTTTGAAGAGAGACGTATGCTAAATGTTTGCTGGTTCTGGTTCAGGGTGAGGTATCAGAGAGCGCAACTGATGTTATATCCGAGAATAAGGTGGACGCTGCAGCTGATAAAGAGAACGGTGGGTCAGAAGGCATGCAGATGGCGGCTGACAGCAAGAAGGACCCGTCACAACGACGGCATGAATTGTTGATGAAAAGTGATCTTGCTGAGGTGATACTCGTAACATGTATTTATCTTTCCATTTATTCAACAGCAGTGATATGAGAGCAAGTACCTTTTCCCCCCCTTTCCAGTACATTGATTTTGCAATGGTGGTAATATATGATTTGAGGGTTACCATTAGTCACAGAACCCCTAATCAGCATACACCGCTACACGCTCACTAGTCACAGAACCCCTAATCCCAGCGTACATACCCATTAGTCGCAGAACCCTAGTGTTTTGTGTGAAGTGATTCATAGAACCTTGTTATAGAAAGGGAGACAATGGGCACAGATGAATTTTTTTCTTTTTGGTGCAGTATCAATATGCAGTCATAAAATAGTGTTCATCGTAAGGTTCTACTGTAGTGCCTAGTTTACACAATGTCTGTGCCTTATTAGCTATTATCTTACTAAGACAAGTTAACTGTTTCTGAATTTACGAGTCGTACTGATTAAATTGCTGTGTCATGGCCTTTCTTCTGGTTGCAATTCTTTGAATATAATTTTTGGATGTTGTGCTGGTAGCATTAACCTACTTACAAGTGCTAGCATTAAGTAGAAATACCAAATACGGTGTCATTGGGAAATTATGTTTCGGAAGTTGCATTCTTTGTTGTTCCTAATGTGCTTTAGAAGATATAATGTAAGCCTTCCTGATTTTCTTTCAGGCTCTCATCCAGACTTGCATTGAAAATGTGGGGGAGTTACTTCGAACAAATTTCAGCAAAGATGTATTATATGAGGTGATCTCCTTTGTCCATGCATGACCTCAATTGTCAATATCATGGCATAATATTACTTCTTATATGGTATTTCTCCACCAAAGAAAATCCATAGGATAGCTATGATTCATGTTTCTTTGTATTTCCATGACATTATGATAAAACTTATAGCCCAAATTTCTTTTTCCCTCTTATTTAAATTTATGTAAAAATCTATACTTTTGCCTGACAAGTGACAAGTGTTGTTATTTGTTGATATTCTTAGGAAAAAAATTGAATGTGGAGAAATTGATATCAATTGAAGCATTCTTTGGGATACGTTTTGTCCCTAGGCTCATTCTTTGTTTATTTCTATTATTCTGAATCTGATGCGATGAGTCTGCCAGGCATAGCAATGTATATAACACTCCACACAAAACAACTAGTGTTCTCTCTGTTGTCTTGGTCCAGCTCTTGAAACAAATGGGCCATCAACTATCCACGACTGTCATCGCTGTTTGAATTTTGCTTTATAAGAGGTACCTGTGCTACGCTAACTGAAATTCCATGTTGCCATTTGCCAATCTGAATTCTGAAGGTCGCTATTGGTGGAAACGATAATATTTTGGAGGGCATCACTGACAGGATCCACTTCTTTCACAATGCAATAGCTTCAGATGCAGCACGTCCAAAGACAGAAGATATCGAGCACGCCTTTGAGAACTTCCATTCCAGCCGTGTAATCAGAAGAATGATTCTTGATTGTCCTGCATTTGCTGCTACCCTCTGGAAAAAGGCTCTTGAAGGGAAGTGCAAGATATGGGCTGATGGATACAGGTATCTCAAATTTACTTCTCTTTAGGTGGCATATTCTGATTTTTCATGCATAGTGTAATGTTCATTGATCTGCTCGACTCTCTGATTTTTTCAAAAACTTGGTTACTGCAGTTCAAAGGTGGTTGCAGCATTCCTGGAATCTCCAAACTCCATGGTTAGGGATCTTGCAAAGCACGAGCTGCAGCCGCTGATTGATCGTGGCATTCTGAAAATCCCAGACCGTAAAGCAGTGGAGAAATAAGTTTTGTCCACGGGGGTTTTTGCATTGATTTTCGTGTAATGGATAATTTGTCACTTGAGCATCTTTTGCTGAGCAATGTTTGTCACTTGCTATGGTATACCAACGAGTTGATTGTCAGTGGTCTTCTGTTCCCCAAAGGATAAAATCGTATCTATTTTGGTGTGTATTTATTGTACTCAAGACAAATACGCTCCATTTTTGTTCGTTTTAGTCGAGAGATACATTGTAATTTTCGAACTATGATCTGCTGAAAACCCATTTAACCAGATATGCTTTGATTTGTTTTCCTGCTAGTATTTGATGTAAAACAAATTTGATGATCAACAGGAGAGAAAAATGAATCGAAATGCAATTTTTTTAACTGGCACTGATGTCGAGTTCATCACCACCAAGAACGTTTGGTTCTTGTGGTGCGCTCCGGTGCGGTTTTGATTTGGTACATGGGCAACTCACGGCTGCTTCCGCCACCCCTGCACCACCTCTGGTTCTGATATTGGTCCACACCGAGATGCTCCTCAAACAGCCAGAACAACACCGGTCGGCAGTCGGTGAATGGTGGCGGGCGGGGATATGGGTAGTCGGGGAAGCGCTGCTGGTCGGAGGGGTTGAAGAGAGGGAAGGACTGGTGCTGGCGTCGTTGCCCCGCAGGCAGGACTCGATGACCTGGCACTCGTCCCAGAGCCGATCCTGCACCTCCCGCGGCGCCTGCGCATTCATTAAACTAGTCGATCGGATCGAGTAGCAACGTAAGTGTAATTATGTGTGAATTCATTCGAATTTGAAACGCCTTCCTTCGTGTATGCATCGGCGGATCATGCCCGGCAATAACCAACATGTCCACTACCGGAGGGCACTCCCAAAGCGGAGGAGATCATCGTGAGCCAGCTAGTTAGCTAGTTGATCAACACACACGCATATGGATGGAGTAGAGAAGAAAGGAAATGCACGCGGACTAGTACCTCAGAGATGATCTTGAATGCGACCTCTGCCTTGGGGTTGCATGTTCTTGTCCAGCTGCAGCTGTAGTGCTACGCATGCACGCATGAACAAAGATCGCACAATAGAACGAATCACCATTAGTTCATCATCAATTCTAGAATCGAGTATAGTAATTAGCGTCCACTTGATGCGAGCACTGTACCGAGCTGTCGGTACCGCCTCCTAATGGCATCCTCCGACGCGGCCTCGCCGACCTGCAATCCATCTGAGAGACCCTGTGAGAGGTGTTCCCATGCGAGTGATGAGTATTTGACACTTTTGTTGAAAAGTTTATGATTTGGTTCACTGCTGTTGTACTACTGCTGTTTTGAATCTGTACTGTGCGGAACTACCGCCATGTATTATGCGGAAGTACCGATCATCGGAACTTCCGCTCTGGAGAACTGGAACTTCCGTTTGTGTGCAAACCTGAGCAGTGAGTGCATAATTTTTGGTTTTGAGTTGTGTGGTTCGTGTATGAGTTTGAGTCAAGTACAAATGTTAATTCTTTTATCTCGAGCGGTGCTATGTGATGTGTTTCTTGTCTGTGTTGGTTGCAGGACAACGAGGCAGAGTCGTGGAGAAGCACGGGATGACCGGACTAGGCGCAGGCGGTGCTGAGGTCGGAGCGGTCGGGATGTGTTGAAGACGGCGTGGACTTGAAGTTGTTGCGAGGCTTGGACAACAAGAAATGAGGAAGCTTCCCGGAAGGTGCAGGAGTGGTATTTTGGTAAATGCGCAAGGCTGCAAAGTGGAAGCGGATTCAATTTTAGTTAATGGGTAAAGAGCTGAGAATTAGTGGGTAAAGCAGGTTGTAAACCCGATAATGAAAGGCTATATAAAGGAGGGGTGTCTCCTGGTCATGGTTGGTTTTTCTTTTAGGTTTTGAGTGGGTTGTTGCTTTGTGTTTTCTTTCCCTTTTCTGTTGGAGAACAGAGGATAGAGGTGCTATGGTTTTTGCTTGAGTTCTTGTGAGAGTGCCTCTCAGGTTGTGAGATGGAGGATGAAATGAATGTAAACTCTTGATTATCCATTTATGTCTCTGTATTGATTTCAAGATATCTTGTTTTCCGAGATGATTGGGTCTCAGATTTTTGCCTTCTTTGAGTTTCCTTGCTTCAAGACTCTTCTCTGTTCGTCCCTCTCTTTTCTAGGGTTTTGGTGAAATTCTTGTTTCCCCTCTTGTGTTGGCATGAAACTTGGCATGTTGAGTCCTGAGGCTATTAAGTAGCTATCCTCAAAGTTTCATAAGCTAAGAATCCAAGAATCTTGTGAATTTCGGTTTTTGGTCTCTCTTGCCAAGTTTTTCCAAGAAATCTGATTTTTCTTTGATTAGTTGATCTTTGTCTGCAAATCCTTCTCAATGAGGTCAATATAATGTTTAGGATGATGTCCTGTGAGAATTGACCCGAGGAGAGCAGCAAATCGTGAGTATTTCGAATTTTTAGCAAATTCCAAGACGTCTTTGTTCTTTATCAGAGCAATCGGAACTTCCATTGCTTACAAGCGGAACTACATGCAAGCGGAACTACCGCCTGGAGAACCGGAACTTCCGATTATTATCAGGACAACCCAGAAATTTGCGGAACTTCCGCCTGGATAGCCGGAACTACCGTAGTGCGGAACTACCGCAGGGATAATCGGAACTTCCGATTTCTGACAGAACAACCTAGATTTTATTTACCTTTTGGTTTTGACTCATTTCTCTTCTTATGATTATCAGAGAGTATTGATTATCTGTGTGGACACTTGTGAGGGGAGGATCTTAATTTTAAAAGGCAACATTCACCCCCACCGCGCTGTTGCCATTTCGGTCCTACACCATCCATCCATGGAACAAGACGAACGCGCACTTAGGCGAGCAGAGCACAGCAGGAACAAGATGCAGTGGCCACATGTGTGTGACAGAATGCACGCGTGAGGTAATTCTTGAAGGAGTTAACGGGGAGCGAACACACGGGAAGGACGAGGTACCAGTCGACGAAGGGCGGCCGGCGGCGGTGCGGGCAGGAGGCGAAGGCCACCGACGCCGCCCACACCTCCCTCACCACATGGCGCCTTGCCAGCCGCCATCGCTCGATCCTCTCCTTCTCTCCCCGCATGCGAACTAGGAGTCATAGCGGTAATCGGTGCTTCGTAGTTGGGAGGCGGGGGAGGATCGAGGAAGAAGTCGCGCTTGAAGTCTCGTCGAGCACCTCCGGGCTGTGGCGCTTGGAGGAAGAGGAGGCGTGGCGAGGGGAGTGGCAGAAGAGGGGGTAGGGGATGCGGGGTGAGAGGTGGATGGGGCAAGGGGAGGGGCCAGGGAAGCATCGGGGATTGGGGATCGGAGACGGGAAGAAGACAAGGGGATTGGGGCCAGGAGAGCATGGGGGGGGGGTGAGGCGGGGGCTCGGGAGGAGCGAGCCGAACAAGCTCGGCTCGAAAATCTTGCGAGCCAAAAGCTAGGCTTAGCTTGGCTCAAAATTTTACGAGTCCGAACCGAGCCGGCTCGAGCTTAATCTGAGCTGATCTGGCTCGTGAGTCTCGAGCTATTTTTCCAGTCCTATCAACAACTATTTTTTATGTTTCAAAAAGATAAGTTAGGAAAGTTTGGGTGATAAGATTCCACGTAGTCGCATCCATTCTCCCCTCGTGCTTCAAAATGACTTGCTGAATTTGTTTTAAGATAAACAAGGGCTTGCATGTCATCGTTGAGAAACTAGACATCTCTACTATTTAAAAGAAACAATTGGTGGTCGTCCGTCCTCCCACCATCTTTCTCGTCAGTTCGATCGACGCTCGGATCACCAACGGACCGGATTAGCTTACGTGGGGAGTAACTGTCCGACACCACCCACGTACATACTATTAAAATCGGTTTCTCCTCGATTTTCTGTGCTACCACGTTCCCCTCGCACAAACATCCACCTGCCTCCCCTCTAACCATTGCCTTGCCCACCTCCTCACCACCGCCTTCACCGCTGGCTCACTCAACTCCCGCTCTCTTCCTCCCCTGCCATCGCCCGTACTGCACCGCGCCGCACACCTCCTCCCTTTCGCCCACGCCACCGTTGTCGCCGCCGCCCCAGCTCGCTCATCTCCCGCTCTCTTCCCCCTCTCCCACGCCGCCGCTCGGAGCCTTCCTCCTCCCCTCCGACCGTGCCCTTCTCCCACTTCGCCCACCTCCTCTTCTCTTCCCCAACCACTCCCCACGATGCATGCTCTCCTTCCCCTGTGCAGCTGCATCCCCATCCTCTTCCCCACACCCGACGACACCAACCTCCCTCTTCCAGAGGAGGACGAGGAGTAGGAGGCAGAGGTGGAGGTTGAGGAGGATGCCTGGCTGGAGAAGCATCCCAAACCGGTCGAGTTAGGCGCAGGGAGGATTCCACCTTCACTGGCAAGAAGCCCGACCAGCCGTCCTTTCCCCCCTCCGACTCCTTCTCCATCATTCGTAAGTCCCTGAGGTGTTTGAGCAGTTTGGTTCATCTCTTGATAGGGTGGTGGTGTCTGATTTAGGTTTTTGGGTTTAATTGTAGAGTTCGCGGATACATGAGGGCGGCGAGTAGCTTCGGCGTGAAGTCTGGCTAGGGGTGGGAGTGAGGAGACTCACGCCGCGCCACCACAGCGGAAACCAGGCATCGCAGCCTCCTTAAAGAAGTAAGCATCACTATTAGCATGGAAGGAGACAATGAGTAAACATCACTGAGGCGATGGTGGTGGCGCGGATTTGCTTGGCCTCGACGGCGCGGCTCCAACCGGCGCTTGCGGGCCACGGCGAGAGGCGGTGGCTCGGGAAGGCCGCGGCGGAGGTCGGGGTCGCGAGGTGGGATTCGATGGGGCCGCGGGAGTACTACGACTACCGGAGGGACATCTATGGCGACATCACCCACAAGGCCATCCTTGTCGACGCCACCGGCATCCTCATTGCCCCCACCGAGCCCATGGCCCAAGGCGAGGGATGCGAAGGGGCGCGCGGCTCCCAAAGCGAGAGCGCGGGTTGCGAAGGGCGCGGGTCCCGGCCGCCACGACTCCGGCGGGGCTCGGAGTTCGGCGCGCGCGCGCTCCCGAGTGCGCGGCTCCCGGCGCGCGCGCCTCCTCGGCGCGCTCGAGGCGCGAGGCGGCGCGGCGCATTGATGGCGCGGGATGCGAAGGTATAAATTACCTTGGAATAGGTCTAGGTACTGGTCTTGGTCTTGGGGTGCTCCTTCTTCCCAAAATTTTCTGAAGTATCGACGTCTACTCGCAAACGAGATAAAAGAAACAAAAATAAATAAATAACAGAGTCCAAACAAACTCCAAAAATCAAATAAAATTCACCATTAAATTTATTTTGATTTTATATGAATTTACAAATTTGGATGGGCTCAATCGAAGTTTGATGCAAAAGTTATGGACTTTGGAAGTTTGAAAATAAATTAAAACCCTAATTTGGATTTTAATTTCATTTTTTGAATTATTTTTATAAAGGAAATTGAATTATTGCGCAATGCTTGCGTCAGCCAGAAAAATAATTAAATTAAAAACGAATATTACAGGCGGGCCCCACCTGTCAGTGACTAGGCTCACGGTGGACTGAGTCCACCAAGCCTCGGGACAGTTGATGCGGTGAGCTGGCGCACACGGCGCTGACGATGCAGAAACGCGGCGACACGCCAACGACACGCAGGCGTGGGAGGACGAGCTGGCGCTGACGCGCAGACGGCTGATGAGGAGGCGCGCGGGGACCGATGGTTGCCGGCGATCGGCGGTGACTCGCCGGCGGCGAACGGTACCAGATTGTTCCCCAAGCTATTGCGCACCTAGGGTTGCCCTTACCAGAGGCTGGCAACGACGATGGCGACCGGTGGCGAGGAAGAAGCGGCGGACGACGGCGACAGCGGTGTTCCGACGAAGGGGAGGTGCGCCGAGGCATCAAGTTATCATAGCGTCGCCTAAGCGCCGCTTAGCGACGCTAGGCGGGTTCATGATGCAACGCCGCGCGCTTTGCCATGGTTGCCTAAGGCGTCCGCTTCACAGATAAGGCGTAGCCATGGCGTCCCCAAGGCGGCCGCCATAGAAGGGGTGGAGCCGTGGAGGAGATATAGAGAGGGGAGACACGGGATGAGAAGAGATGAGGGGGAAAGCATAATCTGTAGCCCCGTGCGTGAAGCCGAGCGACTGAGAAGACCTAGCGCCGCCTCCATCCCCATCGCGGCCTCCATCCCTGCAGCGGCGCGCCGGCGACCATCCAGGTATACTCCATCGGTCCACCTCCACCTCCTCCCCCTCCCTCCCCGGTCTCCACCTCCACCTCCACCGGGCGACCGGCCCCTCCTCCGGCTCCCCTTCTTCTGCGCCTCGCCTCCTCCCTCCTTCTCCCGCTGCATCGCCGGGAGGAGGGGAGGCGAGAAGGGAGGGGGGAGGCAGGGAGAAGGGGAGCGGGTCGCCCGGTGGAGGTGGAGACCGGGAGGCGATGCGGGGAGCCGGGAGGGAGGTGGAGACTCGGTCGCGTGATCGTCGACGCCTCGGCGGAGTCGGCGGAGTTGGTGGCGTCGCGCGAGTGAGCGCAGCGAAGTGACGACGCCCGAGGCTCGAGCCTTTATGCTGCTGGCGGCCTGGCGCCGAGCTGCTGCTGCTGTGCCGATTGCCGAACTGTGCTAGGGCTGCTGGTCTTCTCTCGTCTTGCTCGCATCGTGGCTGCGGCCGAACTATGCTTTGTCCGAATCGTCTTTGTCTTGATTGCTAATTTGCTATACCGAATTGTGCTGTGCTGATCGCTATACCGAACTGTGTTGTCTGTGTTGTGCTGAACTGCTGCTGATTATTATTTCTATCTCTCTACTGCAGAAGCAAAAAAAATGGCAAGTGCAAGTGCAAGTATTGCATCATCCGAGGCCGGGTATGATCCAAAGACCGATCCAAAACGGAAGGTGAAGTCTAATGATCCGGGATGGAAATATGGCTATTGGCCAGAAATTGGCAACCGAGATAAGGTAATGTGTATCCTTTGTAACACCCCAAGTATAGGAAGGATTAAAAGGTTGAAGGAGCATCTTGCGGGTGGCTATTCAGATGTGGTAATGTGTCCCAATACTACCACATAAATCAGGAAAGAGATGAGAGATTATTTGAAAAAAAAACAAGAGGAGTAGGCCAATCTTCCTAGACGACGATGATGAAGAAGAAGGGGGAGGTCAAGATGTGGAGGTGGTAGCACATGGCATTGGGTCCCAAGACCAAGACTCCACTGTGAAGCCAAGTTCAGGGATAGCAGCCAAAAGAAGGAATGCTGCCTTTCCATTCAAGGAAAAGGCAAAGGCAAGAGAGACCAAGTCAGTTGCTGGTATGCTTCGGAGAACACCCGAAGATGTCGTAGATCAAAGATGTTCTGGATCTTTTCAGAGCACCATGGAGGCCATCACAAGGACCAAGGAAGACATGCATTATGTGAATAAGCAATGGGCCTTGTGGTTCTATGAGTGTGGCATACCATTTAATGCCGCAAACTCAAGGCAATTCGAGATTGCTTGTGAGGCCAGTGTGCAGTATGGTTCCGGGTATAAGCCTCCTAGTTTCCATGAGCTGAGGGAGCCATTGCTTCGGGAGTGCGTCAAGGAGACAAGTACTTTGAGGGAGGAGCACGAGCGGGCGTGGAAGCAATATGGTTGCACACTTATGTCGGATGGATGGTCTGATAAGAGGGGGCGTCACTTGATCAACTTCCTTGTCAACAGCCCGGAGGGGATTTACTTCTTGGAGTCAGTTGATGCATCAAGTGAACAACATGATGCAACTATGATAGCTAATTTGCTAAAGAATAGAATTGAGGCCATTGGAAAAGACAAGGTTGTTCAAGTGGTCACTGATAATGGTGCTAATTACAAGGCAGCAGGCAAGCTTCTAATGGAGAGGATTCCTACACTATTTTGGAGTCCTTGCGCTACACATTGTTTGGACCTTATGTTGGAAGACATTGCGAAGTTGAAGGAATTTAAGAAGCCCGCAATGCCAGAGGTTGCAGCATTAATGGGTCATGCAAAGGAGAAGATCAACATTAGCTTCTCTACCCAAAACAAGCAACGTTTGCTCAAAAAGATCATTGACATTATTGAGCGACGTTGGGTGAAACAAATGGATCATCCATTGTATGGGGCTGCACTCTATTTGAACCCAGGGAAATTCTTTGCCATCCAAAAGAGTGGAGATGATACCTATGTTGGGGAGCTAAGGAGTTGCTTCAATGATGTGCTTGCAAGAATGGTACAAGATGAGAATACTCGGAACAAGATTGATGAACAAGCCATGCATTATGAGGACCAACGAGGAGATGTCTTTTCAAACAAATTGGCAATTCAAAACTTAGAGTCAAGAAGCCCTAGTAAGTGTTGTTAATTTTAGCATATTTATTTCTTTCCAAATTCCTAATATTTGCTAATATGCGTGTATTTTCCATTCTAGTTGATTGGGGCGTTCATATGGTGGGCGAGCCATTGACCTACAAAGGTTTGCTACACGTGTTGTTAGTCTTTGTGCTTCATCATCTGGTTGTGAACGAAATTGGAGTACCTTTGAATTTGTGAGTCAATTTGTAGCTTCTTTGTGTTTATTTTTATCTACTCAATTTGTAGCTTATGCCTGATATGTGCTTACTAATTTCAGCAAGTTATTTATTCATTTTATTTGCTTTGCTTGCCATTTGTGCTTTCGTAGATGCATACAAAGAAAAGGAACCGGTTACTACACAAGAGATTGAATGATTTGGTCTTTGTGGCATACAACCGGAAGATGAAAACAAGGTTTCAAATGAGGCGGGAGAAAGCGGGCAAAAGCTATGACCCTTTGGTCATTGAGGATTTTGATTGGGACAATGAATGGACTAACTCATTGGTTGTAGAACCTCAAGGTGGTCGTGAGTCTGACCTTACATGGGATGATGTTGATGAAGCCATTGGCGCATCACGCTCGCTTCGAGGTCGCAATCTTGCAAGGCAAGCTAACAGGTATAGTCATGGTGAGACTATGACCTACCAAAGGCGTGCAAGATCTACAACTATGGCGGTTGGCGAAGATGGCTTAGATGAGCAAGAGTAAGGATCAGATTCGAGCAATGAAGAAGATGAGGAAGAAGATCCACATGATGATGCGGATGTAAGCGATTGTGACGAAACTCCCAATGCAACCGAAGATGGAGGAGAAAACATGGATCCTACTAGCAATCTCAATGAGTTCGACGATGGATACTGAGAGATGAGAGCGTTGGACTATGCTACTTTTGTGTTGTGGACTACTATTATGTCATTAGACTACTCTAAGCTTGTGGACTTATCACCTATGTTATTTGTGTAAACTTATTGAAGGACCGAAATGGCAACAGAGGGGGGGGGGGGTGAATGGTGCCTTAAAGATTAAGAACTCCCCTTTACTGTATTTAAAACAACCCTACAAAGCCCTCTGGATATCTCAAGAAGAGTGAAGCAAAAACAAAGAACGAAAACAAACTTCAGATCGTTTCATCGTAAATCGGAAGCTCGATTCTACCTAATGATAGTTCAAGATCATGTAGTTCTAGCTTCATGGAAGTTCCGCTAGATAGTTCATTGTGGACAATCGTTCCGTCTGACCATCAAGAACAAAGGCGCTCGGGTTTTTCCCAAAAATCCAAAATACTAAATCTTGACTGCTCTTCTCAGGTCAAGTTTCACAGGACATCATCCAAAACAACATCTTGACCTCATGGAGAAGAATCGCAAACAAAAATTCATTAATCAAAGCAAAAACGGATTTCTTGAAGAAGGAGCAAGAAAGACCAAAAACCAAAATAGACAAGATTCTCAAATTCTTAGTTCATGAAACTTTGAGGATACATTAGCAATATCAAAACGACTCTAGATATCAAGTTTCATGCTATTTCATAAACGGAATCAAAAGATACACCAAAACCCTAGATATTCAACATGAACAGAGAGGGAATAAAGAGAGGCATAAACAAGAAACCAAAGCCTTAGAGTTTCATTGATTGGAATCCAAAGACTACAGAAGAAACACAGAGGAATGATTACATTACAAGAGATTTTCAGTTCATCCTCTCCAACTCAACAAACTCTCAAAAAGCAAAACAAACCCTTTTGCTAAGGCTAACCCTAATTTTCTCTCTCAAAGTCTAACACTAACACCAGGGGTTCACCTCTATTTATAGCCTTGGCTAATGGGCCTCCAACCCATTAAGCCCGCTACACCCGAACGGAACCGCCTCCACTTGTGCCGCTGTGCGAAAAGACCGTTTCGCCCCTTGCGCACCTTCTGGAAGCCTTCCGTACGCCTTGCTGTCCTTGACTCGCAACCACCTCAAGATTCACGCCGTCTTCGACACATCCCGACCGTTCTGACCTCAACGCCGCCTGCGCCTAGTCCGATCACCTCGTCTCTCGCCATGACTTCGTCTTGATGTCCTGCAGTCAACACAGACAAAAACACATCACATAGCATTGCACAATATCATAGCATCAACATTTGTACAAGACTCAAACTCATACAAACTCAAAATCACAAATTAAACTTCTCGCGCGATTACTCGACACAATCGGAAGTTCCGCACTTTGCCTTGCGGAAGTTCCGATTTCCGGAACATCCGCACTTGTCAAGATTATCAGAAGTTTCACGCTTACCATTGCGGAACTTCCGATTATCGGAACATCCGCACTCCCAGATTTTCAATTCCGATTTTTGTCTCAGAGGAACACTCACGTCAGTATTATCGGACAAACCGCGACCCCAGGTGCGGAAGTTCCGATTACTTCAACCGAACTCAATTCCCAGATTAATCGAAGTTCCTATTTCCAACGCCGGTAGTTCCGATTATCGAAACTTCCGCTCCATACACTGCGGTAGTTCCGATTACCCTGTTTCAGCACAGAAATAGTACAAAACCGAGAGACACAACTCTCAACCTATTCAACAAGTTGTCAAATACTCACCACTCACAATGGAGGACCTCTCACATGGTCTCTCAATCTCCCCCTTGATGAGTATATTGACAATCACCGAAAAAGCATAAGATGAGTTTGAGTTTAAAGTCAACCACGGTCTAAACAAGTAGTATAGAAGTTCAAGACCATGTTGACACAAGAGAAAGACTTGAGATGAGATGAAAGAGCAATTTTCGCAAAACTCAAGGCTTTTCTCCAGAAGGCTTTTTCTCTCCAAAATTCTCCCCCTTTGGCAATAAAATCATCAAGATGTAGAAAAGGGAGGAAATGACTATATGATGTTCATTTTAAGTATTAGGAGCCATGTAGATTATCCAAAATGACTATTAGAGTATTACACCAAGCCATAACACAAGAGAATGCTATCAAGATCATGATAATTGATGTATAGAATAGCTAAGACAGAAAATCCATAATCTGATTAATGATCCAAGTCTTTAGCAAGTCAAATAAACCAAGATTGAAGTCTAGCTAAAGATATCAAAGGATGATACAAGCCATGTCAAATAATCTAAGTTGAACCAGGAAGACTCATATTGAACAATTTAGAGTGCTACCAGTTGAAGAAGGACTTATTTTTATCCAGAACTTGGTCTTTTTAATGATAAGCAATTTTAGCACATTTTTCTTTTTCTGAAAGCTCTTTATGGTTTTATCTCAGTAAAGCAAGCTCTGGACTAGGTGCCATCCACAACTGCCTCCTAAGCTTCAACCAATTTTTCAAATCTTAACCATGTGCTAGATCCCAAGCCTTATGCGACCACTCCAAGCAACAGACTTAAGGAGGTGATCTTAGGTCATCCAAGGCTCCCCCTGAGTTCATGCCTAGTGCAATGGCAAGCCGTCTCATGAGAAAGATTTGGTGAGATCAGTTTTTTCGCACAAAAGATATCATTTTTGCTTTTGAAGTTTTTAGACCAACGATTAAAGATAAGACATGTTTCTTAACAACCTGACATAGCTTACTCAAAAGTTCAAAAGAGATTCAAGACTCGACTCAGCCTACTTGACATGGCGAGAATCATAAAAGGATAGCTTCAACCAGACTAGTCTCAAGAGCTATTATGACAAGATTTTAATTCAAGTTTAGCATTTTTAATCACCTTAGCATGGCAAAGACTAAACTACACATAAAAAGTCATGATATATCTAGCAGTTTAGCATAAATCATGGCAAGATGTAAATCAATGAAAACAGATCATAAAGGATAATAGACAAGGCTCCAAGTGTTTATAATGCAATCAGGATGAAATGCACAAAAAAATCCAGATTCCCTTCAGAATGAAATGCATCTTTTAATTTAGGTTGAGTTATGACAAGTTAAGAACTGGAATGACCAAGATAAACTCCCCCTGAACCAAAGGAACAAAAACGAGAAACTGATAAGAGAAACAGAAAAGGCAGTCCTTAGAGCATAGAAAAGATATAGAGAATACTATCGCTCAGACAGGTTCTTATCTACCCCATATGATTCCGGACTATCACCGATCAACTCACACACCGAGGAGCAACATCGCCCCGGCCTACCCAAGGGTGGCCCGACCCTTGCTAGAACCTATAAGAAGTGAGTAAGCTCTACTTAGAGAGAGAAGAGACAGCTAATAAACAGCATCCTAGAAGCACAAGATAAGAATTAGCAATCAAAGCAATTTGGCAAGAGAACCACTCTAACCTATGCTGGAAGGACTTAGACCCAAAATATTTAAATGAATTTCAACCAGAAAGGAGTAAGCATAATTAAAATATACTATAATAGTAAAACATAAGCTCCCCCTCACAATACCCATAAGGACAAACCACCCCAAGCTCTCCTCGCATAGCCGAAACCGAGAGTCAGCCCGGAGGCTTGGTGAAGATATCACCAACCGGTGCTCACTCTCCACAAACCGGAGCACAATGTCACCCTTCTCTACATGGTCTCGAAGAAAGTGATATCTGATATCAATATGCTTGGTCCGAGAATGTTGCACTGGGTTCTTGGCAATGCAAATTGCAGACGTGTTATCACAAAAGAGTGGAACACAGTCGATTGCTAACCCAAAGTCCTGCAGGGTCGAGACCATCCAAAGCACTTGCTACAAAGAATCGGCCGCGACAACGTGCTCGGCCTCTGCAGCGGATCGCGCAACACCGGATTTGCTTCCTTGACGACCGTGAGACAAGAGAAGTGCCAATGAATTGGCAAGTGCGGTGTTCTTCCTATCTATCCTCTGACCAATAAATCGTGATCGGAGAAGGCTCTAAGAGATAGACAAGAAGAGGAAGAGTACCGATACCATAGTCAATGGTAGCTCGAAGGTACCGAAGATGCGCTTCACCGCTGACGGTGAGATACGCGAGGAGAAGCCTGAAACCAAGCACAAAGACACACAGAGAAGTGTACGTCTGGTCTCGAGGCTGTGAGGTACAAGAGAGAGCCAATCATGCTCCTGAACTCCTTTTGGTCAACAGGTTCGCCGTCTTCATCTGGATCAATAGCTGCTGTAGATGCCATCGGAGTTGATACTGGCTTTCCATCACTCATGTCGAAGCGCTTCAGGAGGTCTCGAGTGTACTTGCCTTGATGAAGAAAAGTACCTTCCCGAGTCTGTTTGATTTGGAAACCAAGGAAGAAGCTCAACTCGCCCATCATGCTCATCTCAAATTCCGAGCTCATAACATCAGAAAACTGAGAGACGAGAGTATGTGAGGAGCCGCCAAAGATGATGTCGTCCACATAGATCTGGACTAGCAAAAGATCAGTGCCAAGACGGCGGATGAACAAGGTCTTGTCTATTTTACCCATTTTAAAACCATGACTCAGCAGATAGGACTTAAGCCTTTCATACCACGCTCTGGGAGCCTGCTTGAGTCCATACAAAGCTTTGGAAAGCCTGTAGACATGGTTAGGGTATTTGGGGTTCTCGAAACCTGGAGGCTGTCTGACATAGACTTCTTCCTCAATAAGGCCATTGAGGAAGGCACTCTTGACATCCATCTGGTAAAGCTTGAAACCCTTAGAAGCTGCAAAGGCAAGTAGGATTCTAATGGCTTCAAGTCTAGCTCTGAGGGCAAACGTCTCTTCAAATCTAGACCTCAACTTGAGAGTACCCCGAGCTACCAAAATAGCCTTGTTTGAATGACTAACCCATCTTCACTTTGCTTGTTCTTGAACACCCATTTGGTCCCAATGATATTGTGACCTTGAGGGGGCTCAACAAGGGACCAGACCTTGTTTCTTTCAAAGTTTTCCAACTCCTCATGCATAGCGTTTATCCAAGACTCATCAGATAGAGCATGACAAACGTCTTTGGGCTCAAATGAGGCGATGAAAGCAGAATGGAGACAAAAGAGAGACAAACCAGCTTTGGAACGTGTGACACGCTCAAAGAGATCTCCAATGATCTGCTATGAAGGATGATCCTTTTGAATGTGTCTACGAGGTCCAGGGTGAGATGAAGAAGTGGCCTCCACCTCATTAGCAGATGAGATAGGAGCAGAGCCACTAGCTTCAGAAGAAGCAGAAGGTAAGGGCTGATCTCCTCGAGGTGCAGTGGAAGAAGGTACCTCAAGAGGAGGAGGAAGAACTGGATCGGGTAGACAACCCTCATCTCCGTCTTCCTCATCGTCCACAAAGATGGACTCAGACTGCTCTAGAGAACCTGAGATATCAGGCCTAGTCCCCGGACTGCCTCATCGAAGGTCACCTCACGTGTCTCTACCATTTTGCTAGACTCAGCCTGCACTCTATAGGCACGAGAAGAAGTCGAGTAACCTGAAAAGATCCCATCACAAGATCGTGACTCAACTTATCTAGGTTCCTGCACTTGAGAATAAAACACTTGCAACCAAACACACGAAAATGCGAGACGCTGGGTTTTCGCCCATATCTCAACTCATAAGAAGTGCGATGCAAGAGTGCCCGAAGAAAGACTCTGTTGGAAACATGACAAGCAGTAGCAATGGCCTCAGCCCAAAACTTCCTAGGTGTAGAGTACTCATCAAGCATCGTCCCGGCCATCTCGACTAAGGTACGGTTCTTCCTCTCCACAACGCCATTTTGTTGGGGGCGATGGAGACGAGAACGGTGCTCTACACTGCCTCACCACAAAAACTCTCAAAGTAGGAATTCTTGAACTCGGTGCCATTATCGCGCGAATTGCTCGTAATGCACCGGGAGCTCAACAGAAGCCTACTAAAAGACCACGAAAAGAGTAAACGCCTCATCCTTCGAGGCTAAGAAAAACACCCAAGAGTACTCGAGAAGTCATCGACCACAACAAGAATATACCACTTCCCTCCCCGCCGATCAAGATTTGAGCCGACCAATCAGTATCCATATGGAGCAGCTTGTCACGTGCATCGA
The DNA here is from genome assembly GCA_036346395.1 of Hsuehochloa calcarea. Classification (NCBI taxonomy): domain Eukaryota; kingdom Viridiplantae; phylum Streptophyta; class Magnoliopsida; order Poales; family Poaceae; genus Hsuehochloa; species Hsuehochloa calcarea. Next base: position 83,363,674 of record CM070597.1, on the reverse strand, counting down.
TCATTGTCACTTTGGATCGAGAGTGAGAAGCGGCAACCATCTTGCCGTGTCGGCATGGAGAGCAAACTAGATCCTTGACCATCTTGAGTTTTGGCAAACCACGAATGAGATCGTGGCGCTAACTCGTGTCAAATGATCAAAGCCTATATGACCTAGTCTCATATGCCGTAAGGTCAAATCACGGGATTCGAAGCAATTAAACACCGAGAGGATCACCGTAAGACTCGAAAAAATCAGCACGAAAGATCCTCCCATATCGAAATCCCGCAAACTAGGCTACCCAAGAATCAAGAATTTTGCAATTGTTTTTCTTAAAGCTCACCTCAGAATCGCATCGGTAAGTCGAGAGATCGAAAGCGATTATACTGCAGCTTACTTACTAAGGTAACATCTTTTAAAATAAAAGAATCATTAATGCTCACAAGACCTTTAGCGATGACGCGCCTAAATGAAGCATCTCCGAAGGTAATCGCCTCATCACCTCGAGCACGGGCTAGGAAGAAAACCAACGAGTCTCCTATCATATGACGAGAACACCCGAGTCTACAATCCAAACCTTTGCCTTCCCGGCCAACCCGAGTCAAACAGAGTAAAGTCTCATCTTCGGGTGAATCAACAATGATTTGAGCACCCAATCTTGAGTAACACGTCGAATGATGAAGTAGTCAAGCAAGATCGATCTCTATCTACCTCGCCTCTGTCACTCAACAAGCGGAAGGTCTGCGTGCGGACTGCCGCTGGTCTTGAATCCGACTGCTATGGAAGAGCGAGTTAAAATTATGGCAACATGCTGATCACGCCGCGGGTAGCCATCTCGAAAGGGAAACCGAGATCTACCCTCAAAGCGACGGAAGTCACGATCAAAGGGAGCATGAGGACGAAAATCAGAAAACTCAGAAAAACCAAGTCCTCGATGTCGCCTAAATCACCAAACAGATCAAACCTAGACCTCATGTTGGTCTTAGGTGCACTCATGGTCTGGGGCTGACCATGAATGCGCCTAAAAGACTCAACATGGTCTCTACGCACGATCTTGGCGCGCCTGAAGCAATGATCAACCAAATGTCCATCCTTCTGACAGAAGGTGCAATGATACTTCGCCTTCAGAGAGGCCGAAGCTGCAGGTGGAATCACCTTGCTGTCAGAGATCCTTTGAACAAAACCCACTGATTTAAAATTGACTTTCTCAGTCCTGGCTTAGTTTTGATCACACATGGTGCTATGGTTCTGAGCACGACAGGTGGATGCTTCCTCATATCCTCATGAAAATCATATCCTAGACCTTGATTAAATTTACAAATTTTGGATTTGTCTAGAATGAGATTTAGCTTCTTCTTGCCTCCTACAAATTTCTCAAGAGTGTTCATAAGATACTGACACTCCTGAAAAAGAGAGGTGCAAGAAGAGCAGGGGGAAGAAGGAACAGCAGAGGATAAGGGAGTAGAGGAAGAAGAACCAACAAGATAGGAAAGATTGGCTTGTGCATGCACAAATAGACTTTTGGGGGACAATCCTATTGCTAGCAGATTGGTTCACGTTGCTAGGCGCTCTACCAAACCCTTAGACTTCTTCCCAAAGACACACAATACAAGCAGAAGATTGTGTTTCTAGAAAGTCCTTAGTTAGCTTCACACATTTTTCATCCAAAGCAACCAAATCACATTTTAGTTTATTACATTGATTGCATGGTGAGGTAACAAGGTCCTTAGAAGCATACTGAGCTAGTTTGTTATTGTGATCAATCATTTCTTGAACCGCTTGATCTGATTCTAGTTCAAGATTAACTTAGGACAGCTTTAAACAAGAAACAATGGGCTCTAGTAGCGCAGCTTGGAATTCAGCAATTTTGTGATCTGCCCGTTTTAGGTTCATCTTGAGATTATTACAATTTTCACAAGTCTCAGGCAGATCGAGCAACATGGTATATAGACCTCTAAACGAGTTGTCCTTAACCTCACATGTGGTGCAAGCAGTAGCCTCAACAGTAGTAGATAAAGGAGGTGCTATCCTACTCATCTCTAATTCAAAGAAGAAGGCTAATGTTCTCTACTTTAATCATGTCTAGTTCAGAGGACACACTATCATGCAAGGTCCTTAGTTTTTCCATGTCATCAAGCAAAGCACAAAGATGTGTCACAATCATCACGGAGGGAGCAGATGTAAGTAAAGTAAGCTCCGTGATAGTCTAGCTACTTCCTTCTCCAACTCAAAGACACTTAGCCCTAGACTTAGCATGAAATCTACCTAGCTTAAGAAAAGCATCATTAAGTCGGTCGTAAGTGGGACTAACCTCATCGAGTCGAGTACACTCATTGTCGCTCAGATCGCCCGAGGGCCATGAAGCACATGCCGAGAAGTTGCCGTCGTCCTTGGGATCATGATCGCCCTTTCCATCATCGTCCTCCACCCTCCACCTCGCCGGTGTCCAGCCTGTCGAGGGGTGAGGACGCGATGGAATGCCTTCTTCGCCTTCCCAAAGTTGCGGAACTTCTTCTTGCCTTGGTCAGTTGCTGAGGGCTTCGTGTTGCGGTTCTTGTCGATGTAGTCGTTCTTGCCCGAACCGCCAAAGTCACCTTTGCCCTTCCCGGCTTTGGGGCTCGCTCGGATGTGGTTGGGGCCACCACGCTCGAAGCAAATCACAGGACCTCCTCTTCTCCCATCCCTCCTCCTCTTGTAAGCATGGGAAAACTTCCGAGCTAGGAGGGCTAGCTGCTCATCCTCAAGTCGCTCTAGCCGATCATCGCTATGTCACGAGAGCAGCAAGGAGAACCCGTATCGACTCGTAAGAAGATCCAGAGGTGGGATCAGTGACTAAAGCCATCGACTGTGACTTCGACCTTCGAGAGACAATGTCAATCTCATGAGTCTTGAGACGCGAGTAGAGCGCATCAAGAGTCAGGGTCGAGAGGTCTGTGCTATCCTTGATGGTAGTCACTTTCATCTCCCAAACACGAAGATCGAGTGCAGAAAGCATCTGTCGAGCATTATCCGAGTCGGGGTATGTAAGACCGACCGCTCGGAGGTTGCTCAAAATCTTATGGAAGCGCGAAAAACACTTGTCCAGAGATTCACCAGCAAGCATCTCAAATTTGCTATATTCTCGCTTGAACTGGTCTTGTCGAACCGTCTTAATCTGGGTGGTGCCCTCATGGTATGCATCGAGGGTCACCCAGATGTCGTAAGCAGAAGACAAATGAGAAATGCGATCGAACTCACTTCTGCTCAAGCCCTGAATGATTATGTTCCTTGCCTTAGCATTGGCCTCAACATCGGGCATGTTTCCCACATTGATGTTTTCATCGGCAGGAACGGCGAATCTAACCTTCACCTTTCTCCAGATGACATACCCCTGAGCCTGGATGTAAGTTTCTATTCGGCTCTTCCAGAAGGGGTAATCCAGGCCATCAAAGACTGGAGGCTTGGTGGAATATTTGTCCGTTGCCATGGCTCAATAGACCGGTTAAGATCTATAAAGAAGAGCTAACCGGCTCTGATACCAATTGAGAGACCGAAATGGCAACAGAGGGGGGGTGAATGGTGCCTTAAAGATTAAGAACTCCCCTTTACTGTATTTAAAACAACCCTACAAAGCCCTCTGGATATCTCAAGAAGAGTGAAGCAAAAACAGAGAACGAAAACAAACTTCAGATCGTTTCGTAAATCGGAAGTCTGATTCTACCTGATGTAGTTCCAAGATCATGGTAGTTCCGCTTCAAGCGGAAGTTCCGCTAGCGGTAGTTCCTCTGTGGACAATCGGAAGTTCCGATTGTCCTGACCGAAGAATAGTGCGCTCGGATTTTTCCCAAAAATCCAAAATACTAAATCTTGACTGCTCTTCTCAGGTCAAGTTTCACAGGACATCATCCAAAACAACATCTTGACCTCATGGAGAAGAATCGCAAACAAAAATTCATTAATCAAAGCAAAAACGGATTTCTTGAAGAAGGAGTAAGAAAGACCAAAAACCAAAATAGACAAGATTCTCAGATTCTTAGTTCATGAAACTTTGAGGATACATTAGCAATATCAAAACGACTCTAGATATCAAGTTTCATGCTATTTCATAAACGGAATCAAAAGGTACACCAAAACTCTAGATATTCAACATGAACAGAGAGGGAATAAAGAGAGGCATAAACAAGAAACCAAAGCCTTAGAGTTTCATTGATTGGAATCCAAAGACTACAGAAGAAACACAGAGGAATGATTACAAGAGATTTTCAGTTCATTCTCTCCAACTCAACAAACTCTCAAAAAGCAAAATAAGCCCTTTTGCTAAGGCTAACCCTAATTTTCTCTCTCAAAGTCTAACCCTAACACCAGGGGTTCACCTCTATTTATAGCCTTGGCTAATGGGCCTCCAACCCATTAAGCCCGCTACACCCGAACGGAACCGCCTCCACTTGTGCCGCTGTGCGAAAAGACCGTTTCGCCCCTTGCGCACCTTCTGGAAGCCTTCCGTACGCCTTGCTGTCCTTGACTCGCAACCACCTCAATATTCACGCCGTCTTGACACATCCCGACCGTTCGACCTCAACGCCGCTGCGCTTAGTCCGATCACCTCGTGTCTCGCCACGACTTCGCCTTGATGTCCCGCAATCAACACGCATAAAAACACATCACATAGCATTGCACAATATCATAGCATCAACATTTGTACAAGACTCAAACTCATACAAACTCAAAATCACAAATTAAACTTCTCTGCACAGTTCTGGACACAATCGGAAGTTCCGCACTTTGCCTTGCGGAAGTTCCGATTTCTGGAACATCCGCACTTGTCAGGATTATCGGAAGTTCCGCGCTTACCATTGCGGAACTTCCGATTATCGGAACATCCGCACTCTGCATTTTCAATTCCGATTTTTGTCTCGGAGGAACACTCACGCCAAGATATCGGACAAACCGCGACCCAGTGCGGAAGTTCCGATTACTTCAACCGAACTCAATTCCCAGATTAATCGGAAGTTCCTATTTCCAACGCCGGTAGTTCCGATTATCGGAACTTCCGCTCCATACACTGCGGTAGTTTCGATTACCCTGTTTCAGCACAGAAACAGTACAAAACCGAGAGACACAACTCTCAACCTATTCAACAAGTTGTCAAATATTCACCACTCACAATGGAGGACCTCTCACATGGTCTCTCACTTATGTCGCTTATGTCGTGCTTGTTAATTTGTTATGTTGCTCATATTTAATTCTCAGATTCACTTAATTGTTATTGTGGAGTTATGTTGCACTGTTGTTCATTATTCATGTGGCTTGTTGCTTGGGAGAATTGAAGAGAGGAGAGATTGCCAACAAGGTATGTCACTCAATCCGTATTTACTCAATTAATTGGAACACAATTTGTATCTATTACATTTATAACAATCTATATGTTGAAACTTGCAAGGGGGATGGATACTACATGGGAGAAGAGCAATTGGAAAGGGGGGGAAGGGTGCTACATGACCTCAAGAATTGGCAACAACAAGGTACTTGTGCTGCTGAAATGCTCATTTTATTCACTGCCTTAGCGCCTTAGGACGAGAGTAAGGCGTCGCCTCGCCTTACGCCTTACCGCTTAAAAGGTGTGAGGGGGGTGGGTCACCTCGCCTCGCCTTACCGCCTTAATAACCATGGCCCGAGGTGGCCTTGGTGACGCTGAGTACGATGGCGAGGTTGGCGAGGACAGGGCTACGATGGCGGCGGGGCAACTAGAGAAAACCCGACAGCGGTGACAAAAAGGGAAAGGGCAATTGCGGTGGCTCTGGAACGAGAGGAGGACAATTGGGGGCGGCGCTGGGATGAGGAGGGAGAGGGGAACCTCTAGGGGTATTTATATGGCCAAGGGACGACGATGATCGAAACGCCCAAATTGCGTCCGAAACGGCCACGATCGGGATTCCGAGATTTGAGGAGATATACTCCGAATTGGGGGTTGATTCGATTGGAGATATACACGGGATAGCCGGGGGTTTGTTTTGGTAGGGTTGGCGCAAGAAAATCAGGATAAAATCCCTGTTGTCGGAGGAGCTCCCGAGGGCGACAATGGCGTCGAGCGAGCACGGCGCGGGGAAGAAGAAGGGCGCGGGGGAGAAGATGACGCCCTGGGGGTCCCACCTGCCAGCGAGACAGGCGAGTGGTGTCCGATGGAGACACGCGGCATAGATCGAGCGGAGGAAGGCGGGCGTGAGCGCGGGCGTCCGATCAAAGGAGGGGGCACGCGTCGCGCATCTGAAGAGGGTAGGCGGGGGCGAGAGGTGGGCTGGGCTGCCGCGCGGGAATGGGCTGCACAGTGTGCGACCCAATACTGTGCTCAATGATTTTAAATGATTTTTCTTTTTAATAAATTCAGAAAATGCAAATAGCCAATATAAAATAGCAAATAAACTTGGAAAAATTCTAGAAAAATCTGAAAAAATATATCCAAGCCCATAAAATCCAAATAAAATAGTTTTGGTAATTGTTGATGTTGGGATTAATCACATTAAATCCTTTTCTCCTTAAAGTCCATATTAAGCTTTTAATTTAAATTCAAATAAAATTCAAATAGTGAGATTTTCAACAAGCCACTACTTAAAAGGGTTTTGAAAGCCAAAAAGTTGGGATGTTACTGGAACATACCATCAAGTGACTAGAGTAGTGGTGTTAGCTGTGCATCAAGGGACAACATTTTAAAAGATAACTTCATCTTTAAGAATGGAGGGTCTTTCTTGGTTTTTTCCTTGTCACTTTATTCTGTAGTACGACTTTCGGGCTTTTGTTCTGTAATTTCATGTAAGGCTGCATTGTAATCAGAAATATGATTGAAGTAAGTATGTGTACAATAGAGGTCTTCGATCTGCTAGAATTATTTAAAAAATACGCAATAGATATGTTGTTTCTGTAGTTTTGATCTTTAGTGATAAATATTTTTCGTGTCATCTGCCGGAAACCATGTTCTCTTAGACGACATGTTGTTCACCTCCATGTAGTTTTCATGTTCTCGAATTTGCACATTTATCAAAATTTTAAGAACATCACTCTCGGGAAACCAACACGCCGTTGCAAAAAGATTGGTGATGGGGATTTTAGAGCACGCAATATGTTTTTTTCCATAGCAAAGCATCGGCACTTAACTGTTGCAACAAATAAAATCTTCTCCACAGTTACATGTAGTTGTCATCTTTAGACCTTTTCCATGTAGACTTCCCCTAATGGTCGCATCGTCCTTATCTTTTTCTTCGTTTTTTTTTACTTGGCGGAGGCAATTAGTTGGAAAACATACAAGCAGCATCAATGAGACGTATGTTGCCCCAAGCAATATATATATATATGTCATAATTCATGCTGACAGAAAGAATCAATACATCTTCATGTTCTTTTTGTGATTATTTTGCATGGTTGTTTAGTCAAACCTGCAACACGGAAATCTTCTTAGCTTTGCTGCAAGAAATGAAAGTTGGCAAGAGGGAGATCGGTGAATTACAATAACATATTCTATGCGAAAATTAATTTTCCATTCGAACTCATGGGCACATAACTAGTGTACAAAAAACACGTGACTTCCTTTTATCCATGCAACTCAAGCGTGTATTCTGCGGTCGTATTCTAAAATCAGCAAAAGCTCCCAAGTAATTGGGGCAACCAAGCAATAGCTTTCACGGTTATTGCGTGCCCAGTGATAACGCACCCGTTGTGACTGGAATACGTAAGGGCGTGTTCAACGCAGGAGCTTTGAGGGAAAACCTGGTTTTCTTTACCACGTAAGGTGACTATAGGTACTTAAAGAGTGAAATCGCTGCTTGGCTAAGAGTCAATGCTTGAAACTTGCTCCGCTCGTAACTGATCATTCAACCATTGCAAAGAGAACTAATTAACTAAGCACCAATAAGAATAATACTTGCATTGGATGGTTAGGCTCTTATGGATGGTTGGTTACATGGCATACTTGTTTTTGCTAAACACCTTCTTTAGCAGCTCTTGCATTGGAGACACCCTAAAACAAGTTTCTAACTATGTTTGTTGTTACCGTTAGACGCAAGCTGACGGTTGTCATACGACCACTTGAGCCCACGCGCATTAAAAAAAGTTTGAAGTATGTAAATATACATTGTTGGAATAGCAAAATGGAGCACCACTAGCTGTGGTAACTCAGATATCGAACAAGCCAGTGAAAAATCGTCGCAACGATGTATACAAGTTAGTATACTTTATAGTTGTCTAGTTTTCTAACACGATACACGACACCTTCGTGTTAAGTGCTAGCACAAACACAATAAATCCTTGTTACAAGAAAAGAAAAGAAGCATCAAATCACTTGTAGCAAAAACTGTCCAAATGGCATGTGCCGTCCGGGTCGGCCCGAACCACATGGTTTTTGGCCCGCCCTTAGCACAGTACGACCTGACACTGTTGTTGGGTCGGGCTAGGCCGGTGCCGCGTCCGGTCGAGCACTGTTCCAGGGCATAGCATGGTCGACACCGAGGAGGAGGAGGAGGCCCAAGAGGCGGTGAACTAACGGTGATGGTCGAACAGACACGACACGGCACAAGAGACCGACGTACCATACCTGGATCGGCAACCTAACCATAACAGGCCTAATCAGTTCCGTGCACGTGCCGCTCGTATGGACATATCTACTCGGAGCCCTAGCACGAAAACATCATCTAGGATTCGACGGACACGATACGCCCCAATTATATCCCCTGCCTCCAGGCCCGAGCCCCCGCCTCTAGGATCCGCGTTGAGGAGCGGTAGCCGTGGAGCGCCGGAGCTGCGGGGATAGGGAGGCGGGAGAGGGGAGTGCTGGCGTGGTGTTAGATGTTTCTTATTAGCTATTATCTTACTAAGACAAGTTAACTGTTTCTGAATTTACCAGTCGTACTGAATAAATTGCTGTGTCATGGCCTTTGTTGATACGGATCAACGTGTGTTGATGCGTAATGTGACCCAATCTTTCACGGTACTTGTATCTCAATTCTGATTGAAGCAAAACTCCCGCTTTTCTCTTTCTTGATTCGGCAAAATGGAAGAACAAGTGTATCTCCAAAGCAAGTAATACTTGGTTGATGTTGAATCAATCCGAAGATGCTACGAATTGGTACGAATTGGTGAGATGATCCACAAGGAATCACGGATCTTGGAAGAACAACCTCCCTCCAATATTCACGCAATCACAAACCCTAGATGGGAATTTCCGAAACGCAAGTATTCACTTTGTGCCACATAAACCTGTGACTTTTCTGTATTTTCTTCAACTCTGGTTTGCTTACAATGGGGCTCTACCCCTAATTATATAGTGCCCTTGTCCTCCTCATGGCTGGCCAAGAGGCCCTACTCCTACTCCTATTCGGACACAATCTAAAACAAAAAGGAAATTCTAATTTTACAACCGTCACATTGATTCGGGCATATCTTTTCACTCCGAACGAATTTAGGACTGAGCGAGCATAGGTTAGATCGGGCTTGAAGTTATCTTTCCAACAAGCCCAAGAACACCCGAATTGGACTCCGTATGTGAAAGTTATGGCTGTTTTATTCCGGACTGTCCTGCTGATTCCGAATCCGAATTTGATGCTGATTCTGAATCCGAATTTGATTCTGAGTTGATTCCGAATTTAATTTCGGTTGGGGTTGTAGGAGATCTGAATTGGTATTGAAAATCTTATCCAAAACTTGAGCTTTAAGTTCTTGGGTATGTTCCCATTTTGCTCTCCCATCACCCGGGCTTCCGTCCTCCTTGCTCTTTACCGAACCTGGCTCTTGTTTCTTTCTCCACTGATGCATAATAGTCTCCACTTGAGTTTTAATACACACTTGTAACTTAGGGATATTGGCTACCACAGTAGATGCACCTAGGGCCTCATCATTTCTTCTTCTGGTTGCAATTCTTTGAATATAATTTTCTGTGCTGGTAGCATTAACCTACTTACAAGTGCTAGCATTAAGTAGAAATACCAAATACGGTGTCATTGGGAAATTATGTTTCGGGAGTTGCATTCTTTCTTGTTCCTAATGCGCTTTAGAAGATATAATGTAAGCCTTCCTGATTTTCTCTCAGGCTCTCATCCAGACTTGCATTGAAAATGTCGGGGAGTTACTCCGAACAAATTTCAGCAAAGATGTATTTTATGAGGTGATCTCCTTTGTCCATGCATGACCTCAATTGTCAATATCATGGCATAATATTAATTCTTATATGGTATTTCTCCACCAAAGAAAATCCATAGGATAGCTATGATTCATGTTTTCTTTGTATTTCCATGACATTATGATAAAACTTATAGCCCAAATTTCTTTTTCCCTCTTACTTAAATTTATGTAAAAATCTATACTTTTGCCTGACAAGTGACAGATGTTGTTATTTGTTGATATTCTTAGATAAAAAATCGAATGTGGACAAATTGACAGGTGCTCAAGTATTGCAATTAGGCCCATAAAACAGCCCATGACATGGCACTACATAGTCAAGAGGAGTTCCATGTTGGTCCGTATGAACACCTCATCGTACCCGTATGAACACAGTGGACTACTCAGCTGTGCGTTTATATTGTTGGTCTCCCAACCGGCCATCTCATCAGCCCCTGATCAATGCATGGCGCCAGTCTGAATCTCCAAGGCCATGCTGTTTGGGGCTTTGGCCCTTTGGCTGTACTAGATTATTAATATCTCTGTCTAAAATAATCCCACTGCGCCTGCCCTGCTGGTCATTTTGGCCAGATCAGAGGATTCCTCCCCTTGCATAGTTGCATGGAGAATCTCTGATCCGTGCATCGCAACAAGAAAAATACCTAACATGGGGCTAGCCGTTAGAGGTGAAAACGGATTGAATAGTGTTGAACTCGTATTCATATTCGTATTTTTAAACGAATCTGGATATGCTCGAATCCAAATCGAATGTCATAACGAATATGAATTTAAATCGAACATATACTCAATTCGGCGGATCCAGATATCCTCGTAACTTATGCAATTTGAAGATATTAGTGACGCTTTATCGTTGTATAGTTAGACTTAACCATTCTAATATATTTATTACACCTAAAGGAACATGAAATCATATTGAATCTAAAAAAACTTGTCCAACTAATTACATATACTACAATAAAATACTTATATTGCTTCATCGAATCCGAATATGAATACGAATAGTTCGGATAACATAACAATTTGGATGTGAAAATTTCGTACTATATTCATATTCATTTTTATTATACGAATAAGAATGCAAATACGAATGAGAGAAATTGTTAAACGAATGGGAAAATCTATACCGTATTTGTATCCTATCGAATACGCTATAATTCGTATCCGTTTTTCATCCCTATACGCCATCCACATATGCACTACTACGATGTAACTGATGCCATCCACATACATACTACTACGATGTAACTGTCCACATAGCGATGACTTGACTAGCTAGCTAGTCTCTACTACTTAAAAGAAGCAATTGATGGTCGTCCGTCCGTCCTTCCTCCTCGTTATCGTCCGATCAGCGATCAAGATAACGACGACCCAGAGCATCTCGCGCACAACAGTAAACAGCAACCCTACCCTAGCAACTGACTATGCCCACGACCGCATCCTCACCCTACCCTAGCAACTGACTTTTCCCTGATCTGCATGTTTGTGTGATTCAGTGAAATGTGAGTTTCATGATTTCAGTTTCAGTTTCAATTCGGGGATTTGGGCTTTTAGGCTTGATGTTTGGTGCAGTGTGTACGTATTGCTTCAAGATGTCAATTGCCCTATTTTTGAATCCTGATTTGACTCTGGGTGAAATGTTTCCTTAGTCGTCTATATGTTTTATGTGATTTGCAGGGCACTCAAAACTACAAAAGTGTCAAGCAAACAGTGAAGCGCTTGGAAGTGGCCGTGATTTCATCACACGGGGACGAGCGACTCAGGGCGCTACAAGAAATCAAGGCCAAACTCGGAGGTTTGGATGGATCTGTTAGACAGAATGCCCCTTCAAGTGAACCAAACACTTCGAAAGCGCCATTGGCAAGAGTATGTTTTGCTCATCTGATGTCATTGTTGTAGCTTTCGTCTAATTTGTTGGATGACTCAATAGCTTTGTGTGGCTATTTATAGGCATGTTGTATGTCTGTTGTACTTCCTTGGTTTCATGTGTTTTAACATTGACGCTGTTGCATAGATTTTGTTTTATCACGCTGATATTGGAGGAGCTCCTATGAACTTCGGAGATGTATTCCTCTATAGCCAAGCCCTTGAGGGTATTACATTGTCCATGGTGAGTTGGTTCAACCATGCTACCCTGGCTATCAAGATACCATCTATTCATCTGACTAAGTAATTCATTTTTAACAAACCAGCTTGTGCTTCCTGTTATATAATGCTATGGTTTGTTCTTACCACCGATGGAAGTTAAGCACAGTTAATCTTTTCCATGCTCAGATTCTTGAAGTTCCTAATGAAGAAGAGGTTTCCCTGCTTTTGGAAATTTTCGGGTGAGCTTATTTGGGTGCATGATCCACCTTTATATTTGGTGGTTAATGTTGGTAATTTTCCGATAGAGATTCATGTAATTTTCATATTAGATTCCTCAGTTATATTAAGTGATTTTTTTAATACACGAAATGATTTTGAGCTCGAGTATTTGATCTATTCTGGGCTTTAACAATATTTAAAACCTCCTTTTTTCCTTCTGCAATTGGCATAATACAAATTTGTAGTTACTTGCTTAAATATTCTAATACTGAGAAAATAGCATCAACATTGTATAAATTGCGTTAGTAGTTTCCTGGTCTGGATGAAATAACAGTGCACATGGCCTTATGAAACACTCAAAAAACTTAATGCTTTGAAATTTTCAGGATTGTTCTTAACCATATGTTAACAGTTGACTTCATGGGTTTCTACAAAATAGTTTTTGCTGTTTTCCAATACGTGGATATAAGATTCTTATATGTTTTTTTTTGCTTTTTCTATTTGTAATTTTGCTCAATTTCTGTAGATATAGAATATGTGTTTTAATTTTAGTTACTTATAACTTGTTAACCTTCTGGATCGGTTGGGTTCATGATATTAGATGAGATACATCTTCTTGGAGCTGACCATGGGCCTATTCTTAAGGTACCTCTTCTGCATCTTACAACTTGATAAATGCTTGTACCAAAGTTACACTGTAGGCCACATTAATGTGAATTTGACTCATCTTGATGTGTAACATGTGTTATGGTCCCTAAATTAATTTCATTTACTTATACAGTTATACTATATGTCAGCATAACATAATTTATCGTCTTTTGCATTGATCACCTCAATCCCATATATCTTGTTGTATTTGTTCTTTTGAACCTGTACTTTTCATCAATTGTTTACCATGGCGAAGCTTTGGATTTCAGGTCATTGTATCAAGAATGCGATACATCTCATCACAAATAGAACATTCAATTTGGTTTGTTGGTTTATCAACTGCATTAGCCAATAATCGGTATGTTTCCAAGGGAAGCTTTGAGAAGCAATTTCCTCTACCACCTATTGCATAAGAAATCCTTATCTACCCAGTAGTTTTATAGAGCTACCCACAAGTTTTTTTTGCCCCATATACTGTCGAGACCCGAAAATACATCTCAGGAACCCTCTGTGCATTCTGAACTAGTCCCAGATCAGTAGCTAGCTCACATAGAAAACAGTGATCAAATACCATCCATTTATTCAATTTAACTAAAAAGATCTCAAGATAACAAATAATAATAATAACTTGACCTTATGGTTAACGTTTACTTAACTTGCCACGCAAGGCTAAAGAAACAAATAAACTCTTGCAGCGAAACGGAAAACTTGGAAAAGCCAATCAACATGCCCACAGGCAATTGAGTGGAGAACGCATCCTAATCCGCAAAACCTTCGAAGTCTTCCTTCTGAAAGAACTCATGTGCAGCTTGGTATTCTTCAACTGATCAACAAAGGTATAAGCCGTGAGTACATAAAGCACTCGGCAGGCCGTAGGGAAATGTATGCAAATAGTATTCATGCAAGGCTTACCAAAGGTTAGCTGTATGGTTCTTTTGCAGAAAACAACATTTATGATAAATACAATAAATAGATTGAAATGCGTAATTGAAAAAAATAATAAATAATTAAACAATTTCTTTGAAACAACCACTGAACTAACCATTCACTTTCCAACCAACCAATGACCAGTGAACTCCCCATTCACCAATCAAACAAACCACCAAGTGAATTACCCATTCACCGAACAAACATTATATTCATCAAGTGAACTTCTCATTCACACTCCGACTCATTTTAGAAGAAACTCTATCTCCCGTATGAAATCCCTGAGCACGTCCATAACCGTGGATACGGCTATTCGAATAGTTTTACACACTCTGCAGAGGTTGTATAGCTTTCCCCACATAACACGACTTCTCTAGTTGGTTCGGCACCCGTCGATACCACTGCTCACTACCTTAGGTAAGCAATCTAGAGCACGTGACAAGGCCTTTACAAAGCTCCTTCTTAACCCAGTTCTGCTCGCTAAGGTTTCAACACTGAATGTCTCCATCCGACAAGACAGGGTCCCCTTCTTGCGCCATAGTGAGCACGTACCCCGTAACTCACCCTTTCAAGACAGAACCAGAATTAAGATATTGCAAATTAATTAGTCAGGTCCCGCCCATACAGGATATGTGGTTGTACGGTAAGGGCCCAGTTCAATGGCGCACAAGATTAAGTCTTTGACAAGTTACTCAGGCGATCTTTCCACAAACCCACAACGTGTTAAATCCACACCCTCAATCCACCATCCACTCGCCTGAGCGAAAACCATTTTGTTTAAATGAAACCAATTACATCCCTTGTCATGGTACATAAATTTTAACAACAGTGGCTAACCACCACAATTCCATATATCATTAAGTCAAGATTAATCATTAAAATACATGTGATGATGAACCCATCGTAACTAAGCTTGACTAAGCATTAATACGATACACATGTTGGTGATACAATTATGTCGAACTTAAATTATCCACACTAGGGTGACAAAGGATTCATGACATTCAAATATTCAATGGAGACATAATGATAACAGGTAATAACTAAACCCAAAATAATTGATATAAAGATAGCATGCAATTGAATAAAACAAGATACTTTTGAAATCATAGGTTCAAAATAATCAAAGGACTACGGCTTGCCTTAGAATAAATCCTGGTATTGATCTTGATCTTGGCGTACTTCTCCTTGTTCAAAACTTCCCGAAGTAGCAACGTCTACTCGCAAAACAGGCAAAAAGAACAAATAAACACCAAACAGAAATAAAACCAACTCTAAAAATTAAATAAAATTCACCAATAAATAGAGCTCAAATTTAGATGAATTTAAAAATTTGAATGGGCTCAATCGGAGTTCGGATGCAAAAGATATGGGCTTTGGAAGATTGAAAATAAATTTAAACCCTAATTTGGATTTTAATTTAATTTCCTTATTTATTTTTCAACAGAAAAAGAGGAAAAAAGGGCGGGCCACGTGGCAGCTGACAGGGATGCCACGCAGGCGACAACCGGCCGAAGGGAGTGACCGACGCCGATCCGTCACGATCGGTCGCCACCAACGCAGAGGAAAACAGAGGAGGCTCGGGAGGAGATCGGCCGGCGGCGGCGACGGCGGACGGCGGCGAGTCAGCGGCGGCGGAGTGGAAAAATGGGTTGCCGGGAGAAGTGCGATGCTGCTAGGGGTGGCGGCGGAGGTCGGATGGCAAGGGCTTACCGGCGGCGGCGAAGGAGGCGGCGACGGTGACGAAGAAGCGTTGTCGAACGGTGGCGAAAACGGCGAGGAAGACGACGGCGAGCGAAGGCGATGGTGGCGAGTGAAGCCCAGGATATTGCGCACGTGATGGCGCCGGTTGCACGGCCGGCGAAGGTCGCATGGCGGAGGAATCCGGCAGCGACGAAGGTACGGCCGACGGCAAAGCTTCGACAATGGCGACGTGAAGAAGCCAAGAGTGAGGGCGCGACCTTAGGGATCTGGTGGAGAATAAAGGGGCGAGGAGGTAGGAGGGCTCGGGTGGCCTTTTATAGCACTGGAGAGGGAGAGTCCGGGGGAAATACGGCAGCGGTAGCGGGCGGGAGCGGACTCCAGGGGGAAGAGACTGGAAGGAGAACGACGATGACATGGCGTCGGCGGCCCCACACGCCAGAGAGAGGAAACAAGGCAGGCGCGCGGCGTGCGATCGGGATCCAACGGCAGGGAGGCGAGCGCGTGCGGGAGAGCGAGGCGCGGCGCGGCTGGGAGACTGCGCATCGGGGCGAGCACAGAGAGGAGGGAGCGGCAAAGCGTTGCGCTGGCGCGCGGGCGAAGCTGGGCTGAGGGAGCGCGCGGAGATGGGCCGAAGGAAAACGCGCTGCGCGGAAGAAAGGCCGGGCGCGGGAGAAGAAAAAGGCTGAAGGAGGTGGCGCGAGCGGGAATGGTGGTGGGCTTTGGCCCATCACTGTTCCGGAGAGATTAATAATAGTTTTTCTTTTTAGAAAATAGCAGAAAATCCAAAAGGCAAATAGAAAATAGCAAATGAACTCAGAAAAATTCTTGAAAATTCTAGAAAATATATCTGAGCCCAAAGAACCCAAATAAAATAATTTTGATAATAGTTGATGTTGGGATTAATCATATTAAATTGTTTTTGAACTCAGAAAATTCCATTTAAGCTTTAACTTTAGCAGAAAAATTCAAATGGTTCATTTTCTTTTAAAACTTTAAAACAGACCAAATTTTTAGGATATTACATAAACTGCAGCAACCACATCGTGTCAACTGGTATAAGTGTTAGCGGTGGTATATGGTATATGGTATCCGGTCAGTTACCACTGGTTGCTGGAATACTGATCAATGCTATATTGATGCAGATCTTGATTCTTGTGCTGGATTACTGTAAGGTCTAAACTATAAACCTATTAAAATCCCTCTAGGATATGAATGCTAGGAGTATTCTCACACAATGTATTTGAGAATCTTAGGTGTTATCTGTTAGATCCGTTAGATCTCTTTTCTTTTGATCTGGTGTTCTTGAGAATAACCGATAGAGATTAGGGTTTCGGGGTTTCGGGTTTACCGTCCGATGAAGAGGAGGGGTTAGTCATGGCGGCTTGCGTGTAGTAGAGGCGGCGGTGGTCGATCCCGATTGGAGGCGAGGTCGGCGGTAGTCGGTAGAGGCGGCGGTGGTCGATCCCGAGCGGAGGCGAGGCCGGCGGTAGTCGGTAGAGGCGGCGGCCTTCTTCCCGTCGCTTCAGCGCCCCCTTAGATCAGCTTAGGGTTTTGTCGGGTGGAGTTTAGGCGGCGGCACGGTGAACCTTGGTGTACCTGCCGCCCCGGCTCCCACCTCCTTTTATGTGGCGCTGGCGACAGGGGCCCGCCAGCCTAATGGGCTGGGCGCCCCTGATCAGGGCGCGATCAGGGGTTGGGCATTTGGCCGTTGGGCCAAATGCCCGAGATCAATTCCAACATTCTCCCCCTTGATCTCAATCTGTGTTTTATCTTTGATTACTTTTGACTTTACTCATTCCATCACAAATTAGTGCATAGAACGTGTCTCATCGTCACGGTCAATGGCCGATAGATTCAACAGCTACAATACACCTCCTTGTTCTGAAATAGTTACTTTAATCTTTTGGGCCATCTTTTAGTCCAGGAATCATAGGCTTTCCCTTAAACCCATGCCGGCTATATGTTCTCTGAACACGTTGGGTGGTAAGCCTTTAGTAAGCGGATCCGCTAACATCTTTGCGGTACTTATATGCTCAAGACTTATAATTTGATCCCGAACTTTATCTTTCACAACATAGTACTTTATGTCAATGTGTTTGGCAAAGACCACTTGACTTATTGTTGTGGGCATACATTCTTCTTTGGTTCATTATCGCGACAACTTAAGTGGTCTATTGATGTCGTCAACCACTTTTAAACCGGTATGAACTTCTTTAGCCGCTTCACCGCCTGTAGCCTCATAACATGCTACAAACTCGGCATACATTGTGGACGATGTAGTGACGGTTTGCTTTGAGCTTTTCCACGATATAGCTCCTCCAGCGAGAGTGAACACATATCCAGATGTTGACTTTCTATCATCTCCCGCAAAATCAGAATCTGTATACCCCACTATATGGAGTAAATCGATCTTCAGATGTCATCATGAGGCCTTTTGTTCCTTGCAAATAACGCAAGACTTTCTTTATCAATTTCCAATGTTCTATTCGAGATTGCTCGAATCGCCAAGTAACCCAGAACAAAAGCTAAGTCGTATGCAGCACACTTGAGCATCTTGTAAGCTTCCGACACCAAGCATATGGAACCGCTTTCATTTGATCGATCTCATCTTGGTTCTGGGGCATTGAAAATCCCCATATCATCGCCCTTGACTATAGGTGCGGTGAAGGACTACATTTATGCATCCCAAATTTCTTTAAGACTTTCTCTATATATGTCTTTTGTGATAGTCCCAATATCCCTTTGTTTCTATCTCGGTGAATTTGATCCTAGAACGAGCGAAGCTTCACCAAGATCTTTCATATCAAAGTTTGAGGACAAAAATCTCTTCGTCTCGATGTGATGACATCACTACTAGCCAAAGGGATATCATCCACATACAGATTAGGAAGATAAATTTCCCATCTTTAAACTTTGTATAGACACAGCTTGTCTTCTACATTCTCTTTAAAACCAAATTTTCTTATTGTCTTTGTCAAACTTCAAGTACCACTGCCTTGAAGCTTGCTTTAACCCATAAATCGATTTCTTTAGGCGGCATCCCATTCTTTCATTTCCTTCCATGACAAAACCTTTCGGTTGTGCCATGTAAACATTTTCCTCCAAATCCCCATTAAGAAATGCCGTCTTTACATCCATCGATGTAATTCTAAATCATAATGTGCTACTAATGCCATTATGATTACAAGGAATCTTTACAGAGACTGGAGAAAAGTCTCATTGTAATCAATCCTTCTCTTTGCGTAAATCCTTTTGCCACAAGTCGCGCTTTGTATCTTTCTACATTCCCTTGGGAGTCGAGCTTTGTTTTGTAGACCCATTTACAGCCTACTGTTTTGGCTCCTTTAGGAATAATTTCCAAATCCCAGACTTTATTAGTCTTCATAGACCTCATTTCCTCTTCCATGGCCTCAAGCCATTTTGAAGAATTTTCGCTTCTCATGGCTTCTTCAAATGAGGTGGGGTCATCCTCCATTTGAAAATCCTCTCATGATAAATCGATAATCATCGAAATAGTGATCTTCTTACTCTTTGAGACCTCCTCGGGGCCTCCACATTTGGTACATCTTCTGTTTGAGGCTGCTGTTGCTCCCCCTCATTTGTGGCAATGGGTTCTATAGGATCCTGAAGAACAGGTTCCTCATTTTCATTCATTGTTGCCACAGGAGGAACAATAACAGGTGCTGGCACCACAGTATCTTGTACCGTCGGTGCAGCGACAACAGGTAGTGAGAAGAGTGGCTCTTGAATCATCGGAGTGGGCACATATACCCGCTTCTCTTCAAGATCAATCTCTCGAGCTACCATGCTCCCCCTCATCATTTCATCTTCTAAGAAGACAGCGTGTCTCGTTTCTACAAACTTTGTATATCTGTCTGGACAGTAGAAACGAAAACCTTTTGACTTTTCAGGGTAGCCAATGAAATGGCAACTTACTGTTTTGGGATCTAGCTTCCCAAGGTTTGGGTTAAATACTTTGGCCTCGGCAGACTCCCCACACACGTAAGTGGTTTAGTGAGGAACTCTTCCTCCAACACAACTCGCGGTGTTTTGGGCACCGACTTACTAGGCACTCTATTGAGAATATGAATGGCGGTTTTAACGCCTCCATCCATAAACTCAATGGGAGTGTGGAGTAGCTCATCATGCTTCGCACCATATCCATCGAGAGTGCAGTTGCGTCTTTCATTACTCCATTTTTTGAGGTTCGCCTTGTAGAATCTTTGGGCTACTATGCCATTTTCTGTAAGAACCTCGCAAAGGTCCAGAACTTGTCCATATGGGGTATGTCGACAGTAGTACTCCCCACGATCAGATCGAACTATCTTAATCTTTAAATCGTGTTGGTTTTCAACTTCAGCCTTAAATATTTTGAATTTATCCAAGGCTTCATTTCTTTCTTTGATTGGATAAATATATCCATAACGGGAGTAGTCATCTGTGAATGTTATGAACGAGTCATAACCATCCACACTTTTCACAGGAAAAGGACCACAAATGTCTGTGTGAACAATTTGTAGAACTCCTGTGCTTCTTTTTGCGTCTTTCTTAATTTTCTTTACATATTTTCCTTTAATGCATTCTCTGCATTGTTCTAAGTCTGAGAACTCTAATAGAGGAAGAATTTCATTCTTAACTAGTCTTTCTATTCTCCCCCTCGAAATATGGCCTAAACGACAGTGCCATAATTTCGACGATTCATTATGAGTTCTCTTTCGTTTTCTGTTTACATTCGTAGACGAGGATTCAGTCACTTTCTCGCACGCGACGTTCTCATTATCGCATACGACATTCACATCATCACACAATGATAACAAATAAAGCTCATTTTGTAATATGGCAAGACCAACACATTCTTTATTAAATAATATTTCGCACTTGCCATTTCCAAAATTACAATCATAACCATCTTTGTCCAAATTGGAAACGCTAATCAAATTCCTCTGTAAAGAGGGAACAAAAAGAACATCTCTAAGTAAAAGATTGGAGCCATTAGCTAACTCTAATGAAAGATCGCCAACAGCTTCAACTTCTGCTTGGACTCCATTTGCGACTTTAATGCATCTTTC